>CM059972.1:23147160-24347160 GCA_030490835.1 Annona cherimola | reverse complement strand
CTTTGCAGTATGCTTAGGTTTTTGTAAATTTAGGAGTGGTATGCCAAGGACCAGCTATATACATGCACGTAGGAAATGGTTTATTTAATTAACACTGGGCTTTCGCTTCTGCAAATTCAATTAAATCTATTGCGTATTCTTTTATTAATTTTAATTTTAGTCATAAAAAGCATCTAAATTCAAGAATTTCTCTTCATGTGCACTAATTTAGATTGCATCCATAATGGCCTACATTGTATATTCTTTTTTTTGGTATTTTTATATATTGGGATAACTGATATTACAATCGGACTTATTCACAACCCTTACATCATAAATGAAAATTTTCTAAATCTGTAAAACCCCACTTTCTAGGAGGACCATGCAAATAACATTATGAAGCTTACTAAATTTCATTTATCCATGAGAGGCTAGAACAAAAGATAGAAGTAAGGCCAGCAGCGCTTCGGTGCTACGGTATCTTAAATTTCTGCCTGGGATGCGAACGTGAGCTTGAAACGCAGCAGTCTCCTTAGTTTAGTGAGAGAATATATATCATATGTTCTTTTGGTGTTTGAGTTATTTATATTTGTCCCCTAATTATGGAGATATTTACGAATTTCCTTTTTAGTGTGTGAGATTTATTGTATATAATATATAAAAATATATAAAAGCAAGGTATACTTCATGATCTTATTAAATTAGGGAGATGATCAATTTCGGTCAGCCTAAAAAAAACATATTTTTTCATTTTTTTCAATTTTTTTACATACATGTTAGGCTAGGTGCATTGAATTTATAAATTAATTTTTACCTTTTTTGAATATTTTAAAGTATTTTTTAAAATTTTTTAAACAAGTGGCATTGTTGTAATTTTAGATGATAGAAAATTACGACAATGCCATTATGCTCAAAAATTTTTTAAAAATACTTACAAATATCAAAAAAATGGTAAAACTTGGTTTGTAAATTCAATATACTCAACTTAATAAGTTTGTAAAGAAAATAACTTTTAAAAATACCTAAAAATATGTTTTAAAGCCGACTTAAGAGGATCAGTCCCCGTTAAATTGTTGTTTAATGGTCACAAGTACATCGATTAGCTCAACGCTTTAGCTTGAAACAAAGTCACGTTTGTGACATGACCAGATAAATCTTCACATCACAAATAAATAATATATTTTGTGAGAATATAAATAACCATTGAAATAATTATCAGCTTACCATATTTGGGCTAAAATGTCTCCTCATTTAAAATAATGCGTTTTTGGGTACAGAATTAAAAAGAAAACCAAGCACAATTTTTTCTTTTTTAGGACTTCGAAATTTTCAATTAATGTAAATGCCCAGCAACTCGTATACTTCTCTTGTGTAAATATATACGGAAGTCGGAAGATTTATCTTTCAACAAAGTCACCTTGAAATAACGTCTGTTCGGCAGCCGCAAAAACGGCGGCTGGCAGTGGTCGGGGCTTCGAGTCCCCGTGTGGCTAAAAAATGTATTTGGGAGCGTTGGTCTCCCGTTTGAATGGTTGTGGGAGCCGTGGTCTTCCGTTTAGTTGTTGGAAGCTGTGTCTTCCTAATTATTTGGTGGAGCAGTGTCTCCAAATTTGTAAGAATGTCTCAAATAGCCTTCAATGTAATATGTGTTGAGATGTATGTACATCCCCATCAAAAAAAAAAAAAAAAAAAAAAAAAAAAAAAAAAAAGTCACCTTGAAATATAAACTTTATCAAGCCTCACGTTTCAAGTAGAGCCTGTAGCATATCACAATACTAGGACGAGTTTATGAAGTTCATCAAGTTATTGGTGAGTCATGCATCTGCTGCCTTTTTTAAAAAAGATTTCTTCCCAAAAACTGGCGCAGCCAACCATTTTCGTATGCTGTTTTTTTTTAGTATAATATCGTTGGTGGGCTTTGTCCTGTCAATAAAATTCGAAGAAATCGGAGTAGGAAATCCAAGACAAGTAACAAACACACTGACTAGGGCTGGTTACGTACTTCGCCTTAGACATGTGATTGGGCTTGCCTCCAAGATTAATAGTAGAGAGACAAACAATTGGGCCTAACCAAATTAGACGAAACTATTGGCGCCAATTTAAAACTTGACAAAATTCGCCAGCAGGCATGAGCCCAGCTGATTAGTTCCTTCACTTAGAAAAATATTTCAATGTAAGAAGGGGCATGTCTGGCTTTCAATAAAACTTCTCACGCTAAAATTTTTCACAATCCACAACTAACAAATTTTCTATGATTTCTTCACATCTTCCAATAAAAACTATTCTACTTTTTAATTATTTATACACGACTATCCATACAATTTTAACTTTATTCTCTTTATTCCTCATCATTAGCGCTATCGTATCATATCATTTTCTTTTATTTTGACAACTTTTACGCCAAAAACTTTTCATTTAAAAGTTTTATCATTTCCCAAACACACTCAGATGTAATGAAATTTTAATACATTCAGCTGAAAATCCCCTTTATTAGTATTTTATTGAAAATTTCTTTTATAAAACACTTAACGTAAGTATATTTAATCTATAAACGAAATTTTATTATTTGTTTTTATATATTTTTATTTTTAAAAATAGGGAATTTTGGTACTTTTTGAATGACTAAACTATCCCTATTTTCAAAAATAAAAAAATCTAAATGCACATTACGAAAAAGGGTAAAACTTGTGTTATAGATTAAATATAGCTAGGTGTGTTTGGCGAATAGAAAAAATATTAAGTTAAAACTTTCCGCTCTGTATGATTATCTTATTTTTAATCATTTTTCACATTTTCCTGTACAACTATCCTACTTTTTAAATCTTTTTTATACAACTAACCTATCTATTTTAGCTCTATTCTTTTTATTTCTCATAATTAACCCTATCATATCAATAATTTTCTTTCAATTTAATAACTTTTATACAAAAAAAACTTTCTATTTAAAAGTTTTATAACTTTCCAAATACACCAAAATTAAGAAAAAAATTCAACAAAAATAATTAGAAATGGGATTTCTAGCCAGTTACATTGAAACTTTATTGAATCAGTTTGCATTGAAACAAACCTCGATAGGTGTCCGTGTTCAATCCTAGTATGAATCATTTTATGATTTCTTTGTTGCAAGTTTAATTAAAATGAGAGTGTTTTCATTTATTCTATAAATAAAGGTCACCATGATGAGCTTGCATTGAAGTTTCTTTTTTTTATTGGTATTTATATGTTACTATAACTGATATTACAACTAAGTACGTTCACAACCTCACATTATGAAGAGAATTTTCTGTAAAATCCCCGCACCAAGGGGAAATTTATAAATAACCCACAACAAGGGAGTAATTGTAAAATACCCCCACTCTAAGAAGAAGAGAAGCGAACACCTGATTGGGACAACCGTGCCCCCTGGTGTTACCACCAGAGCAACCCTTTGATGACAATAATCGTCAACACTTGAACTTAAGATTAGAGTGATTGCTTTAATTTTGGGCTCGGACTGGTACAACAACGAATAGTAATTTGAATTTCTCAAATTAATCATTAGGCCCTTAAAATCATAGATATATAGGTTTGTTCGAACTTAAGATTAGAGTGATTGCGTTAATTTTGGGTTCGGACTGTTACAACAACGAATAGTAATTTGAATTTCTCAGATTAATCCATTAGGTCCTTAAAAATCATAGATATATAGGTTTGATTATAAAAGCAGAGAAAAACTCCTATATCTAATTACATTCAGAATCAGGTAATGGTGTATGCCCACATTTTAAAAGTCTTTCTACGCATTGAACACCTGTGTAAGCCTGTAAGGTGGCGTATAGTTTCTACTTTCCACTCTATTATGCTATAGTACTCTGTACTTGTTGCTATAGTACTCACCCAAATAACACTATTTGCCCCCCAATTTAAACACATGTTTAATGAAATATGAAAGATACTGGACAGCAGATGAGATGAGACCTTGACAAAATGAATATAATTTCGAGTAGTGATTCAATGCACCTAGTGCATTAAAACTTAAGTCCATCTGAATGCAAAACTCATTTTAAAAGGTGTTTTTAAAATTTTTTATAAAATTATTAATTTAGTAGTATTTAACATATATATTAAGTTTTTTCATTTTTAATGTTCATATATTTTTTAAAATTTTTAAAAATAAGGAGATTTTAGTCGTTTTAAATTACTAAAATACCTCTGTTTTTAATAATAATATATATATATATATACATATCTCTAAAAATAATGAAACTTGGCTTATACATTAAATACATATAGATTAGCAGTTGTATTAAAAAAAATTTTAAAAATTTTAAAAATAAATTTTGCATTCATGTACACTTAAGTTTTAATACGCATGGGTGCATTCAATCACTACTCTATAATTTCATGTTTTAGATGACGCTGAGTGAATCCACTTGCCCGAGTTGTATGAATATTGATGGGTACGTATGGCCATAAAGATTGATAGTTCACATCTATTTTAGCTACCCGTATAATTTATTGGGTGAGATCAATTGCCGGGTGATCATATGCGACAAACCTATTTTTCAAATATATATATATATATATATATATATATATATATATTGTGAAACAGTTAATCTAGGTATTTGCATTTCACAGACTAAATTTTATCATTTTTGAAAATATGTATATATTTTTTAATTTTAAATACCTATGAAAATTATTACAATATCATATGTTTAAAATTAAAAACTTATAAACACATCTCTGAAAACAATAGAACTTAATTTATGGATTAAACACTTAAATTAACAATTTCATAAAAAATTAAAAAGAAATTTTTATAATTGGGTTGTCAAACGAGTGGAAAATGTTAGACAAGATCATAACCTAGATCTATTTGAGAATTTTTTTTTATGTATTTTTAAAATCATCTCAACATATATTACATTCAGCCCCTTTGAGACATTCTTACAACTTTTTTTCATACAACATTCTAATACTCATCTCACAATTTTCCTAGGTTTCCTTACAATATCACTCCCATATTCCTACAATATTTCTTAACAGCGGACACTTCCATGAAATTCGAAAAGATAGCTATCACCACTGTAATAACCCAACTTAAATATGTTGACTTGACGTGGCATACTGATGCGGCATGTTGAATTTTTGACCGCCTGATGTGTTAGTAAAAATAGCTAAGGTGGCCAGGTTGACTTATTACTTTAACTTGTTGACTAAGGTAGGTAATTATAATTTTAAAGAAAATGGGCTCTAAAATATTTTTATTTAAATTAATTTGTAATTTAAATTAATAAATTATTGAAAAGCTAAGATGGTTAGAAATTGTGGTAATCCAATTAGAGGTAGTGGGTTCGAATTACATCTTAGTAGGATTATATAATTTTTCTTTTAGCAATTAATCTATGCGAGGCCCACAAAAAGATAAGATTTAATTTTTAAATTTTAAAATTTAAAATTAATTGCTAGAGAGAATATTGGAAAGTTGCGATTAAGTGAGGATTTGGGAAAGTGGAAACGTGTGAATGGAAAGAGATTTGGTAGAATTTTATTTATGTGGGATTTGTGAGAAAAGAAAAGGATGAACAAAAAAAGCTAGGGAAATGAGGAATTTGTTGAAGATTGGGAGTGGGAAGAAAAGAAATTGTTTTCATTCAAAAAATACTTCCGTAGGTTCTATAAAAAGGTAAGTAAAGAAGTAATTAAATTCTTTTCGAAGCCACATATATTCAGGAGAATTAAAATACTGTAAAGATAATTTAGTAGAATAAATTGATGTATATATTTTTTTGAGATGATTGATGATGGAAGATATAGTAACATTATTTTAATATTGAGACCGGTGGATAATTTTTTTTAGTTATCTATGCTCAAGTTTGTGGTTTCAATTAATGTTGACTATTTTTTATGGAAGCTAAACTAGTTATATATAACGTAATACATCTATCTTAATGTCGTTGGGAGTCTAAACCTTCAAGGATCGTAATGGGTGGTTCACTATATATATGAGAGTTGTTCCGGTGCAGTGACGCTGCACTAGAACAGCAGTACAGTGGGCCCAAAATGAGCCCCACATGATCATGAAATCATGATCTACTCCACCCATTATATTTAGAATAATGTATTCTATTACCACACCAATTTTCATCCCAATCAGATATGTATATGGGCCCCATCTGAAAATGATACAAATCCAACATAATAAAATAGTTTGATGTAAATAATAACTTTAAAGTATCTGATTGGGATGAAAATTGGTATGGTAATAGAATACATTATTCTAAATATAATGGGTGGAGTAGATCATGATTTCATAATCATGTGGGGCCCATTTTGGGCCTACTGCACTGCTGTTCCGGTGCAGTGACGCTGCACCGGAACAGAATCCTATATATATATATATAATAGTGATATTTTTTTGGAAGTTTGAATGTTGGAGATCAATGTTTTATAACATTTTACATTTTTTTATGGATATTAAAACCTCCTGCACCGATGCTTTGTGACGTAAGATATTATATAATATATTCATATATTTTGACAGGAAATCTCTAGAACCAATATTATAACATATGTTGTATCCGGATACTGTGACGAAAAACCTTCAGCAGTAGTTATATATAATATAACATATATATTTATATATTTTGGATGAATAATTAAGGAGTCGGTTATTTGTAATATAATATACGGAGATATATATATTTCTTTCTCTACGAAAGCTTGACATATCCGGTGCTGGTTATTTATAATACACATATATTTTTCTTTTATATAAATCTCAAGATCTTCTGCATAGGTATTATAATATATTATATATGTTATGGATGGAACTTTTCATCACAATATTATATATGTGCATGCGAAACTTAGGCGTCCAGGATATGAATGTTCAGCACAATTGGCACAACATATAAATGTTATATATATATACATATATATATAATTTTTAATGTCCATCACAGTGTAAATAAATGTTAAAATGTATATTTTTTATTATTGCATTAAAAATTATAATTATAAAATATTTATGAAATACTTCCAGAGCCGGTGCCTTATCATATAATATAGTATAGTATATTTATTGGAAACTTACAAAAACCGATGCTTTGTGTTATAAGTTTTATATATATATAGAGACCCGATCATGTGCAATCTGCTGTAAAATGGACCCCACACATATTAGATTGTAATGAAACTTTATACATTCATTTATCCATATATAAATCATACTTTAGACGGTTTAGATGTTGAAAAAAACCATTTTAAACTTGATATTTACATTAAATTATTTTATTACATTGATTTTGCACCATTTTAAGATGGGGACTACACACATGTTGGATTTGGATGAAAATTGGTATGCTAATAAAGTGAACAATTCTAAACACAATGGGGTGGGGTGGATTTTCTATTTATGATCAAGTGGGGCATTGGATTATTTCCCATATATATACATATATATATATATGAGAGCTGTTCCGGTGCAGTGGCCCAAAAATGGGCCCCACATGATCATGAAATCATGATCTACTCCACCCATTATATTTAGAATAATGTATTCTATTACCATACCAATTTTCATCTCAATCAGATACTTTAAAGTTGTTATTTACATCAAACTATTTTATTACGTTGGATTTGTACCATTTTCAGATGTGGCCCATATACATATCTGATTGGGATGAAAATTGGTATGGTAATAGAATATTATTCTAAATACAATGGGTGAAGTAGATCATGATTTCATGATCATGTGGGGCCCATTTTTTGGCCACTGCACCGCTGTTCCGGTGCAGTGACGCTGCACCGGAACAGGTCTCTCTCTCTCTATATATATATATATATTATACTTCTGATGGAAGCTTAAAACCTTGGAAGCCGGTTATTATAAAGTCATATATTACGTATATTGTTGGTGGGTGCTAAAGGTATAAATGTGATGGCCGGGCATTGAACATTTAAAATTATCTAGAAGTCGAAAACCTACTTGGTATGAAATACCAAATTGAAGATTGAAGGGAGGCTGTAAATGATAAGACTACCACATTGTGTTAACTTCCAACTTATTAAATTAAAATATAAAAGTGTGCATGTCTATATATGTATATATGTATATATATTGCAAGTGTTGTGATGGGCTCCTGGAGAGATGTAAAAACTAAATATTTTTGATCGAGTTTTAAATTGCTTTGAGTAAACAAATCATACCCAATATATATCACCCCTACAGATATCTAAGAAAAGAAATATATAAACTGTATACGTGAGTAAACTGTTGTATAATTAAATTTTATATTATGAGTTAATTATTTGATATTAACTCAAGGAATGAGATATTAATGTTAATAAATTTAAAACTAATTTATTAACGGAGGTATATATGGATTCATAAATGTGATTTGACGCTAGTTGCATATTTGTGTATATATATTTATACTTTAGCAGTTGTATAATTAATTTATATAACATAAATTAGTTATTCAATGTTGTAGGATATTTTGTTATATATAATTCTAAATTGTATAGGTCAACATTTTGTTTAGCTAATATGGCAGAGGGTATGACATGCTACAATAAAGTGAATATTATTTAGTACTGATGGTTCTTAGAAAATAAATTAATATTGCAGGATATGCTATGCAAAATATTATGGATGTTCATATTGATATGTTGACTACTTGCTATTATTAAATTAAATTTAGTGGGTTGGTTGCACCCAATTAAATGTGGATGCCAAATTATTATGGTTTATAAGATAATTAATTGGGTGTATGTGGTTGTTAATATGATGCCTAAGTGAGAGTGGTGTGTGTAATACATCATGATCATTGCTATGTGGAATGGATTTACACATGTGGGACCCCAAGGATATGTGTATTGGTTTTATTTATTTCCTTAGTAGGTTATATACATGCTAGAAGGCTACTTTGGAATGTCTCTTTGTGGACTGTGTGTTGTGCCTTGAAAAACAGTGAATTTACTCTATTGTGAGCAGTGTGGATAATCTTATACATTGGGTCAGTAGTTGGTGCATTTCCTATGATATTTTCATGATGTTATACACCATTATATACATGGTTTAGTTCTTGTTTATTCAGTTATTTAACTCATTCCTGAATAATTTAAATTTCAGGAGAGGCGGTCCCATCTGATCAATAGTGCGGGTTAATGAGCTGAGATGGTGCAGCATAGATAGTTTATTTTATTTATTTATTTATTGTTGGCTTGTACTAAATTAATGGAAATTATTCCTATTAACTCAATGAATATTTGTAATTAATTTTGGATATTATTGAATGAAGTATTAATTATTAAATTCATTGAAGCATAACTAATCCGAATTTGTCGCCCAATTAGGATGGTCAACAACCCTAGGATTGCGTCGTGACAACCGCAGTGTCTATTTATCAACAAATATTTATACAAGTCACCAGCAGCGACATAGATGTTGGAACGCTGGTGGGAGGCAGATGTGGCATGCCTCCTGGCAAACTGAGGTTAGATCTATTTGAGACTTGGATGACCACCATTAAACGCCTACCATCCGATGTTGGACGCCGCACATTTACATTGAAAATTTCAAAGTCAGATGCAAATTTCACCATGTCCTACCCCAAGTCAAAGAGATGATAGATGCATGCCCACCCGTGTCATACATATAAACATCTCCAATAAGATGGCAGTTGGTACGGCCAACTAGCTATAACAGATTATAAGTAATTTTTTTACTGGGGGGACCCTACCACCTTCGAAACTCAAAATAATGCACAGCCGTTTCAAAGCTTCCTATTCATGGTCTGGTTGAAACCCATTTCATTGAATGGGCCATTAATATATGTTCCTACAAACTTGAGGGGCGCCCATAGAAGATGAATTAATATAGAAATAATATGAAAAAAAAAAAAAAAAAGAGTAGCAGTCTCACATGAACAGCATGGAGGTCTCATCCATCAATTAATTACCAATGAGGGTTGCCGACCTTTTTGAGCATGCTGGTCCTTTTATATGAAAAACGACCGGCAGCTAGCTAGATGCATGTACTTGCACTCAATCCACCCATCGCATTCACTGCACGGCCGATTCTCCACGTTGGGACTGAGACATCGACCTTACGATCACATGTTTTTGATGTGATGTTCACCTGCTAATTAATTAAATTGTTGCATTTTTCAAATCATTTATTAATTTATGAATGTGGCATAAGCTTTGGGGAGGCTTGGATCTTCCCTTTTTTTTTTATTAAAAATGAAGATTAAATAAAAATTCAATTTCAATAATTAAATATTAATTTCAGGCGGTCGACACCAAAGGTGTTTGTAAGAAAAAGAAAACCAGGTGATCTTTTTATGGATGTATTCACATCGACACGCTCAAACAATTCATTCAAATTTCGAGTAGCACATTGCCGGAATTGCTGGTAATCTCGGCCTCCAAGCATTCATGTGGGCATATTAGTACAGACCACTCGGGCGCTGGCCCAGAAAGGAATTCCAACGTTGGCATTTCCTCGAATTTGTCGTGGGCAGGGGAGTCTCAGAATCTCAGGCAGCACGAAAAATGTTTGTAGAGTGTAGATGGGATAAATGGAAAGATTATATTTGGAGGGACCATTATTGTTGCACATGTACATGGCACGGCATTTTTAGAAACGAATTTTAGCTGCCACACATTAAAGTATTATAATCAGGCAATCTACTAGAACATCAATTGATTTCAACGGGATATCAGCCACTGAAATGGGGTATTTTAATCACCCGCGACACACGTTGGTGGCCGGGAGCTTTACGTAGGTGGCTGGGAGCTTTGTCTCCTTAGGTGTATCTTAGGTTCAAAATTCAATAGGGATTATATCCCCTTATTTAATTGTAAGGGCTGCATTGCCTCCCTTATTGTATTTGAGAGTCTATGGTCTCCACTATTGATATTTGGAAGCTTGTGATTTCTCTTTTTGAAAAATTTGTGAGAATTGTCTCAGCGTTTGATTGTAATATGAGTTGGGACCTCACGTAAAATATACACCAATAAAAAAAGTATTTTAATTATTCAATTATAGGGGCCAATTGCCCGAATCAGAAATATATGTTCAACTCTAGCTGCTTAAATTGACTAAAATATTCTCAGGTATAATTAATTTTGAAAAGTATATAAAATTGTCTCATCTCCTAATAACATTTAGTGTATATACATAGGATTTGGTTGAAAAATAATAAAACTTTTTAATGAAAAATTTTTAGTGTGTTTGGGTAAAACAAAATTTTTTTTAAACCTTATTCTCTTCTCTTCCTATAACTTCTATATTTTTAATCATTTTTTCATTATCTTGCTATGTAATTAACCTATTTTAAATTATTTTTACACAACCTTTCATCAAAAAATTATTTCTATATAACTAATCAATTTATTTTAACCTTATTCTTTCTAGGCATCATCATTACCCCTATTATCTTATATCATTTTTTATTAATTTAAAAATTTTTTACTTCAAAAATTTTTTATCAAAAAGTTTTATAACTTTTCAAATAAGAGGAAATAATGTGATATGATAAGGTAATGATGAAGAGTAAAAATAATAAAGTTAAATAGATAAGTTAATTATATGGGTAACTGTATACAAAATGATTGAAAAATAGGATAATTGAATAAGAAAATGGAAAGAAATAATTTAAAGATAAAGTAATTGGAAAAGGTAGAAAATTTTAGTGGAAAAAGTTTTAGTTTAAAAAGTTTTATAGATAACCAACACGCCAATAGAATTTTTGTATTTTTTGACAGGGGTCTTGTCGAAATTGTAGGTGCAATTTGCATATATCCTTTTTTTATTGGAAAAAAATTTGCGTGTATACTTAAAAGCACGCAAATCACATACAACCACCCATAAATCAGATTTACGGCTACATTTAGTCGACGCATTTTTTATAAAAATATTAATCTATGTGTTAGTGTTTTAGAAGTTCTCTGTCAAACCATTTAAATAGATGAAATTTCCGAGTTTCCGGAAGCCACCGATTTTTCCAACTTGCCAAATTATTAGTTTTTTTGAAATGATTTGCATGATCAGCTGCTTCCGGGAAAATTGCTAGCGAATCAGACTGTTAGTAGCAGCTTTTCCACTGTTCAACGTTTAACCCAAAAGGGGAAGGGGGAAAAGGAAAAAGAAAATGTAATAGTTATTTTCTGTAAATTTAAATTAGCTTTCCTACAAGCAGAGTCAATTATTGCAGAAATTATACAATATTTCAATAGTGCCGATGAGTTGTTGGCTTGTTGCGTTCAACATTTTTTTTTTAAGAAAGAAAGACGTTTGTAGCCTACGGCTAAATTTGCTACGGTGGGTTGATTCGAGTTAGAGGTAAAGACAACTCTAATTTACCTTATAAAACCTAATTTAATCCTATTTTCAATTCTAGTTTTCACACCTTAACTCAATCATACTTTAACCCAATAGAAATCGGTTCGGTTCGGGTCAGAAATCAAGTTAATAAATAGATAATATTTAAAAATATTTTGCTTAATTAAATCTATTTTGAAATATAAATTTATATGAAAGAATAAAAATTAATCTTTTTTATAGAAATATTTTCCCATTTATGACTTATACGATGATATAATTATTAAATAATCTTATTTTAAAATAACAATGTCTAATTAATTTCTATGTATTATGTGCTAATGTAAAATTATTTATTAATAATTTATTATATTGTATACTAATATATAAATTGGGTCAGTTCGGGTTGACAATGTAAGTCAATCCACAGTTGAAATTAGGTCAGTTTAAATCGGGTTGTATAATCTATTTTTCTCAAAATACTTAACCCGACCCTACTATAAATGAGTTGGGTTAGTCGGGTTTAGGTTGAAACCAACCCTATTTACACCACTATTTCTTACTATGAATATGGCACATAAAATATATAGACATAAAAAAAAATATACAAATAAGCACATAAAGAAGAAAATCCCTAAAAAAAGATAATGAATTACTCATCCAAATATTCATTAATAATTGTATACCAAGTCCTCGGCGAGAAAGAAGAAAGGAAGACATGAATATTTGTGTAAGCCAAATGTGCTAATTAATTCTGCTTGAGTATATAGCCTTAAAGACTTTATTTTTAAAAATAAAAATAAATATATAAAAGTATTTTGAAATGATAAAATTAATATATGGGTTAAATATACAGAGACAAAGGTGTTTATGAAAAAAAAAAAAAAAAAAAACATTACACCAGTGCTGACATGCGATGCATCACATGTAATTAGCCTCCCGTATATATATCTCGTAAATGATATTCTCAAACCGTTGGAAATTCGGCCATTTCCAACCAGTCCAAACACCTTTTTTTTATTTTTTTGAAATTTTTTATAAACATGTTAATCTAGTTATGTTTAATCTATAAACTAAATTTTACCATTTTTAGAGATATGTATATATTTATTTTTTTATTTTTAAATATAGGGGTATCTAAGTCATTGTACCCTTGTATTTAAAAATCAAAAATAAATATATACACATCTCCAAAAATGGTAAAATTCGATTTATAGATTAAACATAACTCAATTAATATGTTTATGAAAAAATTTCAAAAAAAATTAAAGAAAATAGGTGTTTGAACCTGATTTCCAACCAGTCTGAGAAGATCATAACTCGTATAACTCGTCTATCTCAGGGAAATAACAAAGATGGTTTGGCTTTCGGGTAAAAAAAAAGATACATGTGCCTTCTTCCACATGCTACCTATCCTTCCCATGCACTCGTGATATTAAACTTTCAAAAGTGATTTGGATGCGACAAGGACAGGGTGTGATTAAACAATGAAAATTTTTGAATGCTTTTAAACCTTGAAATTTTAATCTATACAAGGAAATTAAGGGTAATGATTCCATGAATACACAGGTACTAATCCTCAATACGTGTTTTTAGCTTTTTTTCCATTTTTTTGTTTTTCATTTCATTTTTATACAGGACAGCATATAATCTTAATGTACCTCAAAATTTACAATTTTTGGATATATGTTTTCTAAAAATAAACGTTTTCCCCCTCAGTTAGTGCCTATGGGCAAATGAAAAGAAAAATAAAAACTAAAAAAAGGTTATAAACACCTATATCAATAAAACAAAACTTACTATATGAGGCTGCATCAGTTACTAAATGAATCCAAGTAATATATTAATTACAATTAATTGTGACAACAAAAAAATACAATCATTTATCATTATTATTTGTAGTCAAAATTTAATAGCTACTTTAAAGTTTTTTTTTGTTGTGTTTGATGTAAAAATCGCTGTATCGAACCAAAATGGTATAGCTAATTAGGGTAATGCTGACTACAAATAGGGCCTATTTTGATCATAAAATTGAAATCCCATTAGCTGTATAACTTAACATCATGATTTGGTTTAATACGGTATAAAAATATTCCAACCAAAGAAATGGATGAGTCATAATTGCTTTAATCAAATTAATATTTAAGTCAAACCATTTTGTTTCATTGATTTCCTATCATTTTTAAAGAAGAACGGTAAATATATTTGATTTAGATGAAATTTGGTATACTACTAAAATAAATGATTTTAAATTTAATGACTGAAATGAATTTTGATCTTATCATCAAAATGCAGCCCACTTGCAAAGGATGACACTATAAAATTTTCTATATATGTGGGTAATGATTTTGAACAGAGCCTCCACGAAATCCATTATTTTTAATTTGAATTTTTTAAAATTTAAATTATTTATCATATCTATATATGTGCATGCATTTATGATTTTAAAAACTACATGTATTGAAAACCTCTGTATACTAAATATACTATACAATTTTTAAAAAATTTAGCGCACACTAATGAAAAACGCTTTATGCAACAAACGAGAAACTTATATATGTAACATTCCAACGAATAAGCATTTGTTGCATATGATACTATATATGTAGCTAATCCATAATATAATTCTGATTATATATACACTCATTTACTATATTTAGGTATATATTACCGACTATGTGTAATTATATAGTAGCGAAATACTTGGTGCTTATAATTATAAGAACAACTTCTTATTGTATGCAACGACTGTTGTTGTGTATATTGATTGTTTTTTATTGGTATTTATATACAAGGAATGATCCTGTTAGTCCAACCTAAGTAAACATTCCGCTTATCCCACTCCAAAAGAACTCATTTATAATAATTTTTTCGACTTTTTCTTCTTACACTTGTTTATCTAATTGTATTTAATATATAAACCAAGTATTACCGTTTTTGGATAGATGTATATATTTTTTATATTTTTAAAGATAATGATATTTTAAATATATAAATACACATGGATGTTTAAAAATCTCAAAAAATACATAAAACTTAGTTTATATATTAAATACACTTAGATAAATACATGTAAAAAAAATATACACTGTGATAACTTGATATTACAATCAGGCACCTTTTCACAACCCTTACACAATGGAGGGATAAACAACAGGACATAAGACTTAAACTAGTGCCTCTTTCCATATGAGGTAGTCAACGCTACCAGGGTGTAATGCTTGAACTCAGAAAAACCATCTTTGGCCTGTGAGTAATGAGTTCAATGGTGTAATATTATCCACTCATGCTTACCAACTCAACGGCATGGTTTTAAAATGCATCACACTACGTTTAACTTAAGACGCACTTATAACCTATCCGAAAAAAACTTATTTATAAACTCCTAAGAACTTTATTCTATTTTCGATGTTGGATTCAGTTTTGGGCTGTTAGACAAGGCACCATCCCTAGTATGTATATTAATTGTTGTTATTTCGAGAGTTATACATTCACTCTAAAATATTGGGATAATTTGCAAATTTACTCATATATGCCTACTTAATTTCTAAAATTGCATATTATCCCATATAATTTGCAAATATTTGCAAAATATATCGATGTTGTTATGACGTTATTACGGCATTGCAACTACATTGGTATATTTGCAAATATATGTAAATTATTTATGAATAATATGCAATGTAGAAAACTAAGTAAGTAAATTTACACTATGATCAATTAATGAATTAATTAACACCCTAGATAGAATGACCACCTTTCTAATTTGTGTACACTTAGAAACACTTAGGGGTGTAACTTGGGTAGGGTACCCATAGGTACTCCCTAACTGACCCTAATTTGGGTAAAATATGATATGGTACAAATTATTATTGCCGCGTCAAATAGGGTACAAGTAGAGTATATGTGTTGGGTACCCATAACCAACCTACATTGATATACTTATATATATGTATATGATATATATGAGAACCGATCGTGTGCAGTCGGACTGCATCTTAATTACGGTGCAGTCCGCTGTAAAATGGACCCCACACATATTAGATTGTAATGAAACTTTATACACTCATTTATCCATATATAAATCATACTTTAGACGGTTTAGATGTTGAAAAAACCACTTTAAACTTGATATTTACATTAAACTATTTTATTACGTTGATTTTGCACTATTTTAAGATGGGGACTGCACACATGTTGGATTTGGATGAAAATTGGTATGCTATTAAAGTGAACAATTCTAAATACAATGGGTGGGGTAAATTTCCCATTTATGATCAGGTGGGGCCCACAGTGCATGGACTGCACGGTGCAGTCGCATGCACTGGAATAAATCCCGATATATATTATATAATATTAGTTGTGTTTTATTTGTGATGTTTTGTGTACACACTCATTTTAACAAAGTCGAATTCAAATGAATCTTATACCCAGTGGAGTTATAGATCGTGAAGTAGGAAATTAGTTGCTTATATGTGTTATTGATTTATGAAAGTCTTTTATAAATAAGCTTATGAATTATGATCGATATATTAATAGTTTTAATAATTAAATTAAGACAATCTATTCTTTATATTCTTTATATGATAATGTGAATACTAACATATGCACATGTGAATTTAAAATGAAATGAGTATGACTTTATATTTTTTAAAATAATATATAAATATTTTTAAAAAATATATTATATTTGATTATTAAATGAACTAATTTGGAACTAAAACTAAAACTGACCCTATGAGTAATGAGTATGATAAGGTACACTAGGAATTAAAAGGGTAGGAAAAAAATCATTAGTTTAATTCACTAATTTAGACTGGCAGTCGCTATACCATATGAGAACAGGAAGATTACTTTATTATTTTTTATGGAGTATTGATATTTATATAATTCCAAGGTTATTCCGAAAGATATATGGCACAGCACAGATAATATCGGTATGTTTTGGAGAATTAAATGGCAGCACTTATTGCTGCTTGAACAAGATTAGCATTCTTAACATGATCAAAGCTGTAAGTTCTAACTTCACACCCATAGGATCGGAGTTTTCTTCCTTTTTTTTTTTTTTTTTTTCCTTTTCCCGAAGAGTTAAGATCCCAGTGCTTGGGCCTCCAGCTCCGCACTCCGCACCTTATGAGTAGAAAACGGAAGGGAGGCCAATATTCCCACGTGATTTGTCTTCACCCAACCAATTCTCTGTAAAATTTGGGACCTGATTCTGCCAGCATCTTCCTCCATCACATGATTCCGCTGCTTTCTTCGCCAAATGGATAGGAAACATTTGCGAATACACCCACTTAGTTTAATCAAAATTACAAATATACTCACATAGTTTTAAAAATTAGTTTTAAAAATTACAAATAATCTCTACATAATTTAACCATAATTGCAAATAACCCCCACGCTGTTACGACACTGTTACTGTATCATCATGGCATGAGAGTTATTTGCAATTATGCTTAAACTATATGGGAATATTTGCAAAAAAATATATTACTTAATTTCTGAAATTGCAAACATACTCACATAGTTTTCATATTTTTGCAAATACACCCACAGCATGATGGTGTTACAATTTCATGAGGGTTATTTGCAATTACAGTTAAACTATATGGGGATTATTTAGAATTTCTAAAACTATGTCGGTATATGTGTAATTTAGATCAAACTAAGTAGGTATATTTGTAAATTACCCGTAATGTTAGCTATAAAATAAGTACAGGAAAAATGGTTGAAAGTAATACTAAAAAAGTATAGACAGAAAAACTGAAAAATACATTTTCATTAAGAACGACCAACTTATCTCTCATAATAAATAGTAACCAAGTAATAAAACCAAGAAAAGACTACACCAACCTATTAATATAATGACTTATCTCTCATAATAAATATGTTTTTATGAAGAACTAGTTCTGCTAAAATTTCACAATTCAGCACAAACAGTGGTATTGTACCTTCCACACTGAGGAAGTTCTATCAAGAATATTCCAGGCCTACAAGTGGGTTTTTTTTTTTTTTTTGAGTACATACAAGTGGGTATTTTTAATTATCTTATTTAAAGTATTTCGGGATAATCCCCTCCTGCTGACGAAAACACTGATGTAAAGAATAAAAACCACAAAAAAGCCTTGAAGTGGGTTTGACCATTCCAATGGTCTGGCCGGTGAGTTTACAAGTTACGTGAAGTATGTGAAATACTATCACTTACCTTATATAGGTATTGCATATTCTAATAAATAGACCATGCATGAAGGGAGGAAAAAAAAAAAAAGAACCTACGCCAATAGCTTTTCTTTTCTTTTGATGGGGCCATTAGCTTTGCAATTGTGAATCCAACAATAGCACCCCAAGTGGAATAATATTCCATAGCCAATCATGCATATGCAAAATAATAATAAAAATAATAAACAATAGCCCATCGTGGACTGCCGGATCAGTATTTCTCTTGACCATTCTTTCTAGAATTTAGACCGTCATTATTCTTTTGAAATTCGAGAAACCGTTAAAACGATCCCATCAGCGTTGATGGGAAAGGAAAAACTCTCATACTACCATCATAAACGAGCAAGCTCTGACGTTTCTTTATTATTTTAGCGTGTGTTTGGCAATAGGAAAAAAATGTCATGTTAAAACTTTTCACTCTCCACAACTACTCTATTTTTTAATAATTTCTTCACATTTTCCTAAACAACTACCATACTTTTCAATCATTTCTACACAACTATCTATACAATTAACTTATCTATTTTAACTTTATCTTATTTACTCTTCACATTACCTCTACATATCACATCATTTGACAACTTTCACTCTCTAAAACTTTTCATCAAAAGTTTTATCCATTCCCAAACACACTCTTATTTTGGAATCTTACTTCACAGGTCCCAATCATTCCAACTGATTCATTTACATTTTGCTCGATGGATGAATAATATCAGCATACAGGCATTAGGCAGCAGCATGAAACAACACTCCTAAACAAGAGACCACAGTTCTATCCAAAAAAAAACGCACACACACACACACACACACACGAGAGACCACAGCTCCTTCTAAATTGACTATGAAAACATTAGCACCAAAGCTAGATATGAGCACTAATAGCGCTGTGTGCTTGGGTTCAATTGCACTTTTGACTTAGACATCTAAGTAGGCAAAAGTTGGA
The DNA here is from genome assembly GCA_030490835.1 of Annona cherimola. Lineage (NCBI taxonomy): Eukaryota > Viridiplantae > Streptophyta > Magnoliopsida > Magnoliales > Annonaceae > Annona > Annona cherimola. Next base: position 24,327,700 of record CM059972.1, on the reverse strand, counting down.
AACCGAGTTAACAGAGATCTAGTCTACGCCCAGCCATTTTATCGCTTGACTTGGTGCCATTTTTATGCGAATGTGAGCGCTTATTTCTCATGGTTTCAAATTTGCCCACTACTTATATTAATTAACCCCATTCTTTATGCGATCGAATAAATTGAAGTTTTTTTAGTATAATTAAACTTTCAATTTGGTCATTAAATATATTCGCATAGTTCTATCATAATGACAAATATATCCATATAATTTTCAAAATTACATATTACGACACATAGTTTGTAAGTTTTGTAAATATACTCACACCATCACATTGTGGATGAATTTGCAAATATATGCAAACTATATAGGTAATATGCAATTTTGGGAACTAAATAGAAATATGTGCAATATGATCAAACTATAGAAGTATATTTGCAAATTGGCTTTTTTATAGTGATCAAATAATTCTAGAAATTGTTGATTTTTTAAATTCAAAATATATATATATATATATGCTAGTAAAATAACTCTAGAAATTGTTGATTTTAAAATTTAGAAATATATATATGCATATGCAAAGATTATAAAAAGATAATTTGTAAATATACTCTCATAGTTTGATTGCATTACAAATATATCCACGTAGTTTATGAAATTGCAAATCAACCCTATTTGTAAGTATATGTGGTTACGTAAGGATATATGCAATTTTGGAATTGAAGTGGACATATTTAAGTAGAAAACATCTCATCTTAGTTAATTAGTCTAATGGAATTTGATGCATTCAATTGGATAATTCTTCTTTTGTTTAGCAAAATTAATTGATCTTTGCATTGCTGGGGGGTTGCCGAGTGATAAGGGCGCTGATGTGCATCGAAGGGAACAAAGGTTCGACACTCGTCCCCAGCATGGGAGCATTTCATTTTCCTCTCGATAATTTCAAAGCGTGTAGTTTTCTTTGTGGTAATTGGGAGTACGTGATTTTCATCGAAATAATTGTAGAAAATTTTAACCTTGATCTTTGCCATTTCCAATAATTTGATTAGGCTAGCTAATTTTGTCACCAAAGACAATTATATAAAAGGACCTTGAAATGATGTATCTAATTTGAGAGAATCTATACGATATATACACCCAATTACCTAGAAATGTTCTCTTAAACTTACTTTAGACGCTTCTTATTTTATATCTAAAACGCGGATAATTAAAACATTTTCAAAAAAGATTCAAGATGTTTTCCATGTGTAGGTAAATGTACTTTAAGAAATTAATATGAATAGAAGTATGGTCACCATCTTACTTTCTTAGACTTTTAAAAAATATTTTTAATCTAAATCATTTCTCAATATAAATTTGTAAGTATATATAATATACTTATTAAACGTTTTGAAAAATTTTGTGTATATAATGTACTTATTTTAAAAATTTTACTGCCTACCTACTTATTTTTTTTGTTGGTATTATGTACACTGTGACATCTTGTATTACAAATCAAGCTCATTCATACCCTCACCATGGAGGGACATTTTGAAAATACTTTCATACTCAAGGAGCCCAACTATAAATACCTCCATTGCGAGGGGAACAAATGGAATGAGATACAAAATCTCATAGCAATACATAGCTATGAGTTTCAAACACCCGACCAACAACTCGAATGACAGTGCTGCCGACCAACTGGAATAAACTCAGTTAGCACTTGTTACCCATATATTAACTTTTAAATGTATTAAGAGTGTGTTTAGGAAATGATAAAACTTTTAGATTTTTAGTGTAACAGTTTTTTAGTTGAAAGACAATAATGTGATATGCTAGAGGTAATGAATAAGAGTAAAGATAATAAAGTTAAAATAAATATGTTAGTTGTATAGATAATTGTGTATAAAAGATTGAAAGATAAGATGACTATATGGAAAGATATAAAAAATAATTAAAAATAGGATAGTTGTGGAGAATGAAAAATTTTAGATTGAAAAATTTTGGTTTTAAAAATTTTTATGTTCAACAAACATGCCCTAAGTATTTAAAACATAAAATTTTCTGATCAAAGTAGTTTTTGCATCATGAATATTCATATATTAATTTTTATTCTAATATCTAAATAGTTTATATTTGAATAACATATTTTTAAAACATAAAAAGAGAGATTGTATATGCTCAAATCCCTTAGAATATTGCATCTTATAGAATAACAAAAGGAAACAACAACTAAATATTCTAAAAAAACCTTTTAGCATCTTATAACTAAAAATTCTCATTAGCCACAAAAGTGAATATGCAAGGAGAAAATTCTTTGCTTATGATGTTGCTTTATAAGCAAGTAATATTTTTATAGTCAAAGAAAATTTTCTTTAATTATGATGGTAGATTTCCAACAAAATTAAATTTTGGTTGATTAATTTAAAATATAAATTATTGACAACTAAAATTTTTAAATTATTATTATGGGTGTGTTTGGTTAGACTAAAAAATGTCAATAAGAACTTTTCAATCAACAACTTTTTACTCTTCATAACTACCTTATTTTTAATTATTTTTTCATATTTTCTTATTATCAACTACCCTATTTTTCAATCATTTTCACACAATTACTTATAGGACTTATCTATCTATTTTAACTTTATTATCTTTATATCACATCGTTATCTCTGTCATATCATATCCTATCAAATTGACAACTTTTATCTCAAAATTTTTTCATCAAAAAGTTTTATCCTCAACCAAACACACCTTATATAACATATATGTCATCAACTATTTACAATCAAAATTTTCTTTAATAATTAAAATTTACTTTCTTCAACAAATTTTTTTTACTAAAAATTAAACTTTTTGTCCCCCTTCTACGTAAACTTCATTTTTAAGATCTTGATATTTGATAAAAAAAAATTCATTTTATTCATCATATGTAACATTATTTGTTAACTAGGATACCAAGTTTCATCTAAATTAAATATACTCATGGGTACGTTTGACAAAAAATATATATTCATATATAAATTATAAAAAGTATCTAGATTCATTTATATATATTAGAATACAATAACACTTTATAAAATCATTTATCTCTGTAACATTAGTATTTTGGATAGTTTAGATACCAAAAATATTTAAATTGATATTTAGCATTAATTTATTTTATTAGTTAATTTTACACATTTATAGATACTAGTACACAATAATACAAGACAAATGAAAAACTTTTATAATAATATAAACAACGCTAAATATAATAGATGGAGTAGATTTTCTATCAAACATTAAGATATTAAAAATAAAGAGGTTATTTAAAAAGAAAATCCTAACTCTATATATAATTGTAATTAAAAAATCTCTAAAATAAATCCAAGCAAATAAAATTGAAAGCGAATTAATACTATTTCCTTTTAACAATTGTGTTGTGCATTAGTTAGTAATGCTAATTTTGCTTCACCAATATCTGTTCAAGTTTTGTATTATTCCATACAATAAAATTGCTGATTTTAAAATCCTTTATAAAACACGGGGCTATACTAATCCTTTGTGTATTTAAGCATATCAAGTTTGTTTGGTCAGGCGCATGAAGAGGAAACTCGCCTCCCCACCTCTACCCATACAGGGTGTGTTTGGGAATGCATAAAACTTTTAATGAAAAGTTGTAGAGAGTAGAAGTTGTCAAATGATGTGATATGATAGGGGTAATAATGAGAAATAAATAGGATAAAGTTGAAATAGATAGGTTAGTTGTGTTGGTAGTCGTGTACAAATGATTGAAAAGTAGGGTAGTTGTATAGAAAAATGTGAAAAAGTGATTTAAAAATAGGATAATTGTGGAGAGTGAAAAGTTTGTATTGAAAAGTTTTAACTTGACAACTTTTACTTATTAACAAACATACCCACAATTTTCAAAATAATAATAATAACAGGACATCTTTAAGTACCTAATACTTACTTCTTTCATTTTTATCTTCTCTCTTCACTTTTCCATTTTTATCCCTATGTGGCTTGCCAAGTGCTCCCTCAGAAATCTAGAAAATACCGGACACCAAAGTGACCTGAAAATACGCATGAGCTTTTGAATCAATGTGAAAGGAACGAGTAACTTTTCCTGCTATTTCAAAAAACGTACACTTTATTTTTGTGGTGTTAGAATTCAGCACCCGATTTACACTTGCAAATTAGTCCACGGCATCTCCCCAGGCCGCACAGTTCTCGTCCGTTTTTTCGCCACCTCCGCTGCCAACGCCGCAACGCCCGTTGCGGCCGCCGCATTCCGACAGTCCTTTCTCCGCTCCCATCTGCAGTGCACAATGGTGGCTCGGCTCGGCTCGGCTCATCTCCTGCAGTGCATCCGTGCAAGGTGCAACGCAACTGAAACAAATGGCGCACGTGCTAAATCCACCCTCGCTGGCTCGCTCCATTCCTCCCTCCCTCCCTCTTTGACCGGTAAGAAGAGTCTTCAGACGACCTTGACCCGCTTCTCTCTGATCTCCTCATTCGAAAGCCGCCACGTTGCGACTGGAGAGGCCGTCCACGCCAGCAGAAGTGCTTGCCAGCTCACCATCCGTCCACGTGACAGGAGTTGCGGCCCCAAGTGCTCCACTCCAAAACAAACCGCCACTTGGAGGCGCCGCAAGCCCCGGGAGGCCGGGACCACACACATGGCTTCTTCTACTGCCACGTAGATGCTTTTTGCCTTTTCTTTTTCTTTTTTTTTTAATGGGAGTAAATGGCTTTTTCTTTTCTACAATAATCGCGGACAGCACAGTCCCGCTCACGTGCTTCTTCTTACGGTGTCGGCGAGCGAACAGGCGACTCCCACGTGACAGCAGCCTCTCTTCTCTGCTCTTCCTGCTCCGCTTTGACCCCTGCACAGGAATTCGACGGCGGTCTTTGGACGAGGGGCCCACACTGCGGATGTGTGGGGTCCACTCCCCACGCCTACGAGATTATACTGCTGCCGCGAAATGTTTGCTTGCTCCTGCACGGCACCGAATGCATGCCTCCGCCAAATTGACATCTTTTTTGGGGGCCACATCCGCAAACCGATCTGAGCCGTTCATGCGAATGCGGGAGGATGTGCTAGTTTCTTCGGACATTTTAACAAGAAGTTTTGTTGGCTGAAATATTTAGATTTAAGAATTTTTATCATCTAATGAAAATGATTACTCCAGTGTGCCTCTTATAATGCTTTGTCCGAAGACGTATCATAGAGGTGTGGATATATGAGCTCTATTTCTATATAATTAGGTTACATCAAAATAATCTCACGCAACTTCTTAATTTTTAATATATTAATGATTGATATAAAATCAAATTCATTCATTATATTTAATATTACTTATTTAGCAAAGAGACCAAGTTTCATCTAAATCAAGTACATGCATTAGTCATATTTGCTTAAAAATATATGTATTCATGCGTAAATTATGAAAAATGATTAGATCTTTTTACATGTGTATTAGAATATAATAACACTTTATAGAATCATTTATCTACATAATAGTGATATTTTAGATGGTTTAGATATTGAAAAAACTACTTTAAAATTGATATTTTAGCATTGACCTATTTTATTACGTTGATTTTAAATATTTATAGATAGGATCTATATACAGTGAAATTAAAAAATTAAAAAGTTTTCAAGATACTATAAATAATGTTAAATACAATATATGAAGTGTATTTTTCATCAATCATTAATATTTAAAAACGGAGAGAATTACATAGAAAAGAAGTTTCATAAAAACAGGACGGAGAATATAATCTCAAAAGGGAGGAAGGGGATCTTTCCTTTCTTTCATTTTTAGAAATTAAATTATTTATTTTGGTTTAATTTTATTTTGCTATTACCAGTTTTACATTTGGCATCTTTTTGTTCAATCTTTAGATAAAAATTATATTTTCTTTATTAACTAAAGTTTTCATTGCTTTACCAATAAAAAAAAGTTTTCATTGCTTTACTAACATCGTTATTTTCTTTGCACGGTTAGCTAAAAGAATCAAATGATTTTTTTTTAAAATCCCTAATTTGAATAAGTATATATATCCATGAAAAGCCGGAATTCGAATGGCCCTAATTTGTATTTATTTTCTTTGCTGCTTTATAACTAATATCATTTATTTGAAGATAAGTTTGGGCCTACTTAATGTCAATAAAAGTAAAAACGTTACAGCCCTCAACTTTTTAAAACTATTTGACCAAAGTTATTCATTTATGGTGTATTTGAAAAGTGATAAAATTTTTAGATGAAACATTTTTAGTGCAAAAGTTTTTAAATTGAGAGTGAATGATGTGATATGATAAGGTAATGATGAGAAGTAAAAAGAATAAAGTTAAAATAAATAATTTAATTATAAAAGTAATTGTGTATGAATAATTGAAAGGGATAGTTGTTTAAGAATATATGAAAAAATAATTTAAAAATATGATAATTGTGGAGAAAGAAAATTTTCATATTAAAAAATTTTGGTTTGGAAAATTTTAGAAATTTTAGGTGTAAATAAAAGCACCCTTAACTTGAATTTTCCCATTAAAAGCTTGAAAAAGCATCGAATTAATAAGCTAAAAATTAATACATTTTTACTCAACTCACAACCAGGCAGTTATTAAATTCACCACCAAGCCAGTTTTCTAGACTAAGTTACATTTCTCATTGCATCAATGGCGATCATATTCTTTTTAGGGTTCAAACCCTATATCACGCTCATGCAAGCTAGATTGTGAAACCAACTAAGTTGTACCCTGTTCACAACTAAGTTACATTTTCGAAGTTGAATTCATCTTTCAGTAATTCATTCAATATATCTTTTGAAAAAGACTTCTTAAATTACTTTGCTGAAATCACATTGTCTGACATCATTTCCTTCCATTTCTAGATTTATATTTTTATATTCCCTCAGTCCAATGATACAGCTTGCTAGATTCATGCAACTGACTTTAATGTTTAAAGAAAAAAAAAAAAAGATCCAGGCGTGCAAGCGTTAAAGGGAAGACTATCTCACATGAGGAAGAGCATCCATTCATCTCTATTCACAAACCTGAAGATTAATCAAGATTGGCTTGCAACTTCAGCCATCGAATATGCATTCTACGTTAATGGCCCCAACATCAATTGTCCCAATCGACATAATAGTAACCCAACAAAACTCTTTAAAAAATCGGACCATCTAACCCCATAAGAGCTCCAAGTTATGTCTTGCTTTGAAGATGGAAAATCTAGCTAGTATTCAATGAATTTTCGATGCATATATTTACAAAATGAGCAGATGACATATGCCCCATACATGCATGGCCAGTACTACGAACTGTGGCATCTACACGTGTATGGTTAAGATGAGTAGACGAGGTGGACTGGTAGAATACGCGCTAATTATATGGATATGAAAAGAGTATAAAAAGAATCCGTTTTTTCTTTATACCTTTGAAGTCTTCTTTAACTTCTCTACCTTTATATGAATACGCATGCGTAGTGCGCGTAGCCTTCTCACTGCTTCACGTAAGCACTAATATATAAATGTGGCTATACCTCTCACGTGACCCCACCACTCTCCTCACGTGCACTCCGTCCATCCTTTCAGATAAGGATGGCACACGGACCACCATATATAATCTATCCATTGATATGTCCGGGTGTGCAAATCACCAGGATTCTCAAATTCCCGATTCCTTTTCATTCATTGAATGAGGCTTTATACATCCCCACGTGGCAATCCGTTCATGAGAGTGAAGGATCGATAAAGATTCAACCAAATCCAACCGTTCATTGTCATAAAGTGGATGATGATGAGGACATATTCATGGGATATGTCTTGCCACCTAGCTTCTTGTGTGTTAGAAATTTGTGGGGTACATCAATGTGGGAATAAAATAAAATTGTGTATTCGGTAAAATCATTATATTATAAGCAACCTGACGGAAAATATGATTTTATTTTTAAACGTATTAAAATCTTGCAATATTCAGTGCTTTCAAAATTAATTGGACCACTTGATAATTTTGGTAAAAATAACAAAAAAAAAAAATGGTAGCACAGAAGCTGATGAAATGATGGAAGAATGACCGGACCAAATTAATAGACGATCAACCCTAAAAACGTAGTCTTGTGGTAGAATTTGTTATTATACTTACTCCCTCTGTCAATACATATCATGAGCATATTTCTGTAGTAACATAAATTATTTTAAAAGAGGGTTGAAATTTTCCTCTTTATGGTACTATACGGTAAATCTAGCGTAAGAAATGATTTTTTTTCAATGTTGCTTAATTTTTTATTAAAAAAATGTGTTTGGAAAGTGATAATATTTTTTATGAAAACTTTTGAGGGTAAAAATTTTTGAAATGGGAAAAAATAATATGATACGATATGGATAATAATGATGAGTAAAGAGTGTAAAGTCAAAATAGATATATTATATGTATGCGTAGTCGTATAGAAATGATTGAAAAGTGTGATAATTGTATAGGAAGAAATGAAGAAATAATTAAAAATAAAATAATTGTAGAAATAGAAAAATTTTAGTTTGAAATATTTTTTTATGTAAATAAATACCTCCATGTATTTTTATGATCTTATCTTAGAAAAATTCATTCCACTAACTATTGATTACCTTATTATAATTATAAAATGCACAAAGATAGTTGATAAATGATCATATTCATGATTTTTTTTTTCATAAAGTAAAATAACATGATGTTTTGCTAATAAAATGGAACTTGGTAACGACTTTTTCATGAACTAAATAACATGGTGTTTTGTTTAGACCCTCAGCTTGTTTATGATGAGCTATTTAATTAAATAACACTAATAATTTTCTTTTCAACATCATCATTTATAACGATACCATTTTCATAAAAATACACTTATTTTCAATGCCCTTCAGCTAGGTTACCATTAACAGAATGATGTATACCGTACGACAACCTACCGAAACATTCCATGTCTAGATACATATGATCAAGTATTTTCTTTCTTTCTATTTCTAAAAAGAAAATGCCCTAGTTTCCACTCATAAATTATAAGAGCCGCCAGACTCGCTTTTCCAGTCAATTAATGATAGGCATTGTTGATCTTCAAAAAAAAAATGATAGGCATTCCATCATAGGCCTTCTGTCTCATCTTTCCATGCACTGTTTTACGATGTGCACTGGGCCTTTTCCCATTTGCTCTTTACATCTTTAAAACTACATTCCTCACCTGCACCAAGTTCCATCTTGCTTGAATAGTCCTAATCTCTTAATATTCTGACAACTAATTCCTCGATAGTTCAAGACATCCATCATATTGAATATGTCATCCATTAAGACTGGAGTGACTAAATATGAGGTCAGCCATGTATATGGGGCTCAAATTGCTGGGCTTCACTATTTTTGTGGTAAGGATATTATAAATAAAAATTGCTCAATGGTAGGAAACCCTGGAATGCACGAAAGCTATTAAACACCCTGCACGTGGCATGTTGCCGTTGAAATGAGTGACAAAAAACAGTAGCCCTACATTCCTAGGCCGGTGTAACTGTGCAACCCCATCATTTAATAAACAAATGAAAGTAATATACAATTATATAAAGGAGCCAAAGACATTAGTGGAATAATAATTCACATTTTTAATTATTGTCCAAGACCAAAAGAGTAGCCATCAATACAAAGTCATGTGTTAAAAGAATGAGATTAGAAATCCCAATCTACAAAAAGAAAGATAAACATTTTTAAAAAGAAGGAAAAGACCAAATAAAAAACCCGATTAGCCCTTCTTTCATTTTTCTCTTCACAATATTCCAACCTCTCTTTTTTTTTAAAATAATTCTACATGCCTCTAGAAGCCATTGTTGTATTGCTGTTGCTGTAAAAGCCAGATGTCATCATAGTTCCATGTGTTGTCGGAGATATCCCCACCAAGCCAACCGCTCTGATCGACGGCCGAGAAGTCCATGACATCATGGAAGTTTCCGGTGGGTTCGGAAAGGGATTCCTGGCACTGCACTGGTGCAGCTTGGAAATCATTCCCTTGAAAGTAATAATCCGCCAAGTCAGAGACTGGGGACACAACTTGGGTAGCACTTGTCGCAAACGAGTCAGATGATGCCCCCGTGCTCGAGCTCTGATCAGGTGTGAAATTCGGCTTCATTTGAGCAAAACCCATATCATAGTTTGATTGTACTAACTGATTATTGAACTGGTCTATGGCCATGGTGGTAGTGGCAGCAGTGGTAACAGTAGCCATAGAGGCGGTATCAGCGGTAAGATCTGCCGCGTTACCGCCGGCGGACAAGGTGGCAGCAGCCCGGATTCTTTCGACCAGCCGAGGCATCCAAATGTAGCGCATGGTGTCCTTGAACTGCTTGCTGTTAACATCACACTGCAGCTGCTTTGCATGCTTTTGGACCCTTGTTCTCCAGTAGTTCTTGATTTCGTTGTCTGTTCTTCCCGGTAGATGCTGTGCAATTTTGGACCACCTAAAAAATAATTGAACCCAAGAAAGATGAGACTGTGTGAAAGCATGGAATCAGGTAAATAATAAAAAGATCCAAAAACAGACCAGGCCAAGAATATAGCCAGAATATGCATGCATGAAAGTGCACGCTCAGACAAAACGGAATTGCATGCCAAACCAAACTCATACACACACGTGGGTTATAACCAGTGCCCCCAATTATACGCTGACGTTACAGGTAAAGCTGCCAAAGCTTTTTCGACACGTGAGTTAGCCATCCAATCATGTAATATTGGTTAGATGATCCCAGCCATCAAATCAGTGGGCATGGAAAGATGGGGAGTTGGGGGCCATCATCACCTCAAACATTCCTTCGTGACATGATTGTAACAAAGCAGTGATTTTTTTTTCTTTCTTTTCTTTTTACGGTGGTTGGTTCCAATATTCTTTCATCTGTTAAAACCTTGTCTCATGGTACATGTGGACATACAATCATTGATTCGTACTACCCATCAATCATGCCATTAGGAGAAGCAGTGGAGCAAAAGATGTCATTTCGACCGAACGTACAAGCCTGACATTTTCATTCCTCGTCTGTGAGTGGGATTCCCACACGAGGCATGCATGCGTGCGTGCGTGCTTGCATGGAAAGGAGTTAGGATGGAATTTTTACCGATTGCCCCAGCGAAAATGGAGATGGAGGATGAGCAGCTGTTCTTCGAGGGTGATATTCCCGCGCCGTACGTCCGGACGCAAGTAATTGAGCCATCGGAGGCGGCAGCTCTTGCCTGTCCTTTTGAGACCTGCTCGTTTTGGAATTCTGTTGGTTAGGAATGCAGGCGTACGAAAGAAACGAGAAATCCAGAAGAGAAAAAAAAAAAAAAAAAAAAAAACACGTTGGTGATTTTGTTGGAAAAAGCGCTCGAGAAAGTCGTGCGGGGGAATTTCCTTTCTGATATTTCTCCTCGTTGTTTTACTTCTTTTGAATTACCGTCCAAGAAAGAGCGATCCCATCTCTCTATGTCATTTCTATTATGGGCTTGTTTCTATCGATCTTCTTATATTTATTAATTCTTGGATGGAGAGAAAAAGAAGAGAGAGAGAAACAAGACTCAGAAACTGAGTATCTTAAGCCGTTGCGGCCGTCCATGTCGAAAAGAAAAGAGCCCCACCGGCGCCCACAAAAGAGAAAAGAAAGGGAAATCATATAACTCTGTTGAAACATTTCTTTTTCCCTAATTGCTGAAAGCCCACTGTATAGAAATGAATATAAACAGTGCACACGGATTTGATGATAAAAAACCGACCACAATCTACAGGCTAAGGTCCTAGGCAATCTCAATTATTAGCGTAGGATATGTAGAATTAGAGATAACAAGTGGGAATAGAAAATTCGAGATTTGGGTGTGGTGGGAAATCATGAAAAATATACCAGCGCATCGAGCGAGAGAATTCCAGCGGCCCTCGCCGTGGTTGTTAATGTAATTGAGCAGGAGCCGATCTTCCTCCATGGTCCATGGCCCTCTCCTCAGATCCATGTCTTCTTCGCTCTGCGATCCTGGGCTTAAACGTTGCTGGCCGTTAACGTCCATCACGAAGGATTGATGTGGAGGGGAAGATGGAGAGTTAAAGACGGTGAGAGGGGTGTGGGGTGGAGAGGTTTTGGGGCGGGGGGTCGTGCAGGGGCGGGGATAGTTGCGTTGTTGGAGGGGGAGAGTCAAGAGAGCAGGAAGAAAAGAGAGAGAGGTGGGGTTGGATTAATGGGAAGGAAGAGAGACGTGTGGGCTTTTATAGAGGGGTGGGGAAGGAAATGGCATGTGACACAACACGCCGCAAGAGGATTAGATTAAAATAAGGGTTTGATCATGAGTGAGCACAACAGAGTTTGAAGTTTGACTTGCTTTTCTCATACTTCCCTCTTTCTCTCTCTTCCGCTCATAAGCTTCCAGAGTCTAAGACTATTTGAGTTCTGCGTGGAACTCTGTCATTTTTTTTTTTTTTTTTTACTTCACCTCCTTTATTTTTATCGCTGCGTACGGGCTTCATTATAAATGTGTAAAATGAGTGTGATAAAATACTTTAATACTAGATATCAGTTTTTAAATAGTATTTTAACATTTAAATTATCTAAAATATTATTACTATGTGAATAAATAATTGTATAAAATATTATTACATTTTAATATGTATATGTATGGATTTAAATCTTTTCCCTAATTTATACATAAATATATCTATTTTTGAATAAATGTAACTCATAAATATATTTGATTTAAATAAAATTTGGTCTTCTAGCTAAATAAATAATGTTAAATATATTGAATTGATTGAATTTCACATCCATTATCAACATCTTAAAAATGAAAGAGATTGCATGAAATTGCTTAACCCCCCTCTAATTATATTTAAAATATTAACTTTCAAACCCATGTCTTTTTTATTAGTTACAGGAAGCTCTTACTTTCGTTATGCATAGAACAGAGCATGAACGGGTGGCGATAGTTTTTCAAATAAATATAAAAAAAATATTCCTAAAGTGAATATGATCAGCCAAAATTATATGAGACGGGATCACATGCGGCTGAGGTGGGAGCTCCCATGAGTCCAACTATAAAACCTACTATAATACGTCCATTTTTTAAATTCTAAAAAAAAAATTCAAATATTCAAATGGCAAAACTTGGTATATGAACTAAATATAGTTAGAATAATTTCCAAAAAGGAAAGTCATTATTACATCCAATTAATTTCATTTAATCAGTAAACAAAGAAATTTTCAGTACTAAAATTTAGCACTATTTTGCATGACAATTCACAGTTAGAGCTAGTTTCATGCCTCGAGAATCTCAAGAAAAAGTTACTTCCTCTTTCGTATATTCCTTTAATTGTCTTCCAGAAAATTTCAAATTAGCAACTAACATCTGAAAGTTGCTTTTTTAAAAAACGAAATTCAACTTCCTTGCAAAAGGTAATTAATAACCTGTGCCCTTCAACAAAATCTACTGCTCTTTTTTAAAACCTTATACAATCAATTTATTGCAACAAGTAAACAAGGATTCGTTAATATAGGCTCATTAGAAAAAGTTATTAAACAAAGATGAAAAGGATTTGGTTGTAAAACACACAACGAAGTTACCTTTAATTTGGTAACGGAGCTGCAAGTTGTTTGCTAAATCCTACTTTTAGAAACTTTTTTTTTCTTGATAACAACTTTTAGAAACTAATTGCATTCACTGTGAATATAGAGTGTTCTTAACTTATTCTTTGTTTGTTTGACAGTTAAATCAAATTTAATTTAGCACGAGTAGTCAAAAGACAAAAGCAAAATAATGCAAATGGCAAATTGCATATAGAACTAAGAAAAGGATTAATTTCAAATATGATCATTGTATCCATACTTACAGATATACCCCACATCTAAAAAAATGACATAAAATGACCATTTACTTTAATCCTGATCCTAAATATGATAACGTAGTTAAATTCTGTTAGACAACATGTTAATTTTTTAAGGGTGTGTTTGTTTGGGATATAAACATGTCAACCAAAACTTTTCAATCTAAAACTTTTCACTCTCCATAATTACTCTACTTTTTAATTATTTCTTCACATTTTCCTATACAAACTACTCTACTTTTCAATCATTTCTACACAACTATCTATACAACTAACATATCTATTTTAACTTTATTCTCTTTACTTCTCATCATTACTCCTATTATATCACATCATTTTCTATCAATATGATAACTTCTACCTTAAAAACTTTTCATCAAAAGTTTTACCCCCAACCAAACACACCCTAAAATGGAAAAATTGCCCTGGTCATTTCTTTAAAAGAGGTAGTGTGTGCATACATAGGAGAGTAGTTAAGTTGACTTTTAATTTGTAGTTTTTGTATCATTTGAATCCACTTTGTAAATAAATGTTATCGAGGATAATTTTGTAACTTTACATTGGTTTTAACTTCAATTCTAGCTGCTTGTCATATTTGGATTAGAGGTAAAGTTTATAGTTATCCGTGCTGCAAATATATAATTATATCTATAATTATGAATATAAATAGGGGTCATGTTCAGAATTAATCCTACAATATGATAATATAAATCAAAAGTGTTTTGTGTCATCACTAAGCCTACTCTTTCAAGAAATACCAATGCCATCATATGCTGTTGATATATTGTGCAACATAGGGTCAACCAAAAGTTTTTTTTATTAATGTTATATATATTGTGATATTTTGATAATACAAATTTGACACATTCACAACCCTCACAATGTAGGGATCTTCTATAATACGCTTGCATGTAAGGAAGATAACTATATAATTACCTTCATCATAGGATGATGAATTCACTAAACTTACATGTTGCAGAGTCGAATATAGGACGCTAGGCAATTTTGCCAACATTACTGACAAAGTAAAGCATCGCATGGTTGGGGGTCAGCTAAAAAACTTAGCATGGGGCTGTTTATTTTTTATTTTTAAAGATAAAATATATAAAATATAAATTTTAATATGAGAATTGATGTAGATATGACTTACACATTTATGAAAAATTGAAAATTTAAAAAATATTTTTAAGCTACACATATAATATATACATGTATACATGTATATATATTGCCCAGTATGCGGGAAGTCTCACCCAATCAGACCCCTTAGAAAATTATCTAAAATGTACGAAACCATGTATGCCTGTTGCATGCCTATGCGGTAGAACAAAGATAATGAGTACAATCCATTCCGTCCATGACGGGGCCCACGAGAACGTCCACACGTTCTTCAGCGAAAATTTCTCAAAATTCAGATCGATAAAAATCTGATCGGGGGAAATCATCGAAACATCAACAGTCCATGGCGGGGCCCACGAGATGGACGGCTGGATTGATAAATCATCGTTCGAGGTGCACGCTCCTATCATTTCGGTTCCGGTAGTCCCGCACGCGTGCGCCTGATATTCCTTCCACATACGCAACCCCAATGCCCACTAGATAGCCGACAGCCGAAGCATCCTAGCCGTCCATCGGGTTACAATTATTAAAAAAGCTAGTTTTTTAGGGCAGTAATTCCGTGTGCAAGTGCCGATTCAATGTACGGATTGGATTGTCATGATTGCGTTTCACAGCTTTCAAAAAAATTCATTAAAAGTAAATTATACGTGGGGAATTGATGTTTCCTATAGTGCAAAAAATCAAAAACAAGAATGACTTTTGGGTCCATTAATATATATAATAAATGGATAACATAAAATAAGGTCTGTCGATTTCTGCAGTTGAAACTGTTCACATAACGTCATTAATTCCCACAGCCTGATTTTTGCGACGGGTGAAGCTCATCTATGGGACACACGTTTTGCACGGTCGAGATGACGTGGAAATAAATATAGTTTGCTGCCATAGCTGTACAGCACACTTGCTAGTTTAGGGTCGCAAGTTTTCATGCTAGGGTCGCGTAGAAAAGTCATAAGCCCTTGCTAATTGAATGGGAAATTTTTTTTAAAAAAAAAAATAATAATTTTATGGTGGATTGAATAGGAATTTGATGTGGGTGGCTTTGAATACGCTTGGAAAAGCTACGACCTGTGTTGCTGTCTTTGAATGGATTTTAGAAACGGCCGGAATAACTTCTGACTACGGAGAATGACTTGATTTTAAGTCTTATTTCATTTTGGGGAAATGATTCTATGCATGGTAATGTTAATTGGTGAGAAAATCCTAAATTATTAAGATAATTAAAGAATTCTTTGTTTATATGTATGAGAATAGATTTTCTAACTTGATTGGTCATTTTGGGATACAACCGGCCATTTTCAACTATAGTATCAGAGCTGGACTGAAGCCCATTTATGTTTATCCCTAGATATGCGTCCACGTCTCCCGCCTAAGACGTGAGAGAGAGTGTGTTAAGTGGTGAGAAAATCCCACATAATTAAGAGGCTTGAAGAGTTCTTGGTTTGTATGCATGGGAATAAGCTTCCTAATGATGTATGGATTGTTCAATTCAATCCATGCCATTCATTCATTAACTAATTAATCTTCAAAAAAATTTCCTATTAAAAACATATATAAGTTCGTCAATCATTCATTTAAATTCAATCATTTATTAACTAATTAATATTCAAAAAACGTGCCACTTTAAAACATATTTAAATTTGTTATAGTCTGGAATCAAAATTAGGATCTTACAACTTAACTATGCAAGTATTGACTTGAGGGATGTATATATATTTATTATTGAATAATACGAAAATTTTGTTCCATTAAGATATGTAATTACGACTAACCCTGCAGCGGACTTTAGCATGCTAAATTGAAATTACTGTATAAAATGTTGTATGAAATAAAATTAAAAAAATGGTTGCGTGAACTTTGTAGCCATTATGTTTGTGCATATACGTATTTTAGCCAAATGAAAGCCCATGCTGCCAAATTCGTGTTATATTTATTCAAAATAATGACTGCATTTTAACTAAATTTCTCACTGTGAATTATGATAAAAATTTTAATATGAAGTTTAGTCCATGAGACATTTGATCGAGATAAATTTTTAAGGTTAGTTAAACAAGGGACCGTACGCTATAATATATTTTATTTTTAACAATGATATTGGTTATCTTTATTGTTAAACAATATAACATCAGCGCCAACATTGTTATCTTGCTTCTATGTAAGCAATTACGTGTAATGCCTTCCATTTTGAATATTTTAATGAGTGATGAAAATTTTACTTTAATCATTGAATTTAATATTATTATGTAGCTAGGAGACTAAGTTTCGTTCAAATTAAATATGTGCATGTCCACATTTACCAGAAAAATGTTTAAATCTATTTACGTATATACGAGAATTTAATAGTATTATATATATTTATTTATTCGTATAATAATCATAGTTTAAGTTATTTAGATGTTGAAAATACAATTATAAAAGTATTAAACTATTTTATATTTTTGTAGATGAAGGTCATGTATAAAGATACTAAACAAATGAAATTTTTTTATAATAATATAAATAATTCTAAATATAAAAGATGAAATAAATTTTCTATCAAGTACAAATATATTTAAAAATAAAAAGAATTATATAGAAGAGAGTTTCCATAGAAGCAAATCGATCTGCAAATATCAATTGTCCAGTGTTAGTGTGATATATAATAAGTAAGCTTGGTTTAATCATGTATTATGAGTGACAAACAAGCCACTTGAGTGTAAATTTTTGCCTTTTTTTCTTTAAAAATTATGTTTAAAATATTACGTACATACGTCAAAGTAATGTGAAATTCAACATCACTTAGATAGAATTTCTTATACGCATATGTGGCTACCCTTGTACCATCAAATTTAAATTTAACTGGATATGACACCACATGTAACTAAGTTTTATATGACTCGTAAGCAATGTTTAATTACTGTATGCAACCAAATTAAAACAGTTGCTTTAAATATTATTTTTAACTGCATTAGAGTTAGGTAAAAAAGCCAAGAAAAGATTTATGTGATTTTTTTCAAAAGTAATAAAGTGATATGATATGGGTAATTATTAGGAGTAAATAAAATAAAATTGAAATGACTAAGATATTTTATGGGAAAATGATTTTGAATATGAAGATAATAATATAAAAATATAGTTATTAGATAATTAATATTTCAAATTATTAAAGGGTTGTGTAGAAAAGAGTTAGGAATTTTTTTCTTTTACCTCATGACGAATAGATCTTACAGCAAAAATAGGCATCTTAACTAATATTACCATCCTTAAGCAACTAAGCATTTGTAGTAAGATAATAAATTGTAGCCAAATTCATTTATATGCATCCAAGTTTATATTACATGGAGAAAAAATTAGCAAGTTGTATTCAACAAGATTTGTTGTGGTGAATGGTTTATGTATATTGTAAAATGATTTGAGTTATTGGTGGTGTATTATGATTATTTCAAGGAAAAAATTTTATTCTAATTAAACATAATACATTAAACACTTTAAATATATTAAGTGGTTTTAGAGGTGTAAATAGATTAAGTTAATATGAGCTAGGTTAACTAAATCCTAACCATATTTGGAAAATCCTTGCTTGACCTTATATATTTTACTAGGTAGGGACAAGATCAACTCAACCAAAACTCTAATCATTAGTAAATGACCAAATTTTCTTAGCCTCAGATTAGGTTGAAAATGTAAGTTAAATTTAAAATTTTGCTATTTTCCACACACTTATAAAATAAAGGCAATGTTGAACTAAAATGTTAATAATTAAAATATTTTATTAATAAATTAAGCGTTTGTTTGAGAAGTGATAAAATTTTTGGATGAAAAATTTTTGGTGTAAAAGTTTTCGAAATAGGAGAAAATGATAATATATAATAAAGATAATAAAGTTAAAATAGATAAGTTATTTATATTGGTAGTTGCATAGAAATAATTGAAAAATAGGCAGTAATGTAGGAAAATATAAAAAAAATAATTAAAAATATTGTAGTTGTAGAGAAAAGTTTTAAAAGAAAAAATTAGTTTCAAAAGTTTTGTTGGTAAACAAACATATTTAAATTAAAATACATGTTGTCTCAGTTAGAATGATGAATGAGGCACTTAGTTTATGATTTATCTAATTTTATTTTAAAATGCCATTGATGTGGTTTGCATATATATATATATATATATATACACGTATATATATATATAAGAAATTTATATATAAGAACATTTCCCGTGCAATGAAGTTGTACCCTAATTAACAGTACATTTGGCCTAAAATGGGTCCCACATATATTTAAATGTATTGATACTTTATATAATCATTTATTCATATGTAAATTTTATAGCAAATGATTTACATGTTGCAAAAATAATTTTAAAGTTATTATTTACATTAAACTATTTTATTATATTAAATTTGTACAATTTTCAGATGGAGTCCATACACATGTCCAATTGGGATGAAAATTGATATAGTAATATAATACATTATTCTAAATACAATAGATCGAGTAAATTATAATTTTATAATTATGTACGGTCCATTTTGAGGTAACTACATCGTAATTGTGGTGCAGTGAAACTGCACCTGAATATTTCTATATATATATATAAAGAGAGAGTTATTCCGGTGCAGTTGCCTAAAAAAGGGCCTCACATATATTAAAATATAATGAAACTTTATATAATCATTTATCCATATATAAATCATACTTTAGACGGTTTAGATGTTGAAAAAAATACTTTAAAACTGTTATTTACATCAAACTATTTTATTATGTTGAATTTGTATCATTTTCAGATGGGGTCCATATACATATCCGGTTGGGATGAAAATTGGTATCGGTAATAGAATAAATTATTCTAAATATAATGGATAGAGTAAATTATAATTTTATGATCATACAAGACCTATTTTGGCATAACTACACCGCTATTATGGTGCAGTTGCGTTGTACATGAATATTTCTTATATATATAATGATCTCACTTCCATATAATTTGATTACGTAGAAGTGGATTCATGTAACCCTTTCAAAATCTAAGATTTTACTCCTTAATAGAAAATTTAATCCATTCATTATATTTAACATTATTTGTTTATGTAGAGACTAAGTTTCATTTCAATCAAGTATGTTTATGGGCCACATTTGTTCAAATACATATATATTCATTTATAAATTGTGAAAAACGCTTAGATCTTTTTAAACATATATTAGAATATTATAATACTTTATAGAATTATTTATTCACATAGAAATGATAATTTGGATGATTTAGATGTCGAAAATACTACTTTAAAATTGATTTTTAGCATTTTTATGATTTACAGATGAATATATATTTTTCTAACAAATGTGACCTATAAACATACCTGATTAGGATGAAACTTGATCATTAAAATAAACAAATAATGTTAAATACAATGAATGGACTAAATTTTTTTTATCAAATATCAAAATCTTAGATTTTGAAGGAAATACATGACTCTGTGGAGCCCTATATATAATTCTTATATATAATCGTAGTTTTCTCAACAATTGGAAAACGCTTGCAAAAAATACTATTAGTTTAGAAAGATATATTTTTTAAAAATACCAAATTCTATTATAAACAATATATGTTTTATTAACTTATTTTAATGAAGTTACACTATATTTACTCATATTTTATTTTTAATAATAATATATTTTTTTATTAACTAGTAAAATATTGAAGCATACAACATTTAAATTTAGTATACATGTATCTTTATGTTTGATAAATATACAAACTCTTAAAATCATCTTATTAGACATATAATAATTTTTTTAATCTAACATATTGTTCTAAAATTTATCCGATACAAATTTAAAATTTGTCTTGAATTATATTAAAAAAGGAAAAAGTCAAATCCATCTTATTCTGACTCGATATAAAAATAAGTTCAAATCCATCTTAACCATAAAAAGTCAAATCCATCTTAATCATAAAAAGTCAAATCCATCTTAACCATAAAAAGTTGTCAAGTTAAAACTTTTCAATCTAAAACTTTTCATTCTCCACAACTATCCTATTTTTTAATAATTTCTTCACAATTTTCTATACAACTACTCTACTTTTCAATCATTTCTACACAACTACCAACACAACAAACCTATCTATTTCAATTTTATCTTATTTATTCATCATCATTACCTTTATCATATTACATGATTTGATAATTTTTCATCTCTACAACTTTTCACCAAAAGTTTTATCAATTCTCTGCCACGCCCACAATGTTTAAAAAGTCTGATTAGTGCCGAACCTTAACTCGTGTCAAATCCCCCACTCAGACACGGGGTCTTGAAAATAAAACAGGGAGGGAGACAGGACATGGGCACATCCGTACATGCGATCAGAAGGGCACGAATTTCAATCCACATTCAAATTATTTGGTGACAGAAATGCTCCGAAGTGAGTGGGATGACGGAGGCACGGCAGTAGATCTAGCTGGTGCTACATACACAGCATTCATATTCTTTTCATTTGTAGCTCACAATTAAATATTGTAATTTTCTATTCAAAACATCAGGCGGGCATCTAAACATGGGCAAATCTAACGCCGATGCATATCATATTTCAATTCATGTCGGGCGTGTGTCCTCTCCATGCATCGAACTCGCACTGCTATAATCTCCGCCGTCCACTAAAGGTGGGACATGATCCAGACCGACATGTTAAAATAGTGCACCATTGCTGGTGCTGCGAGCGGAATGCCGCTTTTGGGCTCTCTTTTCTATCCCTCATAATTTTGTATTATGCTTTTTTAATTAGTTTTTGGAGCCCCTTGTTCCTTTTAAGGAAGCTTTCTTTACTGGGGTTGCCAAACCTTTTCTAGTCCCCCAATGCACGTGTGGGACCCACATGTTGGGTCCGCCCACCAATCCCGATGCTTTGAAAGTCCCATACACACTGAGCAGCTTAATTTGATATGGGAGCTGAATAATGGCCCGCACCAAAGGTTTTAACTAAGATGTTGTCAAAATCAAATAGGAGATATAACCGTAATTAAAAAGAGGGGGCCTTCAATGAAACTTATTTCGGTGAAAAACTACCCCTTTCGGCCTTGGTTTGACGATGGATGGAGATTCAATTTACAAAGAATGTAAAATAAATATAATAAAATATTTTGATATTAAATATTAATTTTAAAGTAATATTTTAATACCTAAGCGGAATAAAATATTATTTTTATGTAAATAAATAATTTTATAAAATATTATTATATTCTAATGCGTATGTAAATGAAATTAACTATTTTTTCTCAATTTACCATAAATATACGTTTTTAAGCAATATGAAACATGTAAAACTTTAATTTAGAAAAAAACTTGGTTTCCTAACTAGTTCAATAATTTTATTAAGTAGATTTTTTATCAATCATTCCAAAATACTCCAACGAGTCTAGATCTTTTCAGACCGGTCCGCATACATATAATTTTTATTTTTTTGAAATTTTTTTATAAACATATTATTTAAAATGACTTAAATTCCCTTGTTTTGAAAAATTCAAAACGAATATATATACATATTCAAAAATAGTAAAACTTGATTTGTAGATTAAATACAACTAGATTAACATATTTACAAAAAAATTTCACAAAAAATAAAAAAATGTATTTGGACTAGATTTCAGATCCATCTAAAAAGATCGCCGGGCATACTTTAACGGATGTTGAGTTTGATCAAATCACTTGATGCCATGTAAACCAGATTTTTCAAAAGCAAGACTCCGTTTGACATATTTAGTTTTAAGAGGTCAATTTCGACAGAGTTAACAAAATTGGACCACCAAATTAAGATCTGTGTTATTCGAAAATATTTCCAGTTGAGAAAATTTTGAAGGCATCTTCTCACAATGTACGCATCTAGCTCATTTTTTTATTACTATTACCAACTGGTTGAAATTTTTTTAATTGATTATATAAGGAAGATTACATCTCATCTTATATTACAATGAAACTTTATAATCCACAGGAACACATCCGAGGCAACAATAAAATTCCACTTATTTGCACGGAAAACAACAAATTTTCACCATAAAAGTAGACCCTGGGGTCCGAACTCATGAGCGCTGGCACACTCTTGTCAAAGTCGACGCCCCGCGGTTGGTGACAGGGTCAAATATTGAGAATGCATGTTTCATCTCTTGATCGGTATCATCGTCGCTTACAAAGTGAAATGGCTGTTGATTTATCGATTGTATATGTCAAATCAGTCTTTAACTCAAGTGCTCCGTATAAAAGTCTTTTTTGGACTTCTCACATAATTACTGATGCTTTCTTATTTGATTTTATGTTTATCTTTCTCTAACAGTAGTCTTTTTTTTTTTCCTTTATCAAATAACATATCAAACTAATATCAAAAAAATATATTTGGTTTCTTTTTATCATTTTTAATTAGTAAATCTAATTATATATATTAACTTCTTTATATCCCATATTGAAGAATGCTGCTAACATCCCTTTACAGTAATAACTCGGGCACCTTTTTTATTTTTATTTTTATTTTTTGATGAATGTACCTTTTTATAGTTGACTGACACTTTAGCAGATTAAAGTAACCAAGTCAGAGTCAAAGGCTCTACTTCCACACGGGTTAAAGAATATGCAGAAAATCTCATCAAAAAAGAAAAAGAATGTGCAGAAAAAATGTCAATGGAATGGCCTTAAAATATAAGATTATTCGCAGTTTCACATTTGTATTTGTCCACTTACTGTTCTAATACATCCACTCATGCATCGTAATTTTTTATTTCTAGCTTACGCGGTATTTCTTTAGACAAACCTCTTTTTTTTTTTTTTTTTTTTTTGTAACGAGGTCAACAAAATTCATGCGTAATGTACCTAACGATATTTTAAATTAAATTGGTTTTAGCTAAGTTTATGGATCCTCCTTAGCAAAAGTTGAGGAGACCAGTTTGGACTCCAAAATTTGGTCTTTTGAGTATTGGTCTTTAATAACATATATAGATTAACTTGCCATCTTTGTCTTTGCAACTTGTTGCCAACCAAAATCAGCCGGATATGTCTGTATTAATATTATTTGGGAGCATTAAATGTTTGACTTTTTGATTGTTTGACTGAAGACAATTGATATGTTTATTTGCCCAGTAAAAGGGAGTAATTAGGAAGTGTTTGGCAAAATGCAAATGAAATAAAACAGGGAAAGTCAAAGACATTGATAACTTTTTTATGTTAAAGACAGTAATAACTTAATTATCTTTTTTTTCCATTTTTATCTTTATATTTCAATAATTTTTTTTATATTTTTCATACAACTATACTATCAATTCTTACCTTATTTTCACTTTGTCCTTGTATTATATCAATCTCTGATTTTCAGGATTAATTTCATTTAATTCTCACCATTCTCCAAATGTCAAACGTTGAGACTTTAATATATGCCCAATAGAAGAATCATAGCCTCAAAGGATTGTCCACAACTTTTCGCCATTAGTCATCTAAAAACGACAATACCGCTAATTTACACACGTTATTTAGCATGTCATTTGACAAAATTTTGTGCACCTTGGCAACCAAGATTCCTCCTGTCCAACTACAATATGTCCCCAGTTGTGTTAAAATAAAATTAGTCACACTATATATTATCCTCGGTGCAAGTTGAGAATAGGATTGTAGTTTAACAATTATTCTGGGTGCAAGTTGGAGAGATTTGGAACCATAATACAATATTTTATTTAGAATGTTGGAGTCTTTTGCGGTGCTTTTTGAAATGCATGGCATAGACAATTGACCAACTGAAATAAAAAGGAATTCAAAGCCTCTATAAAAATATCACCACGAATTAGAGAGATCTAGAAGAAAAGCTTGAAGGAGAGATGATATGTGAACTCAACCCTGGCAAATTAAGGACTTTGAAAATTATCTGTCTACGCAAGTAAAAATCCTCATTTAGTTGCAGTAGACCAGAAAGGGTAGAAATCTTTCAACCCATTCTCCACCTGTTGCTGAGATATTTAGACCATAATATTGCTGGTGGTCAGCACCTTGTGAGTGTCAAGAATTGAACTTTAAAAAGCGACCTTTGAATCTAATCCAAAAATGCTTAGTTAGTTAAGTAGGGGTTTGCTATTGTCAATCACAGTCTGTCGCATCATCTCACCAACCAGCAATTCAGTTCAGTTGGGAATGAGTGGCTATGCAGTTGGGTTCCTGTATGCAGCTAAGAATTTTCTTTTTTCCACATCATGAGGTGGGCCAATCGCTTGCATGCATTCAACAATGGTTTTCAATTGGTACAAGCGACGGCCATCGTAAATGGGTCTTGTCAGTGATATTTAGAGGGATCTAGCTAGCTTAGCTAGTCTTTAGATTTCCCATCGGATTTCCCATCGGTGATGGCTTCTAAGATCCTGATATATATTTGATTAGACAAGTGAGAAAGAAAAAATGTTCACCAAAGAAAAAGCATATTCTTTTGATTGCCTATCTAGCTATCATGCCTATGAAACTTAGGAGCCATTTGGTAACGATCGTGGGACCGTGGTAACCACTTATCTCTCATGTCTTCTCACCAAAAATAATTTTACTCTTTAATTATTTGTCAAGTCTATTTTTTCAGTTTTATTCTTGCTTCATAATTATTTTTTATATAATTATTTTATTTATTTTAACTTTCCTTTATTATATTATGGGTGTGTTTGGTTGGAGGTAAAACTTTTGATGAAAAGTTTTTGGAGTAGAAGTTATCAAATCAATAGAAAGTGATGTGATATAATAGGAGTAATGATGAGGAATAAAGATAATAAAGTTAAAATAGATAGGTTAGTTGTATGGATAGTTGTGTAGAAATGATTGAAAAGTAGGGTAGTTTGTATAGAAAAATGTGAAAAAATAATTAAAAAATAGAGTAATTATGGAGAGTGAAAAGTTTTAGATTGAAAAATTTTAGTTGACACTTTTTTGCCCTAAACAAACACACCCTATATCATATCATATCATTCTTACACTTTTTTCTCTTACTGTACCACTTTTCTATCGTTACTACTTTACTAAAGATCCCCTCAATATACTGTCACAATTCATGTTAGCTACGGTGAGAGAAAGAATGGAAAAATAAGTTTGTTTGGTAATTGGGTTGTGTGGGGTAGGAAACGTCTTATCCTCTTCATTTTTTCATAATTATTTAATAATATAATAACTTTATTTTTCCAATTTTATCTTTACATTCCAATCTTCTTTCCTTCCGACTATACTATTTATTCTAATTTTACTTTTATTATTTTATATCAATCACAAGTTTTTTAAAATACTTCATTTCTTACTCTCCACTCCATTAGTTCATCCCACAGTCTCACAAAAATTCAACTTGCAAAGCATCCTCTATGGATTAATTCTAGGGTTAGGGGAGTGGGAAAGTGCCAAAAAAAATATAATGATTGAAAAAATACATATGTAATTGAAGAGAATAATAATTTGACAGTAAAAATGTCATATCAACATTTGAATAAAAATACACTAAAGTAAGGGAGGAAAGCCTTTTTTTTTAACCTCATTGACAAACATGGTGTAAAGGCCAAAATATCCATGATTTCTCTGATAGTTGGGACTTGTAGAGGAGGGATGTTCAAATTCTCCAACAGATCATAACAGATTAGAAAAGAAGTCTGGCAAATCCAATGTCAGGATGGCCAAGGCATCAAGAGTTTTGAGTGTGGTTGGCAGTCTGTTGATTGGATGGCTTGACTTGTGACCATTTGCAAGTCTGGGTGGAATTTTCCATTTCTGGCCGTATGGTTGGATGCATGTACAGAAGATGTGCGAAGCTTTTTTTTTTTTTTTTTTTTTGATTAGATGTGTGAAGCTATTTAAACATCAGTTCTTAAGATCAGCACGGTGGTGGGGAGTGCATCCATTAATGGGATTGGATGTTCCACCGAAAATGGGTCCTACGATTTGAATTGAAAATGTTCACCTCCCATGGAAACATGATTGACAAGTCATTCTGTGAAAGTGTTATTCATGTCTGACTACAAGAAAATCGACATTTTATAATATACTTTTAGTTAGGATAGCATTTTTTATTGCAAAAGACGTCAGTAGAAACATAAATAATTATTATTACTAAAATTTAGCTTTTTAGCGACAATAATATATTAAATATTACCAAAATAACTTTTTAGTGACAAGCGCTATTAATAAAAGTTATATTTTTAGCTAGAGGTGTAAATCGGGTAGGTTGACTGGGTTGAGATAAACGCAACCCTCATCAACGTTATAAAATTTCAAACTGACTTTACTTTCAATCTTATTTTTTATACCTTAATTCAACTCTATCTTAACCCTATCCAAATTGGTTTGGTTCGGGTTATAAATTAGATTAATAAATATATAATATTTAAAAATATTTTTCTTAATTAAATCTATTTTAAAATATAAATTTATATGAAAGATAAAAATTAATCCTTTTATAGGAATACTTTCCAATTTATGACTTATATAATACATAATTGCTAAATAATCTTATTTCAAAGCAATTATATTTAGTTAATTTCTATATATTATATGCTAATGTATGATTATTTTTAATAATCCATTATACTTTACACTAATATATGAAGTCAGGTTAGATTGATAATCATCTAACCCAAATCAACTTACTTTTGAAATTGGATTAATTCAAGTTGGGTTATATAATTTATTTTTTCCAAAAGCTTAACCCAACTTTATTATAAATCGAGTTAGGTTTGATTAGTTCCTACTTTTAGCCATATAATAATTTTCTCAATGGAGGTCAATACCTCAGCTTAGTTTCAAACCTCAAAACTCTTATATGTGCACACACTCAAAGGCTTTTTTTTTTCATGCAAAGGCTTTTTTTTTAAGTGAAAAGCTTTTTCAAACATTGTTAAAAGTTAGAAATATTTTCTAGTATGCTTTTGCTGACTTGTTTTTAAGTTGAAATATATACCAGTCTTGTCACTAGAAGCTTAAGGAAATATTTTCTAATCTTCTCACCGAATAATCACTTTTTGCAATATGCATTGTATTTTTATCCCTAAAAGCTAATTTTCTGATAACTAATTAATTATTATTTACTGGGATAATGAATCACATTTTCGTCCCTAAAAGCTAATATTTTGATGACATTATTTTTGTAATAAAAAGAATTGATCTTCATTAAACCCATGTTGCAAAATATTGATTTTGTTGTATTGGTTAATCGAGCAACCTATTTTTACCATCTGAAGAGTACAATCAAAGCTTCCAATTCAACCTTACCCTTAAAAAAATATCCTAAAATAAAAGCTTTCAATTCAACCTAATGAACAAATTGGATAATATATTGTATTTCCAATTGGGAAAAGAACTTTACGGGTGTGTTTTTTTAGGGCAAAAAAGTGTCAACTAAAACTTTTCAATCTAAAACTTTTCACTCTCCATAACTACTCTATTTTTTAATTATTTTTTCACATTTTTCTATACAAACTACCCTACTTTTCAATCATTTCTACACATCTACCCATACAACTAACCTATTTATTTTAACTTTATTCTCTTTACTCCTCATCATTACTCCTATTATATCACATCATTTTCTATTTTGACAACTTCTACTCAAAAAACTTTTCATTAAAAGTTTTACCTCCAACCAAACACACCCTATATGTTCTTTTTAGATCCTGTACTCTTTTAAAAAGTTAAACTAGGAAGCTACTGTGTCTTTGATACAGTGGTACAATGATCTGCCACTCCAATGGGTGACCTCAGTTCAACACTTAGCACCGGCAGTAGCATTTCAAAGTCTGATTGTAATACTAGTTAAGATGAAAATAATATATTAATACTCATAAAAAAAAGCTAAAGTAAAAAACTATATTAAAAGAAAAAGTAAAAGGTGTGATGAAATGGAGAAGAATAAATGATTAGCAAATTTGTCTTCTTTTTACATTTTGGAATCTTCTAAAATTTCTTTTAAAAATATGAAATGAATATAAATACGACTGTTCACTTGGGAAAGATACGGTGAGTGCTTTTAGTGATGCAAAATGCAAACGGTATTTTTTTTCAAAAAAGAAAAAACAAAAAAACATGATTTGAGGCTTCATGAGCACTTCTCTAATTAATTTTTTATTTGCAAATTATCATTTACTGAATAGACGAAAATTTTTTAATTAAAAAAATCAATAATTAGCAGCTTCTAGAAGTTGATGTCTACTGATCTACTCCCCTGTGGGAGGCTGCCGGAATCAAAAGCCAAAGGAAAGACAAAAGCATTCTGTTGTGATTAGTTGACACGTGAGTCATAACACGAATTCCTTTCTTGAGGAACTCAAACACCAATCCGACCCACCCCCACCGGCTATCGCCTGTCTCTGCCACCCTCCCACCGGCAGCGCCACTTCAGCTCCAAAAACACCAGCTCCTCAGCATCTGACTTCAAAAAATATATACTTTCCGAGTTTAATTTTTCAGGGGGCATTTGATTTGCAGTAAAGGGAAATTTATTAAACTTCTTGTCTTCTTCCTTATATTTCTTTGTACTGGCTATTAACTTCGATTTTTATTTTTGTCAATTATTTCATTTGTATTTCATTTTATTCTTTATCTAAAACTTGAGTGATACAACTCAAGGTTAAGGGGATGCATTAAAAGAAATTCTGGTATGCAATAAGATTAGTTTGAGCTTTTTATGCTATTAGTATTAGAGGAGCTTGACAATATGGCTGAAACTCATGAATTTGACTCCCAAGGCAACCTAGAGGCGTAGAAGAATATGATGACAAACCCTGCATGTCATGAATTCGACTCTCCAAAAAAGCGACTTAAAGACTAAGCAGAAACAATAATAGACCTTAAGGGCAATCAATTTAACGCTGGAAGGGGAGGCTTAGAGGCTAAGCAGACACGCTAAAAGAATTTTTGATGTCTGATAAAAGAATAAGATTATTAAATTATTATCTAAGAATGTTTTTCTCTTAGTAACTAAATTTTTTTAACGGATGTTGATTTAGTATGTGCACTTTAATTAGTTGACAACGGAATTTCACAAATCGTTTTTTTTTTTTTTTTCAGATGTCAAATAGTGGTTTCTTATGGAGTTTATATCTATATATAAGGAACTAGTCATGATTTTATAGGATGCTTGATCTAGCCGTTTCCACAGCATTCAAATTCAAAGGAGAGACGAAGTTGGTGGGTCAGTCAAACCTACAGGAATTGGAGTTATAAAAATTAATCTTTAAAAAAAAATGATTTCCGCTCCCGTTGACGTTCAAAATGCACACGTGTCACGATAAAGATAGATATAGTGTCTATCACATGTTAGGAAGCAATTGGTGTGATGGATGGAGCTGACGTCCGAGATTCTATTCACAAGGGGTGTTTGGCAACTCATAACATTTCTCCCGTTATAATTTTTTAATCTAAAATTTTTTATTTTTTATAATTATCTTATATTTTAATAATTTTTTCTCATCTTCTTATACAACTACTGTCATTTCCAATTATATCTACACAACTAACATATAACTAACCTTTCTATTTTTTATGAAAAATTAACTAATCTAGTTTAACTTTATTCTTTTTAATCATCATCATTACTTCTACCATATCATATCATTTTTTATCCATTCAAAAATTATGAATATCATATCGAATCTCTTCCTAAATACGTCCTGAAAAAAATTTAGAGCATTAGATGAGCCTCATAGATCTTGTAAGTGAACCATCAAACCATCGATCTCGACTGTCCATAAAATTTTTTCCCATGAAATACCCATAGCCCCAGTGATTTCTCATGCACGATCCATTCTAAGATAGGCCACTATTATGTTTACATGGCATGAGTGCCTCATCTCAAATAATTTATAGTTCTCACTTAATAAATGTGACTACGAGGAAATTTTATTTTCGACAAAAAATAGAAACAAATTCTGATACCACTGTTGCATCGCATTTCTCTTCAGCAATAAATGGTTCCAAATTAATTTTATTGCCTAATAAAATAAACACGGTAGCGTCGCAATAAAAATAAAAATGGAGATTCTTGTTCTCCACATTAAGTGAAATACGAAGTTGCTAAAAAGTTTTGCAAATTTTATTGCTAAAACAAAATTTTGTTGTAGTGTGTCTTGCCTAAATCAACGGTTCGGATTGCCCCTAATTGGGAACCCTGACAAGGAGATATTGGAGCTTATCAATATCCATTTTTCGCTTTTTTTTTTAAAAAATAAAAAAATTTCCATTGGCCACATCGTCCTTCAGTCACGGCCCCTTTTTGCGTGTGGGAAAAGCATGGCACGTGCATTTTTAATGTTTTGACAAATGGGGCCCATGTCTCAATCATCCAAACCGTTTTATTGTTTTTTTGTGAGTAATCTATGTGCCGTATTCAATGTATACATGGATGGCCAAAAGAAAAAAAGAACAGTGACAAAAATAAATAAATAACTAAATAAAAACGTAAAGCATGTCTAATCCACATATGCAAAATACACAATGTCTAGAAAGAAATTGGCCTTTAGCTAGCTTGTGCCGTCTGAAAATGACGACAACAGTAGCTTTTTATTATTATCATGATCTTCTTGTTTTCTCTGTAGGTACCAGCTTATTAGACTAGGCTCAATGACTGGAAAGATGGATTGAGTTGGATGGGACCATATTAAGACCATTCCATATGAATGACGATATATGAAACTTTTTTCAACCCTTCTTCACTCCTGGAGTCCTGCTGTTGAAGAAGGAAGGATGCATGTGTGGGAATAATGCGAATTATCTCGATGAAATAAAATTTAGAGATGGTGATATTTACACTAGGAGTACATGTGGATGTTGACAATGAAGTGGGGATGTGGTGTTTATTTTGGAAACCCCTTTTGCATCCTCTGTGGCTTGAGCAGCAAAAGGCACTCTCTATTCAAATAAGAGAAAGATCATACCTATTTTCCCTTTTCTAATCATTGTTTATGTTGTCTTCTCTTTTGCACTCTGCTTTGCATCTACCTTGGTGTTGGACGTGTAATTAATAGAATTTTTCTGACCACGCATTAAGCTAAGAATTGTTAATTCCACAAGAAATTGCAGTTGATTAATTTGATAGATTAGTAGAACAAATGTAAAATTTTAAGATTCGACTTCGATGTGGTGCTTTAACTACTTAGACCCTCCTATTGTTTTACATCGTTATCTATATTGATCTCTTTTCTTCTGATATTTCACTGAAAGATTTTGTTTGAGGAATTCACCGAAAGAATTTGGTTTGCTGTCTTCATCTCCTATTACATTTTTTTTTTTTAAATTATACCATCTTTCTAACGCACTCTATCCAAATTTGATCCCAGAAAGAGAGAGATGTGCATGATTGTGGAGTAATTTATTGTGCAAAAATGTTTGATGTGAATGTAAGGAGGAAAAATACATGTACAAGAGAGACATCACACATGGGATGGGAGTTTGAAAAGGATATGATGAGGTGAGGATGACATCATTGCTGGAAGATTCAAAGGAGGAAAGCAGGTTGGGTCAGAGCACTGCCAGCAGGCTGCAGCTTGATTCAATTCCACTGTTTGATGGTCTACGTCAAGGACATCACAAGTTGGGTCTGGTTGGGTAGCTTTGGACCGCACAGTGCAATTAGTTGTCTCATTGGGGTAGCCATTCCAACCATATCACTTCTACTCCTAGTAATTAAAATCAGGTACAATATTTGTGTCTTTGGATGTTGATGCAGCTGAAGTCCCTGTCCACTCAAATGGTGCATGCCTCCTGCCTGACACCGATGTCTGCCTGCACGTGCATTCAAGCTGTACCCACATGCAATCATCCAAGTACAGAGGCTTTTGGGAAGTCCTGGCTAGTTTCAGTTATACAATGAATATTTTCATAAATTGATCGGTTGAGAAGAAGTGCTAGTTTCTTGATTTGTCATGCTGCAAGTATCCAACTACAAGTTTGGACTCTCCATTTTCTGCAATCTTTTAAGTGGCGCTCACCCGCAAATTGAGTTTGGTATCATAAACTTAACAGAAATTCAATAATTTTGTGGGATGCTTGGTTGTCGATGTTGCTCTTGGAATCATCCGATCCATTCTTTTTGTGTGTGTGTGTATGTGTGTTGTCTCCTATGACTATTTTAGGGATCTAGAATTCCATTTGAATTTGAAATAAAAGCAACGTTTCAAAATCCAAATTGAGCCACACATCGTTGGTGGATCTTCAAGGAGTTGACTGTAGGCAATTAAGCTGTAAATTTGAAACGTATTTTAACCTCTTAACATTTTAAAAATATTTTATATTATAATTAGTTTTGAAACTTAAAAATAACAATTGTAGTACTTAATTACTGGACAATCTTATTGCACTGTATAAACGGCATTGTGATGGGTGTGACTTCGATTATCTGTGAAACTATATGCATCATAGCTATGAGACTTCTTGTACACCTCATATCATGCACACTTACTATGGCATGGTCTCTATCATAAGCATAGCTAGAGGAATATCAAGGAGCTTTGTCTTTCATTTTAAGAGCAATATCTCCTATAATTATATTGGAAAATTTATATTCCTTGAACAAGGATTGGAAAATTTATGTTCCTTGAACAAGGATTGGAAAAATTAAGTACTGGAGATGGTTTGACTTGTAAGATATATATAACTTGCGTTTAATTTTGTAATCCCACGTGGATTTAGTTAATCATTAGCTTAGATTCTTTTGTATTATAAATAAAAAGTTTACTCTGGAATTTGGTAAGAGTCTAATTCTTTGAACATTCTTCTCTTCCTCATGATTTAGGCTTTGTTTGGCCTGCATTATAGATGTAGAAACCTAGAGGCTTGTCTGCTTTTTAGCCTAAATTATATGAGCCTTTTGTTTTTAAAGAAAAGTTTATTATTTAGTTTTATTGGGTTTTGCGATTTTTTTTTTTTAAATTGTCTTTTGTAATGTTTTTATTGTAGATTTTCTCTGATAATAGTGTAGCTTATAGTTTCCAAGAATACTTCTATGAAATCCCTTTCATTTTTAATATTTACATAGTTATTGACAAATTCAATTAATCTATTATATTTATTGTTATTTATATTTTCATGAAAATATTTTCATTTGTTTAGAACCACTATATATGGGACCCACCTACAAATGTCTAAAATCAATGTAATAAAATGATTTAATGCTAAATAGCAATTTTTAAATAATATTTTCAACATCTAAACCAAATATTAATAATATGTAAATAAATGATACTATAAAGTATTATTATATTTTAATACATATATGAATGGATATAAGTAGTTTCTCTAATTTAGACATGAACGTACCGATTTTTTGGCAAATGTAGCCTATACACATATTGGACTTGGGTGAAACTTGATCTTCTGACTAAAAAAATATAATAACTATAGTGAATGAATTGAATTTTACATCAATCATCAACGTATTAAAAATAAAAAGAGTTTTATAAAATCACTTTTACAAAATCTAGTTTCATATAAATATTCCCCTATAGTTTTTGTTCAAAATTATTAGCTATGGACATCTGAAAAAGCTCTACATGTTGTGTTTCTACTCTCAGGCCAAATGGGGCATTAGTATTTTAAGAAAAGTTTGTTAGTTGGGTATAATAGATTTTAGGATTTTTTTCCATGTCTTTTGCAATATTTTTCTTATAATAGATTTTCTTTTTTTTTTTTTGGCCAAAGATTTTTCTTACTTTATTTTTTCTAGGATTATTCCTAATACATTGGCTAATTAAATTTATCTCAATCAATACAATTTTGCACATTAGCTAATTAAATTTTTATCTTTATTAATAGTATAGGTGTGATAAAAAAGTAGATTAAATCAAAGGACAGTTCCCACTAGTAATTAAAGGAGTTTATTTTGGATTAAACTCTAGTATTTAAATTTTCAAACCAACCAAAAACTAATTGCTTGACAAGGTCTAATCTCTAATCTATTTCTTGGAATATTGAATCGAAGCCCCAATTCATTTATGCACGCAATTATTGTACCACTGTCGGCTAAGATAATGCATAATTGCATGCCTAGTACCTAGCAGCTATTATCCCTGCTATCTAAAACGACTTGTACTAACCACTAGTAGAAAGCCCAAATCGCAAGTTGTATATAAAGCTATGATTTTACCAGTACTTAAGAGATTTTAATTACCTAGATCAAAAGCAGAGGCACATAAGCCTGCATTTTAATTTTCATAAACAATGTAATTTTTAAAAATTCTTCAAAGAAACTGTTATATTAAGCCTCCGAAAAAACAAAAACTCCAATATCATGCACTCATGCTAGAAGTTCAGATACTAATAAGTTAAGACTCCAGCTTTTTAACTTGTGTTAATTACTTTGGAGGGGCTTCAGCCTTACAATATAATATTAGAGAGATACTTTTGCAAAATAGACCCCCATGAGCGTGCATAATTGTATTCTAGCATGTTCTTTGAATTTTGCAGAATAGATCCTAAAATTTTCAAATCTTTACAGATATCCATCTCAAATTAAGATAAATTCAGAAATTTCTGACATTTGGTCGCCTAGACATATAGCCAAGCAGCTCAAAGGAATTGTTGTCTTGGAACTTCAAGCAGAAAAATATCTTATGGTGCCAGTGGTAGAGTGGGCCACAATAAACTATCCTCCAAAACAGTGGATTATTTTGGTGTACTTTACATCCATTAGTAAATCAGTCTAAAAAATCGGCTATGAATTTTTATTTTTATTTTTTTAGAAAAAAGAAATTATGCTTGCTACAGCTATTTGGAGGACATGGATGTTGTAAGAATTTCCATGCAGCAATTCACGCAAGTTGCATGTCATTCCTGGCGACGGGTGGGAAAGCACAGGAGGGGAAGCAAGAGGATGGAATTTCCGAAGACTGATGGCGAAATGGGCGGTAGCGAGACTATGTTTGTCAAAAAGATGGGCCGGTTTTTTAGGGGCTATGGCCTCTCTGCCCTCTTATTTCCTTGGACGGTGTATAATGGAGAAAAATACCTACTTTCTACCTTTCTACTTCAATGACTTGGATTTCTCTGTTTTTCCCCCTCCCTCTTTCTCCCTCTATTTTATTTTGCCTACGGTTTCATAACCATCATCTTTCTTCAGCGGTGAAGCGTCTTTGACTGGAACTAATCTTTGCTGTGAACCCCCCACCAATCTCTCTCTTTTTGCCCTTTTTTATTTTATTAGTTTTGATTCTTTTGAACTTGGATGGATCATCAATGGCATGCTTATCTAGATCAGTGCCATGTGAAAGATTGGTGGTGGGCCACAGCCTAAAAAAACGCTTTGTGCAATTCAATCATTCAGGAATACATTTGAAGGGGAACCCATCATATATGAGGATGTCCCCATTTCTTGAAAAATAAAAACCCCTCAGATATTGGGTATTTTTCTTTTGTATTTATCTTCTGTCGCAAATTAATTACCAGCACTCCTTAGTCTAGGAATTGGATTCTCTGTTTTAGAATGAGGAATGCATCTAATGGTTCCCAAAGGCACTCCTTACCCTTTGGGAATCGGAAAAAGTAAAAAAACAAAAGTTTTCAACTTCTTCCTACACACCGTTGAAGGATGATTTGACTTCTTTAACTAGCTCAGCATGTTAATCTTTTTTCTTTTTTTACATTTTTTTCATACAATTATATGGTCTATTTTAACTTTATTTATCCCTATCATATATCATATCACTCCTATTTTTTCAATTTTTTTTCCATAATCACTTCATTTTATAGAAAGTGAGAGAAAAATGGCCAGATAATGATTATAGTAAAGGTGAAAATTTTGAAATAATAAGATAGTTATGTAGAAAAATATAAAGAAATGGTTAGAAATTCAGATAGTTGTATAGAAAAGTGTGGGGAAAATGGTAGGCAAAATGAGGTGGAAATTTTCTAAATTCCTACTTTTCATCCAACTCCTTACTTTTGCATCTTCCCAAAAGGACCTCATGAAAAAAAATTAAAATAGAAGTAATCTATTAATGGATTAAGTAATGAATAAAGATAAAATAATGGAGTTATTCAGAATAAAGGTGGATTGATCATTAATTGTATTATATATATTCAGTTGCAAAGAAAAAGAAATACCAAAAATTAAAAGTGCACGTTCACTTAGAATTGGAATCCATTCAAATAGACCTCTTTTGTACTTTAGAGAATAAATTTGTTCCATCCATTTGGAATCCATTCAAATCGACCTCTTTTATATCATTTTATAGAATTTTTTCTATCCATTGTATTTAGTTAAGAATACATTAATTTGATATGGGGCTGCTTCTATGAAACCCATCTTATATGTAACATCTTTCTTTTTTTAATTTTTTGATAGTTGATTGAAAATTCACTTCATTTATTGTATTTAGCACAATTGCTATGATCATGAAAATTCTTTTATTTGTTTAGTGTCACTTTATAAGAAACTCATCAATAAATGTATAAGATCAACGTAATAAAATAATTTAATACTAAATATCACATTTTAAGTAATATTTTCAACATTTAAACTATCTAAAATATCATTACTAAGTGGATAAATGATCATATAAAATATTATTACATTTTAATATATATGGAATGGATTTAAGTATTTTTCCTAATTTACATATGAATGCATTTATTTTTGAGTAAATGTGACCTATACATATTGAATTTAGATGAAGTTTAGTCTTTCTTACCTAAATAAATGATTTTAAATATAATAAATAGATTAGATTTTATATCAATCATCGACATTTAAAAAGGGAGGGGATTACACAAAATTACTTCTATATAACTTCGTTATATAAAAGTGTGTCCCAAACTCCCAATTTGATATATAGTTAAGAGAATATAATTTTAATTTAAACATATAGTGGGCCACAAAATAAGGAAAATTTTAGAGTGAATATAAATTCTGTAAAAATCCTTATTTTATATGTGGCCTACATAAATTTCTGATTAAAATTATTTTAAATGACATTACAAAATAAACACTAACAAATGGGACATATGGGGCCACTAGAACCGTTTCAACATTTGGTTTACTATGAACCAGTTTTGAGTGAATATTTCTCTAGATAACAAGAATTATAACATTATAATTTTATATTATGTGGAATGTATCTATTTCCTGATTTAAAAAAAAATCCCACTCCTTTATGATCCACACTCAATAGGTTGGAAACTGGAGTGGATTAGAGTTGTACTTCTGTTAAAGAGAAATTTTCATTTCTATATTTTTTTTAATGGCTAGTTTGCCGTCCAATAATTGAATTTCATCTCCTCGAATGTCACGTAGGGTGGAGGATGGCAATTCGAAAAAGGCTTGTATTTGAGAGGCATGCATTTCTAAACTTCTAACTAGCGCAACATAGTTAGATTTGTAATCCAATTGCGTGAAAGGACATGAGCTCTCTAATAAGTCTTAATTCACCAAATGTGTCACTGGAAGGAGTTCGGAAATTGGCATTTGGGTGGACATTTTAGTCCCACTGCCAGTTGTCCCTCATATTTCTAAATTCTAAGTTGGACTTTGGAGCAACCATTTGTGCTGCTAATATCCAACTGTTGCGCCGATTTCGCAGTATTTTGTGGGATGCCCCAAAAATCCCTCATTGACAGTCCCTAGTTACAATTTCTGCTTTGTGCTTCAAAATTCAAAACATCGTTGGGTGGGTAAGTCCCTGCTGGCCGCGCTCATTTTCGTTGTGGGCGTGCCTCCTAACCGATTGTCTCTTCGTAAAAGGAAGAACAAAAAGAAAAAGGAAAGCACTGCGGTTGCACACCACATATAAAAAGATTTAGAAGATTATTAGGTTAAAGTATCTCTCATTCTTAACAAGCGTACTGTTGTTGTTATTATTCAGTTATTATCTTTATTCTTATATTAAAAAATATTTTAACTTTAATCTATCGGCCATAAGATCGGTTTGTGCAATAAACCATAAGAACGTTTTTGTTCAGGATAAAAATCAATTTTATAGATATAAATATATAATAGAATCAATTTTGTTTTGAATCTTATGAAGAGGGGTAAAACATCTTAGAACGTGTTTCTATTATCTATCTAAAGCACTTTTACGCTACCAAACGGAAAAGCGGTATGTTTCGGTAAAAACAAAATTTTTTAAATCAAAACTTTTAATATAAAATTTTTTATTCTCCGTAATTATCATATTTTTTAACTTTTTCTTCGCATCTTCCTATACAAATATTATACTTTTTTATTATTTTCTACACAACCACCTATATAATTAATCCATCTATTTTAACATTATTCTCTTTACTCTCAGTTATTATCTTTATTATATCACATTATTTTACACTAATTTAAAATTTTTTGAATGATTTTTACACTGAAAATTTTTCATTCAAATATTTTTAGTATCTTGAAAAATATTTTGTGCATTATCAATGTTAGTTTTATTAATTAAAGTTTATAAAATTTTGAGGTACTTTAAGAAAAATTACCCGTGGAGTTCTACTTTAGTGAAACCCTACTTTTATACAGCTCATTCACTTTTTCACTCTAAGGATGAATAAAAATTCAATTCATCCATTATATTAAGCATTAGTTATACTATCATACAAACTCCATCATTTATTTAGTATTATTGTAAATAAATCTGCTTAGAAATATATAAAATTAATATAATAAGATAACATGATGCTAAGTTTCTTGTCTAAAATTCTTGTTATTTGGATAGTTCTATAAAGTATTATTGCATTTTAATGCATATATGAATGAATATAAATATTTTGATAATTTACATGTAGATATATTTTTAAGCAAATATGGCTATGCATATCTTAAATATGGATGAACTTTACTTAAATTTTGTTCTCCTATATATCCTTACTAATGCATATTTATATGTATTATATTTTTCTTTTTTTATTTTACCAATGTATTTTTAATAAAAATAATATTATCTTCAGCAACCGCGATTTTAATAAATTAAATTTTACTGACTGTGTAAACAAGGGTTTTACTTGCATTATACGCTTTTTTGGTAAAACAAACATAACAAATTTTTATTATTAAAAGAAATAAAAGCATCTCATTTATCATATAGTAAAGAAGATTAATAACAGTGATAAAAACTTCTCGTTTTCTCATATAATATTTGTTATTTTTACTTAATTTTTGAATATTTTATTTTGTTTTTTATTTAGCGCCCAATTTATTTATTTTTTTTGCCTCTTTTACATGATTACATCTTTTTTAACCTAAAATCAACCAACAAAGCCTAAATTTTTTTTTTTTTTTGTAAAAAAAACGACAAACCAATTTCACTTCTTCACATGTAGGGCGCGTTTGCGCCTTTGCGGCGGTGTGGGCTGAATGCAAAAGCTTATGGGTGTGTTTGGTAATGAATAAAATTTTTGATGAAAAGTTTGGGAGAGAAAATTTTGTCAAATGATGTGATATGATAGGAGTAATGGTGAGTAGTAAAGAGGATAAAGTTAAAATAAATATGTTAGTTATGTAGATAATTGTGTAAAAAAGATTGAAAAATAGGATAATCGTATAGGAAAATATGAAAAAATAATTTAAAAAATGATATTTGTGAAAAGTGAAATATTTTAGATTGAAAAGTTTTAGATTGAGAAATTTTAATTTACATTTTCTATCAATTATCAATCACACCTTATGTTTAAGTGCGCCGCAAGAAATCCTACAGGGCCGCAAACTCATGCTGCAACTGGCAAGTTGCAAGGCGAGGACCACTGCTCGGTCGCTCCTACCACCTACGCGTTTCATTTCTTTTCTTTGAAAGGGGTCTGAGATCACGTTCAACCCATGTTTCAGTTGGCAAGAAAATCCCACGTGCTGGGTTTTCAACAAACCATCTCAACCGTCCAAATCATCCACATGCCAAAAAATCAACGCCCCACAATCTGCCTCCCATTTCTTACACCACTCCATGTCCTGATATTTAAAAATTCCGGTTTCGTGTTACCATATATGTCCCAATATTAAAAAATCATTCCAATAAATTTACGTTGACCATCCCAAAAGGAAGCCGCTGTTGATGTGGCTGTGAGAAAATCCGACCATGTAGCTAGCTGGCTAGCTGTACAATGGTTGGACCACTATAGGATGAGCTATAAATATTTCTTCGGTCATTGTTGGAGTGAAACTACGTACGTGTTACACGCATCAGAGAATGCGCCTAGAAAATTAATTTTGCAGAATTCTTTTTTTCTCAAAGTGCTGCATTTTTTAAAGTGCCACGATTCTATAAAGCCAGATGAATAGACCAACCATGCATCAAGCTCTACTTGCATTTTTTAAATAAAATTATTTTTCTAAATATATTTAATTTATATACTAATTTAAATATTTGAAAATGAGTGTCAATATATGTATATTATTTTGAAATTTAAAAAGAAATATATATATATGATCTATAAAAATGGTAAAACTTGATATATAGATTAAAGGGTCATGATCTTCCCAAATCATACTAGTCCGAAATACTATTTTTATTTTTTTGAATAATTTTAGCTAAGATTGTTAATCTATGCGCATATTGTTTATAAACTAAGTTTTCCATTTTTGAGGTATATACATATATTTATTTTGTATTTTTAAACACAGAGGTATTGTTAGGGGTATTAACAAATTAGCTTAGACAGGTTAAGAGCATAATCTTAATCTTGACCCATTTAAAAAATCTCGACCCTAACCCATTTACAATCCATTTATTAAACGAGACGGCGAGTTGTGTATATATGTTGCAAACAAGTCAAAATCAAGCTAATTTAAAGTTGAGCATATGCTAAGGTGAATTGGTCTGCATTGATGGGATATATGACATTATTAGATCTTCATCGGGAGGGTGGTGGGCATTCAACACACTAGCATTAACAAGGATAGCGATTCAGCGAGACAGAGAAAAGGGATAGGAGGGGAAAACAATAATAAAGATGGAGAAAGAAATAATCGAAGACAATGGGAAGAGGGAGAGGTGGAACGGATCAAGAAAGAGGAGAGAGATGGAAACAAAGAGAGAAATGGAGAGAAGAATGATAGGGCATAGAGAGGGGAAGAGAGAGGCAAAGAATGAAGAATCTCACTGGCAGCACTCACGGGTATCAACAGGGACAACGATAACAACGCTATGGCATAACAACAAAGGAGACATTGTGCAGTCATAGACGAAGAAAGGAAAATAAGAAATCAATTTGAGAAAAATAGATTTATGATTTATAAAATATATATTCCTTCTTCATGAGTTGTAAACGGATTGACGGATTAAATAAGTTAAATATATTGACAGATGGTAAAATCTCAATCTTAACCTGTTTATTTATTTAAATGGTTAAATGGGTTGGTGGATTATAAACTATTTATTCAAAAATCTCAAATCAAACTCATTTATAAATAGGTTAAATTAGAGGGTTAACGGGTTGACTATCACCATTAATACCCTTAGGTATTATGGCTATTTCAAACCTAGATTTATGGATAATATACACTTAGATTGCCAACATGGGTATATTCTGATCGTAAAAGTCTTGCTTGTATCTAGGTGGGTAGGGTTTCAATTCCCGCTAGGAGTAGATGTATATTGTTGATAGTTATCACAAGGAAAAACACGTAAGATGAAAACTCTAAAGTGACTGGTGTGAATCGGGCTTAGATTATAACAAAATATAAGTGATATCAGAAAGAAAATCAGAAAAAATTATATACATATAGATTAATAGTTTTATTAATTATTTTTTAAAAAATTAAAAAATGAGTGTTATTACCCGTCATAGATAACAACCATGCTGTTGATAATTATTGAGATAGGCTTGATGTTGGATGTATAGAATCATCTCTTTTTAAAAATATACACATGTGTGCGTCTGTACATAAAATAATATTTGTTTGGCTATCATTTGCCCTTTTTTTTTTATTTAGGCGTGTTGTGAAAGCACTAGGCAATGTAGATGATGGGACCAATAGTTAAATGATTTGATTGTTCCATGGAGGGAGGGAAGGGAGGTGGTTGGGACCCACATCTTGTGTCT
The DNA here is from genome assembly GCA_030490835.1 of Annona cherimola. Lineage (NCBI taxonomy): Eukaryota > Viridiplantae > Streptophyta > Magnoliopsida > Magnoliales > Annonaceae > Annona > Annona cherimola. Next base: position 24,284,835 of record CM059972.1, on the reverse strand, counting down.
CACAAAATGAAAATTCTCCTCCCCATTAATCCTCACTTGCATGCCTTTAGCAGTGTTTCCCATCCTATCACTCAATCTCCATTAGTCAGCCCCTGAACAGGAGCATCATGGCATTTTATCCTTCCTGACGTGGCTCGGCCAGCCACGTGTAGGGTTGTGTGTTACACATGGCGATTGGGTAGATCCTCTATCAGCCATGATTGGGACATCTCCTATTGGGGAAGATGTGCGCCATGGGAATTTAAATGCCACATTGCACTTACTATTTAACAAAATGACAAATTTTGCTTTTGTTTCGTATCAAATAACTTCTTAAAAGGAAATACGTATGTGCAACTCATTTCTGCTACCTTATTTTTGCTTATTGGATTATTATATCAAAATCCAATTTGTCCATGAATTTAAAATTATTTAACGAACACGCTAAGTTTCATCCCCATTTGATTATGAAAGTGATGGAAGTATACAATCAATATAATAAATAAATTGTTTAATTTATATGTTCATTTAAAAGGTAATGATTCAATATATGCATATGCACCAAGTCTAAATTCATGTAAGTGTTTTGAGCCCAATTTTATTATTATTTTTATTTATGTAAGCCCATATTTAATCTTTATATTTCAAAATTTAATATTGCGGATTATGTTTTTAATTTTAAAAATCAGAGTCTGATTTTTAAAATTATAAAAGAATACATGCAAAAAATCTAAAGAATAAATTTTTGATCTGTGAACTAAATATATAAGCTCACTAAAAAGAAAAGAAAAGAGCAAAAAATGAGAAAACATCTCAAAACATCTACATGTATTATAGCTCCATACATAAATATTATTGAATTATTACCCCTATTTTCAAATATGTTAATTCAACATCTATACTACTAAAATATTTTTCTTATATACATAAATGATTCATATATTATTCTAACATTCTAATAAATTTGTGAATGCATCTCAGTAATTTTTATATTTTAAGTGTGTTTAGGAAGTGGTAGAACTTTTGATGAAAATTTTTAGTCTAAAATTTTTTGAATTGGTAAAAAATGATATGATAGGGGTAATGATGAAAAGTAAAAAAAATTAAAGTTAAAATAGATAAAGTAGTTATGTAGAAATTATTAAAAAATATAATAGTTATATAGGAATATGTGAAAAATAATTAAAAATAGGATAGTTATAGAAAATGAAAAGTTTTAGTGTGTTTGGAAAGTAATAAAAATTTTAGATGAAAAGTTTTTTATGTAAAAATTTTTGAATTGGCAAAAAAATGAAATAATATAAGAGAGGTAATGATAATTGTATAAAGAAAATAAAATTAAAATAAATAGGTTAGTTGTATAAGTAGTTACGTAGAATGATTAAAAATAGAATAATCTTATAGGAAAATATGAAGAAATAATTTTAAAATATGACAGTTGTTGAGAGTGAAAAGTTTTAGGGTATGTTTGTTAAAAAAATAAAATTCATAGGTGAGCTAAGCAAGATATTTATTTAGCCTGAGATAAGAGGATAATTCCTCTTTTTTAATTGTTTCTTCACATCTTTCTATGCAAGTTATCCTACTCTTCAATCATTTCTACATAACTAACTTATCTATTTTAATTTTATCCTCTTTATTCCTTATCATTATTCCCTGTCATATCACATCACTTTCTTTTATTCCAAAAAATTTTCGACAAAAGTTTAACACACCTTTAGTTTAAAAAGTTATTGTTAAACACAAACATGCCCTAAAAATTTTTTTGTTTCTCAAATACCACCTTTGCATATTATTATACAAATTTTAAAGCAAAGGAAACCAACCCAAACTTTGATCAAATTAATTTTTCATACCATGATAAAGAAAACATTTTTAAACAAAACGAGCTGCTTGAATTTTTATTTAATCGTCAAAAATGTGCCTAAAAGGGGCTACCGCACCAAAAGCTTTTATCTATGAACTGCAAAAAAAAAAAAAAATTTCTGCAAAAAATTTTAAAATAGTAATCAATTATCATGCCTAAGAGTAGGTTTGAGGCTTAAAATGTAAAGATCTATTTTAAAAAAGACATTACAAATTAAATCCTGTAATTTTCTTATTTTTGCACTTGGATCCTCAATTTTTAATCCATTTAAGTTACGAAAGTAATAAAATAGATTTTGCAAAATTATTCTAGAACTTAGACGGTCTGTTCTACAGATGCCCAAAATACATGTACCAATTTGTAATGATACAAAATTAGGAGATCTATTTTGGAAATGCCCCTACTTAAGTAAAAGGTACCAAGTTTAATTTCTTACATTCAAAATTTGAGAATCTATTACTTCTGCATAATTGAGGAAATGTTGATGTTATACACTGGGCATTGGGTAATTCATGTTACTGAAAGGGACTCTTTTGAGTGGGAGAGGGGATTTTGGGGCCATTGACGTGGAGGAGATTGGGAGGATCTGATGCAATTGGGACGGTTTGTTAGGATATCGGAGGATTAGATTTTCTTGAAGGTTAGGAAGGGGATGTATCGGAAAGTCTTATGGCAGGGAAAGTCTTATGGAAGAGATCCAAACCCGGCGATGTGACGGGATCTTTCAAGGCTCCAACAATCCGTCCGAGGTTGCGTTTTCAGGTTGATCACTACCGTCGGTAGCTATCAAAGCTAGCTCTTTTTATGCAACGTATATCCGAAAAATCACACGCGAAAAGGTAAGGCAAAATACAGTGTATTTATACATCTTCATATGAATAATACAGCTGCTTTTCACTGGAGAGTGATGCATGCTTTAATCCGGACCGTCGATTTCAGATATCTATACATGGATTGAGAGACCCAAAAATATATTTCTCTTTGGAGGAGGATTAGAACGCATTGACTGCTCATGACATGCTGATCATGATAGTGGGGTGAGCTGAGCTGAGCTGCAGACTGCAGTGGAAGGGATCACCTGCAGCCAGCTGTACTGTGTAGAGAGCATGCTGGCGTGCCACATGCCCGCATTTTCTTCCCCTCCCATCCCACCAAGAAAAAGTTACTTTTTGAAATCAGATTCATCTGATGACAGGCTGGGCCACACGTGTTGGTTGATAGGCCCATCTGCTAGCTTTAGTTCCAATCATTATTTTCTTTCACCTGATGAGTAGGTAGAGCCCCATTTTTTCACCAAACTAATTACCTTTTTGTGGGGCCCACTCTTTTGATGGAACTGATGTTCTGCCACGGAAACAATTGCATGAGTACACGTGTTGTGATCCATAGTGTGTAGGTGATCCGCCCGCCAAGACATAGAGGTCAAGCATTAGAAGTCATTTAACAGGGAAATGAAGCCCTGAAACCATCCCAACGAAGAAGAAAATATATATATATATATTGTAAAATGGATGATCTTAACCGTTCAAATTCGCGACGCTCCCAAACAAAGAACTAGAGAAAGGATTAAGAGTAATTAAAAGAGCTCATGGAAAGAGAGATCCGCTGCCTGATCAGGACCGTCCAAATGCATAGAAAGTTAAGAAATTAATGATGATGATGATGATGATGTAGAGGATGATGGTATACGGCTGTTAGCCATAGTGGAGGCCGAAAGAGCAGAGATAGCGAAGTGTGAACACCATGGATAGATGGAGCCCAAGATCAAAAGGTGGGGAATTAAAGAAATGAGATGCAGTCTAGGTGCAATGGCATCCATGATGGGAAAAACCCACTTTCAAAAAGGGTCTTCTCCCTGAGAGAATTTTCTAATCCTGAGGCGATGCCAGCGATTAGCAGCAGCTAATCCAATCCCGACGTGTACCTCACGCCATGGACCTCAGGCGCACCGTACCGTGCCGCAATGGACGCCATTGAACTTGGGGTTCTGTAATTCTCTCTCCCTTGTCCATCGGCCATGTTCATGAAACGACGTTGCATCGTGACACATGCGGCTCGACGCGGGATAGCAAGCCGCTAGCGTGTGCAACGCTGCTTAGCAATCCCCCCTCTTCAACACGCTTTTTGTTTTAAGAGAAAATTTGATTATTCACTTCCCTAATCAAATTTTCCTCCTCGCTAATCATTGATTATTTGATGTGATATTTAACTGTCGTCGCAATTTCTTTTTGCACTTTTTACGAGTTGTCTACATTTTTATTATTAATTTTATATTTATATGGGAAACTTTGTAAAAATTCTTGTGAACAGAATGTTATCGTATTTTTTAAATTTCGATGTCACCACAATAAATTTTATTTTATATAGCTCAATTTTTAGTTATATAATATATATTTAGATATATTTCTGTTGCTTTTAAGTTAAATGTAGTCATTTTATATCAAATACAGTCCAAAAATAATGTTTAGTGTAGCTATTAAACTTTTATTGCAAACAGTAAAAAAGTTTAAGTGCAATTAATATAAAATTTAGCAATTTAACTAAAAAAGGTAATTATATATAATAAATTATGTTGTAGTGGATGTCGTTTTCTATTTATTTTTAAGGAGAACTTCAGCTCCTCCCACAAAACCCAATTTTCATTCTCTGTGTCTATCAACGATGCACGAGAATTTTTCTACCGTCTGCTAATTAAGTTCAATTAACATGACATCTTGTCCCATGTCAATTCAAAGCTATGATCAGAATAATGGTAAACCTGGCCATGTTTATCAATCAAAACTCCAGTTAATTAGCCAATAAAGCAAGGCATTGTGTCCGTTTTTGATTGACATTGTCATTGCTAATGGCATTATTTATTTGAAGACTGATACTATCCCTTCATATTTCATTTCTTTTTCTTCTAGAGAAACTATCATGTTTCATTACCCAAATATCCCAAAGAAGAAGCAATTTCATCATAAAACTATTTTTTTGTGTGAAAAGGTTCGGGGAAAAAGATTCCTTTCTAACATTAAATAAGTAAAGAGTAGCTTAAACACATGCCGAGAATGAAGGATACCTTTCGAGGGCTTTTCTCCTATGAAATTTGGTGTAAACTATACCCTTTTGATTTCTGATCTTTTAATTCCTTTTTAAGATCCAACCACTGCATCATAGTCTTCTTTATGAATATTCGTATGTATGAAATAAAAAACTAATTTAATTATATTTGTATACAACCTACAACAAATGATGACACGAAATCCTTTATAATTATATTTTTTAAAATTATAGATTATAAAAAAAAACTTTAAATCAAGTTATTTTCATATTAAGGCAAAAAATAATTTTAAAGAAAAAAAGAGAAATCCAAAGGTATACAAGTTGCACTGGGTTCCATAATAGTAAAGCCCCAGCTTTCACAAAAAATTTTAATTCTTTTTACAAGGACACGGAAATTTTATGACCTACCATTGCTTTCCTCTAACTATTACCGTCGTGATATCGTTGGCGAGGAGAAATTTAGGTTTTTGAAAAGGGTCGATGATTAGATGCACTCACATGCATAGTTTCCATATATCAAAAAAATTATTTTTTTAATTTTTATAAAATTATTAACCTAAGTATATTCAATTTATAAATCAATTTTAACATTTTTGTAGAATTAAAAAATTAAAGTACCCATGTTTTCGAAAATTAAAAAAATATCTACGAGTCTCCAAAAATGGTAAAAATTAATATATATGTTAAATATATTTAGATTAACAGTTTTATAAAAAATTAAAACATAGTTTTTTGCAACTTGCATACTAAAGCTAAGTGCAATCGGATGTATGAAATCCAGACTCTTTGAAAAGTGTGAGAGTGATGTAAAATAATAATAAAGTGAAAATAAATAATGTAATTATGTAATAAAATAATTGAAATATATGGAAAAAAATATTTAAAAAAATAAGATGATTGTGTAGTTATAATGCCAAATTTTTTTAAAAAAATACGTGAGAAAAGGTAAAAAGTTTGCTTCCATCCCCACCGTTCTTAACAAACTATGCCTAAGGGTTTTTTTTTGACCCCACCCTCATAATCAAGGGCCTAATCCTCATTTGGTTAAATAAACACTATAGAATTACATACAAAAGTAGTCTTCAAAAGTAATATTGAAAGAAACAAAATGAAACTTCTTGCCATGCCAGTTGAAGCCTAATATATACCTTGTTGACAAAGTAGAACAAATACTAGTTTTTTATATTTTATTCACAAATATTGTGAAACATTTTTTAATAATTAGGTTGTAATATCCTTTGCTACTCAGCTATTTACAAATGACTCTATGCTTTTATTAAAATCTCGGTTAGAACTTCTAAAAGTACTCTTTTAATAAAATGATTTAGGGATAAATATGATTACTATTCAAACACTATATGGAAATAAACTTTTAGCAATGTTAAATTTGTTGATCATATGCTTACTTTAAGAAAGATTAATTTGATTATGATAATTAAAAAATAATTGAAATATCATTAAAAAGGTTCTAATGAATTTATGTAAGTGTACTCAGATATTTTGTCTCTAATTATGTGTATGAAAATCAAAATGTGGAATAATTTAAGTTTCAAGAGTTCAAGTTCTCGAATACAAGTTCAGCAAAGTGAAGTCTCAACCCAAGTCAACTTCACTTGCGACTTGGGTGAAATCTCAACCCAAGTCGACTTTTCTTGCGACTTCGAAGGCAAAATTTTGGACAGCAAGTGGACAGTAAATTTTAACAAAGAGAAGTCGCAACCTAAGTCGACTTCACCCATCCCAAGTTGACTCCACTTGTGACTTCAACCTACAACGGTCGAAAATTCGAACGTTGAAACATTAAACGCACGTCAACCTCCACTCCAATGGCTAAATCTTTTTTCTCTATAAATATCATTGAAGTATGAACGTAAGCAAATAGAAAAGAAGGAAAGAAAGAGGAAAACACAATATGAGCTTACACCTTCCATTACTCAAGAGTGTTGAAATCATTTAAACAACTATTAAAGCTTCAAATGTTACTACTTCAAGTGTACTTACAAGATCATCTACGTCACATGACAACGAGCTTCTGGAGTTGATTGATTACACGTTGTAAAGTGTAAATTCTCTTTTGTCTATTTTGTTTCGTGTTGTTACCTTGGATTGGTGTTGAAGACCAAATTCAAGAAGAAGAAAAATAAGGGTTGGTTTGATTTTGTCTCACTAACGGGTTTTACTTGATTGGTTTGAGTTTCTCTCACCAATAAATCAAACTTAGTTTGTTAGAGTTGGTCTCACCAACAAGTGATTATTGTATATGCTCCATAGAGCTAGAATCTAGAAGAAAGCGGGTACTCTAGATTGTATTGAATATACAATAGTGTAACTAAGATACAACGAGTGTGTGCTTGAAAGAGTGGAGTAGGGAAGGTTGCCCGAACCACTATATATTGTTGTCTCTTGGTGGTTTGATTGCTTGCATTTTATATTTTATTGGCACTCTCTCGTTCTATCTCATAACACGTTTCATCAAGGGGATTAAACTTACAAGGGGTTAAGTTTTTAATTAAGCAAAGAATTTTTAAATACTCAATTCACCCCTCCCCTCTTGGGTTTTGCCACGAACTCGGGACTAACAAAATTTTTGTCTATATACATTAAATTATACTATAATGTCACTTGAGCTTAAGTTGCTATAATTCAATTTCAAAAGGTTTTAGCGAAAAAAATTTTAAAGTGTCGCTCCAGAAAAAAAAAATTCCAACATCTTTTATAGTATCTCCACTAAAAGCTCATTTTTAGTAACAATAATTATTTATGCCACTAAATACTATCTTTTATAATAAAAAGTGCTAAGGGTCACTAAAAATACGTCCCAAACGTTGATTTCTTATAATGGAAATCGAGGACTAAAAGTATTATTTTTAATGAAATGATTATAGGGATAAATAAACTAGGGTTCCAATGAATATGACACTGATCTAAATAAATCAAAGCCCCCTCTTATATTTATTAATATTTATTAAGTTCAGCAATGATTCAATACACTTTAGTTCGAATCTTACTCATTTTGCTTGTTTGACACTATTTGTTTTATTATGTTACCCGAAGTCCCTTTGATTAACTTCCACATGCATTTAATTAACATAAAAAATGCATAAAACCTATATCACTAATCTTGTGACATAAATATTTTAGGTATATTATAAATTAATGCATAATTTTTTCTAAAAAAAATCTACATTCCTTTCATTCCCTACGAAGATACAGCTTTTAATACATCTTTAATTAACATACATCCAATTATACCAAATTTTGTCATAAATAGCCGTAAATTTACTTTAGGTTATAAAATTCTCTACAAATTATTGGCTCGTCCATCATAAAATTTTAAGAATTTAGGGACTATTGTCATCCCACATTATTAATCAAGTATAGTTAAATTAGAGTAATAATCTTTTTAGTTCGGGCTAAGCAAATATCTCGCTTGGTCTACCTTAAAAAACTCATTTGGAATAATTTTTATTTTGTTCATACACTTGTTTATCTAAGTGTATTTAACATATAAACTAAGTTTTACTATTTTTGAATATGTTTATATATATTTTTGAGATTTTTAAATATCTATGTATATAATCTTTAAAAATCTCAAAATATACACGCATATCTAAAAATAGTAAAACTTAATTTATATATTAAATACATTTAGATAAACAAGTGTATAAAGAAAAATAAAAAAAAGTTTTGTAAATAGGTTTTTTGAGGTTAGTTAAGCGAGACATTTGCTTAACCTGAGTTAACAGGATTATTTCTCATTAAATTATCATCTCTAATTAATTATGTGAAAAAATTAAATATTCTTATGCAATTAATATAATTTCATAATCGGTCACATGGCATAGAAACCTTATAATTAATGCAGAAAATAAACATCATCGTTAGAGTTAATACATGATTTTAAACTATAATTATATTAATTAATTACATAACACATGCATCTCACATAATCCTGCAGCACAAACCTAAAACGAGCAGATACCATTTATCTCAGAAATGGGAATTAAAAATTAGAGAAATTCGTTACTTAAATTCCACATTCACCTCTTATGGTGGCATCGTTTCCCAACCTTGCAGGAGTTTTGGAACTACTTGGAGAAACTGCTAAAGCCCACAATGTCTGTTCTTACAACACCTTACTCTGTAATCTTAACTATTGTGTTTGTTCTGCCATAAAATTTTTCAAATTACAGTTTTTCACTCTCCACAAATACTTTATTTTTTAATTATTTATTCAGATCTTCTTATAACTACTTTAATTTTCAATTATTTCTACACAAATACTAATATAACTAACATGTATATTTTAATTTTATTTTCTTTACTTTCATCGTTACCCTTATCATATAATATCATTTTCTTTCATTTTAAAAACTTTTAAATTTAAAACTTTTCATTAAAAGTTTTATTATTTTCCAAACACAAGTGAATTATTTAATTTAAAAGAAGTGATCTTGTTAACTTGGGCTAAACAAATAGCTCTTTTAGCCTACCTTAAAAAATTTATTTAAAATATTTTTTACTTTTTTCTTTATATGTTTGTTTATCTAAGTGTATTTAACATATAGACCAATTTTTATCGTTTTTGTATATGTGTATATATTTTTTTTGAGATTTTTAAATAAAACACATAAATGTTTAAAAATCTCAAAATATATATACATATCCAAAATGGTAAAACTTAGTTATATGTTAAATACATTAGATAAACAAATGTACGAAGAAAAAAGTAAAAAAAAAATATATTTTAAATGAATTTTTTGAAGTGGGCTAAGTGAATTATTTAGTTAGCCTAAGTTAACAGGATCATTCTTCTTAATTTAATCTTTTAGGCATAAGTGCTTTACTAAGTCTAACATAACATGATTTAACCATAGCCCACAATCCACGCCTTCAACAAGTCAACGATCAATGATCAATAATAACTCGATGTTATTGAACGCATCGGTACCTATTAACTAGTAAATACATAAATTTATTCTCAATTATTACACTATCTTTTATTGTGGACCAAAACTCAGTTTGTTTCTAATTAGCGTCTTATCCGCGAATGTAACCATTTCTTTCTTTTAAGGCAACCCCAGTTTTCTTTTATTTTTTGTTTGTTATGTACTGTCATGCTGCCCCTTCTTTTGCCTTTATCAGGGCATTTTGCCAATTTACTTTCTAATAACATGTTAAATACTGCCACGCGTTTAATTTATGCTTCATTTATTAAATTGACATGCTTCCAATTTTTTTTATTTCGTGCTCGTATTTATACCCGCATACTACCAGTTTAACTTTAGCATTACAAGTAGACAATCCTCCCACCTAAGGGTTTTAATGGTCATAGTCAGTTTATCAATGCGCTTGTCCAATTTATTTATAAATTTATTTATGTCGGAATGTTTGAATGAATAAGTTATAATTCGCCAACTCATTGAATCATTTAATTAAATAAACTAATTAGAATTAAGATTTTATAACTCATCAACTCGTTTAACCCATTTAATCCGTTCAACCCATTTAACTTGTTTAACTCATTAAAGTCTAATATATATATATATATAGGGAAATATTCCAGTGCATGCGACTGCACGGTGCAGTCCATGCACTGTGGGCCCCACTTGATCATAAATAGAAAATTCACTCCATCCATTGTATTTAGAATTGTTCACTTTATTAGCATACCAATTTTCATCCAAATCCAACATGTGTGTAGTCCCCATCTTAAAATGGTGCAAAATCAACGTAATAAAATAGTTTAATGTAAATATCAAGTTTAAAGTAGTTTTTTCAATATCTAAACCGTCTAAAGTATGATTTATATATGGATAAATGAGTGTATAAAGTTTCATTACAATCTAATATGTGTGGGGTCCATTTTACAGCGGACTGCACCTTAATTACGGTGCAGTCCGACTGCACAGGATCGGATCTCATATATATATATATATATATATATATATATATATATATATATATATGTAAACTTCTTACTAGTTTTCCCCTACTAAGTTTTCTTCGTTATTTAATTTTTATTTTTCTATTGCTACCCTAATTCTATTTTTCCATTACCGCTCTATTTTCATTTTCCTATGCCAAAAAATCATCTCGTCTCTCCCTAGAAGATCATCGTCTGCTAAAGTTTAATCATTCAAATTATCTTCCATACAACTTATTAACAACATATATTAGGATTAGACTCCAACTTGATCCGTTATCACCTCTACTCCCACCAAACTTTAAAGTTAGAACCTCATACTCTCGCACCTAATGTGATACTATTGAGCTGAGCCCTAATTCATAGTTTAGTTGCTATATTCATAGTTTAATTTCAATCTGATTTATGCATTGTGGTACTGCCAATATCTTTTATTTACCGTTCAAAATTATTATTTTATTTTCTTCATTTCGATTAAGGGTATAACTTAAGTTGAGTTGATGCAGTTGATAGTCTTTTCTGCCACATCCTATATAAAAGTTCTATCCTAGGTATGTTGTTTTTTTTTCCTAGGAAACCAGGCATGTTGCTTGGGTTCATAAAACTCAATTCGCTTCAACCGCAACATTAATCTTATTTGTAAAATTTAGTCTTAATTTTGTTTAAATAAATTGAGTTTGAGTTGAAATTTGGGTTACCAAATTTTCAATTAACATATGAATATGAAAATATAATAACAGATTAATTAGAATTTTTAAAAATATATAGTAATATATAATATATTTTTAAAAGAAAATTCAATGTTGCAAAATAATAAAAGAAGAACAATAAAAATGTAAAAGATCATCTACGATGAATTTCAACATGACACACATAAATTCAAACATAAAAATAAATATATAAAATACATAAATCTAAAGAAATATTGTTTAAATATTACGTATTTAATATATTTTCCATTAAATACAAACAAAAAAATCAGGCTCAGGTTCCTTGAGTTTGAATTTGTTTGAATCATAATCCTAATCTTATGCAAATCAAATTACTCGGGTTCAGGACTCAACACTGATTTTTGTTCGGTTCGATTCCTTAATTAACCAATGACATCATCATTATACTAAAACAATATCAAATAAATATTAAAAAATAGACGCTTGAAATCTATAGTTAATAAATCATAAAAATATGTACATAGGTTGAATGTCTCTAAATTAATAAATGCAGTTGTTAAATAATTTTAAAAATCACTAAAGAATCTAAATCACTAAATAACAATTTTAATATTTGAAATTATTAACTACTAACTTGCGTACCCACATCCGGGTCTCTTTCAAGTACCCCCAGTGTGATATCTACCCCACCGTATTAAAGAGGATGTGTATCTTTTTTACCTTGTCTTACCTTTTTCTTCATTTTTTTTCCACCCTATCTATTTTTTTTTAAGGTTAGACAATCTAAATTAGTATTGGTTAATGGGTATCCATAAATATTCTACCCAAGTTAACGTTATTAATTTCTATCTCCTAATGTTGCCAGTTTGCATTCTACGATCTTGTTATGAGTTTCTAATATTATAAAAGGGGGTTACCACTAGATGTATTTGTACATGGTAGCATTGTTAGCAGTCAATTGGGTGCTACATGAACATATGGAGAAATTTTTAGACCGGCGGGTATTAGGATTATTTGAATTTTGAGGGAAATTTTGACAAAATTTCCTTTAATTAATTAAAAAAAGGTCATTATGATCCATGATCCTGGTCAAAAATATCACAAAGCCATTCCTTTTCTAAAATACTAACTTGGGTATTGCATTGACTGCTGACCGAAGCTACTGGATCTATTTTCTTGTTGTCCAAACTTCTTATTAATTTGGCTACCAGCACTTGGCACACATGCCACCTGGTCATCGGATCGAGTTCCATATGAAAGCTTTATATTCGTAAAGTGAGACCTATTGCCTCCCAAGTGGGGAGCGTTTCATCTCTTCATTTGTTGACATTAAGAAGAATTTTAAAGCTACTTGGGCCGAATTTGTAAAATGAATTGAAATCAGTTGTATGGATTATGGGGATTGATTTTTAATATAAGTTAAGATAAGATGCAATATTATAAAATTGAAAAAAAATAAATAAATAAACAACAACTTTTCATTAGTTCTAACCAAAGGCGTCGGGTTGGGTTGACTCGGGTTAAGATAAACATAATGCTAACCTACCTTATAAAATCTGAATTCAACCCTATTTTTAACTCTATTTTTCACACTTTAACCTAATCCTATTTATTGGTTTGATTCGGGTTAAAAATCAAGTTAATAAATATATAATATTTAAAAAAATTTTGCTTACTTAAATCCATTTAAACTATAAATTTATATGAAAAATAAATCTTTTTATAGGAATATTTTCCAAATTATGACTTATACAATAATATAATTGCTAAATAATCTTATTTCAAAGTAATAATGTTTAGTTAATTCTTATGTAAATATGCTCATGTATGATTATTTTTTAATAATCTATTATATTTCACATTAATATAAGAAATCGAGGCGAGTTGATGGTCGTCTAATTCAAAAACATCCCACTTTTGAAATCAAGTCGGTTCAAATCGGATTATATAACTTACTTTTTACAAAATGCTTAACCTAACTTTATTATAAATCAGGTTGGGTTAGCCGGGTTCGGGTTAAGACCGACACTATTTAGCCCTTAGTTCTAACACTGGCCCACGAAGCTTTGGACCGAGTTGAAAGGCAAGAGTGCCGCAGCTGTAATTATTAAGTTGGGCTTGTCCGTGCATGATTGCTTGTAATATTAATCTAGGTTAGAACTTCGAACTAGAATTTGCTTGGATAGAGAGAAATATTAAAGTGTAATTAGGGATGACATTTGAAAATAACCTTTTATAATGAAAAAGTAAATAAATAAATAAAATAAAAACACAGGTAATAGTGAGGAAAAGAATACCATAAAATATCAAGTTACTGAAAAAAAAATTACTATTCTACTTTCTGGGACACACTTTAATTAAAATTTAAAACTACATTATTATTGCTTCGAGCAAAAAAAAAAAAAACTAGATTATTATCAGTCGCTCTTTCATGTATGTTACCCGCCTCATCCAAACAGAATATGGGCTTTCTGCTAGCAAAGACATTAAATAGAGAAATGATTTCTAAAAGAGTTGGAAAGGGGTATCGAAATCGACGCAGCTAACCAAGGCTAATTGAAATTAAGACAGGATGATAACGAGCTTAAACCTAATTTGCAAATATCATATTATTTAAGTAGAATCAAAGCATCTAATTTTCTTCTTTCTCATATGGTCAAACATTCCCTCGATTACCCTGAAGACCAATAAAAGGAGATGTAATCATATGATATAGACTTGCTTCCATTAGGGGGGTTTTAATAACCAAATAAGCTTAGTTTGAAACCAATTAAAAGGTTTGGATTAGTTTAATGAGCCTAAGATGAAAGATGTAGATATTTTTGCCAAGCGTCTTATCCAAGTACCCCATGTTCACATGTGCGGTTCACCTAAAATAGTGGGGATGGGTTTGGTACAATCATCCATCGTTGATAAGGCAAAGTGAATTTTGACCGGGGCATATCTGGGGTGTACTCAGGCAAGCTGTGAGCCCAAGAGATCTGACATGGGCTAGATGCGGCCGACCCATGCAATGCCACTGCCCCTGTGTGATTGTCTGGAGCTGGAAACCATCAAACTCTCTATTAGTTTTGTCAATCACTCAAGCTTCACCAATGTTCAAATACCTAATTCAACGGTAGCAAATAGTCATTAGAACATTTTGACTTTCTTGCTAAGAGAAACCCAGCGAAGACATTACAACATACGTGGGATTTGGAAAGCTAACCATCTTGGGTGTCTTCCACCAATGATCTGTGCAACTCGAAGTTTTCCGCTCTTCTCATGACTTTCCTGATTCTCCTTCAGACAATAAAAATGAATTACAAGGAAATTAGGGATCACGCAAACAAACACAAATTAAATATTTTTTTAAAAAAAGATACATGGATTATGAGGGTTGTGTCTTGTATTCTTCAGATATATTATTTGCGTAATGTTTTGCATGTGGGAGTGAGTAGTGAACAAATAAAATTTCGTATTAATTTTGCAAAAGGGCCCTAGAAAGTCCTGTGAAATAGAGTATTGGTTAGGGATTCAGTGGAGGCTTGGAAAGTAACCTGACATGGAGCGAAAGAGAAATTGTCAGAATTTTTTTTTTTTTTTTTTTTGAGGATGTTCGTGAGGCGCATTGAAGTCATTTTGCTTGTTGATCATATCTTTCTCCTGTATTTTTTCCTTTTAAATTGAGGAATTTTTCAAGTAAATTTTGGTATCTTATATGTGTAACCTTATTATTATTTATTTGACCTTGATTTATTGTGTATGCTTCCGCGACCATCCATATGAGTTCGAAACACATTTTCCCAGCAGGTCAATAAAAAATATGATTAAAATGTACATAAGTCACATAAAAGAAATTAAAGCAGTAACTTTCTCAAATGAAATACCAAAACAGCAAAACCCCAAGTCTATAACTGACAAGACCACACAAAGCCCAATATGAGATTACCCTCACAATTCAGCCTGATAACAAAAAAGGCCATCTTCTTGGGCCTACCCAATGGGCTCGCAATGTATTCATCTTTTGGACGCGCTAAACATATGCTATTGGGAAAAGTTACTGCTGCTTTAATTTCTTGTATGTGCGAGACTAAGCTTTGCCAATCGCAAAAGAAAAGAAAGATATCGGCTTGCAGCTGGATGTGAATCTTGGAGGAGATGATGTGGCAACTCCTGAGAATTAGTTATCAAATAAATAAAAACGAAATTCATAATTTCTCATTCGGTCCGGTGCCCAAGTCAACATCCAAATAATTTATATATCTTATTTTTTATTTTTATTCTTATATTTTAATTAATTTTTCATATTTTTGTATAATTATTGCATTTATTTTTACTTTATTTTCACTTTATTCTTATGGCGTGCATGTTATTCCTTATTTGGTATTTTAGTTCTCGCGTTACCGAGAGGACCCGCGAGACTCCGTGTGAAACTCGGCAGAATTTGAATTAACAAAAATGCGGGCTCATATATTCATGCTCTTTTTATTTATTTTAAAAATAAAAATCCAATAAATTTTAAAAATTAGCAAATTTATATGAAATAAAATTTAGATAAAACATTCACATTAATAAAAGCATGCCGATGCATTGCATAACCCATAAAATAGGCCAATTTATGAGGACGGTGAAATTTTTTTTTAGTTTTTCGATAGATGTGTGGGCTTAGAGCATGTAAGTATGTCCATTTTATTAAGCGTTAAAACAAAAATAAATAAATTTAAGAAGTTATCAAATTTCACCAGAGTAAATATGTAAATAGAGCCAACACATTTATAAAAAACAAGTAATAATAACTTTTACAGACGTTCATGTAAAAAATGGACCCTTTATGAAAAAAATAAATAAATTTGCCGCGACCGTACAGAATGCAGGGCTTTCTTGGTACCGGCAGATGAACATGAAGTCTGGTCGGAGTATCTAATGGAGGCCGCACTAAGCACTTCTTCCTCATCCATTCGCCTGCTTTCTCCTCCTCCTCTTCCCTTTTTCCCTGTGAAATCTCTGCGGTCTCCCAATTTCGTAAATACACTATATTTTCAATGACGACGGTCTTCGAATCCCTTTTTATTCCTCGCTCCTCTGCTTTACGCCCGCCCGTCCCCAGCACTCCCAAGTCCCGCTCCAAGCTCGAAGTTGGGCGGCGCTCGCGGGCCGGCGACCCTCCGCCTGCGCTCATGTTAGTGCCGGGCACCACCAGCCAGCTCGCCTTCTGCGAGGCGCAGCAGACAGCTGACAAAGGTATGGCCTTTCTGCTAGTGTGCGCTTTCCCGGGCTCTCTCCCCCGTCGACGTGTCGTTTGCGTTTGTAGACCGAGGCCGTCCAAATGCTGGGTTGCATCGGTGATGGCGCGCCCATAAGATATCAAAACGAATGCCCTCTGCAATTTGGACTGTCACGATTGAAGCCAGCGCCGTCCGATTATGCTTTATATTTCTGGAAAAATGTAGATTAGTAGATCTTACACCTGCAACATTGGTTTTCTATGTTTCAATGTTTCTTTTTTTTTATTTTTGGACAAAATGTTTCTTTCTTTCTTTTTTTTTTTTTTTGCACAGCAATTGAGTTTTCTTTTTTGGGGATTACAAATAATAACAAACAACCATAGGGTAGTATACTCACTGAAAGCCTGGAAAATGATATGAGGTTCAAAAAAAAAAAAAAAAAGAAGTGAGGACAAAATTGTGGGTAAAATTTTGAAAAAGTGATAAAGTAATATGATATAGGAAGTTAAATAACTATGTGTAAAAAGAATAAATATAAAATATCGTATGAAAAGATGTAAAAAGATATTAGAATTCTTTGGTGATAATAAAAAAATAAGGTAGTGAGGTGATTAAGATGTTAAATCATATTAAAGGAGTGTTAGAAAGAGCAGAAATTTTTTTTTTCCACTTCATACTAAGCAGGCCCTTAGTGTAAACTGTAAACCCCTTTCTATTACCAACAGTCCCTTTCCATTGATTAACAAAATCCATTCTGCAAAATGATGATGGAGAGAATGCATGTATGCGCTAGATCAATGAAAAGAGAATACTTTGGAAGAAGCAGGAAAGATCCTCTGAATAAAGAAAGAAGGGAAGGGTGGGTTAGTGCATTAAAAAGCGATTGTTATAATCATCCACCACAATGGCATAACTCGAGGCACGTCTGCTGTTTAACTTTCTAGCTTGCATTCTGGGGCCACATTATTTGTTTTAATCATAATGAAATTCTTCTGCAGTTCCTAGAAGGCATATAACAGCTTTCATGCTGTCAAGTTTAATATCCTCACAATTTGGTATGATTGATGTTGCCTTAGCTACACCATCGGTTGTATTCAGGGAATACATAGATAACTTTGATGGGTACACTTTCAAGTATCCCCAGAATTGGATTCAAGTTCGAGGTTCTGGTGCAGACATTTTTTTCAGGGATCCATTTGTTCTTGATGAGAATGTGTCTGTAGATATATCTTCTCCTTCCTCATCGCGATACAAAAGTGTCGAAGACTTAGGATCTCCAGCAAAGGCTGGAGAGAAAGTCCTGAAACAATATCTAACGGAATTCATGTCTACAAGGCTTGGTGTAAGGCGTGAATCAAACATCCTTTCAACATCCTCCAAAGTTGTTGATGATGGGAAACTCTACTATCAAATTGAGGTATTGCTTTAGAGCATTTTGAGCCCTTAAATCATGACGTTTTCAGTATTCTCTGTAAGTTTCCTAAGCAATTAAGTCTGAGTAGTTCATTGCATTAGAAGATTGGTAATAAGCCTCAAAAGACAAAATCTGTGTCATGAGGACTGGTGGACTCTTGCGAGCATGAAAATATTAGGGCACGGTTGCACAGACATCTAGAAGTGGAAGCTATGTTTTGATAATACAGGCCTTCATTGATGGACCTCCAAAAGACACAGAATTATATATGCCAAATTATCTAATGGAAAAATTAGCCCATGATTTTATTAGTGATAATTGCAAATTGAAAAGGGACAAAACTAAGCAAGTGGAAGCTTCTGCAGTTTGTCTGGGTCATCCTGGCATTAATCTTGCAAGTATTTCAGTTAAACTGCTAAGCAGTAAGCATCTTTTCTCAACTCAAAATCAAAATGTGGGATTTGCCCGCTCAAAGACATTGTAGAATTTTTTTTTCCCATCTCAAAAGTGGTGGAAAAGACATTACGTGGATTACTAAACCAACACCATAAGTGTTAGAACAAAAAATATATAAATCATCATCATCATCATAAGCCATTTCCCACCTAGGTGGGGTCGGCTAAAAAATATATAAATAAAAATCAAATTTATTGTTGAAATATCAAGTCCTATAATATTTAGTTGGAAGCTTGGCATGGGTGATGAGAATATTCTTTTCCTGATTTATTTTATGTAGGCAAATATGAAGTCATATGCCAGCACCAATGAGTTAGCTGTTATGCCGCAAGATCGGGTAGTTCGCATGGAATGGGACAGGCGTTACCTCTCAGTTCTAGGAGTTGAAAACAATCGTTTGTATGAGCTGAGATTGCAAACTCCAGAAAAAGTATTCTCAGAGGAAGAAGGCGAATTGCGGCAAGTCATGGATTCCTTCAGAGTAACAAAGGCAATAGACTGAACACTTACAATTGGCAGAGTCAGATTTTTTATCATTGGGGTCTCTCTACATCTCTCTCTGATGCCTAATTTGTCTCTGGTTTGTACACCCACGTCCATTTGCTTTTGAAATGACCAATTCGCCACGAATGGCAGGAGAAAGTGGGAGAAACACTTCCCTTGTTCTGATCAAGAACCCCCCAAAATCAGGTGATTTAGACAGTTGGGATGTCTTGATTTGTAGGGGTGGGAATTGGGGCGGGTCGACCCGTGACCCTGTATTGACCCGACCCGTTTTTGGCCAGGTAAAACCAATATATTTTTGACCCGGTACAGGGATGGGTCAGAAATTTTGACCCGAATTCAAAAATATGGTTGTGTGGGTCAACCATGTCCCGACCCGAAGAGTCCGACCCGCCCCGCATATATAAATTTATTAAAAATTATAAGACTATATTGAAATATTATTATTATTTTCTTTCAAATTTCTCACTTTTTTATAATCAACTCTATCAACAATAGAAGAATCAATTTATTCAAAAATGCAATATAAGAATCAATAAAAAATTTGTACGATATAACCCTCATGTGTAATTGTATATTAACCTATTTTAATAAACGTATACTATATTTTCAAATGTTTTGTTTTCTTAATTATGTGTTTTTTAATAATTAGTGAAATATTGAAACATATAATATTTAAATTTAGTATAGATGTATACTTATGTTTGATAGATATATAAATTTTGAAAATTATCTTATTTAATCCGTATTTTTGACCCGACCCGCTATCCCGAAACCGGTCCGATACCGATCCGAATTTTGTTCCTAGACCTGGTAGAAAAAAGTAAGGGTCAAACCGACCTTGTCCCGACCCGGTATAAAATAAGGGTCAAATAAGATTTTTGAAAAGTAGGGCCAGGGTTGGGCAAACCCTGACCCGTCCCGACCCGTCCTTATTCCCACCCCTATTGATTTGTGCATCCATCGTCCTAACGGGGAACCTAGATGTATGAATTTGATGGGCTACAATAACAAATGTAGCCCCATGAACCAGTTCTCTAGTTTTAGGAACTAAAATTGCACATCGTGTGTCCAATACTTGCATTAACCAAAGCAATCAAGTACTCTTCAAGCTTTGAATGTTGAGTTTTAGCAAATTGGTTGTGTCAATGGATCTTCTACTGTGACCGGAAGTCATTGGGTAGTGCTCTCTAGGCTGCGCTAGCCTGCGGATCTGTGAAAGCCAGATGCCAATTGGTGGTCCATGTAGCTAGTGACAGAGGACTACAACAAATGCCCTTTGGGTTGCGCACTGTGTTGTAGAAGTCATCTTTTAGAGTAATAAATAGACAGACGAATAATTATAAATTATAGAAATGATTTATCATTCGAATATCAATGTTGGAGGAAAAAACCATGTGACCAACTCCTCAGTAAATGATAACAGTTGTTAGAGGGAAGCGGATAGAAGTAAGATAGAAGAACTGTTGGTAGGTGATGGCAAAGAGAATTTATTGTCCCACGTTCCTCATATAATCCCATGCTAGGCTCGTGGCGGTGCATAAATACCGGGTTCCCTCTCCTCAATTGTAGCTGCAACCTGAAACAAGTTACAAGGATATATTCAACGTGTATAGTGAATAGATGTCCGGTTTTGCCGGTCTTCCAATGAGAATGATGCCAACTTATTGGAAGAAATACACAAATGTTGAATAGGATGCCTCTGAAAGAAATTGGTGGGTAGAGATTTTGCCTCAAATTGTTCTATCGCGAGTGTTGAAGCAGAGAATTGATGTCAACTTTGGGCATCCACAGATAGATAATCTGCTAAGTCGGGGGAGTGCTTATCCATAGTCAGAGTCTGATCATCCCTCTAAATGTGGCATATCTCCAAGAGTTAAAAGAGTTTCCAGTAAAGGGAATGCCCAGTCCCCATAGAAATGGTTGTCATTGCATCTCACAGCATCCATTTCACTTATGTAAAAAAATCTTCAGCGACGGTAATTGTCCAATTGAGGGGAGCTGTTTACATCGCCTGCATTGTATTACTGCCGCCAAGCTCAGATTCGGAAGAAAAGAACAACTCATCCAATGCGGTATTCGTTCACCACGATAGTTACGTAGTGTCAACTTTTGTAGGTCCGGGTGTGGTTGGAGGCCCTCAAGAGTATTTTCGCTGGATTCTCTTATCTTTTCATCGATGTTATTGCTCAATGAGAATCCTAAACTTCGAAGGTTGACCTTCTTGCTCATTTTTTCTTCTTATGAATTTCCTCCACCTCTTACATTCTCAAAATTCCAAATTTCCAATTCCCCTCCAAGATTTAGGTCTTTCAGTTCTCTTATATCACCTCTTACATCCGCACTTTTTTACCAACAAAAAACACCAATAATGCCTGAAGAAATTTTAGCTCCCTAATCTTAGCTGGTGTATGAGTCTGGGAATCGCCCCAGTAATTATGAGATGCCTAAGACCAATCATTTGTGGCATGCCTCTTTGTAATTTAGTCAAAGAAGTACAAAATGTGAGCCTCAAAGCTTAGAGATTGTGAAGCTTGCTAAAAGACTCTCGTAACATTTTCAAGTAAGACAGGTGGAGACATCTTAATTGCTTCAATCGACTAATAGAATTTAACATTTCTTTAATTAAACAGACGAAATTTAAATCTAATACACATGGGAATGGAGAATGAATTGAGAAATCATGTGAGAACCAAATATTTTTGTCTGCAAGTAGCAAGACTATCCTTAATTTCTTTGCACCACCCAAGGCCATCAAAATTGCTGAAATTTCTCCCTTGTCCTCTTCCCTATCTTTGGACACCGAGGAAAAATGAGGCAGGATCAAACCGATCTAAAACATATACTTTTTTAAAAAAAAAAATTTATAAAATTGTTATTCTAGTTATGTTTAATTTATAAATCAATTTTGGAGATTTGTATATATTTATTTTGATTTTTAAACATAGGGGTATTTAGTCATTTTAAATTGTTGAAACATAACTAAAAACCTTTATGTTTAAAAATCCAAAATAAATATATTCACATCTCCAGAATTGGTAAAAATTAATTTATAGATTAAACATAACTAGATTAACCGTTTTGAAAAAAAAAACAAAAAACAAAAAACATAAGGACATGACCCAATTACAATTCGATTGATATGACTTAGGTTAGGATTGGCTACTAACGGATTTAATCCATTTGATAATGTGACGATCGAATACAGCACATGACTTATCATATTAGTGCTTTGCAATTTGCCTCCATGGAAATGCATGAAAGAGACTTTCTCTATGATGATATTACTCATGCTGTAATGAAAATCTCCTGGAAAAAAATTTTAATGTCTTTATGCGTCCATTAATTGATGAACTACAAGATTTATGGAACAATGGTGCAAAAACCTATGATGCAACAACAAGAAAATAGTTTTAATATGAAAGCAGTTGTCTTATGAACTACAAGTGACTTTCCTATATTTGCAAATTTATCAAGATGGTCAACTTGTGGCTACTTGGCATGTCCTTTGTGCAATAAAGATGCATATTTGAAATAAGCTACATGGGGTCATCGTTGATTTCCTATTTCTAATCGTAGTTGGCTTAAGAATAAGAAAGCATTTAATGGTAAGACAGAGCATTGCAAAAAGCCTAAAGAACTGTCTGGGAAAGAAATATATGAACAATAAAAATTTTACCATTTAGAAATCTTAGGACGCATCTTAATTGGTATAAAAAAGGAAAATGGAAGAAGGAAAAGTTAAACTGGTCTAGAACGAGTATATTTTAAGGGCTTTCATATTGGAGTAGTCTCACAATCCAACACAACATAGATATCATATTTAAGAATTCTTGTGATGGCTTACTTGGAACATTACTTAATATTGATAAAAAAGACAATGGATACAAGAAATACACTACATATACATAAGGAAAGTGATAA
The DNA here is from genome assembly GCA_030490835.1 of Annona cherimola. Taxonomy (NCBI): domain Eukaryota; kingdom Viridiplantae; phylum Streptophyta; class Magnoliopsida; order Magnoliales; family Annonaceae; genus Annona; species Annona cherimola. The sequence continues at coordinate 24,261,842 of CM059972.1, read as the reverse complement.
GTATATAAAACATGCTGCATGCTACACCTTACCACTAGAAGCTCGAAAGTTTTCTTGTGATTTTTTGAATGATGTCAAATATCCTGATGGATTTCCTACAAACTTGTCCAACTATGTGAATGTAAGAGATGAGACAATAACAGGAATAAAAATACATGACTATTATATCATTTTACAAATATGTCCTTGCATGAGGAATACGTAGGAGTGCAACTCGGGTCAGTTCGGTTTGGGTAGTGGTCTTCCCTACCCGTACCCTATTTGTAAAAGGCTTACCCTACCCTACCCATTTGTCGGTTCGGTTCCTAGTATACCCTACCCTATACATTATCCATAGGGTTAGTTCCAGTTTCAGTTCCTTTAATACTCAAATACAATATTTTTTAAAAATTGCTATGTTATTTTAAATAATATAAAATAATACTCATTTATGTTTTAAAATCATAAGTACATATATTATTATTTATATTATTATACAAAAATATGAAGTATAGATCATCAGGACCCGATCATTAAAACTATTAATATATTATAATCATAGGTCATAAGCGTATTTATAAGAGTCTTTCGGAAATTAATGATGTATATATAAATTCATTTAGATTTATACTTCGCAAGGTACAAAATTAATTTAAATTTAAATCTGTTAAAATATGTGTGCACATAAAATGTCAAATACAAAACATAATACATATTATATAATATATATTATACATATATATAATAATGCATCTAATTAATTAACCATATGAGTAACTATGCGGGTCGGTTCTGGGTACTCAGCGTATCTACCCTGCCCGTATCTTATTTAAGGTGACGGATAATAATTTGTGCCTTATCCATACCCATGGATAACATTTTTTACCCTACCCTACCCAAATTAGGGTCTGGTCGGTGGGTACCTATGAGTACCCTACCCAAGTTACACCCTTAGGAATACGTGACTTCTTAAATGATGATATCACAAGTGTGTTATCTAAGATTACCAGCTTCTTTAAACAACTATTGTAATAGTTCAGAATCGAATCTCACATCGAAAAGGAGAGAAAGTTTGTAGTTGTTTATATGTGTGATGCATTTTAAAAACCATGTGGCTAAGCTGTCAGGCCAAAGTGGACAATATCACACTGTGAAGCCCAATGATTGTTTTTCCGGGTCTATGTTCTGTACATTTAGCTCAATGGTTACTTTTTTGAGTCTGTACATTATAAGTGGTATCATAGTTATTTTTCCTCCAGTAGATGTGGTTCGGAGAGTTAAGCCGTTAAAAGTCAAAGCTGCGGGCAGAAGCCTAGAGTTGAGTTGTAGTTCGGAGACGTACCGAGTGGAAGTTGGTGGGCTTGTAATAGCCCAGAACCAAATCTCACATCGAAAATGGGAGAAAGTTCCTGATTGTTTATAAGTGGGTCTCAAGTTAAATATGGTATGAAAGCCTGGAGTCGAGTTGTAGTTAGCCCAAAATCAAACCCTACATCGAAAAAGGAAAAAAATTCCTGGTGGTTTATAAGTGAATATCAAGTTAAACATGATGTTATGCATTTTAAAACTGTGCTGCTAAGTTGTCAGGCCAAAGCGGACAATATCACACTATGAGACCCATAGCTTATAAACTCAATGGTTGTTTTTCCGAGTTTGTGTGTTCTGTGTGTCAGGCCCAAATGTCGCTTTTCTAGGTCCATGCATGACAACTAGTATCATAGCAGTTCCCCCTCTAGTAGATATAGTTTAAAGAATTGAGTCAATGAAAGTCAGGGCTACAGGCAGAAGCCCAGAGTGGAGTTGTGGTTTAAAACAAACCAAGCTGTGGCACCCCAGTCCGAGCGTGACAATCTTACTCCAAGACCTTATTGATTGGTAAGCGTGATCAAGATTGTTGCCCTGTCACACGGCGGGCTTTATTGGATATTTATCAACTTAAACTTAACTCCTCAGGAGTTTAATTTATTCCACACGTTTCAATTTCTATCAAATGTCTTTTTAGGTCATTAAACCATTTGAGAAATACACTAGTGACTCATAAAATCCATACTTAATCATAACATGTTATTTCATCCCTTAAAATTTATAAAAAAAATTTGCCATTTATAGTCATAAACACTACATAATTCTTATACAACATTAAACAACAATTTTATGTCATCATTTATACAACCATACAATCCACGAGTTCATATATAGGTAACTCATAGAAATTCATTTATCCTTGAATCTTCACCTGTGCTCCTTACCTCCTTCTTCCTTTCACCTGTATTTGGGTTTAAGAAACAAAATGTGAGTCGAAACTCAATAAGCAAGCTATAGGTTTTCAGACAATTCATTTTAAAGGCAATACTGCTTAAAAGTATTTTTCTCCATTCGATAGAAGATACTTAACAAGTGATCAACTGCCAATTGGAATAGAAACATTTTCATAAACCATTCATGAAAATCATTCATGTAAACCATTCGTAAATCCTACTTTTTAAGCATTTCGTAAATATTGGATGTGCACATACATCATTTTCATTTATGACATAATCCTTCATGTGAAGGTAGACTAGCTTGGGGAACATACTTTCATAACATGATCATTTCCATCATTGGCGGCGGATCTTCCGACTTGGCAACGTCAAAAGCGGACTCCTTGTCCTGATTCTGCCTTGACTAGCATACTTGATTTTCATTCTATGCATGACTTTTAGTCATCCCGACATTATATACCTCTTACATATGGTAACTCGTCATTCCCATGTAGAGAATTCTTTGCACCATCTATTTGATCATCGGTTCAATGAAACGTCGTTTAAATCCATGCTACATCACTTTTCATAAATAATTACAAAACAGTAAGCAATTCATTTGTCATATTGGAAATATTATTTCAATACTCATTGAGATAAAGGAATGACTATCCTTAAACATCTTAAAAAGAATTTAAAACATACATTTGCTAAACCATTCAAGTAGTTAGAACATCATTGACAACATTTTATCATAATTTGATAGAACAAAACTCATTTAGAAAGTTGTTTGATTACCTGCTTCGCCTTAGCTTTCCGTATCAATTTTTCCTTTGCCTTTGCTTATACGCATAAGAATAGCATTACATTCATAACATTTCTATTTTCTTGCTTAGTTTTCCAACCCATAATCCATTAACATACTTAACCAACTTGCATTCCAAGTCGGGTATATATATATCGCACTCACTTGTGCATTATATCATCAATTTCATAACATGTTCTAAACCCATAGATAGGGTATTATTCATATACATAACAATTATCCATAAATCATCATATGGAGGTTCATTACCTTCCATGTTTCATTTTTCATCTATTTTTCATTTTTCTTACGTCAATGCTTATTTTAAGCATTGAATTGACATCTTAAGCTTCATAAATAAATCACAGATTTTGAGATATTTAATAATCATCAATATAGTAGCATACTTATGCATTTCATCATATTTTCATGCATTTTTGCATTTTAGTCATTCATATAAATCATTTATCACTTATCCATACTTAGCCTTCCACATACACCCATTTTACAACACATAACTTATGTGTTTCTTAAAATTTCTCAAATCAGCAACTTGTGTCCTTATTCAACATGATTAAACCCCTTAATTATCATATAATTTAGAGTTTAATTTCTATTTTCAATCCATTTATTATTGGGTTCCAAAACAGCAACATTAGGACTCGTTTTTCACCCTTTCAACGCCTCTTTCAATACTTAAATCTTAACAGATTTATAATTCATAAATTTCAGCCATTAAACATGCTTTTCTTAACCCAAATTTAGGGTATTATCACATATTTAAAATCCATAATTTATTTTCTTCTAAAATAACAACATTTTAAACATGTAGGGCATCTATTTTGATCCATTTTGACGTGTCCATACACATGTCTTTAAAATAAGATTTACGAAAAATCTTTCCAAGCCCTTTTGGACATTCAAAGTACCCTAATCTTAGGGTATTTTTCTCTCCATAACATTTATAAATTAGTCATTTACAAACGGTAACAAAATTTACATGAAAAATACCCGTTTTGGCCCCCGTTTTGACGTTCCATACATATACCCTAAAAATCAGATTTAGGGCTATCTCCTCTACCTCTCTTAGGTCATTCAAAGGATCCTTAATTTAGGGTACTTTACCCTACAATTCATCTATAAACCATTTAATCAACTTCATGCATCATATACATTATAAAAATATGAAAATCGGGTTAAGTTGGTAACCCTAAGTTCTATCCTTTTTAGGGTTCTTGTTTTATACCCAAATCAACTTATATAACTCATAAAATCATGATTCATAATCTAATCATGATAATAATTTTAAAACAGCAACATATCATATGAGTTTAAGAAAATTCCAGCTAGGTTATCAACTCATATTCATCACCAACATCCATCTTAGCCTCTTTAAACCCTTAAATTCATTCATGTAATTCAATCCTCATCCAATACCCAAATCAAGGGCATCATGAATCATCTTTTAAGGGTTCATTATGAATCAAATTCATGATCCATAATTTGAGATAAGAAATTTAGGTTTTCAAGAATCCAAAACTCAATCATACTTACTTGAATTTTAGGTAACCTTGAATCTAATCTTTTCCAACTTGGATTCTTCTCTTTCCTTCCTTCTTTTCCTTTCTTTTCTTCTTCTTTTTCCTTCTCCCCTTGCTGTTTTGAGACGCCCCAGCTGCTGCCCTCTTGGGAGATTTTTTTCCTCCCTTGAATTCTCCCCCAAATGGACATCCCATGTGATGCTCCCCCCTTTTATACTTGCTGATTTTTTTCATCTTGTGGGACCCATTTTGACACATCATAAATAGGGTATTTTAATGTCATATTATCCATTGATGACTTGGCTAATTTATATCCAAGTAAAATACTCATTTTCCATTTAACAAAAATATCAAATCTTAGCATAAATCTAGCCATGTAGCTGTCCCCTTAGAGACGTCCACTTGTCAACATCCTATGACAATTTTTTTGCCACAAAATCAACCTTATCTTCATGCCATTTACTCACCCTATTCATAAAGTTTACCTAGGCTTGACTTTAGAATATAAAAAATCAAAATATCCATGGTGAAGAGCCCTTGGACATCCCATGTAGTGCCACCTCAATGGCCTCTTGAAGCTACTCCCTTAGTCATTTAAAACCATGCATTTAAGCTCTTGATTTTTCATAGATTTTAAAATTTTTGTTAATTCATAAAATCCACTTGGAATTGCCTCCCTTTGACACCTCATATAAGACATTAAACCAAGTCATTAAATCACTTACTTTTTAATAAATGTTATGGTACTCTAGGGTGCACAAAGTCAATAGTAGGCATTTTTTCTGATTAATCATATTTCCATGGTAATTAGCTTAATCCAAACCTTCTATACCATAGATTTCATAATTTTATTCAATCGTTTCAAGTTTCGTCTCAAACCGACTTTTCTACGTCAAGTTATAATCCTTTGAAAATAACCTTAGAGTATGAGATTGAAAATAAATAATTATCACCTTAATCCCATCACATTTTTCTTAATCTAATCCACACATAAGGTTGAGCCCATAGTCATGTGCTTATCTTTGAACCAAGTTATAAATTTTCTACATTTTCCAACATAGTTCCATAATTATCATTCTAATTTTTATTAATCAAATCATGATAATTAAAATAATTATTCATGATTCATTAGCATTTCTCAATCCTCATTAAGCCTCTTTAGTCATATTGACTCATATTGGGCTATGGTGATTAATCTTAATCGCCATTCTTAATCATGACCCTAATTGCAAAATACCATTAAATCATAAAAATCATAAATCATCCATAATTTATTTAAATAATAAATGTATCATATTTATAGACCTACTTGGGTCTGGGTATCACACAAGCGCAAGCTGGTGAGCTTATAATAGCCCAGAACCGTATCCCACATCGAAAAGGAGATAAAGTTCCTAGTGGTTTATATGTGTGGCGTGTTTTAAAAACTATGTGACTAAGCTACTAAGCCAGAACAGACAATATCATACTGTAAAACCCATAGTCCATAGGCTCAATGATTATTTTTCTAGATTTGTGTATTTTGCGCATTAGGCCCAATGGTCACTTTTTTGGATATATGCGTTATAGCCAGAGCAGAGCGGACAATATCACATTACGAGGTTCATAGCCCACAGGCCGAATGATCCTTTTTTTAGGTCTGTGCATTCTATGCATTAAGCCCAATGATTACTTTTCTAGGTCTATGTATTACAAGTGATATTAGAGTGGTTCCCCCCTCCAGTAGATATGGTTTGAATAGTTGAGCCAGGACTGCATGCAAAAGTCCAGAGTTAAGTTGAGTTGTGGTTTGAAGATGAACCAAGCAGTAGCTAATGGGCTTGTAATAGTTCAAAATCAAATCTATCATCGAAAATGGAGAAGTTCTTGGTAGTTTATAAGTAGATCTCAAGTTAAACATAGTGTGACACGTTTTAAAACCGTGCAGCTGAGCTACCAGGCCAAAGCGGATAATATCATACTGTGAGACCCATACTCACAAGCCTAACGGTCATTTTTTTGGACCGTGCGTTCTATGCATCAGGTCCAAATGTCGCTTTTCTGGGCTTGTGTGTGACAACTATGCTTAAGGTGAAGAAACTTAAAAAGAATATCATCATCATATTATGCAAAGTTGAGAGAATCTTTCCACCAACAGTTTTTGATGTCATGATTCACTTACGTGTTCATCTACCTAGAGAAGCAATGATAGAGAGGCCTATAGATGGATGTTTTCATTTGAATGGTAATGGTCTAACGCATTTAAATAATGAATCTTGAATGTTTATAACTATGTAATTTACTAATACAAATACAATATAATAATTTAAAAAACGTATTTAAGTTTTACATAGTTTTAAAGCAAACATAGAAAATAAAGCCTACCCTAAAAGAAGCATAGCTGAGATATGCAAGATGAAAGAACGCATTAAATTTGTATTTATGTATTTTGAAGATGTAGAAACATCATTTAATATACTAGAATATAATTCGGATTCATTGTAAAGAAAAGATAAATGATTACTTTCTATATTTGTACAAAAGACATTCATTTGATGCTTTGAAGAAGTCTAAACTATTATATCATAATGAGTTTGAAGTATCACAATTATATATCCTCTATAATTGTGTTGAAATAGAGCTATATATGTAGTAATAATCAATCTTCTTACTCTAAAACAATCTATAAAAGAAAATTTTAGGTCAAATATTCATCTTTTCTTTTTTTTTTTGTAAAAAACATATGATGGAACTTCAAATGAATGGTAAAATTGATGTTGAGTTAAAGCACCATGAGCAATTCCTAAAGTGGTTAAAAAAATAACCACGTTTAATAAAATTTTAAATGATTCTGTTGTTAGCATTGTTTTATGTCATTCACATTTTACATAATTCATTTGATTTATGTACATAGGTAAATCATGTGTTTTTTACGAAGTCGTCTATTATCTAAGAAAATGGACTTTGACAATCTGAAACAAGGATATATTCAACGTGCATGGTGCATGGAGTTTTTTATTGCACTTTTAAGCATAACAGTCATCCTAAGTCACAAACTAATGGAATTATTATTGAAGGAAGTCATTTGAAAGATAAGATTGATTATTATGAATATTTAAACAATGTTAAACAATTTTCCTATGTACTTGGATATAGGTGGTATTATTCAAGTATGAATAACTTAATACAACCACAAGGGTAAGGATAAAATTTGGAGCTCACTTTACATCCGTTAATACAAACAACATGTGGTATTAAAAAAATCCATTTGTCTTAGCATCTCAAGCACATCAGTTTTTCATATGAAAGACATCAAATTAAGTCTTCTATGATAAATTGTGCAACCTTGCTATCATAAACACATTTGGCATAATCCTTAATTGCATTCAATACAATTGGTCAATGATGTATTAGATAAAGATGAAAGGAACGTTCGGTATTCGGTATGGGATTCGTGGGATGAGAATTCATGAGAATACGAATTCCCAAGCTCATTAACTCATTAATTAATAGCCCTATTTTTACTCTTTTATCCTTACATTTCAATCATTTTTCTTTTTTATTACATTCTAACTACCATATTTATTCCATCTTTACCCTTATAATTTGATATCAATCACATAATTCTCAAATCACTTCTCACTTCATCCTACAATTTTCACAACTTTCAAATTACTAAACATCCTCGAAATTTGTGAGGAACCGAATGTAACGAGTTGCAATTACTACAATTGGATAGAAAAGCATATCTTGATAAAAGAGAGAGGTCTTCATCCAACCGCCCTCGATTACTGGCCAATTGGATAACGAGTTTAAGATTTTGATGTTATTAAATTGAAGTTGAAGATTATGAACAATTAAGCAAGTTTCGATCTTATATTTTACATTTTAAGATGGCTAATTTGATTATAAATAAATATGTTATGGTTAATTTGATTATAACTAAATATGCTATGTTATGATATGTTTTCTTTTTCATGAATAAATGTTAATTTTGTATATTTGTAACTTATTATTGTAAATAGATAATTTAACCTTCATTATTTATTTTGTTGGTATTATCATCTCCTCTCTTGTTGTTATAATACAAATTCAAATCCTTCTTCGTCATAAAAGAGTGCAACATTCAAATTTTGGACATTTTGGGTCATCGTATTTCAATAAGTTTATATATTCTAATGATTTTTTGGAGTATTATTAAATTAAAATAAGTGGAATCCATCTTTTTATTGTACTTTTCTAAAATTGGTGCTGCTCAAGTGTTCTAAATAAGTACAAATTGATAGTGAGCGACAAACATATATGAAGAGCGATAGTAATGTTAAATAAGCATAAATGAATCCTCAACCACCATCATCATTTAAAAGTAAAAAGAACTTAAGTCCTATGCCTAAAAATTAGTTCATTTCTATTCATTATTTTATCATATATTCATATTTTTACATTTCATTATTTTATCATGTACTCACATTTTTTAATATCTAAGGTTAAAAGCAAATAAGCGGAACTCTAAACAAGCTTACGTTGGCAGTTCAAAAAAAATCATACGTGGACCTGTCTCCTATTCCTTCTCATAGTACTAGTTGTTGGTCCCGAGTTGATGGCAAAACCCAAGAGGGGAGGGGTGAATTGGGTATTTAAAATTTATAACTTAAACAGAAACTTAACCCCGGATTAATCTAGTCCCCTTAATGAAGAAACGAAATGGAAAACAATATAATGTAGAGAGCAGAAATATAAATCAAGCACACAGGATTTTTATAGTGGTTCGGGCAACCTCCCTACTCCACTCTTCCAAGCTCACACTCCTTGCGACTTGGGTTCCACTATTGTATTCTCTCAATACAATTAGAGCCACTGCACTCTTCTAGATTTCAGCTCTAGGGGGCCTCAACAAATCTCAGCACAAATAGGTGATGAGTTCCACTCCAATCACACACTACTTTGCTTTCACTTGATCTTAGTTCCTCAAACTAAATCAAGTTCAATACAAACAAAGAAATAATAAAAGAAGTCTACACTTTACAGATGTGTAGAAACAATTTGGCGCAGAGAAGAACTTGTAATATAGGCTTTGAAGATTCAAAGATTGAGTTCTAGCAGTTTGAAGCAGAGTTCTTCTTCTTTGAATGGTTTGATCTCTTTGAAGCTCTTGGATATAGGAGTTAAGCACACTTAATGTTTTTCAGCTACTTCCCTCATCCACAATAACTCCCTTTTATAATTGTGGAGGGAATCCGAACGTTAGAAGGTGGTTGGCGCGCATTAAATGCGCTCCAACGTTAAAAAATTTGAACGTTATTCTCCAAGTCTAAGATGAAGTCGACTTGGCCTGCGACTTGGCTTCCAAGTCGCACATGGAGTCGACCTGGCCTGCGACTTGGGTTCTTTAGATTTCCAAGTCTGAGACTTGGGTCGACTTGGCCTCAGACTTCAACTCAAGTCGATCCTGGAGTCGACTTAGGTTGCGACTTGACTTGGTCTTCGCCAATAATGCCTTGATCCTCATTTGATTTTGCTTCTAGCTTGCTTGGCTTTCTTCCTTTAGTCCTTTTAATTGTCAAGTGGCTCCTCATACTTGTAGATCTTGTGATTTATGAAGAGCTTGACCTTGATCCATCTTGGATTTGCTTGAACCTTGTAGAACTTAGGAGAGCTTGAGTCCTTGCATGATATATTCATGCACCTTGCTTGCTTTGGAGTCGTTTGATCTTCATATCTTGAATATATCTTCATTTGGAAACAATCTTGAAAATTTGCCTTGGACTTGATGGACTTGATAGACTTGATTTGAACTTGAACTTGAATCTTTACCTTAAATCTCAAGAATACTCTTGAAAATGGACTTTGCATATTACTTGGATTTGAGAAAGTCCAAATAGATTCTTGGAATGAGTTTGGGAATGCATCTTTCAAGTCTGAACTTCTCAAGTCGGAGGTAGTCGACCTTGTCTGCGACTTTGCCCAAGTCGCACCTGGAGTCGACTTCGTCTGCGACTTGGGCAGCTTTGTGCCCCAAAATCAGGTCTGGACAGTTTTTCTCGACTGAAGTCGATAGTGAGGTCGACTTCGTTTGCGACTTGGCTTCCCAAGTCGCAAGTGGAGTCGACTTAGCCTGCGACTTCACCTGCTATTCTTCCAGTTTTGATTTTGCCTTTGAAGTTCTGTTTCAAGTTGATAATGGAGTCGACTTTGGGATCGACTTCACCCTAAGTCGAAGTCCAAGGCGACTTGGGGATCGACTTGACTATTTCAGTTCCTTAAAATATTTGGCAAACTCATTAGTATACTTGATATACTCAAATTAGTCTTTGTTAATCATCAAAACTCATGTTTTGGTCAATTTTGTTTTGTTTTGAACATTGTTTCCAACACTAGTATGGTAATGGATTTAAGATGGATTTGTTTGGAAAGTTAAAAAACTTTAGTGATGTTTTTTTGCTGTGAAAAAATTTAGCATTAATTGTCTGTTGACTAAGGAGTTGCTATTGTCAGCACTAGTATGACAGGTGTATTGAATGCTCATACAACAGTTGACATAATATACTCATATTTTGTAGCTTCCAATCATTGCAGCAAAACTAATAAAATATTATAAACCAAGAGGTATGCTTGTAGATATAACAAAATTAAGTGCATGCATTGCTGACATACATTAGAAAGCTGATATGGGCTAGTACGAGTGACAGTTCGAAAGACAGTCTGACAGTGGTGAGATGACAAGTTTTCACAAACGCTCTAAGAAATGAAAAATTTTAACAACTAATCTAGTTTTTGGCTTTACCAAATGTGCCCTACATCATCATCATCATCATTTAAAAGTACAAAAAAATTAAGTTGTATGTCTAAAAATATTTCCATTTTGTTTATTATTTTATTATATATTATCCTTTTTAATTTTATATATTCAAGTTTTTTGAATATTTAAGAACAAAGAAGAAGGGTAAAGATCAACAAAGAATAATTTTATCAATTATTTTATAATGGTTGGTGATAAAATGTCTATAGAAATTGATCGATAAATAGAAAAATCAACTATAAATCAGGGATGAAACACTTCATAAGAACGATTAGATACATCGATCGGGCAAGTGCTCTAATACTTGGGAAGAGATATTGGTCTGACATTGAGGAGAATGAGAGATCTCCACTTATTGTTCATCTTATGGTAAATATACTCCAAATTCATGTAAATTTGGATTTGGAATTTTAGAAATATGACATATATATCACTTGCATAATGTTTTTATTCATTTGTGCAATCATGCTTCAATATTAAGATAATGAACAATATTATATGCAAGGGGTCATTGATCACTGGTTTTGTATAGCATATAAAAGAGTTAAAAAATATTATTTTAATTACCTTCGTGCCATAAGTGATTGCGGTTTTGACTCAAAACTACATCCTCCAAAAGGTATAAAACTAGATAATTGGGCCTATTTATGCTTTTCCTATAGATCTCTCAAGTTTCAGATACTATTATTAGTAGCAAAATCTCTTGAAATTTCATAAAACAGAATGAAATTAGTCATTAACAAAACTCTTGAAAGCTTTTTATTTTGCATTTAGTGCAACAATCATACATATGCACTTATACTTTCATCATTCAATGTATTTCATTCATTCCTAAGTATTCAATTTGATGATATTATGTAAGTAGACTTGTCATCATCTTTAAAGATGAATAAGTAACTAGTTTTTCTTGATAAAGATGAAAGAGTTATCAATTTTAGAAAATGGGTGTCTGAACTCTTTAAATACTTATAAATATAGCACCAACCAGAAGTGAATAAGAAAAATCAAGAGAAGTTTGACATATATGCATTGCATGGTGCTTAAGTCATTACAGAATTTGGACTCGATTAAGTAGAATTATTTTAACATATATGAACTCACCTTAAGGATAACACTTGGTCGGCTTCAGTAGCAGAGATTGCTTATGTGAGTTCCTAATTTTTTTAACCTTTAATCTATAAGAATAATTATTATGATAAGTGTGTAACATATAAATTGTATATGATATATAGAAGCAAATGAAGAAAATTCAAGCTTTTTTAGAATCCGAGTCAACCATGACCACTAAATTTATGATAAGGTCATGAGTACAAGCATGACAAGAGTAAGAAATTAGGAAATATTTCAAAGCTCATGCGGAGACTTAATATGAATTGGCCGCATGGCCAGGCAACTATCCTCGAAGAGCAATTGGATACTAGAAATGAGAAGTTAAAAAACATAGAAGCAATGATTAGAAGATGCATATAAATTGATTGAAGCATTGAATACAAAATAAAATTAGATGAATGAGTTTATCGAGAAAATTCTAAATAATTTTTTGTCATAATTTTTTCAAACAGGTAGAATCTTTTTTATATTGAAATCATCTGGACATTATTGTCTTAATGATTTTTACCTAGTTCTTAAGAAAGAATTGATTAATGACTTGATGGACATTATTGTACTTCTCTTTAATTTCAGGAGAGCAAAATTGAGTGAGATGATGTAGAAGATCTAACTAGTAAAGTAAAAATAACTCCCTTATCAACTAATTATTCTTAAAGCTTTTATTTTCTACTAATTAAATCCAATTTTCGTAATCACAAATGTTGAAGATATGGTTTCTCTTTTACTGCCTTATAGATGGTTACAACCAATTGTGGTAGTTTTAAACAAGTTATAGCTTGTTAAGTTAAAATTAACTTTCTTCTTGAATTTCAATTATCAAACACTTATATTTATTCTTTGTCACATTCCACAACTGAGTCTTTTGGTATGATGCTTTGTGCAACAACTATAGACAATTTTTTATTAATCATGGTTAACCACAGATGAGTACTAAAGACCTAAACTAGAGCTCATCCTTTGTTACATTTTATATCTTTTCTTTTCTTCTTTTTTTTATGTTTCTATTGTTTTGTTGTTTTTCTGCACTTTAACAGTTTTTTCTTTTGAAATGTCATCAAAGAGTCAAATCATTTCTCAATGCTTTTTAATATCTTTTTTCAAGAAGTACTTTTAAGTAATATTATTGTTATATTCCTTGGATACATGATATATTGTGTTGCGACTATAATTTATGAATACTTGATATTTTTGAAAATTATTTAACTTAGAATTTTTTAAAATATAAAGAAATGGTGATTTCATCTATTTCTTATTGTTCTTTATCAACTTATATTCTGTTGGTTGTTATCATAATGCTGCTTGTGAACCATCCGCAGATGATGTTAGAAATTCTACATGGGTTATTAGTAGCAACTGTGTGATGAGGGCATGTAAACCCCATTCTAATCAATGATGGAGATTGAATTCATCACAATTTTTGGGGGCAAAAATAATTTTATTGATCAATGGCCATGATTACCAAATACAATAATGATGTTCAATGACTAAAAAACTGCCAAGGGAGAGATTTGTTGAAAATGGCGAAGAAAATGTATATGACAACTCAAGAAATCAATCTACTATTGCTCCAATAACAAACTCCACTAATCTACAAAAACAAAAAAGAAATGAGGAATAAAAATAACGATAACACATGCAGATAAAAACAAAAAAAGATAGATCGTTGACAAGTCATACTTGCAACGACAACTTTCTTTGATGGTAACATGACTGGCGGTATTTTCATTTAAATCATGCAAAAAATTTAAAAAGGGGGGGAGTCAATGTCCAAAATCTATGAAAGCATGTAGAGGTCCAATTACATGAATTGGGATCCTAGAATTTTATATAAATTTTAATAGTTTATTTTGATATGAAGTAAATTGGTAAAATTTATGGAAAAATATTTAAAAAGGGTAATGATTCAAAACTTATCCCAACATAAAAGTCTCCACACTTAATTTTTAAAATTTGAGAATATTTTTAAAAATCTAAACAATTTGTTATTTTTTATTGTTTCATATGAAAATGACTTGCGGTATCTTTATTTGTTATATCTTCTATCACTCAATTTATGTTTCTTCTCAACTAATTTCTTCCAACTTATCATTAGTTTTCTAATTCAAAAATATATTTAAAAAAATCTAAACAATTTATCATTTTCTATTACTACTTCTGAAGGCTTACAATATCTCTATTTATGATATTTTTATCACTAAATCTGTTTTCTCTCGCAACAAATTACACCAAACTTACTTTTAGTATTTTAATTTGAAAATATTTTAATAAATCTAAGCAATTTATTATTTTCTTATTGTTCGATCTGAAAACTTACTTACAACATATTTGTTTGTCATGTCTTTTAGTAATCAATCTTTAGTTCTTCTTATTACACTCATTGTATCCGGAGGAGATAAGTGCTCCCCATAAAAGTGAAGTCCTAATTTTAATTTCAAGCTAGAGTGACGGTCTTGATTCACATCAGAAAATGTTGAATCATTATGCTAGTTATTGCATGTTTGATATTTAATAAAAGTTCTAAAATTTTTGAATGAAAATTTTTAATGTAAAATTTTTTAAAATGCGAGAAATGAAATGATATGACAGACATAATGACGATGAGTAAAGAAAATAAATTTAAACTAGATAGGATTGTTGTATGAGTCATTTTGTAGAAACAATTTAAATAGATAGAATTTACTGCTAGAAAGGAATATGTTGAATTTTAATTAAATGAAATAAAACATTTATTTAGGAGATTAAACGTGCATTTGGTTACTTCATATCAAAAACTGACTGTGTTAAAACTTACTTAAATGAAATTCTAAAACTTAAGCCTATTTCTGCATATATAGGGGGTGTTTCATGTTTGTCAATACCAAAAACTTTTCGAATTAAAATTTTTCAATATAAAACTTTTTACTTTCCACAATTATCATATTTTTTATTATTTTTTTACTTTTTTATATAACTATTCTATTTTCACTCATTTTTATATAACTACTCATACATTTAACTTATTTATTTTAACTTTATTCTTTTTATTCTTCATCATTACCCCTATCATATCTAGGGGTGTAAATCGGGTCGGGTTGACTCGGGCTGGGACAAATACAATACTAACCCACCTTGTAAAATCTCAATCCAACCATACTTTTCACACCTTAACCTAACCCTATTTCAACCCACCTCAAATCGGTTCAGTTCGGGTTAGAAATCGGGCTAATAGATTGCACATATTATCAATGTTAGTTAAGTTTTTGTTCACCCAAATTTCTAAAATAACAAAAGCAATGATAATTATAAAAACAATAAGTACTAATAAAAGTTCTACGTACCTCAAAAGTGGAGGATAAGTTTAGTAATTGATTCATTTTTTTGCTTTTGTATGCTTTAAGCAAACGATGTTCTCTGTAAGTAAAAAAGTGAAAGCCAAGTAAAAGTATTGCAGTAAATTATGCAAAATGAAAAAACGAATATCATAGTCTTATTTACCTTCTTAGTTGGCTTCCAATCAAAGCTACAAACATCTCAAATTCCCAATTGACATTTTCGGTTATTCCAAATCACCAATGCAAGCAAACATCTGAACAACCTATTTACAATGCAATATAACCAAATATTCCAAACATAATTTTATAACTAATTAACTAAATTATTTCCAAACTAAATAAATTCAAACAACATTTCACAACCAAATAGTCAAACATATTTCCAAACTCCACACAATTTTATTTAAATATCTAAACAACATGAATGAAATACATTCTCATAAACATATCCAAATACATATCTTATGAAACATAATCATATCCAAATAATCTGTTTTAAATAACATGTCCACAACATAACTCATTTAAAAATCTAACACAACTTTTCTCTTCAAATAAAATCTTATGCCCTCTTTGCGACTAGTATGTGTGGTTTTCCTCCTGAAACAAACAATTATCAAAGTAAGTATGAATATATAGTTATATTTCTTATAACAACAAATTAAAAATATAAGTACCTAGATCATTTGAGTGAAAATTCATGCATGGCTAGAAGTTCCAGATTCTACACCACCTTGAGTAGCTGTAAAATAGAAGAAATCAGTTATAGTATTAGTTGCAAGTAGTCAAGTTATAAATACATAATTACAAATTCAAATTACCTTCAACAAACTGACCAATTTCAACCAAATCTTCTTATTTCATTTGAAGATTCGCTGATGGACGTAGCCAATCTTGAGCACATATCAAAGCCTCAACAACATAAGATTGCAAAGAGCTTCTACAAGGATCAAGCACACGACCTCCTGTACTAAAGGCAGACTCCGAAGCAACTGTAGAAATAGGAATGACAAGAATACCTCAAGCCATGAGTGATAAAACTCGATATCTTGAAGAAGCCCACCATGCTAAAATATCAAAAGAATTATCATCATCATTATCTATTTCTACAGGGTCTTTCAAGTATCGATCCAATTCATTGCTCACAACAAGACCTGCCTCTTTCTTTAAAAAATCCTTATATGAAGCATCTCCGCTTGAACGATAAGAATCAACAAGTTTTTCATTCTCATCACTAGTTTTCTTCGCCTCTTGAGGTACTGTCATTGGAGTATACTTCGCTTGGTAACTTTTGAATACCTCTTGCATTGTCAACTTAACTTTTATCAAAATTTCACTAACTTTTTTTGCATTATACAATAAAGAATATTGGAATCGAAGATATTTTAGCTTATACCTTGGATCCAAAACAACTGTAATGACCAAAATCATATTGATCTTGTCAATATCTCCCCAATACTTGTCAAACTTCTCTTTCATTCTTTTGCACATATCAACAATGAGGGGGTCATGGTTGGTTAAAAAATGCCTTAACAACCTTTGTGTTTTGCAAATTTCAACAAAATATAAATTTGCAGTAACATATGAAGACCCTGACAAAATTTGAGTTACCTCATGAAATTGTTTTAAAACAACAATCAACTGAGTTGCCTTATTCCAATCTTCATGTGTTGGAGGATATTCTCTAATAAAGGAGATATCTTGTAACTCTATCTGCTGAAATGCTCTTCTGAATCTCAAAGCACTTTCTAACACAAGGTATGTAGAATTCCATCTAGTGGGCACATCCAAAACTAATGCACCCTTATCTCTAATGAAACATTTTTTGATACATTCCTTAAACAACCTTGGCCTTGAAGGAGAGCATCTTACATACTGAACAGCTGCTCTAATACGAGCAATTGCATCACCAATTTCTTTAAGTCAATCTTTGACAATCAGATTTAGAATATGAGCAGCACATCTTACATGAAAAAAATCTCCATCAAGTAACAAACCATTTCTATTTCCAATCCAATGTTTCAAATGGCGAATTGCAACATCATTGGAACTAACATTATCAACTGTCATTGTGCAAATACTTGAAATTTCCCATTTTCTTAAACTTTGATCTATTGCATATGCAATTACTTCACTAGTGTGTGCACAAGGGAGAAGAGAAAAGCTAATAATTTTCTTATGCAAATACCAACTTGCATCAATAAAATGTGCTGTAAGACAAAGATAACCAACATTTTGAATTGAGGTCCACATATCAATAGTCAAGCAAATAGTTTGCACCTTTTCCCTTAATAATTTTTTTAACTTTCTCTTCTCTGTTTGATAAATTTCTAGACAGTCTTGAGTAATTGTTTGACGAGTGACAAAGTTAAACTGTGGCATACCTACTTGTATTAATCATCTAAAGCCAACACGCTCAATAGTGCTAAAATGCATTTCATCAATCACAATTATCCTGACAATAGCATTTCTAACAACAAGTTGATTAAACTTCCAATTGCCTAATGCAGTCTCTCCACTTTCTTGACTAGTGAATTGCAAGATTTATTGTGAGGTCCCATCACCACCTTTATAACATTTTTCTGCATGTCTTCTAAGTGTGGTTGTGCTAATCTTGCTCTCACATCTATATTGTGTTTTGCACTTTTTACATACATAGATTTGTGCTTTTGAAGCTTCAGGTGGATAAACTTTTTCAAAAAATTCCCACACACTTGATGTTGCTTTATCTTTTTGTTTTTGTGGTTTGTTGGATGTAGCTTCAGATGTTGCAGATGGTGTTGATGATGGTGTGTTGACATGCACTTCTATAACATCATCATCTTCCATTCTAATTAATACACAAAACTTGACTATTTTAATCCATCAATTACATAGACAATTTAATAAAAATAATGAAACAATCAACAAATAATAAACATTATATTACAGTAATCCAATACAGCATTGCCAGTTTGCCGCACATACACTTCCGAGAGCAAAACATGATTTTTTAAAAAATAAAAAAAATTGACAAACCCAGATGGTAACATAATCAAAACAAAAATCATATAAAATCACAGCTTGCGGCGCAGAAACAGCCAAAAGCCAACATTCATTAGCATGAGAAGCTAAAATTCGAGAAACGAAAAAGAAGCACGATTGTCAAAAACGAACAAATCTTCCGACAGAGATGAGAATGGAATCGGGAACAGTACCGTTCGATGGGGTTAACCGGCAACATAGTTAGGTTAGCGGTGCAGATGATTGGGGTATTGAAGCTCTAGCAGGGAAGAACCAAAATTTTCGAGGGTTCGTGCGAGGTTCTCCATTCGAGCTGGTGCTCTTGTGTTGCGGTTGCGGGTCCGTCCAGCTCTGCTGCGGAGACGGGGCGAGGGAGGAGAGCTAGACATCACACGAGAAGGACGAGAGTCGATCAGCAGGAGGATCGTCAATAGCTAGCAGGAGTGGGGAGGAGAGGAGATGCGAGCTGCAACGCCAGCTTCAATCGTCAACAGGAGCGGCCGAGCGGGGAGGCGGGGCGATGCGGGCTGCGGCGCAGGAGCCTGCGGCTTCGAATTCGTCGGTTTAGGGGTTTAGGGTTTGAATTAAAATGCATATACAGGTAACAGGGTCGAATAATGGATGGGGGCAAGTCGAGTCGACCAACTCCCTAACCCAGCTCAAACCGATTCTTAAAATCGGGTCGGGTTGAACCCGATTTTTAAAAACTGAATTTCCAAAACCTCAACCCAACCATGGTATAAAATCGGTCCGGCTTGATGCGGGCTCGGGTTGAACCCGACCCTATTTACACCCCTAATCATATCACATTATTTTCTCTAATTTTAAAAATTTTTATATAAAATTTTTTATCAAAAGTTTTATTATTTCCAGAAGACACTCATAAAATTAAAGGGTAAAAATGTAATTTGCAAACGTAGAGGATCTACCAGCAAATCCTCGGCAAATAACTCGTTCAGATCACCGGCTAATGGGCCGGGGGTAATGAAATCAAAAATGTTGGCAGGCCGTCGAGTTAACAGCCCAACAAAATATGGCCCTTTAGTCCTTTGCCGTGAGTGGGAGGGTGTTTTTGTCTTATTAAAAAGGACACAGGAGTCACCGACGACAGTCGGAGGGGCAATTTGGTCATATTATCATGGGAAGTGCATTTGGCCGTCGACTGCCTTTATGTTTCTCTTCTCTCATTCTCGAAGCGACCTTCCCGGCGGGTACGTCTGGAATTTCTTCCCTTCGTATCTTACCTTCCGTCCCTCATTTCCATCAAAACTCCCCTTTCCCACCCTCCAGATTAGTTCAAGAGCCCAGGATTTCCGAAAACATCCTCCAGCTTCTGCAATCCAAAAGCTCCTGTGATCAAAGAAGGCGATTTCGCTCTTCTGCACCCAAGGATTCCACTCCTTCCGAGTTTTTTTTCCCTTCTAGAATCGAGGGTGACAATCGGTTTTTCCTGCTGAAAGATGTTCTTCTCTGGGGATGCGTCGACGCGGAAGAGAGTCGATTTAGGCGGACGCAGCTCCAAAGAAAGAGATAGGCAGAAGCTTCTTGAACAGACGCGGCTCGAGAGGAAGCGGCGCCTAGGCCTGCGGCAGCAGAATTCTGCTGCTCTGAAGATCCAGGTTCGGCCACGAGGAACTCCCATTGAAGTTTATATGCTTTTCTGATTGAATAACCCGATTTTTATCCGAAGAGGCGTCGGGTTCTCCGGGGCGATTTTCAAGAATTTTGGAGGACATGTATTTTTCATGAGAATGAAAAAATGGTCTTTGATGCATACTTCTCAGAATGAAATAAAAATGCTAGGACTAGCGAAGTTCATGCTATTACAGGTGCATTTGGAAAAAGGAACACTGTGACATACAGCTTCCATTTGCACAGGATATGAAAGGAATTGGATATAACCAACAGAATACACGAAAAGCAAAGACAAAAAAACAATATAGTCCCCGTTATCATGATGCAAGCGAAAGTTAAATTTTCCAAATCAAATGATACTAGGATGTGGCTGTAAAAGAATCATGCAATAACTGTTTTGCATAAATCTTTTACAGTTTCCAATGCGATTTTGGTGACATGGACTGGACCACTTCATTCTGCCCTATCAAACTGGATTTTAACTTGTCCAGTTAGTTGACAAAATTACTTGAACTTCTTCTGTTTAGATTGTAATGTTGGGCAGGGTGAGGTGCTGCCCATTGGGATACTTAAATCTGAACAGCTGATGCCTGTTTGTAAGCTTTAACATTTTGATAATTGGATTGAGTTCATCCTCTTGTCAATTTATACTTCTTCCTCTATTTGATTCATCCCTCCATTTTGGTGGTCATGATTGCAAAAACAATGTCAGAGCTTATCCCCTCTCATTTGGTAATCTATGTTAGAATGCAGCTTTATCCTTGTCTATGCATGGACTGGGGTGCATCTCTTCTATCATATTCGTTTGTAAGCAGAGTACAGACCTTGACTAATTATTAGCTGCAGAAATTCTTCAGAGGGAGAAAGGCTGTTGAATTTGAGCGTGCAAAGGTCCGAGAACAATTCTGTAGCACTTATGGGAAGCAATGTCTGAAGGTAGATGGGTAGGTCTACTTCTTGCTTTTTTATGGGTTTTTGTTTTTTTTCCTGGTTTCTCCTCTTCCCTCCCCACTCACGTGCCTATTTATCGAGTGCTCCTCGCTTTTTCAGTCTTCTTTTTTTGTTATTATTTTTATTATTAAAGACTACCATCAGATTACATACTGAAGCTTGTCTCTGTAAATTGTTTGTTTCCATGTTCCAAGGAGTTCTTTCCGTCATGACTCAGATTTCCTTCGCCAGCTTCTCTTCTTTTTCAATGCAAAGAATAGTGGTGACTTTACCATCCTTGTGGAGACCTGTAGATTATTTCAACAATTTGTTCCAATTCATGGTAATTTCAGCTGTACATTACTGATGTTTAATTATTTGGCTTTAGCTTCTAAGGCATAACTTGTTCTATTCTAGGACAGTGCTTATGCATACAAAAATGCATGTTTGACACTCACAGATACAATTCGGTTTTATAGTCTACTGTTTACATCATAAGGCGGAGAAAAATGCTTATTTACTTGCCATTATGAAATTATAAGGTTGTAAATTGTAATATTTACTCTTTATAGGATTGTAATATTTCAAGTTGCTACAGACCTGCTTCTCTTCCTATTAACTGGATTTTCTATTTAATTATTTCCACTGCCTAGTGTGTTTGGCTGGAAAGGTAATTGTATGTCGCTTTATTTCAAAGATTAAGCCCCCCAATGAACCAGGCTTTGATCAATCAAAGTCTCGATATCTGTTTCCGAGTAACAGTTGTTGCATAATGGGAACAGCATTACTTTCTATGTCCGCTGTTACCATTAAACGCCTTCCTGCGTCTTCTGCATTCCTTTTATGGCTTTCCATGTGTGCTGGCTTGTTTCATGAGTATACTGAAGCATTCTCAGCTTCAGATTTTGGGTGTGTTTGGGAATGGATAAAACTTTTGATGAAAAGTTGTAGAGATGAAAAGTTGTCAAATGATGTGATATGATAGGGGTAATGATAAGGAATAAATAGGATAAAGTTGAAATAGATAGGTTTGTTGTGTTGGTAGTTGTGTAGAAATGATTGAAAAGTAGGGTATTTGTATAGAAAAATGTGAAGAAATGATTAAAAAATAGAGTAGTTGTGGAGAGTGAAAAGTTTTAGATTGAAAAGTTTTAACTTGACAACTTTTTGTTGTTAACAAACACACCCTTTAGCAATTTTTTTCAGATGGATGCCTTGCCATGCTAGCCCATTAGTGGGACTCTGGCTCTGGTGGGTTTGTTCTTCTTGCGGTCATCTACTTCATGAAAGGGCTTTTTTTTTTTTTTTTTAAGGTTTCTTGCTTATGTTTTCAAGTGCTTCACTTGGCCGCACTACTGTTGACTGGGTATAGCCTATAAATGGTTGTGCCATTTGGTGATGGACAAATTCAACTAACAACCACAGTGCATTGTTGGAGGCTTAAGCTTCCATCCACATGGCTAGGGTTGGTTTTGCCCAGGTGTGGTGGTTGTTGGATTTATCATCGAGTCATAGCCATGTTGAACTATTTATGTCACTATGAATACAGGCCTAGTTTATTTTTTCCGTAGTTCTGTGAAACGAGTGACTATGCTATGTAGGAGAGCAGTGACAGTTGTCTTGGTTCGAGATGCGTAAAATTTTTGTTTGAGTGATGGAAGCAAGTTTCTTCTATTTTGACCATTTTTTATTTTAAGTCGCGGAGATCTGCTTTGAGCATTTCTGAATTACACAATAAGTTGAGGACATGATATTTTTAGGTAATACTCTTTTATTTTCTTTTTGTGATTGATGCTTTACTTTGGCAGCCTTGGGGCCATTTGTTTTGCATTGATGTAAATTTATCATACTGTAGGAAACATTGTGAACCTTTTTGCTGGCACGGATTGTTCTCTGAATCATGCAATTGTGGAGAACAGAGTCAAACGGCTTGCCTTTGCCTGTCTCCAGGCTGTTCATTATAACAGGTAATACCTTATTTTAAACCTTGTTATGCACATGGAAACATAATCTAGTTTCCTCTTCACTATCAGTTCTTGTTCATCTGTGCAGGAAAATACTGCTACATTATGCTTTCTAAGTTCTACCCTGGATTGGTATATATAATGATCAAAACCAAACCTTTCAAGATACTGGAGTTGTTAGCTAAATTGTTAGCGGTTGCCCCAACGAAAAAATCAAAAAAGAAAATGAGGAATTATTCATTATTGTAGAAATTTGTAGGGGGTATCAGGCAGTCAGGCTAGCTACATAATATTTCTTAGTCACTTGAGATGGCTTATTCTTAAATTTTTTTAATACAGGAAATGCATCATTTCCATGTGATGTGCCTGATGCTTATAGCCTAATGCGCACACAAAAGTTGAAATTTTCTGGGTATCCTACTTGCACCATTGTTCGGCCAATTGATGTGGCTGCTTTAATTTTGTAATACATGAAGTGCGTTGTTTGCTTGTAACGTGCCTCACTTAGAGGCTGTTTGGCTGGCAGTAAAATTACAGCGCAGTCATACTTAAGCAAAAAATGCCAATTTGGAGCTTATTCATGATGCTTTTTATTGCCTTTTACTGCAAAAAAATTTAGCAGAAAGGATAAGCCATACCAAACATCCATAAAAAGCGCAAAATTTCAGCACTTTCTGCTTACAAAAAGTGGGGCCAAACAGACCCTTAGCATAGTCATCATCATAAGCCATGTCCCACCTAGGTGGGGTCGGCTGCATGGATTCTGTGCATATTTTCAGAATCCATGAGAGATGTGGTGGTGATTTTTATAGCACTGGCTGCCAGCCTGACATGCCAACTCTCGCTTTTTTTACCCGGGCTTGGGACCGCAGTACGATAGAAATTCTTACTGGCAAGGTTAAACAGACCCTCCGCATAGATGAGTAATTTTCCTTGTTTCACAACATGATGTAACAGTGCATATAAAAGGGGAAGAATAGAGGTGTAGCTTGCTGGTCTTTTATAAAGGCGTTTAATAGTGCTTATGCAGCCAAAGATTTTACCTTCTTTTGTAGCTTAAAGAGGTTAAAACAAAAGGCAGAAGATTATGAACCAGGAGACAGTGAATCATAGCTTGCTTGGCATTGTCCACACCTGCTCATACCGTCTGGTCTTTGGCAATCATTTGTTATTCATAATTCATTAGATTGATATCTCAATGACCATATCATGGTGTATGGTTACTTGTGTGTTTATTTCTTATCAAGGTTGTAGATTGCATTTGATGCTTTTACACTGGTTTTAGCTTTATTTTTAGATGTCTTTTACATTAAACTTTCTGCTCTAGTTTGTAAACATGAATCATCTGATAGGGCTTTTGGCAACAACCATGGTCATGTTAAGAGCATTTCTTTTAATCAGTTAATTCCTATCATTAACTAAGACAAATGTAAAAGGTATGAATCAGGCGATACTTGCTTTGCTTTGGCCATGCCTTGTATAAGAGCCCAGCTACCTGTATTCTCTGATCCCTACAAAGTTTGTGTTAGTCATGGTTCATTTGATTGATATCTTGAATCCCTGGCAGCCATTTCACGGTATATGGTCAATTAATTCAGTTGTAATTTTTTGTTAAGTTCCTAAGTTCAAAATAATAATGTTATGGTCATTGGGAAGATGTAAAGAGTGGGAATGGGATAAATTTTGAAAAGCGTGAGTGATCTTACGTGACAGGAGTAAAGTGTGAGAATAAAGATCGATGAAGAGGACAGTTGTATGAAAAGATGTGAAAGAATGATTGAAATATAGGGATAATAATGGAAAAAAGTAGGGTTGTTACTTGTTAGGTAGTTAAGATGTCAAATCATATGAAAAGACACATTCCCTACTTCCCACTTTCCCCTCTTATGTGCTACTAAATGCTCCCTTAACGTAATATTTTTCTGCCTTTTTTTCTATAATGTGCAGACTGTTGGCATATGTTCTGTGATGTAAATTTGTCAATAACACAATCTTGTCTGGTTCCTGAAGACACTTGCTTACAGATGTTGTGTTGCATAGGGATCAGCTGAAGGATCAACTTCTTATGTCGCATGACTTTTCTAGCGTTCCAGCAGTTGTCTTGCTGGAAACAGTGGTTGCTTTGATAAATCCCGACCTTCCTTGGGTTTGCAAAGTTGTTAGCTCTCTCTCCCAGAGAAATACATTTGGCTTATTGCGGGATATTGTCCTTATAGTGGTAATTTTCATTGCATTTACTATTTTCAATGTTTAGTTCATTGGCTAATTTTTGAATGCTGCATTCATGTGTTCAGTTTCTCTTCACATGTTCCAAGGCTATCTTTTAGTTATCTGATCTATAGAAGCCATAGTAATAGGAGCATTGGATATATTTAACGTCAAATCTTTCATTTCATCTATAACTGATTTCATGTGGCATTGTTGAGATTCAAGACAATTTGCTTCCTTAGGAGGTCAGATGGTTAGAGCTGAAAAGAGGAAACATGTTATCAGAAACTGATTCAATTATGCAGCTATCCATATTCCAAAATGAGCTCAACCATCATCCAAAGCAAAACCAAGTTCAAGTTTGTTGTCACATGCTCTGTGCTTGGATGGACCTGAATTTTCAGCTCCCAGAATTAGCCTTTATTTCTTTGTTTATTTATTTATTTATTGAAAGGGCTGATGTGGTGAGCTTCATGTGACTGCTGAATTTCTTGGTCTGTGGATTGCCTTCAAGGATGCATTATTGTCAATGAATTTAAATTGACACGTAGAATCACTTGGAATGCTCACAATTGCATGTAAATATTACAATGAATCTGTTGAATTATGGCTCTTGGTGTAAATGGCTTTTAAGTTGAATCCTGAATTGATTATTTTGTCGGTTCAGTGTTGGCCTGTATTGGATGGTCGAATGAAAATATCCAATGCCACCGATGTTTTAAAAACCAATTGAGATCTGTTGGTTTATTGAGAAACTGGCTTCTGGCTGTCTACTTGGGAAAATCTAGGCGAAAATCTAGCTTTAAATTCATAATAATCATTTATGTCAAAGATTTTGATTTTTGATGTATTGGCTTAGGTGGCGGACTGCTTCTATTCAATTGGTGGCCAAGGGATTGAATCATGGTTATCTTTTTTTTCTTAAATAATTTTTTTTTTCTAAATTATCTAAATATTTGAATGCATAAAAAGTTGATATACCTCTGTATGCGTCAAACTAGTTAGGACCAACAATTGATCTGGTTCAAGCAAACATTCAAACCAACTGATTCTACAATTTTTTGATGGGAAACTGATTCTATATCTTTTTTGGTTTTTTAAAACATTAATAATTTCAGTAATTAAAATCACCTATTGTTGGATAAGTTAAGTTGACCAATCTGTTTTGTCAACCGTCTCCATTTCTCTTTCCTTCCTATTTTTTCCTTTTTATTTTTTGGTTTTGGGTGAAGCCTGCAGTTATTTTTCTTTAGATTCTTTTGTTCCTTGTCCTTAATGTCTAGGAATTGGGAACAGCCCTGGCCTGTTATTCTTGTCCTTCCTGCCTGCATTGGTGGTTTGGAAAAGAGTAAATGTCCAGATTCTTTATTCATGTATATATGGAAAGGAAGCCCTTCCAAGTTCCAACATGTATACCAGAGTGGATCCAAATTTTCAAGATTGAAGGTCCAAGGACTCGACTTTTCTAAAAGCCCAAATTATCAGTTTCATCCTCAAGGATTTTTGAGCATTACCACATGCAATTATCGGCTATTGTAACATTTCTGACCAACACATGCTGTGATATGCTCCTGTGCCCCCCGCTGCCCCCCCCCCCCCCCCCCCCCCTCGAAAATAAGAATTTCTAATGTTATAATGTTGGGCTTAATGATTATAGATGCAGCTGTATGTATTTTCATTTCTTTCACTGATAAAGATGGTTGTGATGCAGGAAGATGCAAAGGCTCGAGATGCTTGTCATAGTGTATCTTCATTGGAACGTGTCCTTTCGCTAATCTCTTCGCATATTGGTCAGCATCCATGCAATTGTTCTTATCCTGATCCACGATGGAGCTTTTGCTCTCAACTTCTTTCCATTCCTTTCTTCTGGCAACATTTTCCTTACTTAAAAGAGGTATGGTTGTTTTGATGGACCTCTCTTGTTTCATATTTTTGTGTTTTGAAAGAGCCTTGAGGATGCAAGACTAGCAAATGAAACATTGTTGGAGCTGACTGGTGGCAGGTGTTGCCATGGCTTTTTACAAGGCATCTCTAGATTGGGGACAGTTGGCAGTCTCTAGTTTGATGATATATAAAACTATAGACTATAGTCTTACAAAATAAATCTAGACTATAGTCTTATAAAATTATTCTTAGCGTGCTCATGGACATAAGCAGATGCATAGCTTTTAGAAATTTGGAATGGTAAGTCACTGTAAAATGGAGGCGTTTGGTTATGTCGACATCATTATCCTTCCTCCTCTATTGATATTATTATTGCAATTATTATGATTATTATTGAGGAACATCTCTAGTTCTCAGTTAATTTTTCAGGTTGTCCTATGATTTCTTTTTAACCTGCTTAAATAGTTCATTGACATGATCTTTTGGATTTTCCTTATTATGTTAAATGTGCCTATTAGAATTGTTTGTCCTTCTTCGGAGCTTTTTGGCATCTTCATTCTACCACCAAATTTTCTCATGAAGTAGGAATCTCTAGGTTCTCCTGAAGTGTTTTTTCCTCATTGGTAATGCAATATGCCATTTCATTTCACATAAATTAACTTTTTTTTTTTTTTTTTTCAAAAAATCATTCTGCTTTATTTGGTTGTCACTCAGTTTCTTGGAATTTCTATTCCCTAGCTTTGTGACCATGTTGCTGCTTGAAATATTTCAAGAAGCCAATATTTTACTCAATCTGAATGTTTACTTTGATTAATTGGAGGTAATGTTATTGTATACCAGGTCTTTTCAACCAAAGGCCTAGGCAACCATTATATTCATCAGATGGCAATGTATTTGCATGGCCATACCAATATTCTTCCCAATGATGCATCGCGTGGTTTTCCTGGGTATGCTTGTCTGCTTGGAAATATCTTAGAAATTGCTGGTCTTGCCTTATCTCAGCCGAACTGCACATTCAATATGGTATGTAATATCTGCTTGCTGCTGGAGTTTGTTTCCCATTTGCATGACTTGAGGTGCAGCTTCATGATAGTCCCATATAGACATCATATAGACATCATGGAAATATCAATGACGGAAAAGATAAATGAAATTGCAATACATTCATAATAAATCTTGTGATCTATCTTTCTGGTGCTGGTAATCTTAGCTATTCCTTGGATGACATTTTCCTACTAATAACAAATTTAATGCGGTTCATACAAAAAAAATTCATGCTTATTAACAAGCACTAAAAGAAGGAATGCCAAAATCTTCATGACATACTAAAGCTTAACTGATCATAATTGGCTTGTGAATAAGCCAATTTAACTATGGAAACTTTTGTAACTCCCTGAAGTAATCTAATTCTCAAATGACAAGATGGATGACAAATACTTGTCCAAAAATTATAAAATATAAAAAAATAGTACCTTGACATAATCAGCATTCAACAATGATGATGTCCAAAATTTTGCTTCCTCGTTCAGCTTCTAATTTTGGCCCACAGGACTTTTTTTGGCATCTCTTTAAGGAGGAAAAATTCCTATTGGCGGTGATGCAAAATGTGTTGGGGAAAAAGAATTAATAAAATAGATGGAATCGTTTGTGGTTACCAGAAAGAAAACAACAGCTTTTGCTAAATAAATCATAATACATTCATAAAGTTCATTCTTCTACATACCTGTTGCTGCCTATGCAGGATTTTATGTAGAGAAACATAAAAGTTAGGGTGTGTTTGTTTACACCAAAAACTTTTTCAACTAAAACTTTTCATTCTTCATAATTATCGCATTTTTTCTAAGTATTTTTTTCACATCTTTTTGTACAATTATCTTGCTTTTCAATCATATCGACAGAACTACCCATAAGATTTACCTATATATATTAACTTTATTCTTTTTACTTGTCATCATTACCCCTATCATATTACGTCATTTTTGCTTATTTCAAAAATTTTTAAATAAAAAATTCCACTACTTTCCAAACAAACCCTAAAAAAAAAAATATTCAAGATACTGTTGGAGTTGTGCTGTTTTGAACCTGTTTGAGCGCCAACATAATGGACATTATCTATGTCCAAAATCAACCTTACGAGGATAGTGACAAAAATAGAAAATATAATTATTCTATAATTTAAGATTTTAATGATACTGAAAAATACAATTTTTGTTGACTCTAACTCACTATTTGATGAGTAGCCTATCACTTTGCCTTTTGTTAAAATTTTTTGTCATAAATTTAGATAGGCATGTGTTTGGATTCATCATCATCATCATCATCATCATCATCATCATCATCATTATAATAATAATAATAATAATAATAATAATAATTTGTTATTGTTATTATCATTGTTACTATTATTGTTATTATACTGAGGGTGTGTTTGGTTTAATATAGAATTTTTACTAAAACTTTTCAATCTAAAACTTTCTACTTTCTTCAACTGCCTTATTTTTTAATTATTTTTTCATATCTTTCTATATAAACTACCCTACTTTTTAATCATTTCTAAGCAAATACTCATACAACTAACTTGTCTATTTTAACTTTATTCTTTTTATTATTTATCATTAATCTTATTGTGTCACATCATTTTCTCTCATTTCATAAAACTTTTGATGAACTTCTTCATCAAAAGGTTTATCACTTTTTAAACACACCCTAAAAGGTTTTCCTTTTTCTATTCTAAATATTGAGGTGCTCCATATTTACATAAGCCCTTTCACCTGGATTAGGCCGTAGATTTTGCAGCTGTTTCAACCTTTTTGTTGGAGGCACTTCCACCTGTGAACTCATCCATTGCAGCAAGTAAGAAGATTTTCCTTTTCCATTGTATAGTGAGATACTTCTTTTTAACTGTGTTTCCTTATTGTACCTTTGATCATATTTCTATATGTCTTACTGTTAATAATAGATGAAGAATCAAAATGAATTTTCTTTTAACTGTCTCCAACTTATGTAGCTCTGTTAGTAGACACAAAACGTCTGACCCCAGGCCCATGTCATAGGCCAAGCTTTGCATCTGTGCAATGCGGTACAGTGGTAGGCCCAATTCTGAGCTTGGAAAAAAATTGGTTGAATGAGCCTTGTACTAGCCTTATCAAAATCCACATCCTAATTGTCGTAGTTGTGCTGTCAACAAGAAGCTGCATTCTGATTATGGTCAGCTATGTCAATCCTAATTTCTTCTCAATCCGACTTTTTGGCTGTCGGGAACATAGAGGATACATGTTTCTAGCATTTGTTAATTTAAATTACTGATCTATTCTTATGTTTTTGCTTGCTTTCTAACACCCGTCGCAAATGCTACTGATCTTTATTCAGATTCAACACTGGATGAATCTGAAATGGCTGTTGATGATGAAGCTATTGATGTTCTGAGCAAGGATTTGGAGCGACAGATAACCAATGCGATAGATCCACTCTTCCTTCAGCAGTTGGTGTGTTATCTGTCAACTTTATTGCTAGAAGTAAAAAAAAACTTGTAGGTGGATTGACAATCACCTGTCCTACTGGTTAGACCTCTCATCTGGTGGACTAATAAAACATTAGTGAGGATCCGATGAGCATGAGCTGTTCCACCATAGTTTTTTGCTTGTTGATCATCAGCTTCACAGATTCTTTGCCTAAATGTGTAACCTTGTACATCTTATTGGTGTAATCCTATAGTCAGTTTTGTCTCTTGTAAATTGTGCTCCTACTAACCAGATATTGTGGAAACGACCTCTTGCGTAAGGTATGGTTGCGTACTGTATACCCAAAAGTGGTCTGACCCTTCCCTGGACCCCGCGCATGCAGGAGCTTAATGCGCTGGGCTGCCCTTTTTTATGTAATCCAATAATATTGGCTTCTTTATTTTTTGAGAGGAATGTGGTTTTATGATCACAAATATTGTTATTCCGATCTTGTGCTTATTCTGCAATTAATTACTTTCTTATGGTTGCATAAAATTGTCTACATGAACAGGTAAATGTGTTGTTCAAGGATACCTCATGTACCGATGGGACACACAATTCAGAGGTGGAAGCAGTTGGAGCAGTTTGTGCTTTCCTGCATGTTACATTTAACATACTGCCTCTTGAACGCATCATGACTGGACTAGCATACAGAACTGAGCTTGTTCCTATACTTTGGAAATTTATGAAGCTGTGTCATGAGCGTCAGCGATGGCCATCTTTATCTGAGCAGACAACACATTTATCCGGAGATGCTCCTGGCTGGCTCTTACCCCTTGCTGTTTTTTGTCCGGTGTACAAGTAAGATTAGTGTTTCAGTGTTGCCTTCTGTATTTTCTTGAGAATATCCTTTTTCACCCAAGCTTACTTGAGTATTCTTTCAGTGAAAAATTCACTACGAGGAAAAGAAACAATGAACTCTACAGCAAGCTTTTACCTACTGTAACAAGTGTGCACTTCGCATTGTTATTTCAGGTATATGCTTATGATAGTTGATAATGAGGAGTTCTATGACCAGGAGAAACCACTCTCATTAAAGGACATAAGGGCCTTGATTATTATTTTAAGACAGGTTTGAAAATCTCAATCATATTCTTACAGAACAAAAATGGCTTGGCTGATGTCTTTCATTAAGGAAAAGGACCTGCATTGGCAATTTATATTTTTTTAGGGTCCGTTTGGTAATCAACATAAGTGGTAAACCACTTTCCCACATTTTCCCAATACACTTTCCAAAAAGTGATTTTACATCTTAACTACTTAACTACTCTACTTTTTTCATTTTTACACCTATATTCTAATTATTTTTTTACACAACGAATTTATTTATTCTCGCGTTACCCTAATCCATTATCATATTACATCACTCTTACACTTCTCAAAATATTATCTTTCCTACTTTTCCACCTTACCCACTGTACCACACACACCCTTATGCCCTTAATTCTAGATTTAATATATTTATAGAGTGCGTCGCCTATTGCAACAACAAGACTCTTTACCTGCGTACACGGTACCACAGGTTCGTGTTATGGAAACAACACCAACAAAGTGGAGATGAGGCTGCATGTAGGGTGAAAATATGGGTCAGGTCGACTGCCCCACCTTGCCCCAATTTTACAAAGGATTGAGGCAGGATTCTTGATACGGTGGGCCGGGGCGGGGCGGGGCAAGATTTGAGACCAATTCTAGGAGCGGTGTGAATCAACTAAGTCCTGACCTGTCTTGACTTGCCCTTGCTCTGCAAGGCATAAATTATTTTTATAAATCATATGACTTATGTGGATGTGGTTTTGTTGGATAAATATTTTTAACTTTATGGCTTATGTGAATGTGGTTTATGTGAATGTATGTTTAACTTTATAATTTGTTTATATGAATAAATTTTTAATTTTTAATTGCATATATGTTGTTCAAGTTATGTCATTCCAATGATTTATCAATCAAATAAAATATATTATCTATGTTGTTTATACATTTTAAGAATGAATATTATTATTTTGCAATTTAAGAATTTTAATTGTAATTCAAAAATTATTTTATGAAGGTTGATACACATATTTATTAAGGTCAAGTTGCAAATGAATTTTTTTTTAAAAAAATTACCAACGCTTTATTATGACAATTGTGTTTTACTCTACTAAATAGTAAAATATTGAAGCATTTAACCTTTAAATTTATCATAGATGTGAATTTATATTGATATGTATGTAAATTCTTGAATTTTGACCCGCTTTTCAACCTGACCCGTTGTCTTGATACTAACTCGAAACTAATCCGATATTTGTCCTATGACCTATTAAGAAAGGTGAAGATCGAACTGACCTTGTCCTAATCTAGTATAAAAAGTAGGGTCAAACATAATTTTTTAAATGTAAGGTTAGGGTTAGGCACACCTTTACTCGCCCTGGTTTTCACCCTTAGCTGCATGCATCTTGCCCAGTAACTCTCCCTAGATCTTGCATTAGCAAGTGTGTTGTGCTCTGAATATGTCCTTTTTAGACATAGTATTCATGAGATAGAAAAAGTTTAATAATTTTTAATCATCTTCCACCCATTTCAGGTTTCTGAGTCGAGCTACTTGTTATCAAACTTTGTGTTCAGCCCTTAAATTACACTTATCCTTCACCCATAAACTAAGCTGCTTTTGAATTATCATAGCATCTCTTTTAGGGTTGGGAGCATACGAATTGATAGAATGGGATGTGAATAGAATGAGATTCCCATTCTAAAAATAACTTTTCTTATTTCCATTATAATATCTCATTTTTCATTACATAACAACCTTACTTCTCCCATTTCCAATACTACTTTTCCCATTCCCAATATAATTTCTCATTTCCAAATACAAATAACCCCTCATTCAATTTCCTTATCCCATTCACATCAATCATATCGTCCAGAACAGGCTTTAACTCTAATCGAGGGGGCTAACTGTGGACGAGTAAAGTAATATCATTTTTCACTATTTCCTCTGATCTAGTCTAAGATGATTGATTCACATTACCATCTATTCTAATAGTTTTTGGTCATGATTTGTTGTTTGTCATTTTACGTAAACATTTTTTGTCCTGCAGGCCTTATGGCAGCTCTTATGGGTCATTCCTGGGAAGTCATCCACCTTCCAGAAGTCTACTGCCAACTTCTCCCATCATAAGAAACTTTCCATAAATTTCCTTCAACATAAAGTTGGAATTGTAACTTCTGAGCTACTTACACAGGTGAGCAACATAATTAGAAAATGGTTGGAGTGGGAAACCTTTAAACTGCTGCATCATTCAAGAGACATCATTCAAGAGATTTATTTTGTTTCATTCTCACGAATTTTTTTTTTTTTATACTTAATCCTGAAATATGTGCTTGGCTTGAGGTTAAAAAGAGGGATAAAATGTGCTTTATTCTTAAAATATCTGTTGCATCTTTATGACTTAGGATGACATAACACCTTTTACTTCTTCTCGTCTTTTTCTACTCTTTTTACCTTAAAGAAAACACCCATTTGAATGTTTTACTACTGGTTGTGGTTTACACTAATGGACTATTCACACTCCATAATCACAATTCTGTGGAAGCACAATGAGATGCGTTGGGCTGAACTGTTGACTCACAAGAATAATGTGTCTTTGCTCAAACAAAAGTTGATTTACATTTTTCCTGGTGTTTTATACTTCATTTCAGCTGCAAGATTGGAATAACAGGCGGCAGTTCACATCCCCGACAGATTTTCATGCACAGGAGGCTGTAGATGATATTTTTGTCTCACAGGTACTAATTTCTTGGGTGCTTGTATCTTCTTTGGTTATGCTCTTGTAGCAATTAATCCTTATGTACTTTTCACCAGGCTGTAATAGAAAATACTAGAGCATACGAGATATTAAAGCAAGCCCCTTTCTTGGTGCCATTTACAAGCAGGGTCAAAATATTCACTGTAAGCTTTTCAGTCTTTCCATGTCCCTGTCTTCTATAGGTATACCAAACTTGCACAAGTGCTGTATCAACTAATCCTTCTTATTTGAGTTTTATTTCTTTTCTTAAAAAAAAAAAAAAACTGTCTTGCATGTATCATCCTTTCAAATTTCAGTAGGAGCACATTGGCTTTGCTTCATAACCCTCTGAACTTGTAGTATTTCTATCAGTCACAGTTAGCAGCTGCCAGGCAAAGAAACGGCCACCATGCTGCTTTCACCAGGCATCGATTCAGAATAAGACGAGATCATATTTTTGAAGATGCTTTTAACCAGATGAGTGTACTGTCAGATGAGGATCTTAAGGGGATGGTATGTTTTCACATTGTTAATTCTTCTGCCTGTCTAGAATAGCATCATAGGATGCAAATGAGTTCTATGTTATTACTGATTTCCCATTTATTCTGGTGCTGGGTTAATCATTTTACTACATTTGTTGTCTTCAGATTCGGGTGACATTTGTTAATGAATTTGGTGTGGAAGAAGCAGGAATAGATGGGGGTGGTATATTCAAGGATTTCATGGAGAACATCACTCGAGCAGCTTTCGATGTGCAATATGGACTCTTTAAGGTTGATAACTGTGTATTACATCTTTATTTATGTTCACATTTCATTAGATTATCTCTTTTGATTCTAGAGCCATTTCAGCTTGCTGTTGGATTTGCAAGTCCCTTGAGTTGAACATCATCTTCATAATTCATATTTTGATCTAAACCATGGGTATTTCTTGAACCAAGAATTGTCAGAATTCTTGGAATGAGTTGTTACGAAGAATGCCATCTTTGAACAAAATTTGAAATATCAATTTTTTACCACCTGCACTTTATTTCTTTACGTTCCAAGTCAATTATTGAAATTTCGCTTTTGCATCCTGTGTTTTTGTTTTTTTAACTGTTATTGATGATCTTATTTATCATACCTCAAACCATTCAGGAAACAGCAGATCACCTCCTATACCCAAACCCAGGCTCAGGATTGATACATGAACGGCATCTCCAATTCTTCCATTTTCTTGGAAGTGTGTTGGGAAAGGTATTTTACATTTTAATTCTGCTGTTCTCACGATATATATATATATTTTTTACTTATTAAAATTCTCTGAAGCTTCTTTAAAAATTGGCTCAAAGAGTCATTGGTCAATGGTCAAAATCTAGAGGCATAACCGACTTGAAGAATGTTACTTCTATTTTATTTTCGAGTTTCATGCTAAATCATATTTCTAAATAAGACACAGTATGATTTCGTCATATTTACCAGGTAGATGGTGGTGCTATCTTCATGAGTATGGTGTTCATTATTGTAGCGATACTGTTGGTTCTAACATTACTGATTTGTTCCCCCTTCCTGCAGGCCATGTTTGAAGGGATTCTTGTTGATATACCATTTGCAACATTCTTTTTAAGCAAACTAAAACAGAAGTAAGTGTTCAGCATCTCATTGTCCTTTTTCGCAGTCTTGGACCATGTTTGGCGACTCCGTGGGATTCATTTTTAGCTTTTGATGCTGATGTGTCAGATGGATGCATGAACTTTACCTTGGACTGGGAATGAATGCAGTTTTGTCTTGGATATATTTTTACTATGCCTGCACAATAATTGCGAACCATGCACAAATCTTTGTTATCCAAACTGGATCTCTGCAATCAGAGAGACACATGATCTAAGGCTTGATTGGAATAATGGGAAAGTAGGATTTACTTGACTGGGATAGACTTCCAGATAGATGTCCAGCAGAGTATGTGGACCATACTCTTAGATGGGATGGATAAGGATCACATGACTTGATTTGTGCGAGTGGCATAGTCTCATCTGATTGCGACTATTGCTCACCCCTCAATCTCCAATTAATATATAAAAGGTCATCAACTTATCCAATGATAAGGGCGGAGCAAATTGGTAAATTGTGAGAACTAGCTGAGGAATGGAAGTGCTAATGATTGGTTTACAATACTGTTCTCTCTTTCACATGTTGTTTTCTGCTGTGCACCAAAAAGATAACCTCCAGCTAGGATAGCAGTTGTTTTAAGTGCTTGTTAAATGAAATATGAACCATTCCATCACTTTGTATAATGACATTGTTCCACTGCAAAATATTTATCTTTTGTTTTACACCTTGCTGCATTGTTTCTGGCAATGTTGTTAGCAGGTTTGATGAATTCATGTGTCTGCTCCACTTTTGTCTTCAATATACACTGATGATTGGAAACAGCAATTTCATTATCGAGAAGATGGATCCATCTTCAAATTTGATTGCTTCATCTTTCCAAATCAGCTGCCACTTGACTAGTTATTGTTATTATTGTGGATCATTACAAAGACATCTCATACAATGATTTTATTTTCAACCACCAAAATAATAAATCCTTTCTAAGCCCAAGGCACAATACATGTATTGGATGCTTCCTATCATCTTTATGAGATCTATAGTAGCATGTATAGGATATTGTCTATCATCTTTACGAGATTTATAGTAACATCTATTCTAACCTTACTTTGTGGAATAAGGCTTCTGATTAGTTGTATGATCACATGCCTTTCTTGTTACACATCCCTTTATCTGTAATTTATCTTTTCACGCATAAAGCTAATGATAGTAAAAGATGTTAATTATATTTTTAAGTGGAAAAGTTTTCTTGGTTTCTTGAGGTTGACAACTGGAATTTGCAGTGATAACTTAGTCATGGCTTTTCTTGAAGTCCCATATTCTAGTTTTGGTATTGATTCCGCTGTGCATCTAATTTATGCTTTACAAGTGATCAAATGTTGCAATTTTGAGTATAATAGTGTTTTCTTGTTCTATTTATATGGTTCATAAAATCATTTAGTGTATGCACAATGAGAATTCTTTCCTTTTATAATTCTCTCTTCTCCTTTTTATCTTCGTTGGCATGGCAGGGTTGGTTGGAAATATAAATGCAGTGTTAGCTGATTTTCTGATTCATGAGCCATTTGTCATTGATGATTTCTGCTTTTGGTGTTAAAATTGAGTCTTATGTTGAACTTTTTGTGTTGAAATTTTCTCATTGTGGAGACATTTTTTGTTTCTTAGGTACAACTATCTCAACGATTTGCCTTCATTGGATCCAGAACTATATCGACACCTGCTTTTCTTAAAGGTGAACTTCTTTTCCATTTTGGCTTTCTGCAATGTGGATCAAATTGTTGTAGGCACTCCCTTTGATGATTTTAAACCTGGGCTGAACTAGTCCAAGGCCTAGTTGACTTGACTCACCAAAAAAAAAAAAAACAAAAAAAAAAAAGAAAGAAAGAAAGAACTCTATTAAATGGCTGGAATGAAGTCTCGGCTCACCATTTTCAAATAGTTTTCAGATGCTATTCTAATGGTATGATATTGACACTATTGTATCTGATGCTATCAACTTGGTTATTCAGTAGGTTCTTGGACAGTTCCAGCTAAAATCTTGATATAAAATATTAAATTATTATATTTCCCTAATTCATCAATGTGAACCAGGTCTAAACTATGATAATCTTATTTTAAAAAAAGTCCCTGCTATTGGATTTTTGCGCTCTTCACTTAGTATCTTGAACAGGCTGTAGTTCCTACTTTCATAAAGCTTCCATTCGTTTATATTGTTTGGAAAATATTGGCCATGTTTCTTACTTGACCAAACATAATTTGAACAAATTTTATGGACTTCTCTCAGCATTATAAAGGAGATATTTCAGAATTGGAGTTGTATTTTGTAATCGTAAACAACGAATATGGGGAGCAGACAGAAGAGGAGCTCCTTCCAGGTGGAAAAGAAATGCGTGTCACAAATGAGAATGTTATTACATTTATTCATCTCATCGCCAATCATCGTTTAAATTCTCAGGTGCTCCAAAGTTCACCTTCAATCTACTTAATCTGATCAATTATCTTACCCAGATGCACGTAGATTTAACATTGGAATCATCCCATTTCTAGATACGTCATCAAAGTTCACATTTTCTTCGAGGGTTTCAGCAACTGATACAGAAAGATTGGATGGATATGTTCAATGAGCATGAGCTTCAGGTACTTCCACTTAAATTCTTTGCTACACTGGTTATCATTTTGAGTTATACAAATTCTTATGGTTTCTAACCTCTCTTGCTCCACTAGTTTTCTCTTGCTCTTCATAGCGAAAGCATTTGCTCATATATTTGTGCCATGTGATCTATATCTTACACTGTCTATTCATCGTAAATTTAAGGACTGGGTGATATGAATGAACCCCAACAGTTATGAGCTCAGTGTCTTGGTGGAGTTGGCTTAGATTTGCCTTATTATAAGGTCTTGTTGGAGAATTTATTAAGTTCTTTTACTTGTACAGGGATTCACTTCCATGCCTCATTGGTTGACTGAATTGGATAGGAAAGGAAAATTTCATTTTCCAAGGACTGATTTGACATGTATTTACGAACAACTCTAGTTTTTCCATCATTACATATATTTCTAGTCATCATATACCTTATTCAGTTTATCACTGACATTATCCCTTATATTGCTGAAATCAGTTCCTTTTGATCTCTTTTCCTCTACTGTCCTTCCTATCCAACCAATCAGGAGGAAATAATTGGTCATGAATGAGACAATGCTCATGAAAAATGACATGCACATTTAATTCTTCTTATCTCCATTTCTCGTTTTTATTTCCATGCTTGCAAATTTCCTTAACAAGTGTTTTCTCAGATTCTAATATCAGGCTCACTAGAGGGGATGGACATTAGTGATCTGCGTGCCAATGCACATTATACAGGGGGCTATAGTGAGGTACACTTTCACATTTTCTCACACAACAAAATTGACATCAGAGATTGAGAAATTTGTTGCGGTTATGATGATTTGGTTTTTACAGTGTTCATATTTTGGCCTTTGTAATGAATTCCATCAACTGTCAATTCAACCGAAGGGTTTCGGCTTTTAGATCAAAAATTACATTTGACATGTAAACTCTCCCTTTCTTACAAAGATCAAAATCATTTCATTACTTTGAAGATCGGATGAAGGTTTTCAACTCTTAGATGAACAGAGTCTATAGATATAACAGACCCTTCTTCACAAAGATGAAAAACATCCTCACTTAAGGTAGACTTTGGCATGATGGTAGGAGCTACTGCGTGTTGTGACTGAAGGACATGGTTTTGATCACAGGAATAGTCTCCTACTAAAGTAAGACTGTAAACATGGACAACCTTTTCCAGTCAAACTTTAAGTTTTAAAGACGTTCTCCTGTTGGTTTGGAAAAATAACGTCTCAATTTCACCGCCCAATGGCCCCACACACACAGATATGTTTTTTAGGTCAATTGAATCAGTATTTCATCAAAATTATATGTTGATAAGAATAGTAAAGCTCAAAGTGTTTGAATGAGAATGAGGGAGTGCATTCTTCACTGGGAGAAGAGGTGGTGGTGATACATGCATACCTGATTTGAGTTTTATTTTCTAAATAGGTTATACTGTGACTAAATAAAATCCACCATACGAATATAGAGCTGCCATTTTGTTCCCTCGTGGATCCTCCTATATGCAAAACATGGGTCTCAGATGTCTATTACAGATGTTTCTTTCGAGTTTTCCATTTCACTTATAAAAGGTTTGACTTGAATTACTCTTGCAGTTCTTTGTTTCTATTCATGACTATAGCTGTATAAGTATATTTCTATCCTCTTACCTCCCATTGGTGCTAGAAGTATAACACTCTCCATGTAGAGTCAAATTTCTCATCAGCCCGAGCTCGAACCATGCAATTGGTTTTGCAAGCCTGTGTGTCTAATCTGGTTCAGAAATATTAAGTTGGTCCTGTCCATTGAGAGAAACTTTCAGCTTCTGAGACCCAGATTTTGCAATATCCAGATAATCCAATATTGCAATATCCAGATTTGGCTGTGTTATGCGACATAGAGGGAGGAGTTGGTGGGTCACATGTAGGGTTTGAATGTCTAGGTACTTGGCCTTCTGATCCAGCGTAAGTTTGGGCCATTCCAAGTTAAGATTGGGATGTCCACCCAACCTTGTGCTTTAACCCCCCACCAGAATGCAACTCTAAGTGCCCTTACCCCTCTGTTTTCTCCAGATGTTCAATTCTGATCCTATCCTTGCTTTGCCATTTTGCCATTGTAGGTGTACAAATATGTACTGCTTAACAGCCTGTCCATAGTTCGTGGTTATCCTCTTTAGTTGATTGGTTCATGTGAAACAGAACTTATTCCTCCAAATTTTTAATATTTTGATTGTTGATGGAAAATTCATTCCATTCATTGTATTTAATATCATTTGTTTATCTAGGAGGACAAGTTTCATCCCAATCATGCAAAATATGAAAAATGCTTAAATCCATTTACACGTATTAGAATGTAATAATACTTTATAGAATCATTTATCCATGTAAAAATTATATTTTAGAAGGTTTAGATGTTGAAAAATCAACTTTAAAATTAATATTTAACGTTAAACCATTTTATTATATTGATTTTCAATGGGCCCATGCACAGTTATATTAGACAAATAAAAGGGTTTCTAAGTTACTATAAATGATGCTAAACACAATAGATGAAGTGGATTTTCCATAAACTATCAAGATATTAAAAATAGAGGGGGTTACATAAAAAAGAGGTTTCATAGAAGCAGGACTGGTTAAAAAAAGTCATTTCAGGTATTTTTTGTTATCTGCTTTTTTAATTTTATGGCCATTCTGTTTACCTTTTGGCCGTTGACAATCTTTCTTAACCACTCATATCTGTCCTGTTGACACTGGAGTTGCATATACATATAAAATATGCAGTTATATGAATATTGAAATATTGTTATTTATGTTCATTTTTTGAGCCCAAGTAATGGTAGACATTAAAGCATCCTAACGCTTTTAAGCTTTTTAGGTCTTTTGTTTCATCAATCAGCACTCAATCATCTACAAATAAAACAAACTAGTGGGTCATGGGCGTCTTCTCAGAAATCTCTGTTGTTGAATGATGTTTTTTTGATGCATTAATTCATGTAGCTTCTGACAGCCTTTTTGGTTATATCGGAGACTTGACAACTGCTTCTGCAGTTTGTAAATTGTTTTGTTTCTTTTGTAGTATAGTTACAAAAATATAATAACATCAGAGATATTTTGTTTTTCTAAAAAATAACATTTGCATATTAATTAGGACAAACTTGAGTGAAACACAAATTTTGTTTGGTTATTGCTGGAAATCTTAATGCTCAGGCATGGTGTTTGCATTGATTTGGGAAATTTTTGGTGGCAGGAACATGGTGTCATTCAGATGTTTTGGCAAGTTCTTGAAAATTTTTCTGCAGATTATCAGAAGAAATTTCTGAAGTGAGTTCTATAGTTTTTATCATGTTCAGTTTGTCCAAGTTGACTGCCATAGATAAAGTAGCTAATGGTGATCAAGGTTGAAACTTAAATCATTGTCGTAGATATAGGGGTGCAAGTGGGTTGGGTTCAACCCTCCATTTGACCCAACTAGATTCGGGTTGCGTTGCAACTTGGATTGACAAACTTGGGTTGGGTTCAACCAAACTTTGAACTTGGTTGGTCTTGGGTTGCTTTCAACCCATTTTGGAAAACCTTTGGCTCTTAGACTTAGCTCGTTCTCACTTTCCAGTCACTATCATCTCCCTAAACATGCTTTCCCATCAAACGATGCCCCTTGCAGTACTGCAACCTATGCTTATAGTCGCTTACTTTCCAGCTCTTCAAAAACAAGCAGCGACCTCTTCCAGTCACTTTTCTCAAACTCACAGGAAATCAGCAATTGCCTCTTGACGCGTGGTGATCAGCCCGATCACTACCATTTCCTTCCTGCTGGCAACTTGCCAAAGATCAGTATCAATTTCTCTGCATGCTTTTGTGCCCGAAAATCTTTTCTTAAAAATTATTATTTTTATTGATATGAATTGAGCCTTTTAATTAGTTATCCATTCCCCCATTTCATGTAAGTGTTCTGAAGAATCATCGTGACTGTATTTTTTATTTATAAAGTAGATAACATGTAATTCAACACATTGAAAATACGGTTTATTTTGTATGATATTTAATACTAACTTCTTTACTAATTTTGTACTATGCATGATTAATTGAGATTATTTTACAAATTTATTGTGATATTTCAGTGATCAGCTTCATTAATAAAGTTTAGGTCTTGGTGCAGGCTCTTTAATTTTAATTATGTTTCTATAATTAGTGATCCAGAAAATAATTTTTATTATTTAAGTACCTTCA
Source organism: Annona cherimola (assembly GCA_030490835.1). NCBI lineage: Eukaryota > Viridiplantae > Streptophyta > Magnoliopsida > Magnoliales > Annonaceae > Annona > Annona cherimola. The sequence continues at coordinate 24,218,770 of CM059972.1, read as the reverse complement.
TGGCTTGCAGTTAACATTTTCAAAGTATCTGTTACAATCTAGTAGGCATCTCACTAGTTGCTCTGAACCCATTAAATGTTGCGCAGCAGTTTTAACTCTGTTGATTAACGCACGCGCGGCAGGGGCAGTTGGGTTGGAAGTTGGCTTTGTTTTCTCTGCCAGTTTTAAATAATTGTGTTAGGTTGGGTTAGGTTAGCATGGAGTGGATTTTGGTTAGGTTGTGTCGGAGGAGAATTAGAAAATGGGTTGGGTTGGGTTGGTTGAGTTCAAGATAGAAGTGGCTTGGGATGGGTTAACAGAAACCCAACCCACTTGCACCCCTAGATAAAAATAGCTAATGATGATCAAAAGCACAAGGAAGATATCCAAATTAATAGCCATACATTAAATAGCTCATGTTGATAGGTAAAAAAAAAAAAAAATGTGAGGCAGAGAAAAACTTCCAGCAAGGATTTGGTTGAAGTGAGTCCATCAATTTATTACTTCCAATCTCTCTCTATGTATGTTGAACTAGTCTGTTGACCTCCACAACCTGATTTGGTTAGTGTGCGGACACATGATAGGATTCTATGCAATCACAGTCAACTGAGGAATGACAGGATCCTGGCTTTTTGCATGGTGTGTGCGCGACATGCAATAAATGAGTAGAATAATCTGAGGATAAGGAACAACAGGATCCTATGCAAAATGCAAAAACCTGAGAAACAACAGGATCCTCGCTTTTTGCATGGTGTGCGCACACAAACCTGAGGAACAACAGGATCCTTGTGTTTGGTTCGGTCATGTCAATGGTCTTTTGGTCAGCAGTTGTGGGCTTATGGTTTTACATATTCCTCTCAAAGGGTATAAAAAGGGAAGAAAGGGAGATACGAATGATCAAGGTCTTTGGCTTATATTTGTGGGGTTATCCTCTCAAAGGGTATAAAAAGGAAAGAAAGGGAGAGAAGAATGGTCAAGGTCTTTAGCTTATATTTGTAGGCCTATGGTCCTCTCTTAGTGTGTAATAAGGGAAAGAAAAACAAAAGAAAGAAATTTCTTGCTTTCTCAATTAAACAATAATTTGATTATAACTGGTCCCTAATACAATGCATCCAGTCCTGGAGTCAAACCCTCAAAACTGTGAGCTTAAGTTCTAAAATAACATAAACCAATCCTAATTTCTACTATTGGGCCCCAAAGTTTACTCGTGTGGCCCATGGCGTGTATCCCCGTTTTCATGATAGACACCCCTCAGGAGATGAATGTTATCCAACACATCCTGGTTGACAAAGTTACGGGTAGGAAATAATTGAAGAGCTGTCCCTTTGTGCGCATGCAGTCACTCTCACACATACATGGCTGAGGCATTCTTCGTAAGTGGGCACTAAGATCTAATTGATTCAAGAAAAAAAAATAAAAATAAAAAGCTCACAAGATTTATTTATGTATCAATTGGAGGAATATTCCGACTTGCTCTGCTATAAGTAAGCAGTTCTTCAGTTGATAAAAACATGTATGTTAGGCTTGTAGCCCCTAACCGACCCAAATCCTTGCAGGTTTGTGACAGGTTGTTCTCGAGGGCCATTGCTAGGGTTTAAGTATTTGGAGCCTCTATTCTGCATACAGAGGTTATTTCTTGGTGCTTTTATCAGCTCTGCAAGCCACATCAGTTTATGTATTTTTGCTTAATGTTGGGTTTATGTTTTTCAGGGCTGGTCCTGGTGATCCTTCCGAGGAAGATCTTGACCGGTTACCAACTTCAGCAACTTGTATGAATCTGTTGAAGCTCCCGCCTTACAGAAGGTGCGTGCCTCCAGTTTTAAAGTTTTGTGTTTTTGTATCAACCAGTGCATTGTATCGAGTTTATATGGGAGACATGTTTCGCCTGATGTGGATCCTGAAGATGTGCACCAATTCCTGGGCTCTTATTTGATATAGGTCTGTAGTTGTGACCTAAGCTTGGGCCGGCTCTCCTTAGAGTTTGCAATTCTCTATTCTAGATTACTAAACGATGATCAATTGGGCGGATGTCTGCTTAAGATAGATTTATGGTGCAATATGCACATCAAGTTAGGACATTTAGTCTGTGCAATTGGCCATAAGCACCTCTCTATTACGAGAGAGGGAGGAATGGAGAGGCGGTCCCGATGCAGTCTTAATCCTCACAGCTTCAATTGCTAACCATAAGTTGGGATAGATCCGATCATTAAGATGGGGCCACGACTAACCAAATTCTACATCTTTGAATGTTGATTGCCCAATTTTTTTTCCTGTTGCTTCCTTTAAGAAAATACTGTTAAGGTAGTCAACTGTAGAGTGGAGACATAACAGAGGCATGCATGATGCAAATAACATTGTAACCATTGTTTGATTATGAGGTATCTTTATGTTACAAAACTGCATTTTTAACTTTCACAGAATACACATCTTGTCAATGCATGTATATTCTAGAAGTGGAGATGGCATTCCAAATGGCAATCTACTCAGCAGAGGCCTCGATTTCTGAACTTATCTTTCTTCATTTTTTGCAGCAAAGAGCAACTGGAAATGAAACTGATATACGCAATAAATGCGGATGCTGGTTTTGACTTGAGTTAATGAAACCCAGGACAGCTCCTATCTACAAGTGCGCGTGTAGAGTTGCCATTAATGGATCATCCTTACCCATTCAGAAGACGGGGAACAGCGGAGGCTTGAATGCTTGATGAGGCAAATCATCATCATCATCAAGGTCGGAGAAGTTACAAGAATGTACATAAGAATATGTGCATATGTAGAAGCTTCCTCAGGGAAATTGTAATATGGAACAGGAAATGCATCACAATGCAGCAAAGCAATAGCTATGATTGAGAATCATTTATACGGGCTTTCAGCACGTTAATGCCATGCTCCACTCTATTTTCCCTGGTAGCTGCTTGTCCGTTGAACTAGTTTCGTGTCAAATCCGTGACATGTCGGCCTATTTAGTATGATTGAAATGGGGGAAAAGAATTCGTGTATTATATTGATGTTAGCGATTAAGTGAATACTTTTTATTTCGAGGGTTTATGAAAAATACAATAATATAAAAATGAGTATGTTTCCACCTCAAAAGAAGAAATTGTTTCAGTAAACATCAGATCGAACGGGTGGGTGACATTCTGTTTCTATTTCTTTCCAATTGACAAGGCCTATGCAGCTGACCGATGGCTAACTAGAGAAGCTAGGTTTTGTGGAAGGACAATTCGGCTATGGATGAATGTGGCTACATACTCAGCGAATTAAATGGGTTTTCCTGCTTTTCTATTGCTCGAATAGCCCTTGTTTCTCGTGCTATGGTAGTCACGTTTCATTGCGCAGCAGCTTAGGCTATGTGAAGTTGGGTCTCAAATTCATTGTGTGATATAATTTAGTACCGGGTCGGTCTGAATCTATTCAACTTGACTCGGTTTTCAAACCAAGTTTAGGTTTTATTTTTGGAAGTTTTTCCACAATAGGTCCAATTTCAACCTGACCTAGGAGAAACCGAAATCAATATCGAAATTACATTATTCCGTGCCAAAACTTGACGCAGTCTGACTTCGATATCCCTCTTAATTTATTAAAAGTATTATATTGGTTTATGCATATAATTATAAAAAAATTCTTTCATGTAATCATAACCTAATTAAATTATAAAATATTTACTTTAAAATTTAAATGTCATCTGTACTTATCCAAAAAAAGTTGGATATATTTGATCTACACTAATTCAATTCCAAATATATCAGCTCTTTAAAATTATTATATATATAATGCCAAAAAAGATTATTGCATATATATTGATTACATATGAGATTGTCTCATTTTTATTAAACTTGTTTAGATAGTGATTTCATGTAATTTTATTTATTTATTTTTTTACCTTGATTGTTGATGGTAAATTCGTTACATTAATTATACTTAGCACGACTTTAATTAGAAGACCAATTTTATTCAAAATCAAAGATATTGTAGCTCATATAAATATATTCATATGTCAATTATAAATAAATAAATTATCGTAATTAAAAGTACATTTTAAAATTAGTTGGTGCGAATGCAATAATGTTCAAAAAACTTACTATTTTTATTAGTAGATTTTAACTTCTGTTGGTTTGAGATAATCCGAATTTTAACCCAAAACTAATGTCAATTTGACCAGAATCCGGATTCTAATATTAAGGTTGGAGTTAAAGCTCGTTTAAACCCGATGAGTTTAGCATTAAAGTTCACTTAAACCTGTACAACTCGACCCGAATTGCATCCCTAATTCATTTGTAGCACTTCTAAGGAGAAAAAATAGAATTTAGATCATTGTGATCATTTTACATTGTACGTTTGATATTTTGATAAAATTTACATTAGATGTACATAAAATTTTAATCTATTTCATTCAATTGATAAATCAACGTTAAAGCATTTGTAGATATAATTTTTTATTCTTTAATTATTTTCAAAAAGATTTGTATTAAAAATATTATCTTTTAGTAAAATTTCATATGATTGGTAAAGTTAAGAAAATATTTTATAAATCAAATATATATTATGTTATTTAAAGTGCATACAAATAAGTTACTTTTAAGCATAATAATATCTAAATTAGTTTTTTAAAATTTTAAACTCTTTTAATTTATGGAATATAACCAAGTCCAATAGAGTCTAACACTATCTTATAATATGCAACATTATTTAACGCGATCTAATAAAATCAAATAGCATTTAATAGAATATTACTTTCACTATAGGTATGTTGATTGTGATTTAAAACCCATGATATACTTTTAGATGCTATTTTTAAGGTCATTTATGCCTTTGATACATGTTCAAAGCTTACTCAATAAAATTTGATGTATCCAAGTTTGACTAAGTCTAATTGCATCTAACAAAATCTAAGTTGATCTAACATTATTTAACTACATCTAATAGAATATAACGCAAAATAATAACATTCAACAAAATCTAACTAAATCTAATAGAACCTAACATTCAATATCTTCTGTAAAAAACTTCAATATCAATATTCTAATCTCAATCGAACACTCATAATATGCTTGTTGGCCTTTTATAAGGTAATTTGTGTGTTTCATACGAAATAAAATTTAGCTAATAAGATATCCATCAAAAAATTTAGTTAATAAGATTTAATAAAATCTCACTAAATTTAACAAAGCTTAATAGAGTCTAACGACATGTAATAGTCTAATATTTTCTAACAAAATTTAACAAAATTTAATGGCATCTAATGAAATTTAACAAAATTTGTTGGAATCTAACTTACTATTATTAATGTGTTATTCCTAATTTAACACATATAATATATTTATAAGTTCCTTATAAGATTATTTATACCTTGAATATACAATTTACAGCTTCGTTAATAAGATTTAATAACAACTTCCAAAGTCCAACAAAATCTAATATCATCTAATGGTATTTAATGAAATCTAACAAAATTTAATGCAATCTAAAATTTATTATGAATATGGTAATCTTAATTTAACACCCATTTTAGGCATCTTATAAGGTTATTTATATCTTAAATATATTATTTACAACTTAGTTAATAGAATTTAATGAAATCTTCTTAAGTTTAATGAAGTCTAAAACGTCTAACAAACTCTAATATTGTCTAACAAAATCTGCGTATCTAATAGAATCTAATAAAATCTAATGAAATTTAACTTTTATTATTAGTATGCTAATCCTAATTTAACATCCATAATGTATTTCTAGGCACTTAACAAGGTCATTTGTACATTAAATACATTATTTACAACTTAGTAAATAGGATTCAATGAAATCTTCTTACGTCTAACAAAGTCTGATGACATTTAATAAAATCTAATGTTGTTTAATGGTTTCTAATGGAATCTAACAGTAAATAGAATTTCTGCCGTGATTTTTGCTTCACACCAGCAATGATCATTTGCTCAAGAGGAGGAAGAAAGATGGAGTGGGAGGGTAGGTGCAACCCAAATACAAGAATTCCATGCCTCCCTCCCAACTTTTTTGAGCTTCTCAAAATGCCTCATCTTATTTTAGCCATCCATTGAAAATTTATGGTAGAGATGCAGCTTCCCATGAGAAAAATTGTGGAAGTGCTTACAATGAATTGACACCTCTGAAATTTTGACATACTCTCAAGGAGAAAAGTCCTGTGGCATGAATTGACGCTGTATTGGAGGCTTGTTTGCTTGTGTATCGAACTATTGATCTGTCATGTATCAGAAGTTCAGAACCTGAAACGAGTGATGCATAGTGCGTTTGTATAGACCTACTGTCTCAGCTCCATCATCAGTGCTAAAACACAACCTACTCTCCTTGTCGACTTACCGACCTAAAAGGCCTCAAAGCATGCATAATCCGCAAAATATACGATGGTCCACAAGATGTCCATTAAATATCATTTAGTCCACAAATAAAACTTTAAAATATTCAATTAATGAAGAAGGAAGTAAAATAATCAATCTCGTCATCATGGGACGAGGCCACCAAGATCCAAAAAGCTCTTATTCCTCTCCAGAGGTACTGCATTGTCCTCATAAAATGTAATAAAAAGAAATAAACAAACTGAATCTAGTCATGCTTCATAGTCATTTCAGATAAAGTATTTTAAGTACCACCTGCTGAAGCATCAAATGTGGCAACAACACATGATTAAACTCAATATGTAGAATTAATTATAAAAATAATGAGTGTCACATGCATTTTATGTTTTTTTAATGCAATATGTCTATACACACTTCTTTTTTTATCTCAATGTCTAGCTGAGTAGACGCATCTACCAAATTTATCTGTGGAATCTTAAGGTTCTCATCTTAGGTGAGAGAAAGATCATGATTTGATCATCGGAGTCCAGATTCACATTTTACGAGGGATCATGCATGGACGGCTCTGAGCGCTCCATGTGGCACTCCGGAACTGACCACCGTCGTCGGAACTGAACCGCCACTGGGCTGCTCACGGGCCTATTTTTGTGCAGTCTGGGACGGGCCTAGTGTTTCTGTGGACATGGGCTTCCTCTTATGTACTGAGCCCAACTCTGGACTGGGCCAGCCCATCACTGTATCTATAGGCTCCGCTTACTCCCAGTCTGCCGCCAGCCCAGGTGGCAGAGCAAACACTGGGCTCCCTGACGAGTACTGCAAGCCTGGGAGCAAGCCCAAGGGCCAGGAGGAGCGGGGGAGAGATGGGATCGAGGGTCTTCTGCAGATTTCGGGAGCGAGAGGACCGGAGGAGGAGAAGGAAATTGGGAGGCGTCGAAATGGCAAAAGCATTGCCAGTTTCTTTGTGTATTTATTTATTTATTTCTTCACCCAGTTTTTTTGCACGAAACCGCCGTCCAATCCAACGGCCCGTCTCGCGTACCTTAACGTCTCCCACGTGGTTAACCGCAGGAATGAGGGTCCATACAGACACAGAACCATTTACATGCCCACGGGACTTATAGTCCGCTGCAAAATGGGCTCCATACATATTAAAATATTATAATATTTTATAAATTATTTATTTACATAAAAATATATTAAACAGTTTATATATTGAAAAAACAGCTTTAAAAATATTATTTACATAAAATTATTTTATTATATTGATTTTGTGATATTTTCATATGAAGTCCTTACACATATCCAATTTGGATGAAAATTGATATGATAATAAAGTAAATAATTTTATATACAATGGATGGAATAGATTTCCTATTCATGATCAAGTGGGCTCCACAGTGCATGGAGTGTATAGTGTAGCACATGCATTATATCATTTTCCATATATATACATATAGAGTCATCATAATATACAAGATATATTAGCTTACTATACAATATTTAATTTATATTGTATATACACTTGAAAAAATATGTTTATGAAGAAAAAATCAATAAAATAAAATAAAATAAGTGAATATTGTGATGTAAGTTAATATACAATACGTTGTATATTATCATAACTCACACACACATATATATAAAGAGGGGTGCTCGGGTGTGGCTAGGCGCATGGTTGCCCTCATGTGTCTGGCCAAAAAACTCATTTTTTATTTTTTTTTTATAAACATATAGAGCTAGGTGTATTTAACTAATAAACTAAGTTTTACCATTTTTAGATGCTTTTAAATATTTTTTAAACACAGTGACATTTTTTGTAATTTCTGAGTCAGAAAATTACGAAAATGTCACTGTGTTTAAAAATAAAAAAATACTTAAAAACATCCAAAAATGTTAAAAATTAGTTTATAGTAAAATCACCTAGCTCTACATGTTTATAAAAAAAAATAAAAAATACTTAAAAACATCCAAAAATGTTAAAAATTAGTTTATAGTAAAATCACCTAGCTCTACATGTTTATAAAAAAAATAAAAAATACTTAAAAACATCCAAAAATGTTAAAAATTAGTTTATCGTAAAATCACCTAGCTCTACATGTTTATAAAAAAAATAAAAAATACTTAAAAACATCCAAAAATGTTAAAAATTAGTTTATAGTAAAATCACCTAGCTCTACATGTTTATAAAAAAATAAAAAATAAATATTTTTTTTCGGCCGAGGGCCTAACAAAATCACCCCTCATATATATGAGTGATCTTGGTAAATACACTCATATATTGTAAACGTCTAAACTACCTTGTACTTAAAAATATAAAATATAAACATATTTGAAAATGGTAAAATTTAATTTTATGTTAAATACATCTATATTAAGTAGGAATGTAAATCAGGTCGAGTTAACTTGGATTGAGGTAAATACAACCCTAACCCACTTTTTAAAATCTCAACCCAACCTTACTTTCAACCATATTTTTCACACCTTAACCCAACCATATTTTAACCCTCTAGAAATCGGTTCGATTCGGGTTAAAATTTGGGTAATAAATATCAAATAATTTAAAAAAATTTGCTTAATTAAATCAATTTTAAAATATAAATTTATACGAAACAATAAAGATTAATCATTTTTATGAGAATACTTTCTAATTTATGACTTGTACAATAATATAATTACTAAATAATCTTATTTCAAAACAATAATATTTAATTAATTCTTATATATTATGTCCTAATGTATGATAATTATCTAATAATCTATTATATTTTACACTAATATACGAAATCTGGTCGAGTTGGGTTGACAATCATCTAAATCAAACCAACTCACATTTGAAATCGAGTCAGTTCAAATCAAGTTAAATAATTTAATTTTTTCCAAAATGCCTAATCCAACCTTATTATAAATCAGGTTAGGTTAGTCAGGTTTGGGTTGAGACCTACTCTATTTATACTCCTAACATTAACATGTTTATGGGGGAGGGGAATTAAACTTGTTATGCTGTATAGGGCAGAATGTTAGGCAGTTAAAGAACAAAATATACAAAAAATGAGCGTTGTGAAAATGAGAATGTTAATGTGAATGAGTGGTAAAATAAGAAAAGATAAAATTAGGAATGAAATAATTCGAGAAAACTTAAAAGTGAAACCAATTTGCGTTAAAATGAGAGAAAATAGAGATGTGTTTAGTAATGAATAAAATTTTTGATGAAAAGTTTTGGAGAGTAAAAGTTGTCAAATAATATGATATGATAGGGGTAATAATAAGTAGTAAAGAGGATAAAGTTAAAATAGGTAGGTTAATTGTGTGGATAGTTGTGTAGAAATAATTGAAAAGTAAGGTAGTTGTATAGGAAAATGTGAAAAAATAATTAAAAAAATATTAATTGTGGAGAGTGAAAAGTTTTAGATTGACAAATTTTAACTTGATATTTTCTATCAATTGCCAAACACACCCTGGATTAAGATGGTTTGGTCATGTTAAAAGGAGACCTGAAGTAGCACCGGTTAGGAGAACAAAGTATATCAAAGTAGAAGTGATAAGAGAATGAGAGGAAGACCAAAAAAAATGGATGAAAGTAATTAAACAAGATTTAAAAATATTACAAATTACAAAAAATTTAGTCTTAAATTGCCAAGAATGACGCGACAAAATCCATGCAGCCGACCCCACCTAGGTGGGAAATGGCTTATAATAATGATGATGATGATGGGAGAAAAAACTTCAACAAAAATCTAATGGATTTTTTGAAATGGGCTAAATAAGTCATTACTTAACTCGGACTAATAGGATCATATATATATATGGGATATATTCATATGCATTCGGTCTGCACTGAAATTGTTGTGTAGACGCACCATCTGCCTGTTCAATTCGAAGGGTGAAATCTCAACCATAGAAGACATTTGTTTGTGTAGAAGTTTCAAGTTGGGGTGGGAGCAATGCTATACACGCAGTTTTAAAGGCCAAATTTTTTGGGTACGCGCCCAAATCCACCGCCCTATTTTCATCAACACACTCCAACGACAAGGAAGAGACCATCTTCCTCCTCTTTTGCTTGCGAACTCCGACGACAGGGAAGAAGGCCACAACCGCTTGCTGAGATTTCCATCTCAGATTTCTCGCTCCCATTTGTTAGAGCTATTGGTAAGTTTTACCCATTTTATTATTTTTGTACCTGCTTTTAATTTTTTCTATTTAGGGATTATCTTCCACCTCCAAACACAAAAGTCCAGCAGTTCGTCATATCCCTCATTGACACTATTTGTTCTGTGACCCGCTTTTGAATTTCTATTTTAGTGATGTTCTTTCACTGCAGTTTGTCATATCTTTCACTATTTGTCACTGACTGCCTTTTCTTCTAGTCATCCCTGCTTACAATTTAAGCTATTGATGGCTTAGCGGCTTTCTGCTGCTCAGTTTATTGCAATTGCTATTTGCTTCCCCTTTCAAACATTTCATTTATAAAAGAAAATGAGGTAAATAAATGATATGAAATACAATAAAATGATGCAATTTTACCTTCTAATTGTCTGTAGCAGAATCCATGTGTTGATTCGGCTATCAGTGACAACCCTATATCACATTCTACTTGTTTGCAGTAGAATCTGCATGTTAATTTAAAAATTTGCTTGCTGATTCTATATCTATGATGACTCTACATGCAGAATTCACATGCTAACTTCAAAACCCACATGTGGATTCTATATTAGTGAGAACTTTGCATCACATTTTAATTGTTTGTAACAGAATCAACAAGCTGATTTCAAAATCCGCATGTTAATCCTATATTAGTGACAACCTGCATCATATTTTAGTTGCATGTGACAGAACCCACATGCTAATTTCAATATCCGCACGTTGATCATATGTATAGACAACTTATATGCTAATTCATGTCACACATTCATTTTAGATATTTATTAGAATGAGAAAAAAGGTATCATATGATTACAATTATAATGTGGTGTGTAGCATGTTAATTGTGACTGAAATCAACATGGTAAATTTAGCACTCAACATGGTTAGTTAAGAAGCCAACATATAAAAAATTTTAGTATGAGAAAAGAGGTATTCAACATGCAAAGTTACATAACATTCAACTTGAATTGCATGATCTATCATTATTTTAGAATGAATCTGCTAAGTATATTTCCACCTGAAATCAACATGCAGAATATAATATTAGCATTCTGAATATAATATTTAGAATGCTGAATGCTATATTTAGCATACTGTAATCAAGGGTATGCATTTGTCATGTTGTTCTCTAATATTAGTTGAAAATATAGAAAGCTTGATTTGTTACTAATTGTACATAATGTGGTTCTTTTCATGCTATTCTTTTTATCCATTGAATATTATACGTAATTTTTTAATGCAGTGAAATGACAACATCAAATAGCATGACCCAAAATGAATTTGGAATGTCATCTAAAGAATGCGAATGGAGCTCCACTTCATTGGGTGTAAGAAAATCGTGGTTGGTAATGATAGGCGGAATTATCCAATTTTACATAAAAATGATATTGATCAATCTAGTTCAATGAACAAGGTATTTATCTTTCTAATGTGCATCTTAATGTGATTTGTTATTATGCAGTCTATCTTTTCCTAACTTAATCTTTCTATTGCAGCTTAGCATATTTGGAAGGACTGTAAAGATGGATTAGTTATTAGAAGGAGGATCGTAGGACTTTACGTGATCTCGAAAGAAAGTAGAAGCATGGAGGAGACAATTGAATTGCTTTATCATGTGTTTTTTAATGTGTATTTTTTGTACTTTTTATATCGATTAAGACTTGGTGAAATCAATTATGTATAATTTAATTCGGTAAACTGCTTGTTTATTGATGTAATATTCTACATGCTAATTTATATGTCCAGGAAACTAGTTTTCTAATAAACCATTATTTTTATCATATTCTACATGTAATATTCCGTATGCTGATTTTTGAGTCAGAGAGAAATCAGTGGTATATTTATCTTGTCTAAGTTATAATATGCTTGCGAATTATATATTCTGCATGCTGATTTTTGAGTTAGAGAGAAACCGAATGTACATTTGTCTTGTCTAAGTTATAATATGCATGCTTTTTTTTATTTGGAGAAACGAAGGGACATTTGTCCTGTCTAAGTTATAATACGCACGCGGACTACATATTCCGCATGTTGATTTTTTAGTTAGAGAGTAACCGGAGGCACATTTGTCCTGTCTAAGTTATAATATGCATGCGGATTATATATTCCGCATGCTAATTTTTTGGCCAAAGAGAAATAGGAGGTACATTTGTCCTATCTAAGTTATAATGTGCATGCAGATTACATATTCCGCATATTGATTTTTGAGTCAGAAAAATCCGGTGATACATTTGTATTGTCAAGGTATAATACATATGGGGATTATGTATTCCACATGCTGCTTTTCGAGTCAGAGAGAAATCAGTGGTACATTTGTACTGTCTAAGTTATAATACGCATGCAGATTTCATATTTCGCATACTGATTTTTGAGTCAGAAAAATTCGGTGGTACATTTGTACTGTAAAAAAATTCGATGATACATTTGTACTGTCTAAGTTATAATACGCATGCGCATTATATATTCCACATGTTGATTTTCGAGTCAAAAAAATCATGTGGTACATTTGTACTGTCTAAGTTATAATACGCATACGGATTATATATTCCGCTTGTTGATTTTCGAGTCGAAATAATTCCGTGGTGCATTTGTCCTAAGTTATAATACGCATGCGGATTATATATTCTGCATGCTAATTTTTTATTCGGAAAAATCCAGTAGTACATTTGTACTATCCAAGTTATAATACAGATGCGGATTACATATTCCGCATGCTAATATTCGAGTCAGAAAAATCTGGTGGTACATTTGTCCTATCTAAGTTATAATATGTATGCGGATTACATATTTTGCATGCTAGTTTTCAAGCCAGAAAAATCTTGTGGCACATTTATACTGTCTAAGGTATAATACGGAGATGGAAATAAGAATATAAGATTGGAAATGGAAATAAGAATATAAGATCGGAGATGGAACATCTACGGATAAAGTGACAAAGCCTACGATGGAGTTGGAGATTAAGTCGAAGATAGAAGGTTACCTCTCTTTTCTCTCTTCTAAGCTCTATTTTTTCCTCTAAAATTTTTCGCCCCTCGCTCTCCGTACAGTTTTGAAAGTCTAAAAATGCGACCACCCTAAAATGAGAATATTTATAGTTGTAAGTATCCATTCACATACACTTCTCTCTCCATATTCATACTCGCACCTAGCATCAAAGCGTCAATGGTTCAAATTTTGCCCGGCAAAATAGATGATCAGATGCATCGTCTGCATGTCAATACCAGTGCATACAGAAAGCACATGAATGATAATATATATATATATATATATATATATATATATATATATATATATATATATATCAGCATATAGTGGATAAAAATGAGGTGATCGTAAAAATGAGGTTATCTAACTAAGATTTCAACATGGATAATTGGATATTACCGAGTCGCAAGACTCATTATACTACACATTCAATCTTCGCAACAGTTGGTTTATTAGGGAAGAGCTTAGGCAAGAAAGCAAAAACAATTAACAAACAGCAACAGCCAAAGAATATAACCAGAAAAATGCTTTTTTAACAATAATTTTCCTCATTTTGATAACGGCGTCTATCATAACACCCAAGATATGGTGTTTCTATATTTGTCAAATATGTTTTCTTGAATGGAAAAATCTACATTTTTGGAAAAACTCGCATGCTTACATATGGAGCTGGCAAAATTCAGCTTTTCAGTCCCCCCTACCATGTCCATACTCAGTCAAGCAAGCCTCAAGGGTGCCCACAAGAAGCATAAGGCACCCAATCCATGAAATCTGCTGCATGCTCGTCTTCGTGATTTTAATTCTGGTGATGCTTCATACAACACTGAATGCTGATTGAATTGTTGATGAAAAACGGGAAGCAATAGTCTGAGATGCAAATGCTTGAATCTGTTTCTTTGCATCTGGAACGTGCAGCGAAATGCAGTTAGTCCACAGATAATAAGCCTCTTCTACGACTAATAAAAACAACATAAAAATTTTCAATAGAGTTTTGAATAGGGTATATTCCAGAAAGGTAATAAAAACAGAATTTCCCTTCTCTGACCCCTTTTCATTTTTCCCACCATGATAATTGATGGCAGATCCAGTCCATCCACTGAATTTTAGCATCATTTGCAGTGTCATAGAAACCCCAAAATTTGTTTAGCATTATTTTATATGGGCCCCATCTATAAATGCGTAAAATCAATATAATAAATTGTTTGATGTTAAATATAAATTTTAAATTTTATTTTCAACATATTAAACATCTAAAATATCATTATGTGGATAAATCTATAAAGTATTATCTTTTAAAGCATATGTGAATGAATCTAATTAATTTTCATAATTTACACATGAATATATATTTTCAAACAAATGTGACCACACACATTTTTCATTTGGATGAAACATGGTCCCTTCACACAACAAAAGATGCTTAACACAATGGATGGAGTGAATTTCTCATCAATCACAAAGGTAGGAAAAATGCATAGGTCAAGTGAAACCCCTGGACTGATAAAAACACATGCAAACATTGAAAAGGCAGGATGACAACAGCAAAATTGACTTTCAACTGAAAAGTTGATTAGGAAAAATAGTTATGGTATCACATTAGTCTACAAAGGTGTGCATCAAAAAGAATGAGTCTCAAATACGCCTGCTTTCAAGTGCACCCAAAAAACACTCCGGTTAAAAAATTAAGATAGAAGCAGCATGTGATTTGCGTTTCAGTGCCAGCATGAGAATTGAGAATTAGATAAAATTGTTGAGAGAGTGAAATTTTCCTGCTTCCTGATGGTCAGGCCATGAAGATAATTTTTCTGCACGCATTCACACACCACAACCAATATGCCATTTGGATCTAGGTTCTTTTCCTATCACCAATTTTTATAAAGCTTTGTTCAATATTTATTGAAATTAATCTAAACTATTGTCAAACATTTAAAATTAACATGTTGTTCACATCAGTAGGGTCATCAAGCTAGTAAGAAGAATAGTGGACCAATCCCCATGTCTCCCTCTTTTAGTTGTCTATAACCAAGACTCCAGCTATTTAAAACTGTGTAAAGTGATTATATACCTTTACGACATTTCGTGAAGCCAATGATGTTTGCAATGCTAAGGCTAAGACAGACTCCAACTACCAGAAGGTAATCAGCTTGAAACCTTATGAGGGAAAATATTCCAAGAAAGATCCATGCAACTGCCTGCAAAGAGGTAAGTCAGTAATCTTCAATTCAAAAATAACAATAATGAAGCTCACAGAAACAATGGAACAGAATGTTATGCGGATAGGATGTATGGGGAAATTTATTTTCAGGCTGTCCCATACATATAAATCCATGCAAAAAGAAAAACTTGATGAACTCATTTTCCAGCTGTTGAAGAATTTGAAGATTCCAGTATCTCCACATTTTACTTCTCTCAAATCAGTATTAAATAATTAAAAGGTTAAACTTTTGTACCATGCTACAAAAGCCTATGAAGCAGAAAGTATCATAAGCTAGAAAACAGCTACAAATAGTACAACACTACTAGTGCGCTAAAAAACTCTCCCTAACGAAAGTGGCCCGCTCAGGGTTTCCCTAATTTTTAACTTCGATGAAAATAAGGGTGCACTCGCTGTTGCCTGCTTCACCATTTTACAAAGCTCTCTAGATTAATAAACAAAAGGAACGCCAAGATATACTCCCACACAAACATTAATGTTGCAGAAATTGATCCAACCATCTATCTACTTAAATGCCACATGTCAAAATGTCAACCCTTGAATGGTTGGGACCATGGTGGCAAGAATGGCTGGCATACCCCAACCAAGTAGATACACAAACCTTCAGCCCCAATATTCTCAGTGCAATTTCTGACAAAGATTCTGAATATGCCATTATTATACCTACCCACTGTTCATCTTTCACAAAATCCAGAAAGTTGACAACAACTCTAGGAGCTATTCCGTTAGAGTGACACATTGAATGATCAGGCAACAGGAGTATCTGTCGGCAAGGGAATAGGATAAATAAAAAATAAAAGAAATAGAATGAAGACAACTGTTACAATCGTGGACAAGATTAACAACAAAAAAGATAGGCTTGGTTATAGAGAAGTGTTGCCTAGGTAGTACTTAACTTTCTTGGATAAAAATAAAAGAAGAATATCTTACTATGTAATATGCACTCCCTTCACCTATGTGACAGCAACTTAACAATCTTCTTTTTTTTTTCTTTTTCTTTTTTTTGAAAAAAAAAGAAGAAGAAAAGACAAGAAAAAGAAAGAACTACATTTATGTCAGTATAATGTCCAGCAAACAGTTAAAACGTACTAAGTTTAACAGCAATTGAGAAGAAACATTTATTTGAGACCTAGAATACAGAAAATAACAAAGTTATTAAACCTAGTCGACTGGTGAAGAAACTAATGAAACAAACAATGTGTTAAAAACATAAAGATAAATTTTGATGTTCAATGTTATTTATATAATAATTGATGTACTTACTGTCAGGTAGAGTGTCCACCAGAAGAGCCATGAATCCTTCTTGTTCATCCTTGCCAAGGACTACAGAATAGAAACACAAATTGATCAGGGATAAGGCTTAGATGAATAAGCAAATTTTTACCACAGGAAAAAAGGAAATAAATAGCAGAACACCGCATTGACAAATGAAATACGACCTCTTGATCAAGGCATTCAAATTTCCACACACTCTCTCCTTCCTCATTTATTTCATTCCACCATCTTAGACCAACCAATATTCGTCCACTGACATTCTTTACAACCCAAAAATCAAGGGCGGCAAGAAGAACTGTCACAACAAAGATTATAACAAAACTATTGACAAAGAGTGCTGACAAAATGTAGAATGCCAGAGCTGCAGCCTGTCAAAATCATTAAACAAACAGTAAGTGATATCCACATGCAGACTAAAGAAAACACATTATGAAGGGTATATAAGTTACAAATACAGACCTTGAAGAGCACATGAAAAAAACATGTCCTTGGATTTGCATAATTCTCTACAAGATTCTGCAAATGGAAGGAACTTAAATGGTCAGAGTGAGAATGAAAGAAGAATTTCTTTAAACATGGTCATTAAAAACCAAAAATTCAGGTGCATCAGACTATATAATATTAGTGCTCCCATGCATTACATGATACGTGTCATGAAACGCATATATGTGCACTGATTCACATTCGCAACATGAACAGAGGCATTGATTCATTAGAACTCACAGATGGAATCTAAACCATTCATTGTGCTTAAAATGATAAATTTAATGGTGTTACTGAAAATCTTTTCAAACAAAAAATCATATGGACCATGAATACTGAAAATCTTTTCAAACAAAAAATTATATAGACAACGAATACTGAAAATCTTTTCAAACAAAAAATTATATGGACCATGAATAAGGCAAGGATTTTAATGAATTTCTATTCACTTTCAAATGGTTGTCATTTTGTGATCCACATGATTCTTTTATACAGACAACTTTCAAATTCCTGACTAATCAATGTTTAAAACATGATGAATGGCTAGATTTTATCAAATCACCATGGCAGGGCCCGAATGGAGCATTCCCAATATATATGCATATAATAATGATGATAGTTATGATAAAGAAAAATAAAGACAAAAAAGTTGAGGATACCCACATAACAGGTGGAGGAGGGACAGAGGGTTTTCACACATCTGTATTTTTTTTCTGAAGTTGCATTAAATTAAAAAAAACTGAATTCTAAGCCAGCATGATTTGATTTAAATGTTCCTTCTGGGCCAAATATCTAAGTTCATGTCATTCAGCAAGGTCTTGTAAAACAGCTCATCCACCCTCAGATGTCTGATTGGAAAAATTAATACCCTATAGTCATTATCGTTTACATCTAAAACCAATTCACTACCCTCAGCACATTCAATTTCCCAAATTCTATCTTTAAGCATTCTTTTTCTAAATGTAAGTGACATTGCAATCTTTCCCTGTTGCTAGGAAATAGAACTGAGATCGATCGGCTTCGAGTCATCTTTCCCCAGTGGACTAGAAACATGGGCGCACAAGCGCAGCAGCCCAAATCAATAATTAGAGCATTCTGTAAATCTAATCTGCAACAGATTTGAGCTGACGCATGGAATTCCGCACCACGTTTGAGCAGGCGTATCTAATCGGATGAAATCCAAAAGAATTTTCACAAACAGTGAAACACTAACTAATCTATCACAAAAGTCCTCCGACAGACAGCTTAATGAATATTGAATTACCCAGATCTACGATTCCTATCGAGAAAGCGATAAGAAAACATGGACAAAAAAAGCTGGTTGATCCGACTAGCATGTAAATAGACCTAATTCTTAACAAAAAAGGAAAGGGACAGATCGCCAGGGCACTAGATCCGTGAAATGTAGCGCCGATTCCTGACAATTCAACATGCTCGAATGGAAGGAGAAATGTATTGAGCTCCTCCGCAACACGAAGTGGACGGCATCAAGATCAAAGAGCGAAATGAAAAAACATCAAGATCGAACGATATTTCCGAGGGGAACTACCTGATCCATGGCAAGAATTTGAGAAGACACGCTCGCCCACTCTCTCTAGCGAAAATCTGCCAGAACAATTGCAACTCTCATGAGCTGATCTTCTTCTACCTTAGCCGCCTTTGTTTCTACTGCGCGGTCGTCTTACTTCCCTTCATTTGACACGAAGAATTGTTGGGTGGCCCACGTCGGCAGGCTCATACGCAGCCCAGTAAAAGAGTGCAATTTAGGAGTCCTTTATTTTGGATCGTCGATCTTGAATTTCTCGGTTTTGCAGGATGATTTACGGGCCCGGATCTGATGCACCCGGTTGTAAATATTTATTTTTTTGAAAATTTTTTTTACACAATTGTTAATTTAAGTATATTTAACTATCAGGATGCTAGAAGGCTTTATGGCGCTTGAAATTTCCCAGTAAGGTCATTATCTTTGGATGGAGACTTGTAAACAACGCCCTTCCCACCTTACTAAACCTCACCAAAAGGGGCATTGTTGTGGACCCTTGTTGCGATTTGTGCAAGATTGAGTTTGAAGATGCAAACCACCTGTTTCTAAGGTGTGCTATGACTGAGGGGATTTGTATAAGGGCTGCAAAAGTGGATGAGCTGGGGATAACTATTGGGAGGATTTTGGAAACCCTTGTGCAAGAAGATAGGTCCGAGGACTTGGCCCTCTTCATTTTGTGTTGTTAGAGGATATGGTATCTTCGGAATAAGTTTAGAGAGGAGGGCCTCCATCAGAAATTCACTGACACTTTGGCATGGTGCTCGGAGTTCCTTATCCAGCATAGGAGTGCTACTATGCTCTGTCAATCAGGTATTTTAGACAGATCTTTAGTGCCTCGCTGGTCTAAACCGCCGGCGGGGTTCTTTAAGATGAATGTAGACGCTCGCTTTCATGGGGATATGGGATTCTTTGCATGTGCTGCAATTTTGAGGAACTCCCAAGGCGCATTTGTGGCGGCAAAAGGATGGAAACGGGAGGGTGGAATGGACTCGTTATTTATGGAGGCCTTGTCTTTTTTGTTGGGACTGAGGTGGGCTCTTCAGATTAATGCTACATATGCTCTAGTGGAAACAAACTCGCTCATTCTCTGCAACTATCTGTCTAATAACGATCTCATTTCACCCCTGTGGGTTTGGTTATTGCTGAAATTAGGGATATCCTCAACGCAGTTGATTCTTTCTCGGTACATCATGTTCTTCGGCAAGGAAATGTTGTTGCCCATTCCTTAGCCGAAGTGGTTTTAGCTTCCCCTGGGAATTACCAGTGTTGGTGGGGCAATCCTCCCCAAGCCATACGTGGGAAAATTTGTATAGATAATTTTTTGGCTATGAATTGTTTGGATTACTCTAACTCTAATCCCCACAATTCTGTGGGGGAATAGAGTTAGAGTGATTCTTCTTTTATCAAAAAAAAAATATATGTGTATCAATTTTTACTATTTTTTTGTACTTTAAAAAATCAGTGATATCTTAGTAATTTTAAATTACAAAAAATAATACTCATTTTTAAAAATCCAAAAAAATTTATACACATGTTAGATACATTTAGATTAATAATTTTATGAAATGGGTTAAATACACTCAGTTGCATTGAAGCTGAGTGCGCCCTGTACATTTAATAACACCCTATAATTTCCATGTGTATTTGGGTTATATTTATCATTCCTAATTGCCCCACTAGATCGAAGGTCCCAATTGGAATTAGTCATGAAAGTGTGTGGTATAGAGATTCCTGCACTCTTTGTGTGAAAATGCAAGAGCAAATAATTTCTGACAATAAGTAAAGGGGAACGCTTCTATAAAACCTTTCTCTATGTAATTCCTTTCGTTTTTAATATCTAGATGGTTGATGAAAAATTTACTTCATCCATTATATTTAGCATCATTTATATTATCATGAAAACTCTCTCATTTATTTAATTTCACTGTATACGGGTCTCGTATATAAATATGTAAAATCAACTTAATAAAATAATTTAATGTTAAAATGTCAATTTAAAGTAGTATTTTGAACATCTAAACCATCTAAAATATCATAAATATGTGTATAAATGATTTTATATAGTATTGTTATATTCTAATATATATATGAATGGATCGAAGCATTTTTTTTAATTTACACATGAATGTGCCTATCTTTAAGCAAATTTTGACTATGCACATATTGGATTTGGATGAAACTTGGTCTCCTAGTTAAACAAATAATATTAAATACAATGAATGAATTGAATTTTTCATCAAATATTAAAATCTAAAAAATGGAGGGAGTAGCACGAAATCACTTCATTGTAACCCGTTACATGGCAGTGTTCCTGGTAAATAAATATTCATAGATCGAGCATATTATTTATTTAATTTTAACATCGTATTTTTAATAGATATGCAATATAATAATTCTAAAGAACTAAAATGCAATGATATTTTTTAGTGAGATTTATGCATGCATAATTGGAGGTAAAGAGGGGAAAATATTTGCATTTTTTAGAAAATTGCAAGCACACTTTTATTACTGACTTTAATGCCGTTTAACCAATCTACATAAAGCGGTTAGATGTAACCCCTTTTGTCTTTATTGTCTCGATGCTAGATGAAAAATCATTTCATTTATTATACTTAACATTATTTATTTAATTTTTTTGATTAATTATTTCATTTATTATACTTAACATTATTTATTTATTTACGTTGCATCTAAATTAAATATGCACAAGGCCGTATTGGCCGAAAAATATATATTCATATAAAAATTATGAAAAATACTTAAATATGTTTCTATATTATTAGAATATAATAATACTTTTATTTATCAACATAGTAATGACATTTTAGATGGTTTAAAGGTTAAAAATATAACTTTAAAATTGATATTTAGCATTAAATAATTTTATTACATTAATTTTACACATTCGTAAATAAGATCATGCAAAGTAATATTAGACAAATGAAAGAATTTTCACAATAATGTAAATAATGCTAAATATAATAAAGTTAATTTTCCATCAAGCACTAAGATATTAAAAATGAAATGGATTATATAAAAAAAAGTTTCATAAAGTAAAGCTGGGCTAAGTTGCATCATCTATGGAAAAACTTATAGAATTATGCTTGTTGAATTTTGATAGTGTCTAATTTCAACATTGATTAAGTAGTTCGATGTAACTCCTTCATTTTTAATATCTTGATTATTGATGAAAAATCTACTTTATCTATTATATTTAGTATCATTTATTTTGTTAAAAGACAAGTTTCATGGAAATTAAAAGTATGTATGACTATATTTACTTAAAAAAATATATATTTATATGTGAATTGTGAAAAATGCTTACATTCATTCACATATGTATTAGAATGTAATAATATTTAAAATCATTTATTCATAAAATAATAATATTTTATATAGTTTACATGTTGAAAATACAATTTAGAACTAATATTTAACATCGAATCATTTATTATATTAATTTTATATATTTTTAGATGAAACCCATGCATAATAATGCTAGAAAAATGAAAGGATTTTAAGGATAATATAAATGAGGTTAATTATAATTAACGTAGTAGATTTTTCATCATAAGAGTATAAGAATGAAAAGGTTTGCGTAGAAAATATGTTCCAGCAAAGCAATAAATATTGAAGAGACAAATAGAAAATGGAAATGATATTATACAACCAGTCGCATCGGATTTTTTTTTTTTAACATCTGAACCATGTGTAATATCTATGTTATTTAGTTATTATACCAAAAATCACATTTTTAAGAACTTTTATATATAAAACTTTAACGGTGATACACATTCACTGCAAGACATACAAGTTATTGTACCAAAAATATGTACCATGCACAACATCCAAGCCATTTAGTTGTTATTATACCAAAAATTACATTTTTGAGAATTGTTATATATTATATATTTATTTTTAAAATATTTAACAGTTATATGTCTATATAGATATTGAGTCATGATACAGTGTACCCGGTTGAAAAAACCTATACTTTTATATTTTTTTAAAAATTATTATACAATTGTTAATCTATGTGTATTTAACATGTCTATCAAATTTTTCTATCTTTGAATACTTTTAGATATTTTATTTTTTAAAATCAGTGACATTTTCATACTTTATGAATTGCAAAATGTCACTGATTTTAAAAAATTTTAAAAATCTTAAAGTCTCCAAAAATTGTAAAAATTGATACACATGTTAAATACACATAGACTAATAGTTGTATAAAAAAAATTTCAAAAAATAAAGAGATTGATACACAATATTTTTTTTATTTTTCCCCATATACTTGTTTATCTAAGTATATTTAATATGAAGCTTTATTATATACATCATAATATATTTTAGGTTAAAATACAACATTAATTTATTTTACAATTAGTTATATTTTTTTATTTTTCTTCAGAAGCATGTTTATCTAAGTGTATTTAATCTATATACAATGTTTTTCAATTTACAATACTTTTACATATTTATTTTTTTTTAAAAAAATCAAGTTTTTAAGGGGCGGAAAATGACTTAAATGCCCTTGAAATTGATTATTTTTAAAAAATAAAAATAAATATGTAAAATTATTGTAAAATGACAAAACTTTGCATATAGATTTAATACACCTAAAAAAACATGTTTACGAAGAACAATAAAAAATATAATTAATTATAGAAAATAAATGAATGTTGTATTTTAACCTAAAATACATTACGATGTATATAATCATGCACCATTTAATATAAAAACCAAGTTGTATTATTTTTAGATATAAGTATATTTTTTTGAGATTTTTAAAGATATAGGTATTTTAAATACATATACACACATAGATGTTTAAAAATCTCAAAAGATATATACACTTATCTAAAAATGGTAAAACTTAGTTAGAGTATGACTATATACACCATAGTGTATTTGAAACTAAAATACGACATTTATTTATTTTATCTTATTTTTATTTTTATTTGGTTTTTCTTCATAAATATATTTTTCTAATTGTATTTAATCCATATATCAAGTTTTATTATTTTACGATACTTTTATACATTTTTTTAAAAAACCACAATTTCAAGGACATTTAAGTAATTTTTTATCCCTTAAAAAACTTGATTTAAAAAATCAAAAGTAAATATATTAAAGTATTATAAAATGGTAAAACTTTGTAATAAATTAAATACACTTAGGAAAATGTGTTTATGAAGAAAAATAAAAATATAATTAATTATAAAAATAAATAAACATTGTATTTTAACCTAAAATAAATCATGATAAATATAGGGTGTGTTTGGAAAGTTGTAAAACTTTTGATGAAAAGTTTTTTATGTAAAAGTTGTCAAATTAGTATAAAATAATGTGATATTGTAGGGGTAATGATGAAGAGTAAAGAGAATAAATTTAAAATAAATAGGTTAGTTGTATTGGTAGTTGTGTAGAAATGATTAAAAAGTAGGGTTATTGTATAGAAAGATGTGTAAAAAATAATTTTAAAAAAAAGTAGTTGTGGAGAGTGAAAAATTTTAGATTGAAAAGTTTTAACTTGATAACTTTTATAAATTGCCAAACACACTCATAATCAAGCTCCAACTTGGTTTATGTTGAATACATTTAGATAAATAAGTATACGAACGAAAATTTTTTAAAAGTATCGTAAGTGTATTTTTTGAGATTAGCTAAAAGAGATGTTCGCAGGGTCATTCCTTTCTTATCACATTAGCGAGCCCCTCATTACTCAATGTCATTATAGCATTTCCAGCTCAAATGAATATAGCCATCATCTGATTTGCAGCAATTTACTACCAGAAAATTATTATTATTATCGTCGTTGTCGTCGTCGTGGTCATTGTTGTTGTTTTTTTCTTATATTCATTTAAGTACACTCTGATGTATCCCTTGAATGTCGTATTCTTAGATTTCATCACAAACTTCATGACTTTCACCACGAATCTAATTAAGTTTCATCAACCCGGAACTAGCTATTTTCAACTCAAACAAGAACATATGCTTTGTGAAAGTTATGGAGTAACAAATTGGAAAAAGAAATTGTATATAAACAGAAACCTGTTTGTAGCACGTGGTTTTTGACGCCCTACGATGGGCCGACCAGTGAACCTAAAAATATAAGATAGACACGAAGCAAAAAAAAGTAAAAGTAGAAATAAAATAGCTATGAAAAAAAAGTACAAATGTGACAGGGAAAATACAATATAAGTGTGAAGTTTAGGAAAATGCACAACTAAATATGAAATGCGAGTTAGCGGGTTAGCTGGTTAAATATGATGCGAATTAAATACAAGAATTAAACGTGCAAAATAAAAGATTGAAAAGGTGTAGAAGAGGGGTTCAAGATCAGAAACGGAAAAAATATGAAAGGTGTAGACATGAAGGTTAAAGAAGGGGAGATGAAAGCGTTAAAGCTTTTAAATGATGCAAGTTTTTAGAGATTTTTAAATGATGCGAGTTAGTCAAGCACAAACATGTGTACTAGTTAGGCATAATTAGTAGTTAGTAAGGTGCATACCAATGCCAATAAAAATTACAATATTAATTTATGGAGTCGCCACTAACCAGATAACGGTGGTTAGTCCGTATACAATAAAGTACTGAAATACAGAGATTTTTCTGGGTGAACTCACAACTATGAAAAAAAAATACCACTTTATTTTTCTAGTACATTGGTCTTAGGAGTGTGGAAAATTAACATATATATATATTTTATGTAAAAGCTCAGGAGGGTGGAGGCGGGAAGTTAATCCCTAGGCTTTTTTTTTTAGGCTCTAACTCAATCTGAGGGTGAGTAAAGGAATTTCATTCCCATTGCATAGGATAAGATTATATTTTTTTTGATGAAGGGATAAAAATTTTTATATAATTTTTTTCTTTAGAAAAGACAACCAGTACCTGTTTTGTAAATTGTTTGAATAAAGTGAAAATTTTCTGAATTAACGGTTAAAAGAAAACTGTTTGGTTATTAACACTTGAATTTTTTTGTTTATAGAATATTGCAAAATAAAAAAAAGTCTAAAGAAGCAAGGCTGGACGTTATATGATCAAAAAATTTTACGGAATAATATTATACCAAATGACGTGCTAGATGATCTGTTCTATTTTGATTTTTTTCTTTTTAAAAAAAATGGAATAAAGGAAAGATGATGCAAAGGACGGGCATGAGCTTCTAGATCTTCACCCTTTGCTTTTTTTAAAAAAAATGGAAAATGATGCAGAAGATATTATACTGGAAACAACGGACAGATGTATGCGCCTAACCTTTGTATTTTCTCTTTTTTTTTTAACATCAAGGAGAAGTGAGCTGGAGCAGCCCTAGATAAAAAAACAATAAAATGGGTATCTAACACGATGGAGAAAAGGGTAGCTCTTATGGGAATTTTGGGAAAAAGTGGATGAGAGGAGAATTTGGGTCTGGTGGGCGTGTTTGAACGTCTCATCTTCAAATGGGGAAATGGGGTCCTTTTTTTAGCTTTGACAATTTGTACATTGGTATTTTCTTTTAATATTTTGCACAACTTCACTTTTCCTTTTTTGTGAAATTTCATCACAAAGTGGACTTGTTGGTAAATTTATAGGTGGTTAGCTAGTACGTCCAATCTTTTCTAGCATTTGATTTTGTGTATTTTTGACCTTTTATTTATGTCTTAATCGTTAAATATTTTTCTTGACCTTTGATGAGGCCCACACTTATTGATGTCCTTCATCCATTTTAACGGTTCAGATTTTCATTTAATAAATTGGATCTATTAGTTTTTACTTATCACTTGAAATATTGCAAATCCACTTCTTTCTATGGTCAAATTAATTTTGACCATTGAAAATCTCATAAAATATTGATTATTCGTTTAATCCAAGCCGTTCATCATGTCAACTCTGCTCTAATTGACTTGAGAAAATATTCTCCACTTCATCACGAATGCAAATTGCTCTTGATTTGTCATATGGATTAGTGGTCGTCACCTCCGTAGTAGGCTTAAAGCATTTGAGGCCCATTCTTTACATGGATCCTACACAAATTTGGGCTTGCAAATATATGGGTTAAAATTCAAAAATCTTAAATGGGTGGCCCCAATGGTGCCCCAATGGTAGTAAGACCATTTAAAAATTTAATTTTCATATTTAAGTTGGGTGTCAACACTGTTCTGTAGCAGGCTAGTTGTTGCTGTGAGGAATCAAATGGTTAGTGTGTGCACGTGTGAGTGGCATGGGATAATATATAGTGGCTAAATCCTATAAAAGGTAGATAACTTTGTACCTGGGTCTTGTTTGCAATATTGATTTTGCTATTGAATAGAAGCATTAGCGGGATAAGCTACTTCCTTTTGAAGCTCCTTACGAGAGTTTCGAGTTCCTCCCGTAGGTGAAGAGTACCGACACTTGATCCACCAAGGCTGGGTTGTATCAATAGTAGCTTAGATCTATCCATAATTTATGATAAAAGAAAACTATTAGATGATCACAGAAGAGGTGGTCGAATGGATAAGAGGCTATGTTAGAATCCGGACCTTGCTCTTATTGAAATCGATCAAGGAGTTACAAGGAGGATTACAGGGCATGAGATCAGGCACCAAGCGTTGTAAGAATTGACATATCACATATACAACGACAATGTTGCTTCCCTCTCCCGTTTCTACAAATGGGAAAAACAAAAACTGGAAAAGAATCAAATCAAGCACACCGATTTCCCGCCTTCTTCTCTATTTATATTGCTCTTTCGCACCGCTATTGCCTACACCTAGGTTACTCATCCTGACCATGCTACATGGACCTGTCTTGTAAACTCAACCTACTGGGCATCACTCTAATAGGCCTGGGCCTCATTCTCCCTTTGGGCCCCTTCTCATTGGATCCTATCATTCCAATCAGAGTATACATGTATAGAACGAAAACGGAACATTGGAGGATACACTATGCATAGGGGTGCAACTCAAGCTCATGAAACTTCGATTCACCTTAACTCTAATCCTAACTTTATTTTTAAAACTTCAACCCTAATCCTAACTCTTATCCTATTTATAAACTTAAACCCTAATCCTAACTCTTATCCTATTTATAAACTTAAACCCTAACCCTATTTTTGAAATTCGGGCTGGGGTTGATTTCAGGCTAGAATTCGGGTTGAAATTATTCTATATATTTGTTATTTATCTTATACTTATTCAACTTTAAATCTATCATTAAAAAAATTAAAAACGATATTTTTCTATTTTCAAGCAAAAATTCAAGAGTATTTAAGAATGTAAAGAAGAAAAATCTCATTTAAACATTTTTTTATATTAAGTAGACTAATAGTCATTTCTTAAAAAAAAGTAAACTAGTAGCCTCTTTTAGAAAATGAAAAAGGTACATTATTTTCTTGTTATGCAATTTAATATTGATATCATAAATATATATATATAAACATTAATATCTAATTATAA
Organism: Annona cherimola; assembly: GCA_030490835.1. NCBI lineage: Eukaryota > Viridiplantae > Streptophyta > Magnoliopsida > Magnoliales > Annonaceae > Annona > Annona cherimola. The sequence continues at coordinate 24,190,399 of CM059972.1, read as the reverse complement.
GAAAAACCTTATAATGTCAATCATAATAAAAAAATATTCAACAATTATAGTATTAACTCAAATAAATTACAATAAATTTATTTCAAGTAGAATAAACATTTAACTACTAATATCATATTGAAACGATCAAATGATATCATCCTACGAAAATGGTTAAGTTAAAATATCAAATAAAACATCTCAAGTTCTAAAAATAGTTTTCACTTTTTTTATTTTGAAACTACCACTAAACCAAACTCTTTTTTCCTAAAAGAAAATATAAAAATATTATATTATATAATTGAACCTAAGGAGGAATAATGTTTATATATGATATAAAATAAATATAATATATACGAGGGAAATGAAACTAGATTTATACGGAGTATATATGAGGGGAATGAAACTAGATTTATATAGAGTACAAAATAAATATAGAATATAGGTGTTATATATAATTCGGGTTTAGGCTGAACCTGGAAATTCGGGCTCGGGGTCTACAGTGCGTAGTTTTGACACTTCTTTAATTCGGTTTGGCGGGCCGGGTTAGAGTTGAGCCCGGCCCAAGTTGCACACCACGTCACTAATTATACCATCTCTCATATTATAAGAAATCATCTTTCCACGGACCCAAAGCAGCCATTCTTCTTTTTCATTTTTTTTCTTGTACGACTACGATTGGCAAAGAGATGGGAGGGGGAGGGCGCGAACCTCGTCTTCGCCGAGAAGAGGCTGTAGCGCTTGACCCAAGTCGATCCGGTACTTGACAAGGCAATGCCATTGATTGCTGTTGCCAACCATCTCCAATGCTCTAAATTCCTTCGAGACATTGCGGTCCAATTCTATCAACCTGAGATGCTCACCTGACACAAAAATATGCAAGCGAATCCACACCGAATACACGTCGGGGCGGGGAATCTGGAAAGAGACTTTGCTTTCGGGATGGAAGGAAAGAGTTTTTTTCCCCCTTTAAATGGTATGGAAGGAAAGAGTTGATGGGAGCTGGTTCGCCCAATGCGGAGCATGATTCCATGGAGCGTTAATGTCAGGAAGGAGTAGAGCAAGGTTGGAAGAATGTTTCCAGTTGCCATTCTGAGAGGAGTAGATATCTGCTCTTACATTTGGCAAGCCCTTTTCTAATCACTCGGTGGCTACTACTCTGTAGTGAGGGAAGTTGGGTGGATCAAATGTGAGGCCGGAGAAGACGAGGGGGCACCTTGTCCCATTCCAAATTTTGATGAATGGGGTTACATACATAGAGCATTTGGCGCATGTTACTCGGGATACGAACAGAGCTTTCCAGCTCATGGTTTGCTTCGCACGAGAGGAATCCGAGGAGTCCACTGCAGGAATGGATGATAATGCTAAGAAACGTTATTCATTAAAATCATAATCACTTAAGTATCCTTAAATCTAAAGGAACGGGTGCTATTCTTGAATCTTAGGAGTGAGTTTTCCATGTTGGTGTCCAAGGTTAGGCTTTTTTTTTAATGATAAGATATTAGAAAAGAAATTATTATGCATAATTTTCACATGTATAAAATTACTATAGTACTTCTGTGTTTAAAAATCAAAAATATATAAAAATATATTCAAAATTGTAAAAATTAGTTTATATATTGAATATATCTAACTTAACATGTTTATAAAAAAATCCAATTGCTACCGGCTATCAAAATCAGGTCTCTTTTAAAGGAACATGATTATATACATCTAGATATTTTTGAGGCTAAAATATAACATTCATTTATTTTTGTAATTATTTATATTTTTATTTTCTTCATAAATATATTTTCCTTAGTATATTCAATTTATGTACCAAGTTTTGTCATTTTACAATATTTTTACATTTTTATTTTTATTTTTAAAAATCAAATTTTTTTAAGGGGTGAAAAATGACTTACATAGCCTCAAAATTGATGATTTTGTAAAAAATAAAAATATATATAAAAGTATTTTAAAATGGCAAAACCTAGTATATGGAATAAATACACTTAGGAAAACATGCTTAAAATGAAAAATTAAATAAAAATAAAAATAAAAATAAAATAAATGAATGTTGTATTTTAGCACAAAATACATTATGGTGTATATAATCATGTTCCTCTTTTAAATAGGGGGTGCATGAGCCATGATACCAAATTTATACATATTCGGCGCTGCTTTTATTTTAAATGGAAGCTATTACATGTAATCTCTTTCTTTTTTAATGTCTCTTCTTTATTTAATATCTTCGAGTTTGATAAGAAATCTACTTCATTTATTATTATTTATTTAAGTGAGAGCTGAAATTTCATTCAAATGAAATATTAAAATATTAAATTTAAACTTAAAGATTATGTCTAAATTTGTTTTCTAAATAAAAATTTAAATTTACAGAAAATTTAATTAGGTTGTTCTTTCACTTCTTAAGTCTGTGAAGAATATATTGATGGCAGCTAATATATTATTCAATAATAATATATTTAATAATATATTTTATGAGTATTTTACACAAATTCTCAAGATGAGGGCAAATTTTAATTAAAACCTCAATACTAAAAATATTTTTATCGCATTTTATCATATTAAATAAATATTTTTAAATATATTTTTAACAAAACCTCAATTTAGAATTAGGCTAATGAGATTATAACAAACGAAATAAAAATTTGCAAAAAATTAATTTTTATTATGATTTTTAAAAGTAAATATATAAAATTATGCGGGATCTTGATTTTTAGGATTTATGGCACTACAAAGGAGGAGAATTGTATAAGTGCTAGTTTACAAGTTTACAAGTAGTGTTCATTGACTTGCATACTAAAGTAAAAAATGACCAGTGTTTGTTATTAAAAAAGGAATATTCCAAAACAGCTCATGTGAATAGCATTGGCCTCGATTCATGCCCATAATATAACAGTAAAATGGATCCACTTAGCCTGAGATAAACATTTTGAAAATTCTATTTAAATTTTTTTTAATTTTTTCATAAACTTGTTAATATCGATGTATTTAACATATAAACTAAGTTTTATCATTTTTAATTTGTGTATATATTTGTTTAACATTTTTACATATATGATTATTTTAGCATTTTCAATCATTGAAAATGACAAAAATATCCCTTTGTTTAAAATATATATCCAAAAATAATAAAACTTGGTATATATATTAAATATAATTAGATAAATAAGTATATAAAGAAAAAAATTTAATGATTTTTTTAAAGTAGGCTAATTAAAATATTACTTAACCTAAGCTAACAAAATCATTTTTCATATAACAACAACCAGGGTAAAAAGAACATGTCGAAAACGATAAAGAGATTGAAAAGCTATCAATGACGAAATTAAAACCCAAAATAAGAGGCCTGCCTATCCCCTTTTTTTATAGCAACACTTATCTTAATAATGCATCAACAACATAGAAAGAAAATTAATGCATAAGCATTCATTCAATTTGAGGATATATAGGCGCAGTTGGAAGACTCTTGAATGAATTGTTGAATTTTGAAAACACATTTATAATAATTATATATATGTTATCATAAAGAACAACTAAAATTATTAAAGTGATCTTATAAGGGTTATGGGTCCAAATCATCTAATAAAATATGAGTCTCCTATGCGTAGAAACCTTTTGCATATTTTCTAATTTCTATTTTTATGATAAGCTACATTAGAAATGTGAAAGATAGGTACGCTATATAAACGGTTGTGGTCCCCAAGTTATGCGCTTTTAGAGTTTCTTTTCTAACATTCCATCATTGAAAAAGAGAAAAAATCCTAAGACACTAACTTAGAAGACCAGAATTTTTAAATTCAAAAACAACTACTCCTATGAATTCAATTACGCTTTCGCTTATGATTTATATTTCTTAGTGATTTAACATGAAAGATCCTGGGGTGATTAATGGTTTTAATTAATAAGGTTTTCCCATATAGTGGTATCAGAGTCATCTTCATGTTGAATTGTTGAGAAATACTAAGATTTATGTAATTTAAAATTTTCGTGAGCCGCATATGGATATCAACTTATGGATCCAAAGCAGAGAATTGGAATCCATTCGCGGATGGTTTATATTAAGACACGAATAATGATTTTTTAACTATCTTCTGCCAAATTTAAAGATGTTTTCTGGATTAAGATTCATGGATATGGATTTTGATTATATGCTGTAAAATTATTTTCAATAGGTCTCGGGATAGACTTCAAGGTTGGTTTGACCTTTACTTTTTTCAATAAGTTTTGGAATAAACTTCGGGTTCGTATTGGGACAATGAGTCAAGCAAAAATAAGGTTAAACAAAATGGTTTTAAGAATTTATAAACTTATTAAGTATAAAGACATACCTATGCTAAATTAAATATTGATCTTACTTTTATGCAGCCAAGTTACATAGAAGGGACCCATGTAACCCTTCAAATTTTAAGATTTTGATCATTAATGAAAAATTCAATCCATTTATTATATTTAACATCATTGTTTTTATCTTAGAGACCAAGTTTAATCCCAATCAAGTATGTTTATAGACCACATTTGTTCAAAACAAATGTGGCTCATAAACATACTGATTGGGATGATAACTTGATCTCTTAGGTAAAGAAATAATGTTAAATACAATGAATGAATTAGATTTTCCACCAAAAATCAAAATCTTAGATTTTGAAAGGGTTACATGGGTCTGCTCGGAGCCTATTAAATATTGTATGATTCGAGTTATTACTAATTAGTCAAACTGAAACATTATTATATAAATAAAACATGAATATTTATTTAACTTTATTAAAATAAGTTAATGATACATACGTTATTCAAAATTCTATTCATAATTTGGACATTTGAATTACTAATTTCTTGAATTCATTCGATGTCCTTTGTTTTTTACTTTCAACAAAAATAATATGGATATCACATTTGGAGTTAAAATGAAAATTGCTCAAATATGCAATATGATAGCAGTTAAATTTTAAAAATGCAAAGAATATTAATAATACTTTCTGTGTTGTTTTGACAACCTATAAAAGACATAACGCCATAACCTGAATAATACATATGCAAATGCAATTAATAAAATAAAACCGCATACAATAAATTTTCCATTACCATTTTCTAAGAGCATTTTCCATTACGATTGGTAGCACATTTATGCACATAAAAACAAAAATCACATCCAATTAAAATAATAGCATGAGTCATTCATCCATCATAAATGAAAGTTCTAAGTTTAGCAAATACATATGAATTACATGTTTGTCTAACATATCAAATTTAAACACCTTGTTTCTATTATAACATGTCCGATTATTTTTTTTAAAAGTATTTTTTATGGAAAGGCAATAATAGTAATTCAAATTAAAGTAGGATAATCAATATTGATAAACATAATACATAAATGGATAGATAAAAGGAGGACTTGACCAGAATTATATATAGGTGTATTGGAATGTAATATTTTCGATAATGTTGCATTTAAAAAGTATATTTGAAAGTCCACAAAATAAAAAATTATGTGAAGAGAATAAGCTTTATTAATGCAGTTAAGAGGAAAAAACGTGGTGAATAATAGCATAATATATTGAATTTCGAATATTGCATCCTTGATTCAAAATATATCAGGTTGATTAGGAATGCAAATGCAAAGTGGAAAATATATATGAAAAAGTGCAGGAAAAAGAAATGGTAATGTGAACATATTCATAGTGGAAATTATTAGAAATAAAATAGTTGAAATTCATGGGAAAAAGGTGACAAGTGGGTGGCCGAGTGGGTTGTGGGGTGGAAAATGTCATGCTGACCGGATAGAGGGAACAGAGAGACTAATACAGAGAATCTCTTTTATTTTGAATACTTAATGCGGTGAGCTCATGATGCAGTTGTGTGATGCCTTACAATTGTTATCGTCTGTCCTCTATTTTCAGACTCTCGCCTCAAGATAGATCTGTAATTTTTACTGCTCTTTGGCCTCTTTCACCCTTTTCACACACTCTCCCTCTATGAAGACACCGAACAAGTTGCTTAGAAGACAAACATAGAAGAAGAAAAATCTAATCAAGCTAGGAAAGGAGAAACAGGAAGATGAAATAGGAATGGACGAAATGCTACTCACTGGAGATAATGCTACCAGAAACTAAGACTACATCGGAGATGGGGGAGAAGGCCGAAGTCGACCTTGGACAACCATGTGCAAGCAACTATAGAAGAAATCTAACATTAATTTTTGTCGCTAGAGATGGTGCAAGGTTTTGGATGTTGTCGAAGGTGAAAAGAACATTAGCAAGTTGATTCAGTGATGCAATGACAGATAGTCTCTGATGGACGGCAAAGCGTGCTTGTCGGCTAGTGGCTTGGAAACGAAACATAGAGAAATCGCTGGCTCTATGGTTTTAATTTTGAATATATATGGAACTGTGCAAGTTGGAAGTGGTATAAGTATGTTCAGGGCCTATTAGGTCCGACCTAACCTGAAAATTTATTTTTTCCCATTTTATGACTCGACCCGCCCTGTTGGGTTGAGAAGTATGCCTCGCTCCTATATAAAATAGGGTTAGATCAGGGCGGGTCACAAGTTGACCTGCCTCGATTTCCACCTTACGGTTAAGCCCTTCTGTTCATGTCATGTTGGATGCGTGGTGCCCCAATAGCCATCCGAAGTATCTGATTTAGACGTTCCAATAGTAGTTTTTTATATTTTTTGATGTTCTAAATTAAATGGAGGGGTCTGATTGAGCCAATTATGTCCAAAAATATCATTTTTTATGATTTTTTTATGTGCATGAAATTTTGAATTATATGTGCAATTAATTCATATAGTTAATTTATGAAAATTTAAAAAGTAATTTATGAATAATTTTCATGCATTTATAATTTATTGCTTTCTATTAAAATTTAAATTAACCTATTATCATGCAATGGTTTAATATTTGGAAGAAATAACATTTTAATAATTTTTAGACTTTTTTTGGAAATTTAAATTCGAATAATGGTACAAGTATTTTTTATAGATGTCTAATATTTTAAAATAAATTGATCAAAATAACATGTTACCAAAGTAGCCTCTCTTGTGTTGGTTAACTTATTTCTAGAATATTAAGATAATTATATGTAAATAATTCATGTGAATATTAATCGACCCAAATGAAGGTTAATATTTGGCCGAATTACGTGCACACATATGGTAACAAATATGTGAAAATTATTCGATTTTTCATGTGAATAATAGGTAAGTCCAAAGAAAGACTTGTTGTTTGACAGAATTTTATTGTCAATATTTGATTACTACACTAAAATATTGTGGATAAGTAATTAATGCATATATTAATCGGCCGAAAAGAAGGCCAATATTTGGCCTAATTAGATAGACACCCGCGGTGATAAATATGCGATAATTATTAGGCATTCCATATGAATAATATTTAGTCCAAAGAAAGACTTATTATTTGACAGGAATTTATTATCAATATTTGATTACTGCACTAAAAGTATTATTTACAAGTTAATATTTTTGTCAAAGACTAAGTATTAATGTTGTATTAGGTATCTTGTAATGAGCCCTACCATTATTTGAATTACTAAAGTTCTACATAAAACTTATACGAACATATTATTTTGTTCAATTTGCGATTAATTTATTTGCTTATATTATGTCTGCCAACATTATTCTATTTTCATGTTGAAATATTGAAAATGAAATAATATTATTGCTTGTCTTTATGAATCTTAACATTTTACTAAGGATTAAACAACTTACTGCTCTTGCGATTAAAAGTTTTAATGCGAAAAAATAGAAATTTTGAGAAGCGAGATTGATCTAAGTGCGTGAGTTTTATAATTATAAGTGTAAAATTTTAGAAACTTTCAGGGGACATAATGTTCGAAAAGGTAACTAATGACAAAATTTCTATTAAAAAAACTGAAAAGCGCTTTTCTAAAGGTAATAAAGCTCAAATGATTATGATTTAATCGAACTTGATTTCAATAAAGTATAAGATTAAAGAAGATATAAGGGAGTACCTGTCTCATCTTACTTTGAAACTTAAGAAACTAAGGTTAAAGCAGTCTAAGGATTTGCTTGTGCATTTAGTTTTGATTCTCCCAATATAATTTAGTAAGTTTAAAGTTAATAACAAAAGAATAAATGACCTCTTAATGAGTTCATTTTTATTGTGTGCATAAGGAGAATAGGTTGAAACAATAAAAGACTAAAATTACTCACTTAGCAAGTACCTTTAAGGACATGAATAAGAAAACTACAGGTAGTCCAACACAAAAGAAACCAAATAAGAAATCTATTACTTTTGTTAGGCTCTTTGATACATAGAGAAAAACTGTGCCAATAAGAGTACAGTTTTCACTTTGGTTTGTTTGGCAATTAATTTAGTCTTAGTCCAAGACACATTTTATGAATAGATCTAGTGTTGTTATTCATATAAGGGTGTCCATTCGGAGTTACTTAAGTTGCCAAAATGTCAAATGATGCTGAAAGATTCATCAGTGGAGATGATAGCAAATCAGCTACAATTTAGGCCATACGAACATTTGAGTTATTATTATTAAAATTTTAATTTTATTTGAATTTGAAAAAGACATGTGGTACCATTTTTTAATAGAATTTGGTCTCTATTTCTATATTAAATAAATTTGGTCATTCTTATTCATTTGAAAATAGCTAATTTAGTCTTTTTTTTTAAATTCGAATATCATTGGATATACTGAACATTTTCATAATATAATCCTATGATCCCACATTCAGCTCTTTTCAAATCAAAAATATCAGTTCTTTGAGGATATTGAGCTTAAGGAGGAGACAAAATTAGGGATTATGTCTTTAAAGAAAAATCTTATAAGGCATTATTGAAAATCTATCTGATCAAGATAAACAGGTCATTCCCAATGATGAAGAACAACACCCTCAAAATGGATGTCATTGAAGAGATGTACTAGAGAAAGGAAAATGTGGTTTCTGATGGTTATACCAGATTTCTCCAATACATCAAGATGATATTAGATTAGTAGAAGGTGATCCCATTGAGCAATGCAAAGTAAAAATTTTCAAAAGTAGATTGATGTCATAAATATGTGATTAAGTTTATGAAAGACAATGACGATTTGATAGCATCTCCCATTACCTGAAGGTATAAAGCTGATTGATTGTAAATGGATATTTAGAAACAAGAAGGATTCAATAGGTAATGTGGAAAGGCATAAGACTTATCTTGTCACTATAGGCTTCACTAAAAAAAAAAGACATTGATTACAAAGATATTTTCTCTCTAATTTCATTGAAAGTCTCTTTTAAGATAAATGACTTTAGTACCAAGTTTTAACTTTGAGCTATATTAGATGAATGTAAAAATAATATTTCTCAATTATAACATTGATAAAATGATTTATAAGGTGCAATCAGAAAATTTTGTGTTAAAAATACAAAGATTATGGTTTTCAATTTTTTAATAAAAATTCATCTATGAGCTCAAGCAAGTTTTCCATTAATTTTATTACAAATTTCATCAAATTATCATCTCATTCAGTTTTGAAATAAATTCAATTGATGATTGTATATACGATAAGTTTAGTAGGAATAATTATAGGTTTAGTGGAAGTAACACACAGACATCAATATCAATATAAGTTTATTGCATAAAATTAAGATATTTCTATCAACAAAATTTAAAATGAAAAATCTTGAAAATGCATCTTTTGTATTAGGAATTCAGATACATTGAAATTATTTCAGTATATTCTCGAATTATCATAAAAGACTTGTATCGAGAAAGTACTTAAGATATTTAGCATGCAGGATTACAGATTAGAAAACACATCATTGATAACGGAGACAAGTTTAGTCTCAATCAGAGCCTCAAGAATGATTTTGAATATAAGTAAATGCATAAGATTTTCTATGATTTATTAGTAGAAAGTTTGATATATGTTCAGGTTTGTATGCATCCAGATATTGCATACATTGTTTGAATGTTGAGTAGATATCTAAATTGTTTTAGAATAGAATGAATATTTTAGAAGTAGCCAAATAGGTATTAAAGTATCTTTAGAGAACAAAACACTGTATGTTCACATACAGAAAGTTGGGTAAGTTAGAGATTATTTGGTATTCAGATTTTGACTTTATTGAATGCAAATACAGTTTTAGATCTACTTCAAGCTATATATATCTGCTTGTTCAAGAAGTTATATCAGGAAAGAAAGCTAAGCAAACACTTATAGTTTTTCAACTATGATAGTAGAGTTTATAGCATATTATGAGGCATCTAATTGTGGATATGACTATAGAATTTTTGTCATAGGCCTACGAAATATGGATAGCATAAAAAGTCCGCTTCAGTTATTTTGTAACAATAAATTAGTAGTCTTATATTCCAATAACAATAAGAGTCAGCGATGTTCCTAATTATTAAGGAAAGGATTCAGGAAGATAAAGTATCTATAAAGTATATTGCAACAAACCCAAGGTTGCGGATCGGCTTATTAATGGTAAAATTTCAAGATTTTCATGAACGCACTACTCGTATGGATGTTATATTATTTAATGATATGCTAGTTAAGTGGGAGGTTGTATTTGTTTATTTTTCTAGTTTGGACATTTTACTATGATTATGGATATTTTCTGCAGCAATAAAGTATTCGATATTTTGGTTATTCAGTCTTTTAATTTTGGTTTGATCTCATCAAATAAAGTCGGACCAGTTGAAAATAGACATGTTAGATCACATAAGATTTAATTTTCAAGCTACTTATGTATACTTAATCTATGTCATTTAGTTTTGTTTGATATATGTGACCATTGATGGGTCTAGTTACGACGAATGTGACAAATGGTGCTTTGATCCTATGTTGGCATAACTGACAGACGAGATTGTTCGGACATGATTTTGGTTATGATAGCAGAAGGTTTTGACCTCTTAAGGTTATATATAATTATAAAATTATATGTGATCCAAGTGGGAGATTGTTGGATTTTGGATAAATTTATATAATAATTTTATATATGCTATTATAAATAGCAGCCCAAAATTATTAAAGTCATTTTATAAGGTTTATAGGCCTAAATCATCTAATAAAGTATGAGTCTTCTATGTATAGAAACTCTATTGCTTATTTTCTAATTTCTATTTTTATGATGGGCTAAATTAGAAATGTGAAAGATATATACATTATATAAATGGTTGTGATTCTCAGGTTATGCACTTTTAGGGTTTCTTTTCTAGCATCCCATCATTAAAAAAGAGGAAAAACCCTAAGCCACTAACTTGAAAGATCAGAAAACTTCCAGATTCAAGAACAACTGCTCCTATGGATTTAAGTACGCTTCCACTTATGGTTTATATTTCTTAGTGATTTAATATAAAGGATCCTAAGGTGATTAATAGTTTTAATTAATAAGATTTTCCCAATTGATGAATATCATATAATTATTAATTAATAGATTCAATAATCAATTTTAATTTCTAATAAAGATTTAAACAAATAGTTATCAATCTATCTTCTTAAAAAAGAGAAAAATTAGCATGTCTTTTGAATGATATACAAAGAGGCTTGTCAAAATATTCAAATGATAGAAAAAAGAAGGGAAAATAGAATTTAATCTAATTTTTTGTTACAATATAATCTAAATTGAATAAACATCAATCAAATTTCTGAAATTGAAATTGTGGATGAGTAAATAGCAATGAAATTTCTAAAATGGAAATAACAATTAACGAATAAGGCATGTTGAGAAAAGAAGATAAAACTAATCATATTCTCAAAATACTATTAATAAAGGTTCGAGTTATGGTAATTAATTCTGCGGCCCTACTTATATCTAATCAAGGAACATATAGTGTGTGTTTGGAAATAGATAAAACTTTTGTTGAAAAGTTGTAGAGAATAGAAGTTGTCAAATGATGTGATATAATAGGGGTAAAATGAGGAATAAATAGGATAAAGTTAAAATAGATACGTTAGTTTGTGTTGGTAGTTATGTAAAAATGATTAAAAAGTAGGGTAGTTGTATAGAAAAATGTGAAGAAATGATTAAAAAATAAGATAGTTGTGGAGAGTGAAAAGTTTTAACATGACAACTTTCACTTGTTAACAAACACACCCATAAACACTTCCCTGCAATCTCCTCGTCACTTACATGCAATGTACTCATTTTTTGTATGTTGTTTATTGAAGTGTATTTGAGAAATGATGAAACTAAAAAAATTTTGTTGCAAAAGTTTTTGAAATAAGAAAAACAATAAGATATAATAAAGTTAATAATGAGGAATAAAAAAAATAAAATTAAAATAGACAAGATAAATTATATGAATATTTTTGTAGAAATGAGTAAAATATAAGGTAATCACATAAGAATATATAAAGAAATAATTTAAAAATAAAGTTATTGAGGAAAACGAAAAGTTTTAAATAAAAAATTTAATTTAAAAATTTTTATATGTTGCCAAACATGCTTGTAAAATTTAATTTATTTATTATATTTAGTATTATTTGTTTAGCTAAAAAATCAAATTTCATCCCAATAGATGTGCATGGCGCACATCTACTTGAAAATAGAGAGTAAAAATATATTTGTTATTTTAGATAGTTTAGATATTGTAAAATAGTAATTAATTTTTTAGTATTAAGTCATTTTATTATGTTGGTTTTACACATTTGTAAATAGGAACATACATAATAATAATGGAAAATGAAAGGATTTTATAATAATATAAATAATGTTAAATACGATTGATAGAGTATATTTTCAATCAATCATCAAAATATTAAAATAAGAGGTTATATAAAAAGGAAGTTCAATAGAAGCATACCATCAATTCTATAAATTTACCAACCGAGGCTAGCTCGGTTGGTCACCGATAGCGACGCAAATACTGCGTCGCGCTGTCGGTGCGGGTTCGAATCCCGGATGGGATTTTCGGCCCAAAAAAAAAAATGTAGGAGCAGGTAGTCTCCTGGGTGGAGGGAATGTGAGAGCAAGTAGTCTCTCGGTGGCTTGTTGGAAGCTGTGTCTTCCAGATTCTTTCGTAGAGCTGTGTCTCCAGATTTCTTTGGGATGTTATGTGTGTCCCCATATTTGTAAGAATGTCTCAGATCTTCAAAAGTATGAAATGTGTTGAGATATATGTAATTACATACCAATCAAAAAAAAAATTCTATAAATTTAAATTACACTAGCTTAGTGTGGAATTTTCTTCGTAATGCGAGGGTCAGTTATTAGGTGGAAGCTCATTTGTCTCCCGGATGCGCAAGGGCTTGACAGTAATATCCAAAAAATATCTGAATTGTAAAAAGTACTAAAAAAATTCCTATAAATTAAAATCATGTAGCTTTTATTCATGAGGCATGATCTGATATGCGCACGCGGATAAAAATTTCTATGCGATCACACTAGCAATTTCACGCGGATTATTGTAAAGTAATAGGAGATTTCCTTCATGCTCAATGAAGTTTTAAGATTTTATTTAAATGAATCCTTATAAAAATTACGTGATTAAATCTTACGAAGTTGATCTACCTAAATTCATATAGTTTTTGTGATTTAATTGCCATTGTTTCCATGATTCAAGATAATTATTTTATTTAATCCCTAGGATATAAAGGAATAAATATGAAATTTTATTTTATGCATTAATAGATTTAGAAAATTTTATATCCGAAGTCAGATGAAATTAAAAATGTATTAAAACTAATATTTTTTTTTATCCACAAATTGACGATCAATGTATAAGAGTGTTGTTTGAACTTTGAATACACAGAAGATTTTCTTATCATTATGATATATTACATACATGTGAACTTATATAAATAAAAATTAAAATAAAAAATGAAAAATGGACTGTGAACAGCATCCTATGATGCTGCTGAAGAAGGGACTCACCGCTAGTGGGCCCCACTGAACTTTAGATCGACAGCGGCCGGCCTTGCCCCCCCGCCCCCCCAAACTTCCCCTGCATGCTGGGCCAGGCCCAGTGTCCACATGGTAAGCCCAGCAATAGCCCCCCAAGCGCCAGCAGAACGGGATCACGGTTTTAATCACGGGAATAGCCTCCAAATAAAGTAAGAGCAAGACTTTAAATACGGACAACCTTTTCCATTCCAGTCGAACTTGTTAAGTTTTAACAACACCCACTTGTTACATTTTTGGAAAAGAATACATCTTGATTTGAAGAGATGGTCGTCATGTAACATCTTGTTACATTGATTTTAATGTTACTTAACAGGCGAATGGTTAAATATCGATCGGCTTACTTCATTCAACAAAATGAATATTTTGATGCTTATGGGAAATTTACTCAATCTGTTATATTTATCATCATTTAGATTATCATAAAAAATTTCTTATTTATTTAGTATCCACGTATGTGGGTCGCATCTATAAACGTATAAAATCAATATAATAAAATAATTTAATATTAAATATTTATTTTTAAATAGTATTCTTCAACATCTAAACTATATAAAATATCATTACTATATGGATAAATAATTTTATAAAATATTGTTACATTCTAATGCATATACGAACGAATCTAAGTATTTTCACTAACACACACATGAATGTACTAAGTTTTAAGCAAATGTGACCCATATGCATATTTCATTTGGGTGAAACCTGGTATCCTAGTTAAACAAATAATATTAAATACAATAAATGAGATAAACTTATTCTAATAAAGTAAAATATTACTACATTCTAATGCATATACAAACGAATCTAAATATTTTCACTAACACACACATGAATGTACTAAGTTTTAAACAACTGTGATCCATACGCATATTTCATTTGGGTGAAACTTGGTCTCTTAGTTAAATAAATAATATTAAATATAATAAACGAGATAAACTTATTTTAATAAAGTATATTCCTCTTTATTCATGTTCTATTTTAGTAATGATGTTTATCTATTAATTAGTAAAATATTAAAACATATAATATTTAAATTTAGCATAAATATGTCTTTATATTTAACATTTATATAAATTCTTAAAATTATACTACTTTATCCCCATTTTTTATAAGCCCAAGATCACAAAAACAATCCGAAACTAATTTGAAGGTTCTCTTGATACTTATTAAAAAAATGTGAGGGTTAAACCAACTTTGTCTGAAATCCATATAAAAATATGGTTAGATGAATTTTTTAAAAAAGTATAATCAGGATTGGGTAAACCTTAACTTAATACGGCCCCACCTCGATTCTCACCTCTAGGCTTGATATTTCTTGACATTTAAGATGAATAAGTTGAGTTGCTTGGAGATTTGAACTTAGCTTTTTTATAGTTGGATACCACTTTGATGGTAAAATGTTGATTAATTTACTTCTTAAGAGATAATTAGTATTTTATAATCCATAATTATTCAATAGCTGCTTTACTTAATGGCTAATGATCTGGTGACTTGAGCAGCTTCCAAATGCGCCGGTCACATAACCTAGAGTATTTAATTTATAAACTAAGTTTTATCATTTTTAGAGATATGTATATTATTTAAGATTTTAAATAAGGGATTTATTTGTCATGGTAAAAACTTTTAAAAAGACTAAAATACTTCCATGTTTAAAAATCCAAAAAATATATACACATGTGCAAAAATAATAAAATTGATTTACAAATTAAATATAAATAAAAATATAAAAATCCAACTATAATTTGCGGCTGGAGCAACTGGGGAGCAATTATAGCTGACAGCATGTGATTTGCCCCCCTTAATTTCTTATTATTTATAGTTTTAGCGAATGTTAAATTTACTAAAAATAACAAAATTTATTTATTTTAGGACCCCACTCGGTATATAACTCATTTTTTAAAACTTGTTTGAAACTCATATGTGGGTCCAAGCATAAATGTCCCATGTATATTTTAAAATATTTTTTATTTTTTTAATATTTTATTTTGAATTGTAAAAATAAAAATAAAGTATTTTCATCTGCTAGGCCCATATAGATATGCAAAATATTTTTATCCCATATAAAGAAATAAAAGAATTTTTTTAAAAAAAATTTGTGTATCACACCCCGTTCATTGAACCCAATTCCTTAGTTTTCGCTCTTAAAGAGCGATCTTGTTAGCCCGGGCTAAGTAAATGCCTTACTTAACCCATCTCGAAAATCCTATTTAAAACAATTTTTTTTGTTTTTTTCTTTATACACTTGTTTACCTAAATGTATTTAATATATAAATCAAGTTTTACTATTTTTGGATATCTATATTTTTTTTAGATTTTTAAAAGTAAGAGTATTTTAAATACATATATACACATAGATGTTTAAAAATCTAAAAAAAATAGATAACTATATTCAAAAATGTTAAAACTTGGTCTATATGTGAAATACACTTAGATAAACAAGTGTATGAAGAAAAAATTAAAGAAAATTGTTATAAATAGGTTTTTTAAGATGAATTAAGTGGAGTATTTACTTAATCCAGGTTAACAGGATTACTCATCTTCACTCGTTGAGGACATTTTCTTCTTGTAAGAGACCTGAGATAGGTCTTGCGAGCCACACGGGGCAACTTTGTGGGTTGGTTGAAGTTTCTTGAGTGATTTTGAACTTGGGTTTGGTAGCAGATCGCCCACCCACCACCCAAGTCGATCAAGCCCACTGTACAGAGAAGGCACGTGGCAATATCCACATTCTCTTGCGTCCGTAGAATCATGCATGCCGACATGAAATCTTAGGATCCACGTGGGTCCCCGCCCATACGAACTGCAACATGTTTTCCCTCTCCCCGCGGGTAGCGTCTCTCCGCTGCATCCCTTTCTTCCTGCCTGCCTTTAACTAATCGATCGTCTGATCCTCACTGAGCTTTCACCCACCGACCCTCCACATGGCATTGCATGGCTTGGCACCCCTGCCCCTTTATTACATTCTTTCTGCGCACCCAACATGTGTCTCTTGATATGCAGCCAACGGCCATGTCTCTATCCACGTGGAAACATGCTGCACGTGATTAGGTCCCATCAATTCAGTTACACTGCATACATCTAGAGCTAAAAATAATCTCATTTTACATGTCGTGATGCTTTGATTGGATTCAAATATTTATTCAATATATATTGTAAGTGTTTACAAAAGTGTGTTTATATACAACTAACAATTTTTGGAATAAATTTTTTTCAATTTTTACAATTATTAAATTTTTATTTTTTTTTCATATTCTCCTGTATAACTATCTTATTTTTAATCATTTTTACACAACTATTTACACAACTAACTTATTTATTTTAATTTTATTCTATTTATTCTTTATCATTACTCCTATCACATCATATAATTTTTTCTCATTTGAAAATTTTTTATATTAAAAACTTTCTTCCAAAAGTTTTATGACTTTCTAAACACAACTAAAATGATAAATTTTGGGAAGTGATTAAATTGTTGGAAGAAAAAAAAAATTTAAAATTTTTTTTAAATATAAGAAAGCGATATGATGCGAAATGAGTAATAGTTAAAAATAAACTAATTGTCTAAAAATTGTGAAAACTGATTAAAAATAGTGTATTTATATAGAAAATTGTGGTGAAATAATTAAAAAATATGGTAATTATGAAGAGAGAAAATTTTAGTTTAAAACAAAATTAGAACCCATTTTATTCTTTTAGAACTCGTGTTCAACGGATTTTATTATCCTACAGGTTAACTTGGTTTTAAATTCGGTAACTGAAACAAATGAAAACTTAAAATATTGCTTTGAAAGGTTGTCTTTAATGTCTAAACTCTAGGTATATACGTTCTCTTTTACCAATGTTCCTTTTTTAGAAGGAAAAAGTATACGAAGATATGAAAATTTTTAAAAAATTATACAAGATAACAATTTTTTTTTCTTTTACAAAGGTTTCTTTTTGAGAAGGAAAACGTATATGAAAATACGAAAAATAGAAAAATTATACAAGATAATAATTATACATAAATTAAGGAAGTGTTTTGTAATATGAGACTGGAATGTAATTAGAAAAGAACGAAATTTTAAAGTAATTAATTACTTTATTTTTTTATTTTTATTCATGGATTTCAATCATTTTTTCATATTTTTCATACAATTAACCTATTTATTTTCATTTCATTCCCACTTTACTTGCAATGCAAAATACATGTTTAAATTTTTTGAAATGTTTCATAAAACTGTCAACATATGTGTATTTAATTTATAAATCAAGTTTTATCATTTTTAGAAATATGTATGTATATTTTATTTTTTAAATAGAGGGTTTTGGTCATTTTTAAATGATTATTATTTTTAAAAATAAAATATAGATATTTTCAATAATAAAACTTAAAACATAAATTAAATATATTTAGATTAACAGTACAATAAAAAAATTTTAAAAATAAAAAATGAATTTTGCACTTGGATGTATTAAAATTCAATGCATTTCAATAGATGCATTGAAACATCACTCGTAATCATCAAAGAGAAATTTTTAAATTTTTTTATTCTTGTGTTTCTATCTTTCTTGCCTGCCACAATCCTTAAAACGTCACTAATAACGTATTAAAAAAGGTAAAGTTGAAAAGTATTTGTTGTTTAAAATAAGACCGACAAAAGCTCGGCCCTGGACGGTGGCAGGCACAAGCAGAGAGTGAGAACCGAGGGCGCCAGCAACCCCGGAAAAGTAACGCGGATTAGGGAATAAAAAAAAGAAAAAGCGTTGGAGATGAATATGGACCAAAAATATTAGTTGTGGAATGTGGATTGTCAGGTGGAAACCTCTCCAGCCACAACCGGTAGCCCTCACGAAATTAAAGGGCTACGTGGTTGTCATCCGCAGGAGGATGTAGATTAGCGGTCAGGATGCGATTCATGCTAACAGAGAGGGCAGAAATGCTGGAGACAGCCGTTGATCATGGCCCGTAGATACCAGAATTGGATGATGATGCTCACTTGGAGTAAAAGATCATCACCGTTGATGTCCGATCCTAAGCTATGATCAATGGTCTGGATTTTAAGCATACAATCTAACGGCTCGTCATCTAAGCTTGGGAATTTGTCGCGTTTGATGACCGGCGACTGGAGGAGGTTGGAAGTCGTTGGTGGTTAAAGGGAATGCTTCTAGCACCGGATAATTGCGTGTAATCTCCGGGAGTCCCGATATTAAATAATCGCTAATCACCACTAATTAAGGTACATGTGTTCTCCAGCCAGAGACGGCGTGTTTTAGGATAAGATAAGAAAAGGACAGGGGAAAAGTCGGTTGCAACCGACGTAACCTCCCTTCATTCAATGCTGCACGTAGACAACTTTCGCTTCTGGTGTGCATGGACCGAATATGCTTCAGATGCTCTTCGAGGGCAGAGCAGATGATGGTTTGGCGATTTAAGATGCCATTTTTTATTTTTTATTTTTGCCTACTTCTTCACCAAAAAGATGATTATCTTATTTTTCTATTATTATTTTTTAAATTCTAATTTTTCTTTTTTCACATCTTTTTTACAACTACCTTATCTTAATATTTATTTTATCTTAATTATCTTTATTCATATTATTAACTCAATCATATCATATCCTATTGTTTTCTTACTTTCTAAAAATTCTTTTCATAAAATTTTCCTTCCTGTTTTTACGTCTTGCCAATTCAGGGGCTTATTTACTATTAAGCAAAAAAAAATTCAACATTTATACTCATTTTTTTATATGATTTAATGTTTTAATTACAAAGTTACTTTATATATTATATTTTAATCTTTATATTCTAATTATTTTTATATCTTTCTATACAGCTATGATATTTATTTTATTAACCTTTAATCATTCACTACAAAGAAAATCAATTTCTGCAACATTTTTATGCAGCAGAATAAAATTCTGTTGTGTATAATATTAGAAGAAGTATTTATTTATTGCATATAGATAAACATATGAAAAATGTATGCAGAAAATTTCGGTGCAATTTTAGTTACTAATTATTGCATTTATCCATATACCACCATGTATGTGCAGTCATGTGCTGGTTAATAAGCTTGCTGCATAAATAGATTTTTCTTGTTATGATTACTTTTTCTATATTACATTTCTTTTATTTTTTAAAATTTTTCTTGCGAAAATTTCTTTGAATTTCTTACATCATATCAAATATACCCTAAATAGTATTTCATGGTTAGGAATAACATTCTCTCATGCCAATCAAACTTACTAATGTACGGATCTTTAGTCTTCACCTGGATGTGCTGTATATGAAAAAAATAAAGAAAATAAGAATGGGGAATAATTCCAACGATCATGAAAGGAGAAATGTTGGACCTCAAAATGCTTAAATTGACAAAAGGAATTACAATAATTTGAATAGCAGAGGTATTAGCGGATCCAAATCCGAGAGAAGAGCAATCATGTTCAAATAAATGACATCCTAAAATTTTTTGAAAAATTCTAAGAAAAATTATATAATTTTTTTAAAATTCTAAAAAAGCTATATAAAATTTGAAACCCCCTCTGAGATCTCTATAGATAAGCTTATGAATGGAACTATTCAGAATTATATACCTAGATGGAGTGAGAACAAAAATGGGAGAAAAGTTTACAATGTCTTCATTTTCAATATAATTTATGATTTTCAAATATACATAGCAACCTTACATTTTTCTATTTTGAAATACTACTTTTTATTTAGGGTTTGTTTGAAAGGCGATAAAACTTATGAATGAAAATTTGTTAATCTAAAAAAATAATATGATATGATATGATAAGGGCAATGATGATAAGTAAAAAAAATAAAGTTAAAATATATATGTTAGATATATAAGCAGTTATGTAGAAATTATTAAAAAATAAGTTAGTTATATAGGAAAATGTGAAGAAATAATTAAAAAATAAGATACTTATAAAGAGTAAAAAGTTTTAGATTGAAAAGTTTTAGTTTGACATTTTTTTATGAGGCTTTTCAAAGTATACCAACTACATTTGATCATTATCCCAAATATAACCACTATTTTTCTAAAATTTCAGATATACACACTATCTTTATAATTAATTTTAAAAACACAAAATTCATGAGTTAACATCGTTAGTTAATATATAAAATTACTAATATGCAAAGCAAATTTTGAACATAATTGAAAATTTTGAATATTATAACTTATCAATAATCATGCATGAACTCTAAATTTGAAAAGCCAAAATTTCATTTTCTTTTTTTATTTAATCTGTTATTATTCTATAACAGATGTATTTTGGATATTTTATGAAAATTTAACTAACGGTTTTTAATGGAATGATATTTTTCAGATCAACTGGAAACATAGTAGGCATATCTGAAATTTTAAAAACGTGATAGGCAGATTTAAAATTAGGGTCAAACATAATGATTATATTTGAAAAAAGTACTTTTTTATACATTGCTAAACACAACCTTGAATATAATCTTTTTATTTTTGGATAGATAACAACTCTTACTCATTCGGTCTCCTCATCCAATTTCGATCGTATTTCGATGAAAATCAACTAAGTTATTAGAAGGACAAGCAATTGGAAGGGCCACCGTGCTAGTGCATCAGTCGTCTCGAAACGCCGTAATAGCAAACGACTCCCGCTTGACTAGTTGCTAGGAGAACTAATTCAATGCATCAGAGTGTAAAACTCTATGTTTTAATATTTTTAATTTTTTTTATAAAATTATTAATATAATTGTATTTAGTTTATATGCTAAATTTTACCATTTTTGGATAGATGTATATATTTTTTAAATTCTTTAAAAACAAGAGTGCTTTAGCCATTTTTAAGTGACTAAAATACTTTTAGTTTTAAAAAATTAAAAAAATATATTTATATATCTCCAAAAATTATAAAACTTAATATATAAGTTAAATCCACTCAAGTTAACAATTTTGTAAATAATTTTTTAAAAAAATATTAAAAAAATTGTACGCTGATGGATTGAAATTTCTTCTCTTGTTGCTGGTCCAGTCAATGCATAGCAGTAAGTGCGATCACGACGGAATACTCGCGGTCCGCGAGCGCTTGCAGATCAGATTGCGGCACGCGCATCATCATGCTCGAAAACGCACTCGGATTTTCGGAGGCCATCGAAATTCCTCGCGTACTTTCTTCTCATTTTCTCGATGTTCTCAACTAGAAATATGGACTCAGTTTTTTCGGTTGCTAAATAGCCGTCGAGATAACAGCATTAAGGGGTGGTCTATTCGATCATTAAAAGGAACTAAATACTAGATGAGGAGGAGAAGATACCCAACCTGATAAATGGTTCAGATGTTCTGGATACTTTCCGTTGTCAATGATTCAATCCCAAACCCACATGCGCGCGAGAGCGGGGTAGGTGGTGGATCCCAGAGGCAAGGAGGGGCCGTTCATGAGAAATCGTGTGGATCCCACCACGTGGAAAAGATACCATCCGCAGCATTAGAAAAAGATCGCGCGCGCCCTCCCCACCGGAGGCTTCGAGGAAGTCGTGGCGGGCCGGACACGTGGCGCAAGGTGGGTCTCCAGATTGATCGACACGACGCAAGCTGGAGGACTCGGGTAGCCGACGCCTAGCCGTTGGAAAGGACGCGAGCGGTTTGCTTTTAGGCTCCGAGTGATGAGCTGGCCACCTGCCATGTGGATGTCTGGAAGGGCACCCAGATCGTTGAGGTGCTTCCCGCGC
This sequence comes from Annona cherimola, assembly GCA_030490835.1. NCBI lineage: Eukaryota > Viridiplantae > Streptophyta > Magnoliopsida > Magnoliales > Annonaceae > Annona > Annona cherimola. The sequence goes on along the minus strand of CM059972.1, from coordinate 24,167,835 downwards.
CTTCCTGATGCCGACACGTGTGGATGTTATGGGACCTGTCCACACGTGTCAAAAATCCTGGCCACGATATGGAAAATAGCCATGCGCCAATAGGGGACAATATTTATGGGCACGTTGACGTCGACGTGTAGCCGCGGGCCAGTTATCCAACGGACAGCATTTTCTGAAGAGGATATGTCGGCATGGTGGAAATGGGCGACGATCAGCGAAACACTTGTCCGGGAAAGAAGCTGCTGCTGCCTCCTAACCGGAGACCCACCAATCAACAACCACGGTTTCACGCACGTGCCTCGCTTTCACTTGAGCGGAGGAATCGCTGCATGGTGCTTCTGAGGTCCTTGCTCGCCTGGTGCCTCCCTCCCCTTTGCTTGTCCGGCCCTGCCCGGATCCGTTCGCGTAAGCTGGACAAGTGCGTTGCACATGGAATTTAGAAGCAAATAACCGCTTTTTTTTTGGCTATGAGGTGTAGATATGTCGAAAGATGGAAAATTCTTCTACTGACGGTTCAGGATTGTTCTGGAGCGGAATAAGGTCTTGCATTAGAATGCGGCATTAACATATATCCGACCGAAAAATTAAATTATATTTATCCATGAGATGTATGAGACTGAATTAGAAAAGTATAAATAATTAATTTTTTTTAAAATAATTGACATTAATATACATAATTTATTTTTTATTGGCATGCACGTTGATACTACTGAAAAATGATTTTTGTAATATATAAGATGTATAATTTATAATATTATTTCTCATTTTCCAAAAAACTTCATTTCCTGCCTCGCAATACCTTCGCCCCTTTTGCATATTTACATTAATGTACTCGGAAAAAGCCTGAAGGACACGGATTCAAAATGGTATTTTCGCCCTGCAAATTTTATGGGTTACCCCACAACCGGTGTCTGATGGCCCATGGTAGAAGTAATGAATTTTTGTTCGGAAGTCTGATCAACGTGGCCCACAAGACGAATAAATGATGCAAAAAGTTGGAAATGTTTCAATGAAACTATGATATGGTTAGAAACTTGAAATTAATTTGACCACCCAAAAAGTGAGCAAAGTGCACAAACTAGCGTGACTGGAACATTTTGAAAACAAATAAATAGATAAAAGAGCTGTGTTGATGGGGCCTTAGTGTTCTTTATACTAACCTCCTTGTATCAAGGACGGACAGTAGGTCCGTAGTCTTCCTTTTTTTTTTTTTTTTAACGAATTCCCCAGAAAAGTGGCATGTTGGGAGGAAAAGATGATGCTGTATTCTTGTTGAATGCAAATTGGTTGGACTCCTCATCGAGATAACGATACAAAAATAAAACGCTGTTATCAGACAAAATAAAATATCAATTCAATAGCTATAAATTAAAAAGTATGAAAATCTACGCTCGTGAAGAGAAAAGTGTTATGATCCGATTCAACTGGTTTTTGGTTGTGTTTATATTAGCAATAAAATTTCAACGACGCTCCGTTTGATGACAAGGAAAGAGGTTTGAAAAAAAAAATTGAAAAAAAGGGATAAGGTTATAGGATAAGGACACAATAATTATGAATAATAACAATAAAATGGATAGGGCGGTTAGTCTAGAAACATATGGGAAAATGAAGCAAAATATAGATAACAATAAAAAGATAAAATAGTTAATTAACTAATTAAGATGTATTATACAAAAACCTACCTAGAAATGAGTAAACTTTTTTGTTATTAATATCGCCAAATATTCTTAAAATCCGAACTATGTTGATTTAGCAATATGAAACCGAATATATAAATCTAATAGCTTTATGATATTAAATTTACATTTTTTGTCAAATAAGGCTTACAAAAATATTAAAGGCGATAACGGTGTTTGTAACATAAAATTATTTCCTTGCTCATATGCCCTATCGATTATCTCATCGTCATAAGATAACGAACCTACTGTTGAATGATAGTGCTTCAAAGATATTGGCATTAAAAGTTGAAATGTGATTAAACGCACCCGAGAGCAGCTAAGTTTGTGCACCCAGGTGTATTTATCTTATTTTTTAAAGATTTTTTATACAACTACTAATGTAAGTATAATTAACATGTATATCAAGTTTTACAATTTACTATAAATGTTAAATAAACTTAAATTAAAAAGCTGCATAAAAAAATTTCAAAAAAATTTTAAAAATAAATTTTTGCACCAGGGTGCATAGGAATAAAATCCTTAAAATTTTACCTATTTTGTCTAACTTTGATGAATAAATTAATATTAAATTCACTCATTTTACTTAATATTTCACACAATATGTCTTACTTCCACTTTTAGGTTCACGATGCCTTTGTTAAGCTTTTAAAACTTTGTAGATAAAAATTTTTTTATTTAAAATTTTTCACTTTCCACGATTCATCTATTTATTAAATTATTTCTTCGTATTATACAATGCAATTAATATACTTTTTAATTATTTATACGCAATTGTCCATAAAAACAATTTATATATTTTAACTTATTATTATTTTTTTTATTCAGGCACATTATTTTCTTTCATCTTAAAAAGTTTTACACTAAAAATTTTCCATTCGACAATTGTGTCACTTTCCAAGCGCATCTAATTAGAAAAATTTTGTTGGTAAACAAAAAATCCTAATTTTAATAAATAAATTACTTTAGACCTAACGTGCAGTAAAGAGTTCCATTGTCAAAGTGGGTCAAAAACGGTGCAGTGTTGCCGACACCATTGAAGCACTGCCACCCGTAGAAATCCAGATGGGCCAACCAGCGTGAAGGCATTGCTTCTCTGGTTGGAGCGCCAGGCAAGTCCGGGACAGTCCTCCAGACGTCCAATTTCACTGGCCCCACATGATTTCTGGACCCGATTACGGTTATGTTAAGGCGATCCATTTCTTTTATTTATTTATTTATTTTGAAATAAGGTGATCCATTTCTTGATTCCCACTTCTCAAACATAAAAGATGTACTTTCAACACTAACCTCCATCTCAAATCCCGACCGTTCATTGCCTGGCCCCACAAATCTTTTGGGTCAAAAAGCCTTATCCGGTTTCCCCGGTCATTTTGATAGAAGGATCATCTGATGAACGTCCTGTCTCCGTCACGCGTGTGCTATCTTCCTTCGAGTCGAACCACCAGTTTGCCTGGTGAAACACCTCCGTAGCCACGTTTCCCCGCCTCCCTTCCAGTCTAATCTCCCGCTCCACGTGGAGGGTCCATTCCAGAAGCTTACCCACCCACGCCATCCCACCGTAGGTTTCCGCTTATCGCCACGTGTCGGCACACGACCCGAGATCATCCGAAAGTGGAGCCCCACGAAATTCGCATTTCGAGGGTTTTCCCTTGCATTTCATCGGCATGTCGTCCTCTCCCATGCCTATAAATTCCACCCCCCGCAACTCTTTCCCCAACTCAAGCAAGCCAGCAACGAGTAGCTGTCTACGATAGTCTTCGCTTCTCTACTGCCCCTCTAAACGTTTCCTTTTCTCTTCTCCTCAGCTTTGTTGAAGTATTCAAGATTGAATCATGGCGCCGGAAATCATCCTAAGCAGCAAAAGTACCGTTGGTATGAGAAAACCGGCTCGTGCTCTTCCCAAGCGGGCGTATGTTACGTTTCTTGCCGGGAACGGGGACTACGTCAAGGGAGTCGTCGGCCTCGCAAAGGGTCTGAGGAAGGTGAAATCCGCCTACCCGTTGGTGGTGGCGGTGCTGCCCGACGTGCCGGAGGATCACCGGAAGCTCCTGGAGTCGCAGGGCTGCATCGTGAGGGAGATCGAGCCGGTGTATCCACCGGAAACCCAGACGCAGTTCGCTATGGCGTATTACGTTATCAATTACTCCAAGCTTCGCATTTGGGATGTAAGTTTTCTGACCATGCAATACAACGCAATCCATTTGCGAAAAGGAGTGTAGTTTTACGCTAAGGACCCCCGAGGAAGTGCTTGTAGTTTTCTCGTCGGGTGGTTATCGGAGGGTATTTTCGCCTTTTTGTCATAGGATGTGGAACCAAAAGAGAACTTTTGGTCCTATGAAAGTACCCTCCATTGTTTTGTATCAATTTCGATTTCGTCAGGGTATGGAGGGGATTTGATTTGACTGACGTGTTTTGGATTCAGGTGTGTTTAGCAATTAATAAAAAATATTGAGTTAAAATTTTTTAATATAAAATTTTTTACTATCTACTACTATCATATTTTTTAATTATTTTTTTATATTTTTCTACACAATTATCTTATTTTTCAATTATTTTTACACAACTATCTATACAATTAACCTTCATTATCCCTCATCATTATCCCTCATCATTAACCCTGTTATCTCATATTTGACAATTTTTATTTTTCATAATTTTTCACGAAAAATTTTATTCATTACCAAACATGCCGTGCCTTTTATGCAGTTCGTGGAGTACAGGAAGATGATCTACCTGGACGCAGACATCCAGGTATACGAGAACATCGACCATCTGTTCGAGCGGGAGGACGGCTACTTCTACGCCGTCATGGACTGCTTTTGCGAGAAGACATGGAGTCACACGCCCCAATATAAGATCGGTTACTGCCAGCAGTGCCCCGACAAGGTGAGATGGCCCGCAGAGCTTGGCCCGCCTCCCGCTCTCTACTTCAACGCCGGCATGTTCGTCTTTGAGCCCAGCAAAGCGACCTGTCGGGCCCTCCTCGATAAGCTCAAGGTCACGGAGCCCACTCCATTCGCTGAGCAGGTATTGACTCAAAAATTTTCTTTTTGATCTATATTTTTGGGTTGGGTCGATTTTGGAAAGACGATTGAATGTTTTGTTGGGTGGGAAATTGCAGGACTTTCTGAATGTGTTTTTCAAGGATATTTACAAGCCAATCCCTCTGGTGTACAACCTGGTACTGGCCTTGCTCTGGCGCCATCCGGAGAACGTGGAGCTGGACAAGGTGAAAGTCGTCCACTACTGTGCTGCGGTGAGTATTTTTGCTTTTGGGAATTTGCAGATTATTTCTTCTTTGTTTGGGACGTGGAGTAATGGGAGATGGGGGATTTTGGAACAGGGATCAAAGCCGTGGAGGTACACAGGGAAGGAGGAGAACATGGACCGGGAAGATATAAAAATGTTAGTAAAAAGATGGTGGGACGTGTACGATGACGAGTCCTTGAATTATGAGCCTTCTCCAGCAGTGGAAGACGAGGCGGAGGAAACACAGTCCAACATCTTGCATCCTTTCCTTGCGGCGCTCTCCGAGGCGGGAGTGGTGCACTACATCACAGCGCCCTCAGCCGCGTGAGCATGGAGCTGCCGCGTGGACGCGGGTCAGAGTAAATAGCCACGGAAGCAAGGACGAAGATATCTTCTTTTTCTTTTTTTGAGTGGGTTTGGTAATGTGTGTAAAAAGCATATAGCTAAGAATATGGGGAATATGGTTGTAGCTAAGATTACGCGGAATATGGTTGTCTTCCCCGTATGGTTTTCTTTTCCTTGTTGTTTTTTTTTATGACCCAATTTGGGCATAAAAATTGTATTTTTTTTAAAGAATTAATGAAATTACCTTCCACTGTACACTTGGGCAGTTGGGCTCTCTCTCTCTCTCTCTCTCTCTCTCAAATTGAAGTACCGGTTTTTGTTTGCGAAGAATGCGAGCGTGGCGTGGTAGGCAATTTTGAAAACGACTGATTTCTTCTATTTCAGCGTGATATTGTGGAGGGAAGGTCTATCGATGTGTAACGGGTGGTAAATTAAAAAAAGAGTCGTAAACAGGTGTTTACCTGCCTAAGCACGAAAGAGGCTTATGGGTGGTCGAACGCATCTGGTCCACGAAAGAGGCTTATGGGTGGTCGAACGCATCTGGTCCACGAAAGAGGCTTATGGGTGGTCGAACGCATCTGGTCCACGAAAGAGGCTTCCCGTGAATATTAAATTTCGAGAAATCAGTAGGTTCAATTAGGCTTAAATACTGAAAGAACGTGTGATGATGGTCATACCAAGGTGGGACCATAGAAAGATTTTCTGAAGTGGTCTTCGCAGCAAGTTGGGCCCACGGGATGATCGCACCTAACCGAAGTGACGTTTGGAGCGGACAGACATGCTTGCGTGGAAATTCAGTTCAGGGCAGACATATTATGATAGTGATGAACCACTGGGCATTGTGATATGTGGAACCAGTGAAGCAGTAGTAGTGCAGCCTACTCTTTTAAGTAAATCGCCGATGCTGATCCTTGTTCGAAGGTATCTTTGGCCTCTTGGGGCATGCAACGAGATGGTAGTGGCCTGATCACCCAACCGAACAAGGAGGCCTACCCATCATTCAAACTGAAACCAAAGCAAAACCAAAAGCATCCACTTCATTAGGCAGACGATTGAAGCATTGCACGCGATTTCATCCGCACTAAATTCAGTCGCCTTGGGTTGGGGATCTACGACGACGACGACGACGACGACGACGGCAAGAAGTAATTGGCTTTTGCAATACAAGCCACGACTTTGTGGAGCTTGGGGGGGGCTGGGACTTGGGACATTGCTATTAAGTAACGGATCCAACGGGGGTGTTGTGGCTGCAAAGGCGTGGAAGAAATTCGGAAATGTTCCACCATTACGAATGTGAAGGCTGTGGTGGACGACGTCGACGTCCGAAAGCAAAGCTGCGTCTGTAGGAGAGATTTTGACGTGGATTTAGGGGAGGCAACCAAGCGGCTCATGGAGTGGCTAGAAGTGCTCTAAATATGCACTAAGTGCAATGTTTTAAAAACCGAACCAGAAACTGAACCGTTTTTATGTCCGGTTCAGGTCCAACCGGTTCAACCGTGTTTCAAACCGTTTTGAACTGTGACGTCAGCATGATATAATTATGACGTAATAATTATATTTAATTTATTTTAATTATTTCAAAATTAAATTAAATATGTAAATTTTTTGTAATATAAAAATTACACTTAGCATCAATAATACATTCAAGTACAATATATTAAAATTATTAAGCAAATAAAAAAAAAATAAGTGCACTGAACTTAAATAGGTGCAATTCTTTCATCTTTCATCTTATAACTAAAATATCTAAATAAAAATTCTAAATTATTTTATAAATCATTGCATACCATGCGGAGAGGAGATTGTTGAGCATGCATGAAATGTACGGAACACCTGAAAAATCCTCGGTTGATTTCTTCTTGATGATCCTCCAAAATGTTATTCTGTGAAGAATGATTTATTTTATTTTTTTAGTCAAAAGGAGATGTGAAAATTAATAAAGTGCAAAAAAAGAGACGAGAATTTGATGAGATAGGGATTGAGAATCTGCTACTCACGTCGTTTTCAAGAACAGAAACAGAGCAGTCGCGGGTCCTGTTCCAAGATGAGGCAGACGGTGAGATGTATGAGAAAAAGAAAACCAAGAGAAAACAAACCATGAAAAAGGAAGAAGTATCGGAACTCACAGACTATGAAAAAAGAAGAAGTATCGGAATTCACCGAAAATCCCAAACATGGACAGATCCCAAACATGGACAGATTGTGCCCGTGGCGTGCAACAATCCATTTGCGGAAGCTTCGAATCGATAATCGCCGGACGGCCCAGACCTTGCTGCCTTGCTGCCGGAAGCTCCAAGCCTTGCTACCTTGCTGCCGGAAGCTCCGAATCAATAGTCGCCGGACCTTGCTGCCTGCCTACCAACTCAGATTCTACGGCCGGAAGCTCGGATGCGCCGGAAGATGCCACTTCTGCTGTGGGAAATCGATTTCCGCAATGGCCGCCGGAATCGAAGAGGATGACCGGGCGCTGGCGTCTGTTGCCGGCGTCGATTCCTGCTAGCTCTACGACCTTGATTCTTGCCGCAGATGGCGATGATGGGTCAAACCCTAGCAGCCGCTGCGAAAGGAAGATGATGAACAGGGAGGAGGAACCGACGAACCGAACGCGTGTCTTTTTTCTTTTTATATTTTATATTTATTAATTTTTTAAAAAAATAGTGTGAACCGAACCGCGGTCAGACCGCTTTTTAAGGTCCAACCGCCTGGTTTACACGGTTCGAACGGTTTTCAGCAAAAATGGAAAACCGGTGCCGAACCGAACCGTAGCCCTGCCGGTTGACGGTCGGACCGGACGGTCCGGTCCGGTTTTTAAAATACTGACCAAGTGGATCATCTATGGGAAACACTTACCCCCGTCTTGTATTTCCGACATCCTCTGTGATAACTGTTGTGTCAATGAATTGAACATTATTTCGGGAAAAAAAAAGTAATGGATGAGGCTTTTATCAAACTAGGTCCAAAACACAAGCCATTTTGCTGATTTTTTTTGTTTTTCTCTCTTTATTTTAAATGACTATTTCTGCATCCGCTTGCCGGTATATTCTGCGCTAGGGGTGTAAATCGGGTCGGATTGGGACAAATACAACCCTAACCCACCTTGTAAAATCCCAACCCAACCCTACTTTCAACCCTACTTTTCACACATTAACCCAACCCTATTTCAACCCACCTCAAATCGGTTCGGTTCGGGTTAGAAATCGGGCTAATAAATTACACATATTATCAATGCTAGTGAAGCTTTTGTTCGCACAAATTTCTAAAATAACAAAAGTAATGATAATTATAAAAACAATAAGGGGCTTGAATGGAAAGTAAATAAAATGAAATCTTTCATTCCTAAAAATTTATTTCTGATTTTTAACACGTAATTATCATACATTTTTCCCTTGCTTAATGGAATATAATTTGCAAAAATGAGAGTATAGGATACAAGGTAGGAATTAAAAAAAAAAGTCAATATTAGCAAGCAAACACTACAAGAGGATACATTTTTTGGTAACTTTTATTAGCATCCAAAAAATTTTTATTAATAAGAAAAATGCATATGCAAAAATCGGGTCGGGTTGACCGACCCCAACCCGGCTCAAACCGTTTTTTAAAATCGGGTCGGGTTGAACCCGATTTTCAAAAATCAATTTTTTCAAAACATCAACCCGACCATGATATAAATCGGTTCGGGTTGATGCGGGCTCGCGTTGAACCCAACCCTATTTACACCCCTATTCTGCACCCACCAGCTGAATGAGGCGAGGCAAGGCCACGCCAAAAGGAGCGAGACCAGCCAAAGCTGCCACAAGTGCTGGGGGACCGGCGGGCGCTGATCTGGTGCACCCTGGCTCAATGCTTCTAGGTGCATACACTTATTTTTTTAATTTTTTGAAAATTTTTTTACGTGAATGTTAATCTAAGTGTATTAAACATGTATATAAATTTTTACCATTTTTAGATATTTTTATACATTTATTTCGGATTTTTAAAAATCAGTAAAATTACTAAAATGCTGCTGATTTTTAAGAATCCAAAATAAATATCTAAAAATCTCAAAAAATGGTAAAAATTGATACATATGTTGAATAAATTTAGATTAACAAGTTCATGAATTTTTTTTTTTAAATAAAAACAATAGGTATATGTGCCTGAAAGTATTGAGACTCAATGCTCCCGGGTACACTTGATTAGCGCTCAGGGACCGGCACTTTCAGGAATCAGAACCATGTTGAGAATGTTAATGAGATCTTAGCCATAGGTGTATGCGCCTGAGAATATTGAGGCTCAGTACTCCCGGGTACACTTGATCAGCGCCCAGGGACCGGCACATTCTGGAATCAGAACCATGTTGAGAATGTTAATGAGATCTTAGCCATTTCCATGCTTCCAAATTTTTGGTACAGTTTAAGAACCAAACGCAGGACATTCATGAACCGCATTGAGGGTTCTTCCCGTTTACAAGAATCAACGTTAAATGTTAGGTAACCTCCTTCGGATGCTGGTTTATTAGCTAAAAAAAAATTTCGGCAATAAAATAAACGCGCGTTTACGAAACGGATATACAGAAAATTAAAAAATGATCCTGGGCTATTACCCACCTCAAAAGAAATCATTAAAAAAAAAATTTCTTGTTTATTGGTACATTTGTTTATTTAAGTGTATTTAACATATAAATTAGGGTGCAACTTGGGTAGAATGCTTGTGAGTAGAACCATTAGGTACTCTAAATTAAATAGAATAGATTTTTATTTTTATACCCACACAGAGGATAGGTTTAAGTAAAAAAATATTTAATTCAATATATATATTAATATATAGTTAATATAAATTTTATAAAATATCTTTTATCGTGAGATATAAATATATTCTTTAAATATATAGAAATTTATTTAATTTGTTAATTATTTAATAAATTTATTGATGTATTTCAAAATTCATATCACTATCATCTTAATTTGAGGTTTTTAAGTAACACTTAAATAAAATTATAATTTTAATTATAATATAAAGACTATTTTAAAGAACTAATTTAGAACTGAAATCAAAACCAAGCCAACTTTAAAAAATAAGGTAAGGTATGCTTAAGATCAAACCAACCTAAAATAAGGTAGAACAGAAATTTTTAAAAATTGGATAAGAGTAGAGTCAATCTCGAATTGGACCTATCGGCTTGACCCAAGTTGCACTCCCAATATAAACTAAGTTTTACAATTTTTTGATATATATATATATATTTATATACATAAGGATATTTTAGCCATTTTAGAATACCCATATGTTTAAAAATCTAAATATATATATATATATATATACACATGTTCGCGAATATTAAAACTTAGTTTATATATTAAATACATCCATATTAACAAGTTTATGAGGAAAAAAGTAAAAAATTGTTGAATTGATTTTTTAAGATAAGCTAAATGAGCCATTTCCATAGCTTTGACTAACTGGATCATTGCTCTACAAAATTTGCATGGTGTGCTAATGATAACTTGCATAAACAGCTATGTGTACACGATGGTTACTCAAGGGGCCGGCCCAAAATTTTTAGTGGCTAATGCCGTTCATTTATCATGTTTACCACCTATGGGGATGAATTTCAAAATTTGCGAAAAGTCCATCTCAATTGAAGACTCATGATACGTATTTCAGATTTCATCTTGTTTACAAAAGAGGAATATAGGCTACAATCAAGAGTGTAAATAGAGTTGTTTTAACTTGAACTCAACTAATCCAACCCGATTTATAATAAGATTAGGTCAAATATTTTCAAAAAAATAGATTATATAACCCAATTTGAATTGACTCAATTTCAAAAATAAGCTTGGGTTAAATGATTATGTTAGCCTAAAAGATAATGGATTATTAAAAAAAGTCATATATATAATGTAGTACATAGGCATTAATAAGTTTAATTTAGGGTTAGGTTAAATTTGAAAAATAGAATTGATTGCGATGTTATAAGAATCAGATCGAACCGGCCGGTTCGACCGGAAATTGATCCAGATCCGGTTCGTTTATGCTCGGTTCAATCTAATGCATTTGAACTATGCGAACAAATGAACCTATGGTCAAATCGAAACACACAGGTTTAGCAATCAGCAGTTGTGCATTAAAAAAAAATAAAAACAAAAAGTAAAAACCACGTCTTTTTATTTTCGATTCCCCCTCTCCTCCCGAGCTCCCACCCAAAAGCCCCAAACCCAAACCTTAGCTCCGACTCCTTTCCATTTTCGATTTGTTTCTGGTGTTGCGCAAGCTTAGCTCGCCTTTGACCATTTCGCTCTCCTCCTCTTATTGTCGACGGCCAGTATCATAAAGTCACAGAGCAGCGACTGCACATAACATACCTCCCTGCTGTTTTCCTCTTCATTTCCGACAATCATTCTCCAATCATCGGCAACAGCAGCAGTCCTGGATGCTTCCGGCGCCTAGCTCCCTATCACTTTCCTCTTCATTTACAGCAAGCAGCCACTTCGATCGTTGGCAAAGTCACCACATCGGCAACAACTACAGTTCCGGTGAGTAACGCCCCTCCATCTTGATCCTTAAAACCATTATAATCTTGGCCTTCTATCAACTGATAACCATGTTTTTTTATTATTTTTGCACAAAAAATACAAATTGAAAATCCAATGGTTTGGAATAATGAAATGATGCTAATTATTTTGTTCACAATCTATTTTGGCCAAAAAGTTATACTATAGTCTGCTTCTGCATTGATTATTTTAGGTAGTTTTGTAATATTTTCTAGATTTGCTCTTATGAATTATGATTTGCAGAAGAAAAGGCTGAAACTTAAGAAAAAAAGTGAAAGAGTTGGCAATAGAATTGGAAACATATGATATGCTTTCCCACTTTTAGGCTTTTAGCATCATTTTTTATAAAAGCTCATAAATATGGAGATTGGAAATCAAGCATCAACATGCAAAAGCTTATTGCACATTTCAGGTCAGTTAATAGAGTTAACTTTTTTTAATATTCATGCTTAGAGATTTTTAAAAGTTTTCTATTAATATTTTGTTATAATGCTTAAAATCTAATATATAAATTTAGGATTTATAAAGATATAATTTCAGTATCTGACCAACAATATATAATTAATTAAAAATTATTAAACATTTCTGACATCATAATTATATCATGCTGGCGTCATCAATTCAAACCAGTTCAAACTAAAACAGTTCTTTTATCGATTCAGTTCTGAAGACAATTATTGAATGTAAAATTGAGTTAATATTTTACTAATAAAATTAGAGTTGAAAAGACTATGTCAACCAGACCCAAACCCAATTTACACCGTTACATGCTCACGTTCTAGCCTTATGATTCTGCGCTTTCCTTTTTCCATTCCCCTTATTTCTTATGTTGACAGGGAACAAAAATTAATATGCCTGAATTGACTCGTTCAAAGAGACATGGAAATAAGCTCACCAACCCCACATGAGCAGGCTGAAAAAAATAAATAAATAACGAAAAGCATACTTGGGTGAAAAAGAATGGAACTCTGGTAGCCAGAAATTATTCAGAAACTCCTCCAGGGGCAAAAATGCACCAATATCCAGGATGAGATAGAATGTCAAGAACAGTTCCAACAAAAAGAGAAAGAACCCAACCTACTACATAACAAATTCCGGATTATTTTTAGGTGCAGCGATAACAAATAAGAGAATCCAAAACTACAGGAAAAAATAAGGCCTCCCCTTTCCCTCTGAAAAGGAAAAAGGATCCAACGTAATGTATCTACTTCACTTCGACAACCAAGTGCATCCAGGGTCAGCAACTTCTATGCCTGCAGGAAGATCATAAAGAAGCGAATAATTGCCAAATGGACTTTTGTTTCAGCTTTTCTCTTTTTTATTTCTTTTTTTTGGAGTGTGGTGGTGGTGGTGGGAAGAATTTTGCCAAAGCCCAGCTGCTCAATGGCAATTCTTCTGATGGCCCGGAATCGAATCCTAGCAGGCGGGCATCTGCACCCACATGTGAACCAACTGCCTTAAGGCAGGTTCACTTTTGTTTCAGCTTTTTCTTTAATTCTTGTTTGGTACCTGAATGGGAAGATAGGGTTTGCATGAGCGAGTCTTTACCTTGTTAGCAATGTTGTTGGAGAGCCAGTCCAGTCCCTCATACAGCCCTTCACCTGAAGTGGCACACGTGCTCTGAATGTACCTGCAAGATAAGAATGCAATGAATTACTTGCGTGCATAAATGGACCAGAGAGAAGGGAATGTGTAATGCACAGACCCAGAAAAGTGATCTTCGCCCGATGCTTTTATTGGATCAACCCTCCAAATCACATTTACAAAAGGGGATCTCTAGCTCGACTTAGTACCTTAGCCGCATGATTTTATGCATTATACCATATAACCCACACTCTCTGACTTAGCACCTTAGCCACATGATTTTATGCATTATACCATATAACCCACTTACAAACACTCAGAAATTCCCTCCCTCTTTTTCAATGTAAGATTCTGTTCTGAATTATTACAGAATGTATAATCTGAATGAGGAAGGACAAGGATGTGAAATCTTACCAGTGGCGTTGGCGGAGAGAGTGAAGACCAAGCTTATCAGTAATCTCAGCTGCATTCATTGCATTTGGAAGATCCTGTTTGTTTGCAAAAACAAGCAGTACAGCATCCCGCAACTCATCCTGCCAAAATAAACTCAGTAGGGCAATGATGTACAATTTTAAACCATTCAAACATCGTGCAATAATGTTATGCAGGCATCAAATGCGAACATAGCTCGTATTTCTTCCATTGAAATTGTGTAGATTGTTGCCGCAATTGAAATTTGAAAATTCATTTTGAATACCGAATTTTGTTGCACTGAGCCACGACAACAGAATTGCATAACAAAATCATTCCAATTTGTGGCAAACTTCCATGATGATTCATGCAATGGGTCCAACAAACACTGCATTGACCAAAGAATAATTCCACACTCATGATGATGAGAGTGGCTACAAACATTGCAATTATGATTCTTCCAGCTCAGATTAATGTAATTGCATATTGAAATCTTGCATCCAGAACTTCAAGGTGATCGCTAAAACAGTTCAACTGTTCCCCCCTCCATGCTGGGATAATAAATGAATTTAAAAATTCATTTTGAATACTGCATTTTGTTGCACTGAGCCATGACAACAGAATTGCATAACAAATCATTCCAATTTGTGCAAACTTCCATGATGATTCATGCAATGGGTCGAACAAACACTGCATTGACCAAAGAATAATCCCACACACATGATGATGAGAGTGGCTGCAAACATCGCAATTATGATTCTTCCAGCTCAGATTAATGTAACTGTATATTGAAATCTTGCATCTAGAAGTTCAATGTGATTGCTAAAACAGTTCAACTGTTCCCCCTCTATGCTGGAATAATAAATGAACTCTGATACATTGGAGTCAAAACATATCCAACTCTTGATTTGTACAATGTACAATACTCACAACAAATGCTTACCTCGTTTAACATCCTGTGAAGCTCATCCCTGGCCTCAACAACACGATCACGATCGTTACTATCAACTACAAAGATAAGACCTTGTGTGTTTTGGAAGTAATGCCTCCAAAGAGGTCGGATCTGAAAATTGCAATAAAGAATAAAAATCAAAAATCAAATCAGAAATTGATCTTCAACTTTAATATGAAGCAAGGAAGCCCAAAATGGCAATTGCAAATTAGTCTAACACATAGGATTAGCTATATCGAGCAAATACCTTGTCCTGACCACCAACATCCCATACGGTAAAGCTAATGTTTTTATATTCCACTGTTTCCACATTGAACCCTGATAAAATTGTAGAAAGAAGTCAACGAACTAATTTCAAGAAAATGGTTGAAAACAAGTCAGATAAGATCCCATATATCCTCAAACTGTTCAAATGGTAACGTACATATCAGTTTATGGCAACTGAAACACTTTCATAGGCATTATTGAGAGAGATGCACGTATCCTCTCACAAAATTGGAATCCAGAAGGCTTCAAAATCGCAAGCTTCCCTGGAAGCCCAAACAAAGTTGACTGGCCACAACGTCCCATTACTCATCAAGAAAGATCTCCAAATTACAATGGCTATATACTCAGTTGCACCATGCAAAAAAATCTAGAACGCGGACAAGAGGCCTTGACACCCAATTCCGATAAGCAGGGCTGATTTTAGGGTAAGGCACATTGTCAGTGTAAATGAGCATAATATTTTGACCTTCCGAGGAAAAAAATTCAGCAACGTACATAAACCAGGATAAGGGATGATGCAGAATTAAACTTCATCCCTCAACAATAAAAACAGCCAACAAAACCAGAAATTGCCTCTGGATGCACCATTACACCAGCAACATAAAAAATTGACTCCACCTTTCTAATATGCAGAAAACATACCAATGGTAGGAATGGTGGTGACGATCTCTCCCAGCTTAAGCTTGTACAAAATGGTTGTTTTACCCGCAGCATCAAGACCAACCATAAGAATACGCATCTCTTTCTTGGCAAAAAGCCGACTGAAGAGCTTGGTGAAAGACAGCCCCATCTTCGTTACTGAAGGAAAAAAAATAATAATAATAAAAAAAAATAAACGAATCTGACATTTATGAGATGATCATCATGTGGAAACACAGCCTTATATGCCAACAAGACAGCACCGGTTGCAACTTTCTTTCTTTCGCTGGGAGCAATACCTTTATAGGTTATCATTTCCCCCCCTGTATTCCCTATTCCAACAGACATTTATGCCAATCTACCATAATTGGACAATTTTAGGTATTTAAACAACAATGGACCGAAGACCCAACAACCATTTTCAATATGATTTACAACTCACGCAAAACCTGACATATGATACACATTATGTAGTTCATTTTTCATATGTACTGGCTTCCATTTATAATGAATGCAGTTTCCATCTTATGATCTGAACCTGATCTGCAAGAGACATCCATTCACAGATGAACCGACTAAATAAAATTCCGAAGATCCGAAATTAATCACAGGGTTCAGACAGACAATTCATTTCAAAGACAAAATCCGAAATTAATGATTCCAGAAAAATTGAAACATGCCAAACCAGATATATAAAATGTACATACCGACCAATTCTCACAGGATTCAACCAGAACGACAAGCACAATAACCACGAAAAGCATCCACGATAACAAGACAATACAAAACAGCAGATCTCAGCTAATTAAAGCTAATAAGGGGAGAGATCCCATCGGATCGCTTCAAACAATATTAACGCAGCGAGAAATTCCATCGGATTGTCTCGGGGGGGGGGGACGAAACACGAAACTAATTGGAATAGCTTCATGCTGGTTCGTTCAAATCTAATGAACAAATAAAGGAATTCAAACAGATCAATTCGGAAGAAGCGGAAACCATGAGAAAAAAAAAACACACGATCTATATCCAAATCCCTTGGAAAAGAGCATGAAAAGCTGACAGAAGAAGAGAAGAGTCGGATCTCCCCTTCAATTGGGTGAAGAGCGGCTAGAAGAAGACGTAAGCGGATAGATCTGAGGGGAGAAGGAAGAAAGAGAGAGGGAGGAGAGGGAGACAGCACTTACATGCAAGCGAGCGAGAGAGGACGAATTAAGGCGAGGCGAGGCGAGGCGAGGCGATCTGATCTGGAGACGGAAGGAAGGAGAGATGCTCTGCCCCTCACAACTGATCCGGCTCACCAGTCCAACATTTTACTGCTCTCCCTGTTGTTGAGCTGGGCCTATTTCTTTCCCAGGAACCACAACCCACAAACAGGCCGACCTTCGCGCTCACGCCATTTCTTTTTCATTTTGCCCCCCTTCTAATAACAGCAAAAACAAAAACAGTAGTAGTAGTAGTGGCACAAGGCGTTGCCCTGGCAGTAACGTTGATGGCATACTGGGCATGTTTTTTTAGTGATCAGCCTTCGATTCTTTTTTTATCGAGTGGGAGTTGTTTTATAATTTTCGTTTGCTGTAGGGTAGTTTTACAATTTCTCTCCTGGTCCTCGTGGTGTGGGAGCGTTTACATAGAAAAATTGCATTGATGTGTACGGTTATGAATGTTTCTTATTGTAATATCAGTTATCATAATATATAAATACCAATAAAAAATAAAAGTAATAGTAATAAATAAAATAAGAAAATGCATACAACATTCCGGCCAAAATGGAGTTCGGAGTAGATTAGATACATTCAATCATACTTTTTGTTTTGATTGTTTTCATTAATTTATCCGTTTAATAAGGTGTTCTAGCTTTCGAAGGCTTGCGTTATTGATATTTGTGGAGAAGTAGCTAAAATCAAACAAGTGAAGATGGTTAAACATAGTTAAGTAGATGGGTTCAAATAATTAATTTTTAAAATTTTCCAATGATTAAATTGAAAAAAATAGTAAGCGTACAAAGCTATAAGCTATAGTTTATTAATTGGTTTAAAATAAGATATAATTTGTCAATGGTTTTAGTATACTCCAACACAAAGTGTTTGCGAAGTAGTAAAACTTTTAAATGAAAATTTTTTTGTGTAAAAGTTGTTATATTAATAGAAAATGATTTAATATGATAGGGAAAAGATAAAGAGTAAAGAGGTTTGTTGTATATGTAATTGTGCAAAACTAATTGAAAAATAAGATAGTTATATAGGAAAATGTGAAAAAATATTTTAAAATTAGGATAGTCGCTGATAATAAAAGTTTTAAATTGAAATATTTTAAGTGAAAAGTTTTACCTATTGTCAAAGAAGCACGATCATTTCAAACTGGTCTGAAATCTGAAAAAAAAAATTACGAACATGTTAATTTAATTATACTTAATTTATAAATCAAATTTTACCATTTTTGGATCTGTATATATATTTATTTTGTATTTTTAAAATAAGGGTACTTAAGTCATTTTAAATGACTTAAATACCCCTATTTTTAAAAAATACAAAATAAATATACACATGGTAAATTTTGGTTTTTAAATTAAATATAACTAAATTAATATGTTCATAAGAAAATTTTCAAAAAAGTAAATATATATATAGAGAGAGCTGTTTTGATGCAGCGTAACTGTACTGAAACAGCGGTGTAGTTGCCAAAAAATGGGCTCCACATATATTAAAATGCAATAAAACTTTATACAATCATTTTTCCATATATAAATCATACCTTAGATGGTTTAGATGTTGAAAAAATAACTTTAAGGTTGTTATTTATATTAAACTATTTTATTACGTTAAATTTGTGTCATTTTCAGATAAAGTTCATACACATATCCGATTGGGATAAAAATTGATATGGTAATAGAATACATTATTATAAATACAATGGATGAAGTATAATATAATTTAATAATGTGGGGCCCATTTCATTGTCACTGTGCCGTAATTACGGTCCAGTGGTACGACACAGTGGCATTGCACTTGATTACTCCCTGTGTGTGTGGGACCCATTCCCGTGCAGACGAATTGCACCGTAGTACGATGCAGTCCGCTGTCAAATGGGTCCCACACATATTTGATTGCATTGAAAATTTATACAATTATTTATTCATATAAAAATCATACTTTAGACGGTTTAGATGTTGAGAATACCACTTTAAATTTGATATTTATATTAAACTATTTTATTATGTTGATTTTATACCATTTTGAGATGGGATCACAAACATGTTGGATTTAGATGAAAATTAGTATGCTAATAAAGTGGATAATTCTAAATACAATGGGTGGGGTGCATTTTCTATTCATGATCATGTGGGGCCCACAGTTCATAGACTGTATGGTGCAGTCACATGCACTAGATCATATTCCTATATAGTAATCAAATGCAGCTACGGTGCAGTGGCGCTGAAATGGGCCACACATTATGATCGAATTATAATCTACTCTACCAATTGTATTTAGAATAATGTATTCTATTACCATATCAATTTTCATCCCAATCAGACATGTGTATGGACCCCATCTGAAAATGGTACAAATTCAACGTAATAAAATAATTTGATATAAATAACAACTTTAAAGTGGTTTTTTCAACATCTAAACCATCTAAAGTATGATTTATATATAGATAAATGATTTTATAAAGTTTCATTGTATTTTAATATGTAAGGAGTCCATTTTTGTGCAACTACACTACCATTCCGGTGCAATGACGCTACATCACGACAATTATATTTGGACCGGTCTGGCCTAATCGTCGGCATTGTCAAACACCCAGAAACCAAATGCGCCTCTAATGTGGGGAACTTGTTAGGAGTGTTTTTTGAACAATAAGGTACAATGATTGGCCAAAGACAATTGACAAGAAAAAAGTTTCGGATGTGTTTAGTTGGAAGTAAAACTTTTGATGAAAAATTTTTAAGGTAGAAATTGTTACATTGATAAAAAAAAATGATGCGATATAATGAAGGTAATGATAAGGAGTAAAAAGAAAAAAGTTAAAATAAATAGGTTAGTTGTATGGGTAGTTGCATAGAAGTAATTGAAAAGTATGGTACTTTGTATAGGAAAATGTAAAAAAAAATTAAAAATAGAGTAGTTATGGAGAATGAAAAGTTTTGGATTGAAAAGTTTTAGTTGATATTTTTTTCTCCCAAACAAACACTTCACCTCAAAGTTGGAAATTACATAATACTGTTTGGAGACATTTTGAAAAGGTGACGCTAGGGGTGGGAATTGGGGAGGGTCGACCCATGACCCGGCTTTGACCCGATTCGTTTTTTGGCTGGGTAAAACTAATATATTTTTTACCCAGTGTAGGAATGAGTCATAAATTTTTACCCGAATTCAAAAATAGGATCGGGGTGGGTCGACCATGTCCTGACATGAAAAGTCCGACCCGCCCCACGTATACTAATTTATTAAAAATTATAAGCCTATGTTTAAATATTATTATTATTTTCTTTCAAAATTCTCACTTTTTTATATTCAACTCTATCAATAATAGAAAAATCAATTTATTTAAAAAGCAATATAAGAATCAATAAAAAAAATTGTACATAAATAATCTTTATGTGTAATTGTATATTACCCTATTTTAATAAACTTATACTATATTTTCAAATATTTTGTTTTCTTAATTATTTGTTTTTAATAATTAGTGAAATATTGAAGCATATAATATTTAAATTTAGTATAGATATATACTTATGTTTGATAGGTATATAAATTTTTAAAATTGTCTTATTTAACCTGTATTTTTGACCCGACCCACTATCCCGAAACCAGTCTGATACCAACCCGAAGTCTGTCTCAGAACCGATTAAAGAAAGTGAAGGTCAAACCGACCTTGTCCTAACACGGTATAAAAAAAGCGTCAAACTCAATTTTTAAAAAATATGGTCAAGGTTGGGCAAACTTTGACCCGGTATGGCCCGCCCCGATTCCCACCCCTAGGTGACGCTTTTGTCAAACCCGTATGCCGATAAGCGTTTCTTCTGCCGATACGCAGTTTATTTTAAAAAATAGATTTTGACACTGTTTTGGGCCCTATTTTTTGTTTTTTTTAAAAAAAAAAATTATGTGAGTCCAAGTGTAAATAGCTCATATACCAACTTTTACTATTTTTGAATGCAAATTCTTTTACAAAAATTTGATAATCTCACTCTTCCTCTAGATTGTAGCTCTGAACTCTAAAGTACCATTAGGTGGGAGTTCCGGCGAGTCGACCTGTGACCCGGCTTTGACTCAAATTCAAAAAAAGGATTGGAATAAGTCGACCATCCCCCGCCCCGCCCCACATATATTAATTTATTAAAAATTATAAGCATATGTTTAAATCTTATTATTATTTTCTTTTCAAAATTCTCACATTTTTTATAATTAACTATATCCACAATAGAAAAATTAATTTATCCAGAAAATAATATAAGAATCAATAAGAGAAATTTGCACATATACATATAATCTTACATATAATTATATAATATATTAATTTATTTTAATAAATCTATACTATATTTTCTTATATTTTGTTTTAGTAATGATGCGATTTTTAATAATTAGTAAATATTGAAATATATAACATTTAAATGTATGTAAATGTGTCTTTACATTTGATAAGTACATAAATTCTTAAAATTATCTTATTTGACCCACATTTTTTACTCGAACCTGAAACATGTCTGATACCAACGTGAAGTTTGTCCTGGGACCTATTTTAAAAAATGAAGGTCAAATCAATATTATCCCAATCTAATATAAAAATAAGATTAAACTGAATTTTTAAGAAATATGATCAAAATTGAACAAATCCTAACTCAGTACAACCCGTCCCAATTCCCACCCGCAATACCATTATTTGAATCCGTCAACCAATTTTAACATGGGCCGACATATATTTAAAACATATACTATTAATTTATATTCTTATAAGTTAAAAAATTAATAATTTTCATCCCCATTTAACGTTAAACAAGTGCGAGAATTGTTTATTCTCAAATTATAAAAAATATATTTAAAAATGTTAAACTTTGGTACATATCTCTTATTTCTTTGGATTCATATTAACTTTTTTGCCAACATAGATGCAAATGGAATGCCCCCGAGTCCAAAGGGTGAACGCATGGATACCTTGGCCAGGCCTCTAGAGAAAAGGGGATCTAACAACTTTTTTGATTTTATTCTCCATTTTAAGCCAACAGCATGAAGCAATTTCCCAGTTATTCAGATCTGACCCCTTCTTTCTTTCCTTTTTCCATCTTATTGTCAGCCAAAAGATCCAACTGTTTCAAAGTTAAAAAGATTTTTTTTTTTAAAAAAAAAAGAGAGACAAAGAAATGATGTAGCAGAGTAATTATTAGAAAAGGTAAAATAGATAACTTTTTTTTGAATAATGTAATGTAAAATAGATAACTTATTATATTTGTGAAGGGATCTGATATTGTTATCCCTAGCTAATATATATATATAATATATAGAGATATCCTAGCAGAATTTCTGATGCAGCATCGCTGAAATGGGTCCCACATGATCATCAAATCATAATCTACTCCACCCATTGTATTTAGAATAATATATTCTATTACCATATCAATTTTCATCCCAATCAAATATATATGGGCCTCATCTGAAAATGATATAAATTCATCGTAATAAAATAATTTAACGTAAATAATAATTTTAAAGTGGTTTTTTCAACATGTAAACTATTTATTATAAAATTTATATATAGATAAATGATTCTATAAAATTTCATTGCATTCTAATATGTATGGGGCCCATCACATGTATAACTGCACCAGAACATATATTTACGTCCGGGCTAAGTCCCGGCCATTTGCGCCGCACATTATCTGTCGTCGAATCTGGCGGAACGGCTAACAGTCGTGCGATGGAAAAATTGCAGGTGGATCCCTGCGACTTACAGCCAAAGGCGAAAAAATAAAAATAAAAAACTACAACTCATCGCTCCAAAAAAATAAGGAAGGCTCCTCCCATTTCGAGCCACCTCCGATTTCTATTTCCCTCTCCTGTTTCAACCCCATCCCTCTCCCCATCTCTCTACCATTCCGCTTGTGACTTCTTTCTCCTTCTCCGATCCGGCGACGACATGACCTCTTTCTCTCTCTCCCTTCCAACTATATCAGGCGAATCATATGCCCAAGTCCAAAAACACAATTCGTTGATGGAAGGGTCCACGCTTCATATGATGTGTTTGGGTAAAGAGTAGGTTCCACAAGTTTCCCACAAAAATGCAATGAAAGATTTAAGCTGTTGGTATGTTGAAGGTTGTAGACTGGTGCGTGCTTTTGTAGAACAAAGACGACTTATCCTATTGACAGAGCAGGAGAGGGCAAAGCTTGATGTGGGGGCCAAGGCGAACAGTAGGGGAGGGAGCAGCTAGGGACGGAAGGGCACCACCAGCGAACAGTGCCCATGACCTACAGTAATGACTCTTAAGTGATGAACTCGTCGACACCGGCAATGACGAATCCGACGACCAACAGTTCCAAAACCAACAATGGCAGTTCCATTTTGCCTTTTTCGATTTGGTTTTCGTTTTATTTCTTTCAATTTGTGTGGCAAATAGTGGTTGAATATTGCAATACCATCTTTATCTGAGATCGAATTGGACAAGAAGAAACTCCAGATTTTAGATACAAGAGTAGAGCTCCAAAATGTGCGAGAAGAACAGAAGTTAGAGTCAGAGATTAGAAGGATGCCCAATCTCATTGTACCGTCAATAACTCTGGCAACCATGGCATGCCTTGCCAAATTTAGTAGTCGGTTTCTGCTCAGTTGGGGACTGCAAAGTGGTGTGCTTATGATTGGATTTAATGGCTGCAGCAAATTAGGTAGAGGCGGGTGGGAAGACGCAGGGAGCCGCCTGCAATTATTCCATCGCACGGCTGTTAGCCATTCCGCCAGATTCGACGGTGGATAATGTGCGAACGCAAATGGCCGGGGCTTAGCCCGGACGCAAAAAATCACAACTCATATATATATATATAGGGAAATAATCCAGTGCATGCGACTGCACTGTGGGCCCCACTTGATCATAAATAGAAAATCCACCCCACCCATTGTATTTAGAATTGTTCACTTTATTAGCATACTAATTTTCATCCAAATCCAACATGTGTGTAGTCTCCATCTTAAAATGGTGCAAAATCAACGTAATAAAATAGTTTAATGTAAATATCAAGTTTAAAGTGATTTTTTTAATATCTAAACCGTCTAAAGTATGATTTATATATGGATAAATGAGTGTATAAAGTTTTATTACAATCTAATATGTGTGGGGTCCATTTTACAGCGGACTGCACATGATCGATTCTCTCTCTCTCTCTCTCTCTATATATATATATATATAGATGTTGTTCCGGTGCAGCGTCACTGCACCGGAACAGCTCTCTCTCTCTCTCTCTATATATATATATATAGGGAAATAATCCAGTGCATGCGACTGCACCGTGCAGTCCATGCACTGTGGGCCCCACTTGATCATAAATAGAAAATCCACTACACCCATTGTATTTAGAATTGTTCACTTTATTATCATACCAATTTTCATCCAAATCCAACATGTATGTAGTCCCCATCTTAAAATGGTACAAAATCAACATAATAAAATAGTTTAATGTAAATATCAAGTTTAAAGTGATTTTTTCAACATCTAAACCGTCTAAAGTATGATTTATATATGGACAAATGATTGTATAAAGTTTCATTACAATATAATATGTGTGGGGTCTATTTTACAGCGGATTGCACCGTAATTACAGTGCAGTCCGACTGCACAGGATCGGATCTCATATATATATATATATATATGAGGCATGATCATTTCAGGCCGGCCGCACGGCACTGCTCCGTGCGTCCGGCCTGAAAACCTATTTTTTTTTATTTTTATTTTTTATTTTTTTTCATGGGTAAGTAAATCTAGGTGTATTAAATCTATAAAACAAGTTTTACCATTTTTGGATGTTTTTAAGTATTTTTTTGGATTTTTAAATACGGTGGCAGTTTCGTAATTTTCTGAAATCCAAAAATTACGAAACTGCCACCGTGTTTAAAAATCCAAAAAAAATACTTAAAAACATCCAAAAATGGTAAAACTTGTTTTATAGATTTAATACACCTAGATTTACTTACTCATGAAAAAAAATCAAAAAAAAAATAAAAAAAAATAGGTTTTCAGGCCGGACGCACGGAGCAGTGCCGTGCGGCCGGCCTGAAATGATCACCCCTCTATATATATTATCAAAAGTATATTTGATTCACACAGCAAAATTTACAGATTTTTGAACGTACATACACACACACACATTCTTGAATTTAAAAAGTCTGCAGTTTTTAGGATCTTTAAGTCAATTTTGCCCTTCCAAAGTGTTAACTTTTGAAATTTAGAAAAAATATAGACATATCAAAAATTATAAATTTTGGTACGTGAATTCAAAACACGTGGGTCTACATTTTAGAGGGAAAAAGCCAAAATAATAAAAATAATACGCCCATTAGCCTGGGTTAAGCCTGGACTAACACAACCAGAACCCATTTGAAAAAGTAACAAGTAAAAATACGTATAATAAAAAGAACGATTTGAAACGGAAATAAGTTAAAAGGGATGATCCATGCGTCCGGGCGCATGCGACTCCCCTATGCGTCCGCCCATGAGACACCCCCAAAAATATTTTTTTAATTTTTTTTATAAACATGTAGAGCTTAATGTATTTAACCTGTAAACTAAGTTTTACCATTTTTGAATATTTTTAAATATTTTTTTTATTTTTAAAGATAGTAACATTTTTGTAATTTTCTGATTCAAAAATTAGGAAAAATGTTAGTGTTTAAAAATTAAAAAGATACTTAAAAGCATACGAAAATGATACTGTGTTTAAAAATTAAGAAATACTTACAAGCACCCAAAATAATAAAACTTAGTTTATAGACTAAATACACCTAGCTCTACATGTTTATAAAAAAAAATAAAAAATTTTAAAAAAATGGGTTTTTTGGCCAAACGCATGGCTGCCCGCATGCGCCCGGCCACACCCAATCGCCCCTCAAGTTAAAGAATATATATGTATATGGGAGCTATTCTGGTGAAGCACAACTACACCGGAACAACGGTAAATTTTATCACAAGTAGACCCCACACATATTAGAATGTAATGAAACTTTATACAAGCATTTATTCGTATATAAATTTTATAGCAAATAGTTTACATGTTGAAAAAACCACTTTAAAGTTATTATTTACATTAAACTGTTTTATTACGTTGAATTGGTACCATTTTCAGATGGGGCCCATATACATATCTGATTGGGATGAAAATTGGTATGGTAATAGAATATATTATTCTAAATACAATGGGTAGAGTAGATTATGATTTAATGTTTATGTGGGGCCCATTTTAGCGATGTTGCACCGGAAATTCCGGTGCAGCATGCTACACCTGAATATTTCTATTATATATATATATATATATATATATATATATGGATTCTGTTCCGGTGCAGCGTCACTGCACCGGAACAGCGGTGCAGTGGCCCCAAAATGGGGCCCACATGATCATGAAATCATGATCTACTCCACCCATTGTATTTAGAATAATGTATTCTATAACCATACCAATTTTCATCCCAATCAGATACTTTAAAGTTGTTATTTACATTAAACTATTTTATTACGTTGGATTTGTACCATTTTCAGATGGGGCCCATATACATATCTGATTGGGATGAAAATTGGTATGGTAATAGAATACATTATTCTAAATACAATGGGTGGAGTAGATCATGATTTCATGATCATGTGGGCCCCGTTTTGGGGCCACTGCACGGCTGTTCCGGTGCAGTGACGCTGCACCGGAACAGGTCCCTATATATATATAACCAAGAAAGAAATAGTTATCGAGAGGCGGAAGAATGCCAATTAAAAGAAAACAGTGAATAAAGCAGTAACAACATGCCATGAAATTTCAAAATTGATTTAATTTAAAAATTCATGGCATTCACAAATTTCCGTGCGATATAACACTTTGCTTTCATGGAATTTCAGAAACCAAAGGAGGACCTGAAATCATGTGGTGACTGGTATCATGGCACAGAGGACTGCCTACACACACGGGGGAAAATGTAAACGAGAATGAATATTGGGGAATCAAGCAATTTGCCACTTAGTGAAAATAATCTACACAATTTTTACATCTCACCTGATCGGTAAGGCAGACTCAGTACACCCAGAAGCCAACCTCTGTCATTTTTAACCATTTGCTTGAAAATGCTTAAGACTGTTTGTGTACTCACCGGATCGAACTGTAGCTTTCTACAGGGTCTGAATCTTCAAGCATGGATGCAGCTTGGAGGCAATCAGATGCTTCAATCATCCGGCCGTCTGCTTTGTGAACCATGCCCAAGTAGTACCAAGCCAGTCGATTGGTGGGTTCAACTCGCAATGCCTCTGAAAGGATACTTCTTGCAGCAGGTAATGATTTACAGCCAGCCTTGCATAGCAGTCTACCAAGCGAGACTTTGCCAGGCACATTCTCCAAGTCAAGGTTTAAAGCATTGTTGTATGCAACCATTGCTTCTATGTATTGCCCACGGGCCTCGTGAATCTTACCTGGAATATAGAGAAGAGTATTGATCATCTGCCAGATAAAAACAGAAAGATTTCCTTCATGCCCTTCCTCTTTGTTCCCATATGTTGACTTCTACCAGCATATACTATGGATTACAAATTCTCGGAATTGCATAGGCTAATGTTGTTGCCATTTTCAAAGAACTAACAAAAATAGATGGGGAGAAACTCTTTTGACACCATAGTCAGTAGCAATTATCATTTTGCTTGCAAAAAAATGTCATACTTCATCTTATTTCGTACTTTTGTGAGAGAAGTTGACAGCAGTGGACTCAGGGGTTAAAAAATAAAAAAATAAAAGACGAAGCCCTCAGCATCAAACAATTGTTAACATCTTTTGGTGATTTCTGGCACTATTATTTTAAAACAAATTTATTATTATTTTTTTTTTTTCAAAGAAACTTCAATGACAGAAAGTTTTCCCTTTCTCCCTAGATGGTGTTTATAATAGGCCTTCTAAGAGAGATTTTGATTCTTGCCTTCGGTGATGTATAAAGGAGCCGAAAATGGCTTCAGTGCTCTAGCCCTGTCCAAGCATATTTCAGCATCTTCCCAAAGTGAAAGGCTGGAGTACAAATTTGAAAGCCCTAGCCAAACTTCGGATTCACTAATGCTATCATCTTTGACCTATTAGAACAAGAAACATTACAAAAAGATCAGAAGTTATGTCCGCTAGGAAGGAAACTGCAACAAAAATTATTAAAAAAAAAAACTAAAAAAGAACAAGAGGTAGGATATCTGTCAAGACAGTCAGCAGCAACACCAAAGCTTCATCCTACCAAGGACAACTAGCATCTCTGCTTTCCAAACAATCTTCTCAAAGTGTGGCCTTTTCCAAATATTTTCTTTTTGTTCTTGACTATATACGCAGAATGGAGAGGAATTTGAGATAGCCATACGCTTAAGCAGTGTCCGTTTTACCACAATCTCAACTCGAAGAAAAACATTTGCCATTGTTGCTTCATGGTAGTTTCATTAACAATGTTGCTTTTTGCTGAGGGACTGAGAAAGAATGGCCAAGAAAAGGTGCTTTCCTAATCTAATTCACCAGTAGATGACCACTAAGGAATCCCAAAGAAATTTGAAGATCCATCAGGATGCTCTCCAAACAAGGTGAAGTCAGTGAAGACCATGGACTGATGTGTTTGAAAGTCAGTTTACAACATCTACAGAAGGCAAGGACCACACCATGAGGCCAGTACCTCCAAACATACTATCCAAGTGGAGCCATATAATGTAAACTTCTTTTTTTTTCTTTTTGGTTCATAATCCAATTCTAAGCCCCAAGATGTTTCTTGTTCGCCCTCAAATCCTATGGTAAGGTATTTTCAAACCTTTTTAGCTCAAAATAAACTATTATTACTATGCATTTTGTGTTTTCTAAGCAGCAGTTTTAAATTAAATTCCTCCGGCTTCTAGTTACTGGTACGAGTGCCTTTCCTTTCTTTCTAACTTCCACAATACAAGCAGGAACTTTAATGGTACAGGTATAAAAACCAATTTCAGGATCAACATAGTTACCAGGCCAAAGTAATAATAGCCTTGCTAGGTCTATTTTCTCACTGACCCAACTTCTGCACATGATTTGACCTCAACTGCTGAATGTTGATTTAAGCCATTTTATGGAACTTGCACATCCAGATTCTAGCTCTTTTGATATTTTGACATTTGTAATAAACAAAAGTTTATGATTATTCTTTTACTTGTAACCATCTGATATTGGATGGCAGTTGAGCATATATACAGTTTCATCTTAATACAGTCACATTTGCCTTTAGTTTTACCACAAATGCTTACCTGGGTAACAATTTTGAAGGACCCAAACGACTTTCTTTGTGCCTGAACTAGAGCAAGGAGCAATCGATATGTCTCCACTGCATCTATGGGCAAAGACTGAGCAATTTTCAAAGTGGCCTTTGTTCTTAGAAGTGGCCCTTGCTCCCACTTTGTGGTTTCATCTAATGCCGCATCAATAACCACCTCTGCCTCAGAGAACCTTTGCTGAGCAGACAAAACCAAAGCTAGAAATTTCCACCCTTTTAATATTGATCCACCAGTTGCATCAACAAACTCCTTTGCACAATGCAATGCAGCATTTGTATTGTGCTGTTCTGCATTTGCAATGCCTAGCTCAAAAATCAAATCAGGGTTATGGTGCTCAAATGAAACAGCCTCTTCTAAACATTTCAAAGATTCAGATTGCAGAAGAGATCTTTCCAGATCTGACAAGGCAACTTCAGCCTGTTTATTCAAGCAAGCACCCAACAAGTGAAGACCAACACCTTTTATGTGCCCGTCTGCCCCTTCAGCATTTGCAATAGCCCTCCTTGCATATGTCACTCCCTCAGAAGCAAGAAGGCAATCCTCACTACAAATCTTGGCTGCCAACAATAGTGCCAAAGGATCATCTGGTCTTTCATGTTTCTTTAAAGATTTCCTTAGTAAATTTAGTGCAGTTTTATTTTCTCCACCTCCACTGTAACAGAGTGCCAAAGTGTTCCACCGGTCACAACGAGGGTACTGGCCAGGCAAGAGCTCCTCAAGCTTCCTTGCCAGGAGAGATGTCTGGCCACATAACGATAGTGCAAATGTAAAATGCTCCATTACTGAAGGATCCCATTGAGTTCTTCCAAGATAACATTTCCTTAACAGTATCATTAAAAGTAGAATTGCTTCCTCAAGATTATTTTTTGGAACAAAAGAGCCATCAATCTGAACCGCTAGACTTGGTGCACTAACGTCTACACCTCCATACAACAAAAATACAGCAAATGCTTTCTGAATCCTGGCACAGCATTCATTATCAAGATTCCACTGACTTAGAAGAGCACGCCTGTAGGCAGCTAGGGCTTCTGGATAGCAACCACCTTCCTTCCAAAGTTCCGGAAGTAGTTCTACAGCCTTGCTAACAGTTTCCTGTAATTTATTATCCACCAGTACATCTGGTATCCCCTGAGGAAAAATCTTTTCCACAGCATCAAGGACAGTTTTGCATTCCTGAGCAGCCCCTGTGACAACCCAAACATCCTACTTCAGCAAATCACAAGAGGCAAAAGGGATTGGATACTAGAGAGAATAAGCAAATAGAGAGGAAAATGCATTGGCCTATTACAGTCCACAACAATCAGAGAAGGGTACTAGACAGGCTGTACTTGGTGCTTTCCCAAGCTTTTGAAGACACTTGGCCTTTAGATATATGGCTTCAAGCACCAGGCTAGCAGCATGTTGGGAAAGGGAGTGCAGCGACTCAGTACGAGGCCGGTTCTTTTTTGATGACTGCTTCACGGAAAAATAAGGTTGGAACCGTAAGATGGCAGCCTGAAGGTCTATTCCCTCAAATACCCGTAGAGCAGCTTGTATGTTGCCCCTTTGATACTCCAACCTGCCGAGAAGAGCTCTTGCTTCCTGCAGTAATTTAACTCCACAATCATCACTTCATCATATACTGATTTTGCTTCACGAAATACTGAATCCAGAACAAAAAGCAGTAGAGAGAGAGAGAGAGAGAGAAGAGGAGAAGGATGACCACAGACAATATTCCTCACTGCAAATTGCACATGGTTTTGATTCTGTTGACCTATAAAATAGACATCATACAGTTTGAACAAACCTACCCATCAGTCTGTCACATCACCTCATGAAAGCCTCCAATCCAATTTCTTCTCTACTTATAGGGATGAAGAAGTAATGATACATAACGAAAATCGTGACAGACCAAGGAATCAAAAAGCAACAACTAAAGAAAATACTATTTTACAACCCTACAAGAGAATAGAGCCTGAAGGCTTTCCCTTCATCCTGCTGAAAATTGCCTCTTGCAGGAAAGGCTAATTACCGCATTTGCTAGTGTTCCAACCTCTCAAACAAACCATAGGACCACAAGAAATGACGCACCTATAGCAATTGAGGTTGGCATGTTCTGGGACAAAAGAAAATTTGGAAAATACCCCAAGTGACAAAAAAAATTTACAAGGCTGAAATCTCAGCTGTGCTTATGATTTCCTCATTTGCAAGGCATAAGAACTTCCACATTCATTTTGAACTAAGCCAATGCAGTTGGTTAAGGAAGTATAACAGAGAACACTGGCTCAATAGGCCTTAAGCCATGACATAGAAGAAAACGGAAGGACCCAAATTAGAAACAATCCATGCCTGCAAACAAACAAATCCATCCGCTTTGGCATCTGTGAGATTTGACGAGGGAGGAAATCATGAAGAAGGTCCTCTCATTACCTATACATCCAGGCAAAATAAACACACGACCATTGCGGACACAAGCAGAAGTCTGAGATATGGTCCCACAGTTTGGTGATATCCATCTAACACCAACGTCTTTGAGTTGACATTGTAGAATTAATTGTTAGAAACCAGCATTTGCAATCAAAAATCCTTTTTTTTTGTTCAGTACAATTCCTACTAGCTTGAACCCACAGAAAAATCAAGTAAACAGACAGACTATATCTATTAACCTATCCTTCAAATATTACATCATTTAGGCCCTCACTGTCACTGTATCTTTCTGTTCATTCATCATATGCGCACGCAATGGGCATGTCGAATGCAGATTGATGGAGATTTCTGCAACCAGCAAGGCAATTCTCAGAGGAATAAGACCTTCAGCCCAAACAGAGAAGAAGATTGCTGGCTAAAAATGCCACATGCCAATGGGGAGAGAATTTACAATGTGTTTGGAGAAAAACACCATCGAATCACAACCAACACCGGCTCAAACAAATAAACAAAAAAACAACTTGCACAAGTTTTAGGGTCACGCGGATCGCATTCCATTATCGAAGACACGGACCTCGTAATTGAGCGAAAGGCCCTCGCGCAATGATGACTCCGCCTCGAGAATGTTACCCTCGTCGACCTTAACCTCGACCTCTGTCGTCTTCCCGCTGATGCCGTACGCCAACAGCTCGTGAACGGACACCTCATCCTCCGACGCTCGTCCGAATTCCGTCGAAGGCATCGCTTCCTGTCTCAGATCATCCCATCAACAGGAACGAAACCGACTGAAAATGCATCTCGCGAAGATCAAGATATGCATTTTATGAAAACACGCAACGAGGAAAGATCTAGAAACGACACAGACACAGGAAGAGACGTAGATCTGACCAGGATTCCGGAGGAGATTTCCGGGCATTCTGAAATAGAATTCGCCTCGAATTCGTCCGTGGGAGATCGGGTCTTCGAGCTGTCTCGGCTGCTGGCCTCGATTTCTTGGATCGGCCAGCTCAGCAGCTGGCTCGATATCTGATCGACTCGGATTTCAACTCGGGCGGCTACTGGAATTGGGCGGCCGAGACCTGTTTCTCCCTCCTCTCTGGAGACTTTTTGCCGTTGCAGAAGTTTGAGAGAGGGAGAAAGAAGGGCATTTTGGGAAGAAGGTGGGAAACAAAAGAGGAAGCAGAGAGCTAACGTGTGTTTAGGAGTTAACACCACAGGGAGGGATGACGAGGTCAAGGGCTTTTCCATAATATTTTAATTATCCAGGGCTAAAAGGGTCTTTTCGCTTACTCATTACTTTCGACGGGCACAGGGGGACAGATACAGTGAGAGCAGCATAACCGATGGGTACAGCGACCGTGATATGATAAAAGTTACATGCAATATGTAAATCCGTTGGAAAAAAAAATATCCATTTTTCCATTTCTTTATATTTACTATTCAAAATGAAATGATTATGTATTCCCTTCATGGCAATGGGAATCATGTCATATCTCTATGGTTGATTTGAAAATATGTCTTGATTCTTTAATTAATTTTTTGTGAAAATGAAATAGATTTCTTTCTTTTTACAAATTTTCTTATGCTTCTTATTTTTTAATTTTTAACTAGAAATGAACAAGCATCGTGTAGTACGGAACAACCGCCGTAGGTGGTGAATCTGCTGCAGCGTATCATTTTTTCTCGTCGTATTACATGAGTTGACTAGGGTGAGATGCACGGAAGTAAATGCCATTCCGCAACTCGCGCGCGTGAGATCTATTAAAGTTTTCTTCTTACGTATTAAAAAACCAACCATTATTTGAAAGATCTGATCTGTTGAATGATTTATATAGAAAAAAATTTCAAATATTTAATGTAAAAAATATAATGAAAACTCATCGTTGTTCATTCTACGAAAATCTGTAATAGAGAATTAACTATTTTAATTTATTCTGGGTAATGAAAAGTATCTTTAATAAAATTCTCTTTTCCGAGGAATATATTTATCTCAAATGGTATCGTATTATATTGCAAGCGCAGGCCTACTCGCCATCGCACGCGCGATGTTTCATTGGTTACCTTGATCTACGTGCCGCCACAGCATAAAACGGCTGGCAAGATAAGGGCTGGACCGTAAATTGATGGTTTATCATCGTTTCCTACACTTCGCATTGTAAGCCGAT
Organism: Annona cherimola; assembly: GCA_030490835.1. NCBI lineage: Eukaryota > Viridiplantae > Streptophyta > Magnoliopsida > Magnoliales > Annonaceae > Annona > Annona cherimola. The sequence continues at coordinate 24,134,120 of CM059972.1, read as the reverse complement.
CTGAACCGTCAATCTCCCAGAAACATGTAAATTAATCCAGAATCAAGACTTGAAAATATTACCTTGTTATAAAATATTATTTTATTTCGGATTATCAATTCCATCCAAAAGAACGAATCAAATGATTACGTCCTTCATATGCAATGATTTGAATGAGAAGGTTAGAGATTGGGAAGTGATGGTAAACCAGCAATATGGGGAGCGCGGCCTTTATTGTGGTTGAAGACATAAAACCGGCCGTGCACGTACACGTGATTAGGTCCACATGCGCACGCTGAAATCATTTTCCAGAATGAAAATGCTTTTCCCGAACCAAACACTGAGGGTGCTTTTGGCTGGGTTAAAAAAATGTAAATTAAAACTTCCACCTTTTTATAATTATTTTATTTTTAAAATTATTTTTTCATAATTTTCTATATAAATTATCCTATTTTTCAATTATTTTCGCACAACTAACAATACAACTAATCTATTGATTTTAACTTTATTCTCTTTATATTTATTATTACTCCTATAATATCACATCGTTTTTTTTTATCAATTTGACGACTTTTATCTTAAAAGTTTTTCATTAAAAAGTTTTACTTCCAACCAAGCATACCCCGAAACTTCATTTAACCAAGCTTTTAAATGTGAGCTTTTCTAAGAAATCAAACGGTAAATGAAACTTTTATAAAAAGTACAGTGACAAAAAGTTGAAAAGTGTTTGGCTTTATAATTTGAAAAGTACTTTCAAAAATATTTTAGTATTTGGCCTAAAAAACAAAAGTGCTTTTAGACATGCAAAATTACTAAAAATGATAAAGAAAATATTTTTAAATTTAATTATTTATCAATAAAAGATATTTATAAAAAGTAAGTAAATATTTTATAAAAAGGGAAAAGAACTATTTCCAAATCTTATAAAAGATTGTTATTTCTCCAATAGGTAATTGGTTTGCATTCTATTTTAGAATTTAGGCTCTATTTGGCCTAGCGATTACATTCAAACTTTTTTTAAAAATCCGATCATACATATGACTTTTATAAAAGAGGAGTAATCCTGTTAGGTCGGACTAAACAAATGTCCCGTTTAACCCATCTCAAAAAATTCATTTCCAACAACTTTTTTGTTTGTTTATATACTTGTTTATCTATATCTTTAAAAATATATATATACACACACATATCCAAAAATGGTAAAACTTGTTTGATATGTTAAATACACGTAGATAAACAAATATATATATAAAAAAAAGTAAAATAAGTTGCTGTAAACGAGTTTTTTGAAATGAACTAAGCGGGGCATTTGCTTAGCCTGAGTTAATAGTATCATTCTTCTTTGTAAAAAGTGTGATGCTAACAAGTTGTGAAGTGTCTAGCTTTATAATTTAAAAAACACTTCTAATAATAATTTTTGTTTGACTTGAAAAAGAAAAGTATTTTCAAACATGTAAATTACCAAAAAGAACATTAAAATATTTCCAAAATTGAATTTTTTATTAATAGAAGATACTTTGTGTATGCTAATAAAGTAAATATTTTTATTAAATAAATTATTTTTGTTGCATCATGGTATATTTATTTTTCAAAATTTTAAAATGTGGAGAGGTACAATTTTTTAATTTCATCTAATATGATATTTATTATTTAGTGCAATTTATTTTATACTATTTTTATTGTATTGTAAGAATTATAATAATTACAAATGCCTATTTTTACCTATGGGTATAAATGATAATAATTATTATATGCTTTCTATCTAGATACATCATTTTGCCATTTTAAAAGCATCTAATAAATTTTTATAACAATTAAAAAAATTTTAATCAGGATAGCCTAAAAGATTATCGCTATTTTCAAATTTTCAAATAGCATGTAGTATAAAATCTTACATTATAATTATGTCTAAAATGTCCCTTATAAGTGAGTTCTGATGGAAAGAAATGGACGGGAGAAAAAAAATCAGTTGGACAACCTGAAAGTTTATGTGCGCGAGGAAGGAGGAATGGCCTTTCAGGACCTCTCAGCTTTTAATTTGGCCTTAGCAGCTAACCAACCGAGCTTGGAGATTAGCTAATCAGCCAGATATTTTATGCTCCAAAGTATTAAAAAGAAAATACTTTCCATCATGAAGTTTCGGAGAGTGGAATGCGTCTATGGGATGCTCTTATAAATGGAGATGCATTGTAATGGCAAAAGAAATTCCGAAATTGGGCTGAGATGGTGCATTGAAAATGGAAAATAAGTAAAATTTTCCAACGACTGGTAGGCTAAAGAACGTTTGTTGAAAGTTGGACCTCTTCCTCAAGATATTTATGACGATATCTTGACTAATGTTTTAATGCATCAGAGTATAAAACCTCATGTTTTAAAATATTTTTTTGAAAATCTTTTCACAAAACCCCATTTATAAAATCTTGTTATATTTCTATCAAATAAATTTAAAATGAAAAATCTTCAAAATACGTCTTTTGTATTAGGAATTCAAATATATTGAAATTATTTTCAGTGTATTCTTGGATTATCACAAAAAATCTATATTAAGAAAGTACTTAAGATACTTGATATGTAAAATCGCAAATTAGAAAATACCTTGTTGCTAAGGGAGACAAATTTTATCTCAATCAGTGCCTCAAGAATGATTTTAAATCTAAACGGCTTTCAAAGAACCTTTAGAGAACAAAACACTACATGTTCACACATAAAAGTTTAGGTAAATTAAAGATCATTCGATATTCAGATTTTGACTTTATTCGATGCGAATAAGTTTTAGATCCACTTCAAACTATATCTATGTAGTTGCTGGAAAAGCTATATTAGGAAAGAGTGATAGCAAACATTCATCGCTTTTCAAGTATGACAACAAAACTTATAGTATATTATGAGGCATCCAATTACGGAATATGACTATAGAATTTTGTCACAGGGCTGCAAAATATGCGTAGCATAGAAAAACCACTTAAGTTATTTTGTGACAATAAATTAGTAGTCTTATATTCCAATAACAACATGAGTTCAGTAATGTCCCTGGTTATTAAGAAAAGAATTTAAGAAGATAAAGTGTCTATAAAGTATATTGCAACAAACTCCAAGGTTGCGGATCTGCTTACTAACAGTAACACTTCAAGGTCTTTCATGAGCGCATTACTCATATAGGTATTGTATCATTTAATGATATGTAGTTAAGTGGGAGTTTGTATTTATTTGCTTTTCTAGTTTGGACACTTTACTATATTTATGAATAATTTCCGAAAAAATAAAGTATTCAGTATCTTGGTTATTCAGTATTTTGATTTTAGTTTAATCTTACCAAATAAGTCAAATCAGTTAGAAATAAACATGTTAGATCACGTTAGATGTAATTTCCATGATACGATCTATACTTGATCTATGTCATTTAGTTACGTTTGATATATGTGACCAAGGATGGGTCTAGTTACGATGAATGTGACAAAGGCTGCTTTGATCTTATGTTGGCATAACTAATGGACGAGATTATTCGAAGATAATTTTGGTCATAATAGCAGAAAGTTTTGAGCTCATAAGGTTATATATAATTATAAAATTATATGTGATCAAAGTGGAAGATTGTTAGATTTTTGGATATACATATATGTATAATTGTATATACGCTATCATAAATAGCAGCCCTAAATTTTTAAAGTGATCTTATAAGGTTTAAGTATACGTCTCCTATGCGTAAAAACTCTATCGCCTATTTTTTAATTTTTATTTTTATAATGAGCTAAATTAGAAATAAGAAAGATAGACTCCCTGTATAAATGATTGTAGTCCCTAGGTTATGTACCATTAGGGTTTCTTTTCTAATATTCCAGCATTGGAAAAGAGGAGTCACATTCTCCAGAAAACCCTAGAGCATTAACTTGGAAGACTCAAAAACCACAAGATTCAAGAACAACTACCTCTATGGATTCAGGTACGTTTCCATTTATGATATATATTTCTTGATGATTTAACATGGAGGATCTTGGGATGATTAATGGTTTTAATCAATAAGGTATTCCCAACAGGTGATGGGTATTTTTTTTTTTTTGATAAAGAAACATGAGAAACTCTAACCCTCTTCCCTTTCAAAACGAAAAGGATTAGGGATAGAGTTACTCAAACTATGCATTGCCAAAAAATTATCCTTACAGATTTTTTCCCTAATAGACTGTGGTGGTTCGCCCCACCAGGACAAATGGTCTTCATCAGAGGACAAGACCAATTCCGCTAGGGAATGAGCAACAACATTTCCAAGCCTGAGAACATGAAGGACAGAAAATTGCCCCACCACTTCATTGAAATCACCCATAATCAACCATGGAGCATCATTTCCCACACTCAGCCTAGTAAGAAGATTCCAACTATGATGTCTATTATGAGTTTCGGGATGACCGTAAAACCCTGTGAACCGCCAGCCAAGAAAAACTGCATCGATATGGTGTGGAGAGAAACTCTTTACGTCTGCTTGCTTGTTATTGTTCCACAACAGAGCCAGTCCCCCCTTTCTACCATCAGGATCCACCGCAAAGCAGCTATCAAAATGAAGTCTTCTTCTTATACTATCCATCTCTTTTGAATTGCATTTTGTTTCACAAAGGAAGACCAAACAGGGATCTTGTTTCCTGACCAAGTCAAGGAGGCTACGGATTGCTCATGGGTTCCCAAGCCCACGACAATTCCAGGCTAATAGGGCCATATTAGATGAGGTGGGGCTGGGGGCACCCCTCAGCCTCCACCTCATGCTTATCAATATTCTCTCCTCTTTTACTTTGCTTATGTCGCTCTCTGGATTCATCCGAATCACTTTCCAATACTCTTTTTCTTCCTCCTTCCGCCAGACTATTGATATTGTCCCTTCTCCCCTCCCCTTGCCGCCATCTCGCCCTTCGCTTCTATTTTCCCGTTCGCCCGATGGTTTCCATTCCCCCTATCCATTCTACCATTTCATTAGACTTAGTCATTGATATTTCAGGTAGACCCCTACTCCCTAACTCCTTACAGCCTTCCTGCGTCACTTGGACCTCGATTAAGGCATAATCTTCCCCTGATATTTCATGCCTTCTAGCCCCCTCAGCTACTCCCGTGTTCATCTCCCTCATTTGTGCATATTCTCTATCCTGCCCCCCTGTATTGATTTGCCCAATCTTTGTTCGATGACTGTCCATACTGAATCCCCGCTTCGCTGCCCCATCCATCCCAAACCTGTCCCCTAACTGATTTGCTTTCCCCACCTATACCACCTATTGACATTGCCAGTTTCCCAGTCTGTCACTTTCTTCTCTCCATATCAGACTCGCATTGCTTTGGATCCATCTCGGATGGATGTTTCTATCGTTTATCCCATTCATTGTCGTGATCCAAAAGTCCCAGTGAATAATCTGTTTTATGCTGCCTGTACTGATAGCCAGAAACATCCAACGCCACCTCGGAAATTGCTGCATGCTGTGAAGGACGATTGGGATCAGTCCATTAGGAGAACGCATCAGACCTCATCAAGTGCTCCTCCTCTCTGTTTGTCATCAACTCACGGCTGGACCCCACAGATTTATCCCTGTTTCCACTTTGCTCAGGCTCCACATCATCCGTCCCTTTCCATTTCTGCTCAATTCCGGTCCCCTCTCTGCTAGCACTAACATGATCCTCATCTCTTTCATTTTCTTCACTTCGTTTGGATTCCTCCTCTGAATGACCATCTTGATTACTGTAATTGGAGCCCAAGTACTTGGTTGGTGCAGCTCTGTTGCTGTTCAAGTTCCCCATTCGCAACTGCATAGGTTTGACTCCTACCCTTAACCAGTTACCATAAGGCAAGTCCTCTTCAGATGCAGGTTGTTTCAGCTTGGAAGCCATTGAGCAGTCCCGCTGGGCATGTCCCATGATTCCGCATACATAATAGAATAATGGCAACTTTTCATACTGAAATGATATCCATCTTCGTTGCTGATTTCCAACCTGGATAAGCATGCCTCTCCTCAGCGGTTCTCGGCAGTCAATCAACACTCTAATCTTCAATTCGTTGTTTGTAGCCACTAATTCCAGCATTTCCTCAAAAGACTGTCCGATATCACACCCCAAGCTTTGCTTATCCACAACCAATGGTACCCCCGAAATATGTACCCACATTGGCGTTTTCACAAACACCATTTGGGCGATGTCCAGTTCCTCCATAAGGTCCATTATCAGGACCAAGCATCTCTCAAATAACCAGGGACACCCATTTAGAATACGCTCTTTTTCTTCTTGGTCCGACAGCTGAACTTTGTATAGGTTCTCTCCCATCTTTGTGAATTGGCAACCGTTCTTCGTTTTCCACAGTCTTCGGAGCGTAGCTTTGAACATCTCTTTATTCTATGATTTTGAGGACCACATTGTGCACATAATCGAAGCTCCATTGCCAGGTTTAATTTTCTCTATGGCATCGCTGGTAATGGCCAATGTTTGCATTTCTGCTCCCAGCAAATCCCCTATGCACGACTTCCACATGATGGTTATAAGCTCATTCGACCCACCTCCTATTGGGTACTGTCTCTGCCTTTTTTCCCGCCAGTCACCAGACCAGTAGCAGGCTCCTGTCTATTATGCGGCCGTCGCAGCCCTCCTCTACGCCTTCACCCCCGTCCCGCGCACGACAGAATCGCCAACTCGGGTCTACTGAGGAAGATTTTTTATCCTAGCATGTCTTCTTTTTCCAGGTGATGGGTATTGAAGGCTGGAATATGATCAAAATCATTCCCATTTCGAGGATAGATATAGTATTTTGTAGGGGTTAGAACAAAGTGGTGTCTTCACAGTAAAGTCTGCATATCAGGCAATTCGCATGGCCAATTTAAAGGAAAGAGGTATGCACTCAATTCTTTCTGCTCAAGATTCAACCAATTCTCTCGAATCTATATGATCGCTCGAAATGCCAATAAAACTTCAAATCTTTGCTTGGAAGATGATTGTTAATGCTCTCCCAACATGGGAAAATATGATAAGAAAGGAAATTCCTATGGATGTTGTATGTCTTTTTGCCAACGAGCAGGGGAGATGGGAATTGTTTTTCATATTTGCTAGTCATTAGAAGTCTTCAAAATCTTTTCCAAATCCCTACTTTTTCTCATGCTAGGCAGTAGACTTGCAATGATGTTGTGGGAGTAGTGCATGCTCTATCAAAGAAAAAAGGATAAATTTCCCTTGATGTTCTATATATGCATTTGCTGGAATTGTGGTATTGTAAAAATTGCATGGTGTTGATTCACATGGAGTTGGATACAAGAGATATCCTATGTTGGTGCAATGCATATATCCACCACTTTCGAGCTTCAAACATCATCATGCAAGGGCGGTTAAATATATGGGATTGTCCAGCATGGTGGAGAAGACCAATGCAGGTTGTCTTCAAGATAAATGTAGATGCAGGCTCAAGCTCTACAAACAATTCACAGGGTTTTGGAGCATCTGTGGGAGATTGGAGAGGACATTTTGTTGCTACAAAATGTTAGTCAGAGGAGGGCTATGCAAAGTCACTATGGTTGGAAATAAAAGCTTTGCTTTTGGGATTCAAATGGGTGGCAAACATGGGCATTAAATTCATTGAATGGAAAGTGATTCACTAATTCTTGTAAATCTCCTTCTAGGTAATGGCATCATCATTACTTGTTTGAAATTTGTAATAGAACAAATCGAAGTTTTTTATAATAGATTTGCTCTGATCAAATTCATTTACATGCTGAGACATGGAAATGGAGCTGCACATGATCTAGCTAAATTTACTCTCAAGAACAGAAGTACTAAACAGTGGGGGTCGGTAACTCCACCATACTATTAAAGAGCCTCTCCAAAAGGACATCTTGATGTGTAACTCTGTATAGTGCGACTTTTTACGCTTGTTCCTTTCGTTTTAGTTGGGGAATATCTGACATTTTTGTTGAGAAGTTTTGTTGTCTTTCATATAACCTTGTAAGCTCTGTAATAAAAAATATATATAACTAGATGAAATTTGAGATAATGTTCTTATCTTTCTATTATTTTTTTTTAACATTCTTCCCTTTTTATTAAATTGTTCAATAAGATTGTCATCCAAATAAATTATTTATAAACCAATTGAGCTACAGAGCATACCTTGGTTGGCTAGGGGCTTGGCACGGGCTGCCTTCCATACAGGTTCGATTTTCGTCGACCATCATTATGTGGGGGTAACAATCCCGTAGTGTGGGAGTAATAGTCTCTTGTATTAAAAGTTTTAGTCTCAATATTGTAGAAAAAATTTGTAAAAATTATTGGAATTAATTTGTAAGGATTCTCATGGGTTTGATTTGCAATAACTCGATGGAGAAAAATGAAATATTATAAAGTATGATTTTGGAATATAATAACATAAATAAATAAATAAATTATAAGGCATAATAAAGTTTAAAAAATGATATTTTTATCGGCCTTGCTCTATTTATCTCTGTATTATTCTTAAATACATTTCACATTGAGAAAATCTGAAAATTTTTATTGGATTCACTTCATTATTTACCATGCATAATTTATCTCTAGTCGTTACTTTCTCTGTGACTAATCGAGAAATCAATTTTCACCTTCATAACCATTTAGAAATTAAAATATGAATTTCAAAAATCATAAATTTCATCGCAAAATTTCTAAGACACTTCGCACCAACTAATAATTTTATCCATTCAAGCTTAAGTTGACATCGAAATTAAATGAACGGATTAAATTTAGATTTTAGTTTATTCTGACCATTAACATTCGTCAAAAGCGTAGCAAATTAGCACAAGACAAGTAAGCCAAGAGCAATTCTACATCATCCTCTCAAATTTTAAAATTATAAAATTTCATGAAAAATTCAATCCATTTATTATATTTAACATCATTTGTTTATATAGAAAATCAAGTTTCATCTAAATCAAATATGTGTATAGGTCACATTTGCACAAAAATAAATATATTTATGTATAAATTAGAAAAAAATGCTTAAATCCATTAAAATATGTTTTAGAACATAATAATAAATTCATTAATCTATGTATTAGAACACAATAATACTCTTATCTAATCCTTGATCTACATAAAAATAATTTTTAAACAGTTTAGATGTTGAAAATACAATCTCCAAATTGACGTTTAATATTAATTTATTTTACTATATTGATTTTACACATTTGTAAATGAAGCCCTATGCGCACTAACATTGGACAAGTGAAAAAAGTTTTCAAAACACTATAAATAATGCAAAATACAATAGACACAATAGATTTTACATCAGCCATCAAAAATTCAAAATAAAAGAGATTTCATAGAAATAAATTTTTCATCAGCTATCAAAAATTCAAAATGAAAGGGGTTTCAGAGAAGCATTCTCACTTTCAAATAACAGTCTCACCCATCTATTTTGCCGCCGACAGTCTCCTTCATTCAGCTGTTGGTTGCAACAGGCTTACTGATACACATGAGAAATCCTACAACTAAATTGCCTGAAATTCAATTGGAGCTGCCTACATGTGTTCATGATTCATGATACAACTGAATTGTCTTTGCATACGAATGTATCCTAATTAATTGGAAAGGGACCTGCGATATTCTTAAATTCTTATAGTACTCACCGGCACACGATTAGCACAACTGGCAAGTGTCCCGCCTTAGGTACGGAAGATCTAGGCTTCAATCCTTGGCTTAGAGAGTTTATTTTCCATTTTCCCGGAGCAATGTCTCCATAAGTATACTCTATTCTAGCCCTCCATCTAGCAGCATTAACAGGTCACTGCTTCAGAAAACACAGCAGCTACTCCTCTTTCGAACTGGAAGGAACAACATCCAGTCAGAAGCGACAATTAACAGCAAGCCTTCAATCCATCCAAGTCGCGGCTGCCACAGCATTCAACTTCCCAGTTCCATGAATCGAAAGACGCGTATGCAGATTAGAGTGTGGTCGAAATGTCAACTGTTTTTCACCGAAATCCTCTCTGCAAACGAGAAAAAAGAACAGGCAAGTTTGAATATCAATGTGCTCAGAAAGAAGAATGAAGAAGTCGCCTAATGCTATTGCTCTTGAATGTTATCTCAAGCATCCTACAGTGGCCACTGTTCAAACTGATGTCCTTGCTTGGATGGATGAGATAAACTGCACAATAAAAAAAAACTCCATGGCAGGAATATTTGTCCATTTTGTCAATGTTGCATCTATTCAAGCAGGGTTCATTCACAGTAAGCTCTGTCCAATACATGGTCCCAGTCACAAGAACCAACGGGCAATGGGCAATCATTGCCTTAAAATGAAAAGTTCTTACTTGAAGAAAACAAAGCTCAGCATTTTCAAGTCAGGTTGGGACAATAATTAATTGCAGACTCACTTATCAACTCGTATGTAACAATCATTGAAGTCCCCCACAGCGACATGTTTAGGAACCGTGGTCCAAATCCTCGATAGAAGCCCAGCCAACCATCTTCCTGGAGAAGCAACTTTGTTGTTTTGATGACTGATGGTCGTCCACTACCATAATTATCCATAACCTGCAGTTTAAAAGACACCCAAATGATTGAAATTCTAGACTAAGGTGGATCTGGAGCATACCATAAAATTTGCATGAATAACCAAGCATTCGTTTTGTAGCATTTAAACATTTAAGCAAGCAAATAGCTGGACGTAGACTGCGTTATAGGTGGCTTCCTTACACCCCCTCCAGATGGTGGCAGTGGCAAAGTGTACCATTCAAGGCATCCAGAAAGGCAAGGTTACTGGGACAGCTATTGAAAAAGAGTGAATGATCCACACAACCACTATGAGCTTTATACATTGCATCAATACAGATGATAACTACAGATTCCCAGTGCATTTCCACTTAATTCAAGAATTGCATCCCTGGGGTTAGTATAAGACTCACAGTGCATTGGAGTAAGAAAAATAAATTCCACTCCAGAGAATATGAAGAATCGGCAAGAATTTACAAGCACTAAGGAATTTCTTCTTTCCTAGTGTGCATTCTAGACATATGACTAGACACCTGCATGTTTGATCCCACCAAATTCTGTTGAATTGGGGAACAAATGTTGCTCTAGATCATAGATTGCAACATTAGTAATAAACATTGATTCATCAACAAGGAAAAAGGACCAACAGAATGGGGTGCAGATTAGTTACAGGAAAAGGACCAACAGAATGGGGTGTAGACACAGTTGCAATTTGTGGGAGCAAGCAGAGGATAAAAGGGTAATGGCAAATTTATCAATGATGATAGAGTAAGTACTGATTTAGCTAAAGTTAGCATATACTACACATAAGAAGCCAAACAACATGCAGATTCCAAACATGGGCTAAGCAAAAAGGAGAATCTGGGAGAAACAGTAAGCAACTTGAAATGTGAGTGAGAATAACAGGACTTCGCTAGGTCTTGGGACAAATAGAAAACTCTAGTGAGTCCCATGCAAACAACGAAATTTAAAGGGGAAAACATGCAAAAGACATTCACCTGAAGTCGCGTCTTTATTGTGTCTACTGGAGTTGTAATCAGTGATGAACAAGCACCTGCAATTGTTCCAGCAGTAGCCTGAACAGTCACCATCTCTAAATGTGAAGGTCTTTTCTCTGCATCATTGCCATAGCCCAAGCTCCTAATACAGGAACACTTATATCAGAAATTAAATGATGATGACTTATCAGCGTGAGATAATTCTTCCTCTAGATATTTGAATAATTGAGATGAATTTGGGCCATTAAAGAATATGGAAATACCTCCAAATAACATGTTGAGCACTGCCATAAGCACCCCACCAAAGGGCTGAAGCTGGAGATTGGGTCACAGCTGTTAGTCCAAATCCTCTATACAGACCACGGAACCCCTCAGTTCTTAACATTTTGTTGACAACATCAAATGGGCCACTGTAAGTCGTCATTCCTGGAAGACCTTGCACCATTAATCTCTGACAAATCTGAGAAAATATATTTAAATAGTTAAAAGACTATGAAACATAGAACAATATATCCATTTGGAAGTTGGGAAGGCTCTCCAGATTTAGATATGAAGAGTCTTTAAATCTTGAACAGCTTTCCTTATTTGTGTGACATCTTGATGGTGACACTATTATACAGACACAGACAGAATTTATAATAGACCCAAAACAGCTGGACCGTGATAAGTTGTTTTGCTTTGGGGTTGGGGTGGGAGGTATGGGCAGGCGGAGGAGCACAAGGAACAATCAGGGGGTTTAAAAACAAAACCCCTGATAGTGCACATTCAATAGCTTCAGAGGCAGAGAGTTCTTACGCACTTTTTGGACCAAATCTCCATATTCCAGTATGACATGATCAGCAGCAAGCCTAGTAACTGGAGGAAGCTAAAAGAAACTGAGACACCTAGTAACCGGAGGGAGCTAAAAGGAGCTGAGATACCTAGTAGCTGGAGGAAGCTAAAAGAAACTGACATATGATTGGTAGAGAGACACATCCTATTTAGTTCTTTTAATGGTAGTTAAAATGAAATGTACACAACCAACACCATCTGAGATTTTTCCCCATCTACGTTATTGTGGACTATGCAATTCATTCAGGCTACCTGTATTCATAGATATTCTAGAACCTTGTATTCTCTAGTTCAGCCTTGTATAATCTAGTCCGATATGTGAAATCAGAATCAGAACAGGGAAAAAAAAAAAAAACAGAAGGTTGACTGGAAATCTTGTAAATGAAGGATCAGTAGACTTACCACATCCAAAGGTACAAAATACACACATGAAACAAGATTTGAGATCATGCCTGCCACTCCATTCACCACACCAATACGTGTTGCCTCAGGCATAGCTAAACCCTCTGTGGATTTCATCATCATTTCTTTTGACACTTCAAGAGAAGTCAAGGCCAAAACCCGTCCAGGCATAGCCCCTATTGCACCAGTTCCAAAACCTCTGAATATACCAGCAATTCCGTCATTTCTTAGTATACTTCTAAAAACCGAAAGGCCATTCATGTGAGCTAAATCAGCTCCAGCCACTTGCATCCGAGTCTTCACAACTGTTGTAGGATGCAACACAGCAGACTGGGCTGTGAAGAGGATTGCTCCATTGATGTGGAATCTTGTCTTGTCCAGTCTTATGTTCAGATGAGAAAAGGAATTAGCTAAGAATCCAACTTCGGATCCTCAATAACAAAAGCATAGAATTTTTGTTGACTTTCATACTTCACTAACGTACAATATCAAAGAAAGAAACTGATGCAGCTTAATGCATCAAATACAGATGCTTAAGATATAAAATTCAAATGATGATGATGATGACAATTCTAGAAGAACCTCTTGAGGACTCAACTGAGATCCATTCACCTAAGCTCAACCTACACAATATCCATAAAACAAAATGAGAGTACTACCAAAAAAAAACATGGCCCACTTCAAATGCAAAGCAATATCCGAAATGCCATTCATGCAGGACCGTACCCAAGAGGCAGCTGGGTATCAACCGAATCTTAAGCCCGGTACAATATCAAACCAAGGCAAAGGTGGAGCCCAGGCAGAGAAGAAAGACTTAGCAAGTCTTGGAAATGGATGCTAGCAGCAGAGCTGCAGAGTTGGTAATTAAAAGCAGAAATAGTTGAGGAACTATGAGAGATAAGTGGAATTGCCTGTATGAATTTTAGTTTTTGCTTCTTGTTTCTTGTTTTCCTTATAGACGACCATTTTAACTTTACGACCAACAAAGAAGGGAGAAAATCAGATCGAGGAAAAAGCAAAGAACTAGAGCAAGTAATCCCCGAAAACTTCGAATATCGCCTTCTAAAACTACAAGGAGGCCTATTTTTCAAATATCCGAGTACAAAACCACGTTGCGAAGCAAATGCAATAGAAATTTAAAAAACAAACCCCTCCTAATTCACCGACATCAAATGCAAAGTAATTCCAGAAAGACAATCACTAAGATCAACCAAAAGGACAAGAGACGGAAACTTCGTCAAACGACCCGACACCAGAAGAAATGAAAGAGAAAGAGCAAGCAATGGCTCGATCTCAGAAATATATGCAAAAGCCATTCGACGACAAGACCTATGTTTCGAATCCGGATATCTACACATACATGTCGCGAAATACCGTATAGCGAAGAAAAAACAAATAGAACTTGGAGAAAAGAAGAAAACAGGAATGGGAAAACCATACCTCGCCCAATGTATATTTGTATCCGAAAGCACCTCCAGCTGTGAAGCAGCAGTCTCCGTCTCGATCGCCATCTTCTTTCTGCCAGTTCTAAGTTCTAACTTCAGCCTTCAAGTTTCAAAACTTGAATCTGAATCCAGATCATGGGTTTTCCTCCACTGCTATTTTTCCCGAGGAGGGTTTTAGGCTTTTAGCTGGGATTTCTCCCCGTTTTGCAGGAATGGTTGAGAACTTTCCAGCCTCCTCCGTGGCGCGTTTTAAATACCGGACGAAGGGAAGGGGAGGGCGATTTCAGTTCACACGCGTCAGAAAGTATACGTGTGAAATATTTCTGCCGTCTATTTAATTAGGAGTTGCCGCCCGGTGTGGGCCCCAGTTGGAGGGACGATGAATACGCCACGCGTTTTGTATGCGGCTGCGCGAAAGTCAAATTGGACATGTTTGACTTGACTGGACGTTTGTTAAGTTCTAACACGTGCTATGGATGCGTGGCAGGGCGAGTTTTTTTCCCGATGTATCAGAACCGTTGCTGGTGGAATGGACGGTTGCCATTTTACACGAGGCTGTCATCGCAAAGCGGTCGGCTTATGAGGGACGATGAGCTGCTGCCTTGTTTTCGTTAATCGAGTTTACTGTGAAATACGCTATATTTTTCTTTTTAGAATGAAAGTAATAAAATTGGATTATGATGGAGTGTATCTGATTGTAATTACCTTCTGTGTACTCGAGTGTAAATATCTATTTTTTTATTTTTTTTAAATTTTTTTTACTGAGCTATTAATCTAAATGTATATAACGTATATATAAATTTTTATTTTTTTAGAGATTTGTAGATTTTTTAAAATTTTTAAAATCGGTGGTATTTTTACATGTTAAATACATTTAGATTAAAAATTATATAAAAATTTCAAAAAATAAAAAAGAGTTAAATGAGCTATGTGCATTTTTAGGCATGTCCCAACAAAATTTGAAGATAAAAATTTTTCTGTAATAAATTTTTTTGAAATGAGAGAAAATGATATGATATGATAAAAGTAGTGAGAGAAATAAATAAAATAAGTTAAAATAGATAAGTTAATTTTTTTATATCAATGAATAAGTTAGTTATATGATAGTTATGTAGATATAATTAAAAAGTATGATAGTTCTATTGAAATATATGAATAAATAATTAAAAAATAGAGTAGTTATAGTGATTGAAAAATTTTAGTTTAAAAAGTTTTTCGCTTAAACAAACACACCCTTAATTATTATCTTTTTTCGATTTGGGCTAAATATTTGTTGCTACCTTATTAATCATTCCTTTATTTTTTAAGTATATATAAAAAAATCAACTATATTTTACCATAATTGCAAATATAGTCGCATAGTTTCAGAAATTGCAAATAACACTATATAATTTGACTATAATGGCAAATATATTTACGTCATTATGACATCGTTACTGTGCCATCACGGTGTGAGTATATTTACAAAGATATACAAACTATGTAAGTATATTTGCAATTTTAAAAATTAAGTAGGTATATTTGATTTTCACAAATACATTCACGTAGTTTGCATATCTTTGTGAATATAGTCATGTCGTGACAATACAGTACCAGCATCGTAACATTGCGGGTATATGGTCAAATTAAGTCATGTTATTCGTGATTTATGTAGCTAGGTGTTGCAGGTTCCTTATAAACCGGACTCTTCAGCATAAGAGAATAAATCCAGCTAGAGCAAATGTGCGAAGTGGGTTAAACATGATGGATGCTAAACTAAAAACTCGATGGGTGAAGTTAATGGTGGAATGCTACAAAATCAATATGGATGGGCGAAGAAACATAAAAGGAGAACGTATGGGCTTTGAGGTCGGTCTAAGAAATTGATTGGCTTTTTTTTGTTGCTAGGAGTAGGAGATCAGTGGGCATTGTGGATGCACTTCATATGGAAGCAAAGGCTATCGATTTTGGAATTAGCTAGGGCATGAGGTTAGGAATCTAGAATCAAGAAATTGATCGTTGTTATTAGTTTGCTTCCTCAACAAGTAATATACTATTTGGTCATTAGTGGAGTTCTGCTCTAAGAAATCCAAGCGAAAGCTACTACTATTAATACCCTAAGATTCACGCATGTTCATCGTTCTGGCAACAGAGTAGCTCATAACATTGCGAACTTTACAGTATCTAATATTGATGATTGTACGTCATGGTGGGGTTGTCCATTAAGTTTCATTGTAAATCAACTATATCTAGACTTTGTGTCCTCCTTTTAAATATATGGAAATTCTTCATCAAATATATATATATATAGTGAGAGAGAAAGACAGTGAGTAGTTCTCTTATGCAACTTTAAAAATTTTCCCTTTTTTGATGCTTTCCTTTTTTATTTTTTTGAATTCAAGTCATATATTATATTTTCTTCCATTAATATTTATACAAGATAAAAAGCATCTAATTAGATTATATACAATTCATGACAAGTGTACATGCATAAGGTTATTTATAATTATATTTTTTATGTTATAGACAATTGTAATTAACTTGCATCTAACAAATTTTAGAAATTAAAAAACCAAAAGGATTGCTCAAGAGAATTACCAGTGTACATGGGATACATACTATCAATACCTTAGCATTTCTCATATATACACACGTAGTTTTTTTTTTTATAGCACACACATAGGTTTTTGATCTTCTACAGGCGGCAGCATTGCTATTATATTTTTATTTTTTAATTTTAAAAATATGTGAGATCTACCTATATGTCCAGTGAAATCTGATAATTTCTTGAAATTATTTGATCTTTTATTTTTTAAAAAAAATGAATGTTTAGGGAGTGTCACATGTATCCATTTTCCAAATGAGTACCACTCTCCATACATTTATTTTCATGAGGATGAACATATAAATAAGGCTCACATATCTATAAAAAATAACGTTTTTAACAACCCACATTACTAACTACAAGGACCAAAATCCATATATGGGATATATATGGATGATTACAATTGGGACCCACATTGATGTATGTATGTGAAATGCTAGGGCCCTACGTTAATGAAGCATATTGAAAATGCCAGGATATTGTAAGCTAGAAATAGGCTTCACATTAATGACAAATTAAAAATCTAATTTATTTATTATATTGAGAATTATTTATTTCAATATTACACCGACTTCCATACAAATTAGATATATCCATGGATTCTATTTGAAAATCAATATAAGAAAATGGATTAATTTAAATATTATTTTTAAAGTTATATTTTCAACATCTATATTATCTAAAACATGGTTGATACATAGATAAATAACTATATATAATATTATTGCATTCAAATATATTAGTAAATAATTTTCTCAATTTTCACACAAATATATACATTTTAAAGCAAATTTGGCCTGTTGTAGACTCTTCTTGGGATGATTTTGATATTTAGATGTATCAGTAGTGAAAATTTAATTTTAGAATCTACATTGGGCCTCATTGGAAGTTAACAACACCCTGCATTTCAGACGTAGATGTTATTTTTGATTATGAATTGGGACTCATTTGAAGCGGACTGCAATACAATTAGAGTTTGACTGCACTTTAAAACTTTCTCATATATATGTATGTATCCATCTCAATATCCTTTTTCAAAGCTATACTTATTTTGTATACCTGTTAATTCTCTCAATCCAAACATTCTATTTCATTAAAAATTATTCAATTTATAATTGTGTGCTGCGTTTTTCTTTGATTTCGATTGACTTGTACGGAAATGTATGTCCAACGGCACATTATTTTTCCCAGAACTTGAACACTACGTACAATAGTTGTACAGGTTCCCTCTCTTTCATAAATTATTGATCTTAACTAAAATATATGCTCACATAATGCAGGATTGCGTTTTAAAATAATTTCTCATTAATATTATGAATTATTGTTGTACAAATCATATTTATATATTCCATCAGGGCTTCAAATCATTTCCTCGAATGACTCCCAACCAATCCACATATATATGGGTTATGCTTCTATGAAACCTCTGTGTAATCTTTTCCATTTTTAAAATCTTGACAGTTAATAAAAAATTCATTTCATCTATTGTATTTAACATCATTTATAATATCATAGAAACTTTATCATTTATTTAGTATCATTGTATATGAGTCTCGTCTGTAATTATGTAAAATCAACATAATAAAATGACTTAATGCTAAAATATTAATTTGTAAAGCAATATTTTCAACAATTAAACCATCTAAAATATCAATTATATATAGATAAATAATTTTATAAAGCATAATTACATTCTCATATATGTGTGAATAAATCTAAACGTTTTTCATAATTTACACATAAATATATATATTTTTTGAGCAAACATGGTCTATTTACATACTCAATTTGGATAAAAATTGATCTTTTAACCAAACCAATGATGTTAAACATAATAAATAGATTGAATTTTTCATCAAGGATCAAAATCTTAAAATTTGAAGGTGTCACATGGCTTCATTTTTATGTAATCAAGTTACATAAAAGCTGAGCCCTGTATATGTGGATTTTTTTTAAGTGCAGACGGACTACACCTTAATTATGGTACAATCTGCTGCAAATGAGCCACATTTAATCATGAAATCAATATTATCACATCTATTGATTTAAAATTATTTACTTTAATAGTACACTATTTTTTATCCAAATCAAACATATGTATGGGTCTCATCTTAAAATGTTATAAAATTAATGTAATAAAATAGTTTAATATAATATCAATTTTAAAGTTATATTTTCAACATCTAAATCATCAAAAGTATGTTTTTATATAGATAAATGATTATATAAAATAGTATTATATTTTAATATATCTGGGTCTCATTTTACAGCAGATTATATCGTAATTATGGTGCAATATGTCTGTACTGGATTATATCTATATATAGAAAATATTCAAGTACAGACGAATTGAACCATAATTACTATACAGTTTACCCAAAATGATTCCCACATGTATTAAAATTAATATTCACCCTATTCATCGTATTTAGAATTATTTATTTTGATAATATACCAAATTTCATCCAAATCTATCATACGTATATGTCCCATCATAAAATAGTACAAAATTAATATAATAAAATAGTTTAACATAAATATTAATTTTAAAATAATATTTTCATGATCCAAACCATCTAAAGTATGTTATTTATATGGATAAATGGTTGTATGAAATATTTTTACAATCTAATATTTATGGGGTCCATTTTGTAATGGAATGTATCATAATTATGGCGTAGTCCAACTACACTAAATAGGTTTATATACATATGGAAAAATATTCAACTGCAGTCCACCCAAAATTGGTTTCACATGTATTAAACTTAAGATGCATCCCACCAATTGTATTTGGAATTATTTATTTTGATAGCATACCAATTTTTATCTAAATCTAACATGTGTACATGCCTCATCTTAAAATAGTATAAAATCCAAATAATAAAATAGCTTAACATAAATATCAATTTTAAAATAGTATTTTCATGATCTAAACTGTCTAAAGTATATTATTTATATGAATAAATAATTACATAAAATATTTTAATTTTCTAATATGTGTGATACCCATTTTACAGTGGACCGTAGTATAGTTATGTTGCAGTGTGACTGCATTGATAAGTTCTCATATGCAATTCAAGCCGCAAGAAACAAAACAAATCACTACGCTTATAGTAGAGAAAACCACATATTTATATCCGTGAGCCTCATATATATATTTGGGCACAGCGATTTTGCCAAGCTTGAAACAAGAAATGTGTTTTCTCTCAAGCTTCATGCAAAGAGGAGAAAACTTGCATCTCTTGAACAATAATCCTACATCCTAACCATTTTTTCTTGTTTTCTTTTAATTTAATTCGCCCCTTTTCCTTGTCTATCTTTAAATTTGGCCTTAGAAAGTTGGGAAACGAACTTCCTTTAATCTTCACACAAATATCAATATTGCTGGCCAGCACTGTGGTTTGAGCAAGCAACAATGTTATTGGGGTGGACAGCTGATGCCTCCTCATTCACCTTCACTTCCTTCAATCCTTTAACCCCACCACTAGCTTCTCGAGAAGCATTGGAATAAATGGGTAGAATAATGCCACCATCCTCACCATCGTTCTCTTCTTTCGTGCTTTTACCAACAACACTGCCAACTGGGTTTATCTCCTTGCCTTTGCCCCAAAGCACAGCATACAGCCCTCCAACTATCAAGACAGATCCTACAACACTGGGGAAAAATACCAAAGCTCAATCTATTGAAATAAATATGATGAAATTTAACCAATACACTTGCTTGAAATAACTCAGTTATCTGATGTAAGATTCCTGAATATTTTAATCAATGTATTTAAAACCAGACCAGAGTTCAAACCAATTAAGCATCAAGTTCACGATTCAACCGGTTTAAAAATATGGTTCAATCGTACTAACCGGTTAACATATTTAATTTTCTAAATAAATAAATAGATCTTTTATTAATAAATTATATATTACTTTGACACGTATTAGTTTTGTTGGTATTATGAAAACTTTTAAAAATATCAAATTATATTAAACCAGGACGAATTAAACCGGTCATTAATTAATTCCCAGTTAAATCAGCTCAACTTATCCTGTTTTAGTATTAGTAATTTCAATGCTTATAGTAGTGATGATGGTGCAAGGATTTCATGATATACCTTCCAACATTGAAATTTTCATCTAAAACTGCCCACCCAACTAGAGCCACAATAACAAGCAACAAAGGGCTGAACATGGAGACAAATAGCGGGCCTCTCTCGTTTATGCACCATGTCATCAGAGAGAATGAAATTCCAGATGTCACTATTCCCTGATGTTCAAATCAAAAGGAATAACCGTTAGAGTAACTAGACAGAATTAACACTCACTTTTTTTTCAAAGAAGAATGCCATACATCCAACTGACTCCTTGATTGGAATTGAAATGGGGAAGACGTAAATGATTTCATTTCATGGTGGTTGATTAATTATCTTACACTGTATGCAGATGCTAGTAGTCTGATATTCCAACCAAGTGACCAGCCAGAAATGTTCCTCTCGATGCTAGCTCCAATGATCAAACACTCGATGCTCGCCAAGGAAACCATCATTGAAGAGCTTGTGTAGGGACAAGGAAAGCTTTTGCTCATTTTTGCCTGAAATTTGACAAGGAGAGAGTAGATTTAAATGTGGCACTACTTTTAACCTAGATATCTAATCAAGATTATTTTTTCATATATAATTAAGTATATAAAAAATAAATAATGTAATCAATTTTTATTTAATAAAAATATCAAAGTGAGGCTTATACCGACCACTTACGTTGAAGCACCCGAAAATTTAGGTCAACTGGTCTTATTGGCATGTTGCCCAAAGATGGAAAAAAAATAAAAACTGGGAACATATAAAAAAAATTAGAGTTTTTGCACCCATACTCATAGCTTAATTTTATATAAATTGTTGTTATGTGTATAAAGTAAAATCTATTGTAAATATGTTTATGAAATATATAATTATGTGTACATGTGTGAACTTATTGATTTTGTAAATGAGCCGTTATCATTTGCGAGGCAGATAATTACGGAAATGCCACTGTGTTTAAAAATTCAAAATAAAGTCTTAAAAATATCCAAAAATGGTAAAACTTAGTTTATAGATTTAATATATTTAGATTTATTTGTCCATAAAAAATAAAAAATATATGTTTTTGGGCCAAACGCATGGAGTTATGATACTTTTGATGAATTTAAGACTCTCATCATTATGTTTATAATATTAACTTAGTTGCTTTGATTTGACCATAACCAATTTTAGAATAATATCATGAGTTTATATTTATTAAGTAATGTTTTAATGCATCCTTCAAAACTCTATTTTTAAAATTTTTTTGAAAATCTTTTTATAAAACAGTTAATCTATGTGTTTTTAATCTATAAATCAATTTTTACGATTTTTGGAAATGTGTATATATTTTTCCAATTTTTTAAAACAGAGGGTTTAAATGACTAAAATACCCTTATTTTTAAAAAATTAAAAAATATACATATATATATATCCGAAAATGATAAAACTTAATACATAAGTTAAATACACCTAGGCTTTTACATAAATTTTCAAAAAATATTTAAAAATTGAGATTTTATGCCTAGATACATTGAAACATTACTCATATTTATTGGCACTGACCAAGATTTCCAATCGATGTGTTGTGGTCCATCAGGGCATCAAATAAAGATAACTTTTGGTATTCCAAGTAAATATACGTTAACAAACATAAAGGTGATTTGAATTTATTCTTAAAAATTCATAGAAATGATTGCAATAGATTTTGCGTCATAAGCATAACCTCAGTTTGTATATAAAAAAAATCATAGACATGAGTGCAAATGACTCAAAATTTTATATTTTTTTTACTCTATTTCACCTAATAAGCATGATAAGAATGATTAATATGGGTTAAATAAATTGCACTTTGATGTTGTTGTTATGAAGTATGATTAAAGCCAAGACCATATCCAAGAAATCAAAATACAGTCCTCCGTAAAAAAGAATGCTATATTCTGCAACCATACCTGAATTACGAACCAGATTGCCCAAGCAAGACAACTTGCAACGATTAATGCAGAGCCAAGAACCATGTTCTCGTGATTCCCAGAGCCATTGTTTCCCATGTCCTCAGCATAACGCCAATGAATACCTGATTTCAACACATTGATGAGCTTTCCTTTGTAAAATGTCATTAGCATGGCCCCACCCACGCATAATATCGTGCCCAGGACCTTAGCCTGCCCAGCAAGTCTCTTTATCCCGACAGTCTCCATCCTGCAAAAGCAACTGATTTTCATTTAGCTGACATTAAGAAGCAATAGACACTATTTGTGGATTTTGTAGATTTCATAGGCTTTGTTGGTAATGAATTTGCTAGGAATTGAATTAATTAAATAAATAAATGATTTCAAAAATAAAAAAGATAACAATGAATTAATATGTAGTGCATGACTTAGATTTTTTTATTTTCAATAAAAGCACTCGTTCCCTTGCATGACTTCCTACAAGTGAAAGACAGTAACCATGAAAGACTTACCCCAATGGAACAGCCATCATGAAGGTCATGGCAGGTAGCAAGTTGTTTAATGCACAAGCAATGGTGGGAGTCGAATTTTTGAGGCCAACAAAATATAAACACTGGTTCATGGTTGCCCTGAAAGCAAAAGAAAACTGGTTACATATCCAAAAATAATACATGCAACCCACTTTCTTATTTAAAAGGAATGACAGGCAAAGCACGCATGCATTCGAGATGGATGGTTTGCTTAATTAAGCGCGTTAATTATGGTGACTTAATTGTAAGAAGAGATCATCTGAGCATTCCTGAAAAATGAGATTGATCTTTTTTTAAAAAAAGAAAAGAAAAAAACATTGTGGCAATGCATCCAGCGATCAATACTCACCCGAAAATTGAACACAAGAACATCTGGAAGAATATGTGCCTGTTGATATGCAATCTCGTCTTCCTGCAAGGATGAGATAGAAAGAACGATATATGCTGTCAGTGACTACGGTTTTGCCACTATAAAAATTTCGATTAATTTAATCTGAATATCTAGTTTTAATCTTTTAATTATGTAATAAATTTGAAAATATTTATGATTTTAACGGATCAGATCATGTGGGTCCCTTGAAGCGCAACGGAAGGAAGATTGCTTGTCGCTACGTGCGCATTCGAATATGCGGAACCGAGTTGCGTCCCGCCACGCCCTGTGTAACCGTTCCGCCGCAGCACGTTGCGTGTGCATGCAAGGCAGCCCGCGAGCGTTGGGTATGAAAACTTTCATGCGTTCTCTTCAAAAAAGAAAACTTTCATGTGTTCATTTCATAGCAGCTGACGCATGATATCTAAAACCCAGTTGTTGTTTTTTATTTTTATATTTATTATTTTTCCAGGAAATTTTTTTCATTTACTAAATACGATCAACGGATTAATACCAAAGCCAATACTCTACGTCATTTTGCCAAAAGAAAAACGCCATGTGAAGTCAGTAAAAAAGATTAAAATTTTGTCCTCTGGAACTTTTTTTTTTTGTTTGTTTGAACTGTCCTCTGGAACTTTAACCACTTACTGATAATAATATATAATAATAAGAAAAGTATAATTATTATAAATAAGTAGAGTTCTTCTTTATAGAAGGATAAAAAATCATGATAGAGTCCGTTAAAGTTTAACTTAAACAATGTGAAAGGATAAAACATTATAGGTAATGCTTTTCCTACCACTAGATCAGGAATAGAAACGAATAAACAAAGATAAATGGTATAAAAATAAAGATTAAATTAGAATATCCTAGCAGTTGCTGTGAAGCAAACCCATGGATGTACGCAACAGCCTGTCACGACTCATGAGCACTAAGAAAATCAACAAATATTTAAAATAAAAAATAAAATCCAATAATGCAGGTAGTCCTAATTAGTCACTACTTAAATTGCCATTAATTTGTTTAGAATAGCATTAGTGCCGCTATTCTACTGCATCAATCACATCCAATTCCAAATTTCTAATCTACTTATTCATTCCATGTTCATTTATCTATTTTTCAACCTAACCCATATTTATTGATTCCATGTTCTTTTATCTATTTTTCAACCTAACCCATGTTCAGTAGTATTTACAAAAAGAAGAAAAAGAAACGCCCAACAAAAAATGCTGAGCAACGGCATGCATATGTGTGGTGGTGGGCATGCGTACCTCTCCCAGAAATAGGCAAACGGCGCCGTGGAAACGGCAGCAAAGATCTGACGGTAAG
The DNA here is from genome assembly GCA_030490835.1 of Annona cherimola. Lineage (NCBI taxonomy): Eukaryota > Viridiplantae > Streptophyta > Magnoliopsida > Magnoliales > Annonaceae > Annona > Annona cherimola. Next base: position 24,109,187 of record CM059972.1, on the reverse strand, counting down.
CAACCAGTACAAAAGGATTCATGCCATCATCCATGGCCAGCTTCGACATTATATTCAGCCCCGCAAAACCCACCTGCACCATCACCATTACCAACGTGGGCATACATTCTCTTCCCATTTTCCTCTCTAGCTAATTTTCTTCTTCTCTCTCTTTTTGTCTTTCTTTCTTTAGCTGGCTTGAGAAAGAAATGTATTTAGCTTGCTAGCTAGAGAGGCTGTGGTGGAGGGCGAAGAAAGAGCAGTGAAGGATGCTATATAGGCACGAAAAGAGAACGGGTCCCAGATGCTGTAACAGAAAAAAGGGTCCACCAAACAGACTCTTGTGGGATTCGAATTTCCCTTTCTAGCTGTCTTTTCAACCTTCTTTGTGGGCCTTTCTTGGCAGTGCTTGTGCGTCTGCACCGCCGTTATGATGTGTTGATACTCTGACGATATGAGTGTATGTGTACGTGGCGACCATCCACTCATCTTTAAAAATTAAAAAATTTTCATTTTTTAATCTCCACCGTCTGAATGATGATTCTGAAAATCTATTTTTTAAATACTTTTGTTAATTTGAATTCCTGGGTCCCTATCATCTAAGCCAGGGAACCGTTTTAACGGTCTGGATTTGCTGATGCTTGTCAAAGTCTGTCATTTTGCATCTTAGAGGAAGAGTATAGGTTTTGTTCTCCTTCCGAGCAGGGACGGTTCGTCGTGTGGTGCATCGAAACCGGCCATGTTTTGTGCTCTTGCTGTCATCACCCATGATATACTTGACGACCAAGATCCCATTTCGCGCACTGGCCACAAAGCTAGAATTTGAAAATGCACGCATAATAATTTCCACGAAAGATAATATAATTTAATCAAGGATGTGTTTAAAATGGGGAGGTAAGAAAAATAATTATGATAAAGTTTTGTAAAAAGAAATCGATGGATTTCATAGCTAGGTTAATTGGCGCTCGTAAATCATCTTGTGAAAAAATTTCAGCAGCTTATAATATTATAAGCAGTAAATGTTCGTTAATGAAATGTAATACGCAGGGTTGCTAACGACATTGTTGTTAACAATTGTTATACTTAATTATATGCAATTAGCATTCACAGTAGCAAAATAGTATTGGATGCTTGCCAATTCCATGCATGGGATATAATTAAAAGCAAAGGAAAAATATTTTTCATATGAAAATAATGATAAATAAATAATAGAAAATTATTAAGCTGTTAGAATGTTGAATTACATAAAAATGTGAAAAATATATAAAAGTTAGACCTTTTTGCTAATTGATGAACAAAATCTACTTCAAATTATTAGTTATTCAAGCAGGGTTCTTTTGATAAGATTTAAAAATTCACTCTTTTCGGAAAATTTTTAAATATAATTTGACATCTTAACTGTTTTAATTATTTTTCATAAAAAATTTCTTTATTTTATTATTTTTATTATTTCTATATTCACTATAAGAAAAGCTATTTTTGACAATTATTAATGACAAGAAAGAAGTCTTTACTAATAAGGAAAATTTATGTTGGAGGAAAATAGTTTAATTTTTGCTTGTGATAATTTTTTATAGGTAAGGAAAATTTCCTAACTTATGATGATGCTTTTAAAAGTTTTTAAAAAAAATCTAGCTTACAATAATACTTTGACGATCAAATTAAAATTTAATTTTCTAATTATAAAATTATAAACTATTATCAACCAAAATTTTCTCAATAGTTACTATATAACATATTTTACAAATTAACTTTTATAAGAAAATTTTGATTGCTAAAATCAATAATTTTTACTAATTTTGAATTATTTTTTATATCTTTCTATGCAACTTTCCTATTTCTATACAACTTTTCTATCTTTTTCTATAAAAATTGAATTTTTAACAATAAAATTTTTGTAAAAATTTAAATTTAGGTTGTTAAAAAAAATTTTATTGGGAATAATTTTTTACATATGTTATTTAGCAACTATTAAGAAAAAAACCTTTGTTGCCAATAGTTTATAATTTTTATGCTTATGCAACCAAATTTTAATTTGGTATCTTTTAAAGATATCACAAAAGTAAAAAAAAAAAAAAAAAAAAAAAAAAATCCCTTTAAAAGTTTCATCATAAGCGGGGAAAACTTTTTCTTATATGTACATATATTTTTTTCTCACTGAGTTTTTATTTGCCAAAGAAAAGTTGATAAAACCAAGTTCTTATCATGATTTATTATTTCTAATCATTACCTAATGATCACTTTTTAATTTTTCAAAATTTTTATTTTTCTCACTATTTTTCTCCACCGCGTAACCTCGATCCTACACTTTGTGCTGCCCCATTCTTGCAAATCAACGGATTGGATCGACCAATACATATATACTGAAACTTGGGGAATTGAGCATGGCGTTTTTCGACGTATACATGTCTCTGGAGAAAAGGCGCGAAACAGGCCAGGTTTCCTGCAACAGGTGGAGTTGTGCATGGGAAGAGACGGGTGGTGGCTATTTCTTGTGCTTACGAGTCTCTCCAGCAAGTTTCATTGGGGTCAGAAAATTCGCCTCATTATTAATATCCCTGACGAGTAGAGAGAAGGATTAGACGCTCTTGATTTGGGCATCAAGACAAGACAAAATATCTGCAACCAAATATTTTGTTGTTTCTAATAACTGTATAGGTAAAAAAAAAAAAAAAAAAATTCGATCCTTTATCGTCAATATGTGATATTTTGACGATAAAAATGTGATATTTTGATGTTGCGCTGGGAGAGCTTTCATTTTTATGGGTTTGTCCGGGCTTGATTCTAAAAATTAGAGCTGTTTAAATAAAAAAAATATGTGATATTTTGGTTACCTTTTTTATTTTTAATACCTCAGTGATTGATTAAAATATATTTCCTTCATGGTATTTATCATTTTTCGTTTAGCTAAAAAACTAAGCTGTATAGAAATTAAAGACGTGAATGAGTGATATTTACTTAAAAATATATGTTCATGTCCAAATTATAAAAATATTTAATTATATTCACACATGCATTAAAATATAATAATATTTTAAAAATTATTTATCCACATATTTTATCATATTTTAGATAATTCATATGTTCAAAATACAACTATAAAATTGATATTTAATATTTTTAGATGAGGCATTATACTGGATTATATTAAAAAATGAAAGAGTTTTTAACATAATATAAATGATGTTTATCATAATGAATGGATTGAATTTTCAATCAATCATCAAGGATATAAAAATTAAAAAGTAATATAGGAAAAAGATTTTATGGAAGCAAAGATTGCAATATCTTGCTCTTATAACTAATATGTTTTTTTCTATCATTTCTCTATATTTTAATATTTTCAGATGTTTACATGACTGTTATATCTATTTTATTATTATTTTGCTAATTATTATTCCTATCGCATAGCATTTTCCTATTATTTTTTCAAAAAAAAATTCGCATAATTTTTTACTACTTAAAAACTCTGATTCAATTTCTTGTAAAGATGGGGATTAATAATTAATTGGACCATGTACATGTAGACTGTGCACAAGAAAGATAAAAATGGCGGCGCACCCATGAAAATCCTTCTTCCGATTTGAGAAAAAGAAGGTGGCAAAAGATCATGATGTGAATGGATAGATTGGCTTCCCAAAATGGCCTAATTTACAGTGGAGTGTGACTACCATCTGAATTGGCCGTGTGCTTTTTTAGGTGCCACACTGCCACACGGACCACTTTACGTACCCACTTTCTCTCCATTTGGCAGCCTCGCGGCGTCTAGGCGCGCCCTTGGAAGCACTCACATGCCTTTTTGGCTTTTGCATAAAAACAGCTCTTGTATTTCTTTCTTGGTGCTGCTCTCTTTTGGTAAACTTAAGCCACCCATTAAAATGTGTTACAACAATTAACTATCTACCAATTCTACTTGTCTCTTTAATTATTACCAATAATTATGATCATTATTTCTCTTTTTTTTGTAAAATGAAAACTTAATTATTTTATTTTTGAATTTACGTAAATTTTCCCTTTATTTTTCTTCACTTTTTAATTTTACCTCTCTCCTTTTTTCCATCTGTTTCCCTCACCCCGAATGGTCAATGACCAAAACCAGCGTACCACCATCTAATGCCAATGTAAGATGTCATATAGTTATTGGACAATTGCAGATGCTATAAAAGGAACTTATATCGCAATCCAAAACAGGCATTTTTCTCTTTTAAATTCAGAGCTCTAGACTGCATATTGATTTGAGTTGGATGGTCCATTATGTTTCCGGCGATAGCGAGTCAAGAAATTAGACAGGCAAACAATCTATCTAGAGTAAACCTATACATCACTTGGAAAATTCTTATTTTATTTTTTCGAGAAAGATCAGAAATATTATGCACTCCGCACATTTGAAATATGACATGCAAGAATAGAAATTTGTAATTCTCTACAGCTATACATACCTTCTTTGGATTCTCATAAATCAATTGCAAAAGACGTCCGCTACAAGTTCAGATCATCTGCATTTTCGTCCATTTTTTTCTGATCAAGAAGTCTGTTTTCTTGATGGGTTATGACCTTGTTAACCTGGCTAGCATAAACTTATGTTAGTCCAAGCTAAAAATCTTTTTTTAACAAAGTTTTTTCTAGTTTTTCATGAAAATATTTTTTCGAATGCGTTTAACTTAGAGTTCCGATCTTTTCATTTTTTTTGTTTTATTTTAAAATTTTTTTATAAATTATTTTAAATGACTTAAATACCTTTATATTTAAAAATCCAAAATAAATATATTCACGTGTCTAAAAATGGTAGAACTTGATTTATAAATTAAATATAACTAGATTAACATATTTATAAAAAATTAAAAAATAATATATATATATATATATATTTGGACTGGTCTAAAATCTTCAGATTCCACTGGTCTTAGAAGATTGGCCCCCTTTAACTTATATAATAAATGTTGCAATTTTTGGATGTGCATATACTTTTATTTTAAAAATCAATATTTTTAGGAATATGCAAGTCAATTTCATCCTCCTAAATATGTTGATTTTTGAAAATAAAAAATATACATACAAAAAATAATAAATTTTGATATACAAATTAAATATATTGGAAAAAAATTTCATGAAAAAATTTTAAAATACAGCTTTTAGTAGCAAAGTTAACTAGAGGTGCAACAAGTACCTAAAATAGGTAGTGCTGGTTCTTATTTTTATACTCGTATGGTAGAATAAGTTTTAGGCAAAAATATATTGATTTAATTAGAGTATGATAGATTCGAAGGTTTAAGTATCCAAAATCAACTCAAATTATTAATATATGTTTAATATATATTTTATCTTTTATACCGAAAGGCATAAATATATTCTTAAATATATAAAAATTTGTTTAACTTATCTATTATTTAGTAAATCTAATAAATGTAATTCAAAATTGATGTTTTTAAGTAAGACTTCTAATAAAATTATATTTTTCAAATATAATACAAAGATGATTTTAAAAAACCAATATAAGATTGAAACTAGAATCTATTCGATCTTAAAAAATAAGATAAGGAAAACTTAAAACCAACCTACTTAAAACAGAATAGACTAAAAGTTTTTAAAAATAAAATAAGGACAGGTAAGTTCCAAATAGAATTTATCCGACCTAAGTTACACCCAAAGGTAACAAAATCATAACCCTTTGTTGATAACATCACTGACTACACTTTTATATTACTCCATTTTCTAATTCACCCATCTAAACAAACCTACAAGCTTTTTTATTGAAATTGTACATTGTACATCATGTCATGAGATATTACACATCAATCTAAGCCTATTCATCCGGGAGGCAACTAGCTCCATCAATTTTACCCTGAAAAAGTAGGAACTCTACTTATGTACTAAGGAAGATCAACTACTCCATCACATTTTCAAAAGGGACTAAATGCCCCCAACTCAAAGTCGGCTTAAAATCCCAACATGAGATTTGAAGTCACCGCGGTACCTGCTGGCATGACCAACTGAGCACTGCATGGTTGGCAAACAAACCCAAAAGTTGAAGATGATTGAATTATTCATCACCAATTCAATCATTTGATCATTTGATTATTTGATTTAAATTGATAATTCCTCGACGTAAACAAAAAGTTGAAGACGCGTAATTATATATTTCATCACCAATTCAACCATCTGATTGCTTGATTTCAATTGCTCGTTCATTATTGGCCGTGGGTAAATGACTCGTTAATCAACACCAAGAATAAATACGTATTTAAATCCATGTGACAGGCAAAACTGCTCCAACCATCAGATTACTGTCGAGAATGTTAATTTTGGGGAACCCGGATCCCCAACTATGATGGACCATGAATGAAGAGGGGTCACGTGAGTGCAGCTCCTCCCAAACGTTATGGGATTTTCAGCCTCTTTTGGATCCATACGGCCAACACAATCGAAGCTTTTTCATCATTTCAATACTTTTCTGAAGAGCAGAGGTTGGGGAAAGAGTCTGTTTTCCCAACAGAAGAAGCGTTTCTTGTTTGTTTCAGCTTTAAAAAATCTGCTAAAATCATGTTTTCCAGCTGCTATGGCCCCACATGAGATATGGATCAGATCCTGAACTGCAAATCATGTAAACAAACTCCCAAGGAAGTCCTGCCTGTTGTATAAATCAATTTCAAACAGTTAATCAGATTCAAAAATTCGTACTCCATACAATAACACATAGAAGAGCAAAGAGTTGGGAAAGAACTCCCCCCACCCTTCAAATATTCGGGTCCATTTCTTGCTTGAAATACAGTAAACAGCAAAAATTAGGAATCCCCAACCATGTGGGCTGCCAAATGGATCATGTTTTAGCCCTCTGCTCTCAAATTTCTTCTTATCAAACACAGCTCCTAGAACTTAAACCAGCTGAATTTCAAAACAAGAAGGCGGATGCAACTTCGAAAATCAAGCAACTTGATAGGAGACACTGTCTCGACTCTCAAACAGTCTTGTTTAGTACAAGATCATATCTTTTAAATTTTCAAGCCAACTTAATTACTGAATTGAGGAAAAGAAGAACACGAGGTAGGATGTAACAACCAGAAAGTAAAATGAGAAAGGGCATACAGCATTTTATTTCAATTCCTTCTCAACCCATATACATTCAGTGTCTCAAAAGAATTTGAGACGGCAGTTTTCACCCGACTACTCAGCTAGATACAGCTGAGGAAAACATGTCAGCACGTCCCCCAGTCATTCGCTCAGCTTTGTCACCCCGCTCACCTGAAGTTTACAGTCCAGCACCAACATTTCAGTAAAACAACAAGATAACTGCTATGAAATAACAACATGGGCAACAGAATTGAATTATTGTGGTAATCAGCGTCAAAATCTGCCTTAGCGTCTATTTACAGTGGTAACTGGTAAATAGAGATCTAGTTTGTCAATGAACCCACTGTAAATAGAGATCTAGCCTGTCAATGAACCCTCGAACAATGAAAGCAAGACAATATATTCAAATTGAGAGTATAGAGGAGATTATGTAAATTATGAACGCTGGATTGATATCAGATATAATCACATGAACATGCTTCTACTGAAACAGTATATGGTTCTTTATGGTATTCACTAGTCACAGATATCAAGCAGAGCTGTTCTGGGGTTACACCACAAGATTAATGACAATAAACTGCAGATACATTGGCCGGTCCAAACAGTCAGTTCAAAACAACAAATATAGGCATCCATCTTCATAAAGAGTTAATAAATGAAGCCTCACCTGTGCGAACTCGTATTACATCTGAAACTGGTATCACTGCACATTATGAGAAATCTCATCAGAAGCTCCACATCCGCTCATTTCAAATTCTACAGCAATGGAGTACAGGTCCATGGTTTGCACATAAGAAAGATATTTTTTTTTTAACTGCGAATTTGCAAAATATCATGAATTTCCATGTCGCGTGGTGAACAATCAAACACACAAGCAATCTTAAAGCGTCAATCAAAACCAATCACAGCATGTTGCTTGGTAAACAATCAAACACACCAAGCAATCTTAAAGTATCAATCAAAACCAAATCACAGCATAAGGCTGCGATTCACATCATAATGTCATCGCAGTTCGTGACGCTAAATTTTAGTATCATCTTTCAATCCTTCCATGCATTAAGAGGCTCAAAGAATGCATCACGCTATGAACATCTTAACAGCGTATCGTAGAACAAATCTTACAGAAAATCTTCCCATCACCGATTTCACCAGTTCTTGCCTCCTCAATTATTTTGTCGATCACAGCTTCAACCTAAAGAAGGCACAGTGTAACAACTTTAGTTGTCTAATGAATTAACAAGCCACACACTAAAGGTTCCAACTACCAAAATAAATAAGCAAACACATTTCCTCATTCTCATTTATTTATGTCTGTCAATAGCAACATAGAATGATTATAACTTTGCAAGGCATTGCTTTCTCATCTAAAAATTGCAAACTCCAATTTCCATGACTATGCAGCTACTTGTTGTGCCAATGCAAAAACAAACTGTCGCGATGCATTATTACAGTGGAAGGTACTTCTTTACGCTTGAATGCCATAGTTTGACAACAGTACACATTTGGAAGACCACCTTTAGCATCCATCAAAGAGAAAACTCACTTGGTCATCAATCTATCGTGTGCAGTATCAAATGCAAATGGCATCGCACAGATTCCTTTCACCAAGATAATTCACTTAGCCATCAACCAATGCATGTGCATGGTATAAAATAAAAAAGCATTAGACGGATTCAATTCACCATTAGTAATAAATTATAACTATCTTAACCATCAAAAAGTTCACTTCCAGTCAATTTAATCTAAAATTTAAAGCAAAATTTCAGACCAGTATAAAATGAGGACATTTCAAACTAGTCCAAAAACATATATTTTTATTTTTTTTCAAAATTTCTTTTACAAAACTATTAATCTAGTTATGTTTAATCTATAAACCAATTTTTACCAATTTTAGAGATGTGTATATATTTATTTTGGATTTTTAAATGTAGGAGTATTTTAGTCATGTTTCAACAAGTTAAAATGACTAAAATACCCTTATTCATCTCCAAAATTGGTAAAACTTGGTTTATAGATCAAATACAACTAGAATAACAGTTTTGAAAAAAATTGTAAAAAAACAAAAACAATAAGTGTTTTAGACAAGTCTGAAATAGCTTCAGTTCTGACCTGTCTGAAATGATCAAATTTAAAATTGATAGGGTCTTCAATTGTTTAGCATCACAAAATATAACCACAGAGATTTTAAAAAATTACGAAGATCGCATTTACCTGATCCTTACTAACCACAATTTCCATCTTCACTTTAGCCACAAACATATCCTCAGAAAATTCAGAGCCTATGAAATTGAAAGGAAAATGAATAAAGCATCACTTAAACTACATGGTATGACAAGGTCAATCTCTTAGGCATCTTTATATGTGTTCATACCACCGCATAAACATAAGTAATTAAAAAAATTAGGAAGGATAGAAATAAAGGAAAGAAGTAGATATTGTAACAGATATGAATTCCAAAGGGGTAAAAGTGATTACAGGGTCCAATTGGATAATAGTAAAGTTAGGATGCACATTAGCCAAATACAGTCAATTGATTGCCACTTGATGAAAAAAGTTGGAACTATAATGACATGGTCCAATTGGACAATAGTAAAGTTAGGATGCACGCTAGTCAAAAATAGTTAACTGATTGCCACTTGATGAAAAAATTGGAACAACTAGTTATTCAGATATGGAGAATAGAGTGGGAAAAACTAGGCACACTTCCAATTTTTCAATTTTGAATATATGATGGATATTTTGCAACAGCTTTTTCAATACCTCTGATGTGTGATGCTATTTTTCTTATGCTTTTTTCATCATTTAGATAGTTGAGGTTGGCTTAAGATGACTGGTGAGAGACTGAGAGGTGTGATGTATTCCTTATTTTTGGTTGTTCCAAGTTGACCATGAAAATATTTAAGGCTATTAGATATTTTAATTTTTATTGTTGAGTAGGACTAGTTGAAAGGACTGCATTTAACATAGAAATCTCCTTTTTTTTTGTTAACTCATTTCGGTTGTGTTTGAAATGCATCGGCAGAATGCAAGATCAAAGAATTTCCAAGGTGGAGAAAACCCCAATCAGGTTGCTTTGCTTTACCTCACTTTTTGAATTTCTCTAGAGCCAATCATCTTTCTGTTGCTTAGAAAAACTCACCAGCAGGAGCAATTGCAGCATTCTAGAAGTTCGTCATCAGTGAGTTCAGATGCTTGACATTTGCTTCTCAAAGGTTCAATAGTAAACTCAATGATCTAAGCTTGTTTTGCCTAGCTCAATGTCAAACTGAGGGCAAAAACCAAAACTCAAGCTTGTTTGAATGAGCTTTGGCGCCTGGCATGCCCCTGTTTAGTGATTTTTGGACAAGCAAATAATTGCCTGTTTGAACATGAGTTGGCAGACATAAATTTTTTAGCTAGTTTCAGTGAACTATTCCTAGATCATTTTCCAGTTCTGGGAGCATTTTTTTAACATTATAGCATCACGTAGCTACAATACAATGGTCAAATAGCTTCAACTACGAGCTGAAAAATTCAGGCTGGAATCAGGATGAATGAAGTTCAAGCCAATTTTATTCAAGCTTGAACTCAGCCAACTTGTTTTAGGCATTTCAGGCTAGAGTCAAACTCAAGCCAGTGTCTTTCAAGCTTCAGCAAAGCTATGGCCAGCCTGTTTTTGGCTTTGTTCAGGTACGCAGATAGGCTCCACTTTTGGCATTTGCGAATACACATAGAAGAGAGAATTTGCTGCTTCACTATTCAGTGCTTATTTGGCATTTTTATTGCTAATTTTAGTCGTAAATAACGCATCCAACGTAAAAGCTGATGTTGCTTAGCCAAACAGTATGATAAGAGGATAAGTTGCGCAGAAAAGCTTAGCCAAACGGGACCTTATGCTCCAGTTAAGCTAAAGCTCAACAGCCCATTGAAATTGACCAGTTGAATTTGGCATGGGGTCTCCAATATCAGTATCACACTATTAACGCAGTTATGCACGTCATGAAATGCAAACAAAAGGTCTTTCCTGCACACAAATACAGAAACAAAGAAGAAGAAGAAGAAGAAGAAGAAGAAGAAGAAGAGGATGATGAAAGAGAATGGAAGGAAGTCCTTGGAGATCACTGGAGTGACTCCACTGGATTTTGTGTGCCTCTCAGAAGGAAGGGAGGGCAAGTTCATCAAGGCCAAAGCCAGACTAAGACTACCAGTAAATGTCATTTGTGGCGTGAACAGTAAGGTGCAGCTAAAGAGGAGAATGACATTGTACCTGCCTGCCTTTCTGTTGAACCACCCTGTGAACCAAAGCCTCGAGCATCAGAGACAGTTACACCACGAATACCCATCTTAAGGAGGCCCTACCACATATTTCACAAGACAGAACAACTTCATATGTTCATGAAAATGCATAAAATTACTGCTTTGAAACCTTGCTCTTCTAAGTACATCATCAAAATAACACAATCGATAGCCACAGCCCACAGATCTTACCGAAGATACATGTGAGACACGCCACGGCCTTCATCATTCCAATTTCGTCAGGGGAGATGGATAAAACAACGTATAAAGAGACAAAGATACTGTTAAAATACGAAACAAAATTCTGGCCCACGCATGAAACAAAGAGATTCAGCTTGCGTGCGCATCTGTGAACAAGTAGGTAAGTAACAGAGAGAACCTCAAGATAGCTTCAATTTTGTAGAATTTCGAATCCGGCAGGTACTCTACATTAAAGCAAAGCAACTGTCAACGGGATTCCAACCACGCTTATCAATTTCTCCTCTAAAAGCTAAAGGCCACGAAGGAAACGATCCCACTAAAACCGAAAACTGCGGAAACTTGTAAAAGTTCAATTGCGGGCAGTTTATAGTGCACCCAACCGAAGAAACGATTGGATTATCCTTCCAAACAGCAAAATCCGAACGTAATTTCAAAAAGAAAACGGCTTTATTTTGTAGAAATCTACCCAAGGCGACTGAGACTATAGGGAATTCATCGCGCCCATCCCATCTAGACGGCAGAAAACCAAAACCCAAGTGCGAAATGGCTGAAAATAGGGGGAAACGCTTTCAAAACAATACCTCGGGAGCTCTGGGCTTTGATCACTGGAACGACCGGTGCCCTGGTTCCCTGTTTCGGCCTCCCATGGAGCTGTAGAGGTTGGATGGTTTTCGATTTGGAAGTAAGGATGCTGGAATCAAAGAAAGAAGATTGCTTGGGATGAGAAGAAAAGGGAAGCGAGTGTGGCACTTTCATGGCGGCAGAACGTAAAGCGGCGGCTGCAGCAGCCATTTCTGTGGAGAGAGCTCGCAACTGATGCTGGGGGATGAGGAATGCGGTGGGTTCGTCTCCGGAGGCTTTGGATCGCTTGGGAAGAACGCAGCGCTGGCTCTGGAGCAGTCGGCTCCACTTGCACGCGCTTGCTGTCGAAGACTCCACTCGTTCTGTCTAGTGTCTACGCACATGTAACGGCAATGAATAAAATCTTAATTAAGGGCGTGAGGTGAGTGGGAGTAAGCGTGGATTTCCAATTATGATCTTTTTTTAGCTTTTTATTTCCGTCTTTATCATCGCCAATCCAAATGTATTCTCTGCTTTCCTTTAGCCACTCATCGCATGTAAATTTTCAATAATATGTTTGACTTTTCTAATCAAATTTAGGTGGTGTTTGGTATGATTTATTTCCAAATTAAAACTTTTCAATCTCTATAATTATCTTATTTTTAATTATTTATTCACTTCTTTCTATACAACTATTCTATTTTTCAATCATTTTATATAACTATTTCTACAACTAACTTATCTATTTAAATTTTATTCCCTCTATTCCTCGTTATTACATTTATTATATCAATTTATTTTCTTCTATTTTAAAACCGTTTACACTAAAGTTTTATTATTTTTCAAATACATCCTAAAATTTTTTAATCTAAATTTTTTCACTCTCTTATAAATATCTTGTTTTTAATTATTTTTTCACTTCTTCCTGGGCGACTACTGTACTTTTCAATTATTTTTATACAATTATACATATTTCGAACATATTCATTTTAACTTTATTCCCGTTACACCTCATCATTATTCATATTATATCATATCATTTTCTCACATTATTACCCCAAAAGCTTTTTGTCAAAAATTTTATCCCTTCCCATTGGCATTGTTAAAAAATTTCAAGCTAAAACTTTTTACTCTCCATATCAACTCTTTTTTTTTAATTATTTTTTCACATTTTCTTATATAACTATTCTACTTTTCAATCATTTCAATACAACTACCCACGTAACTAACCTATCTTTTTTTAATTTTATTCTTTTTATTCATCATCATTATCTTTATCATATCACATCATTCTCTTTTAATTCAACAACTTTTATATCAAAAACTTTTCATCCAAAAGTTTTATCACTTCCCGAACACATCTTAGTATTTAGTAAGATACAAATGGAAATGATGAAGTGGATGCTTTTAGTATTTACTAGAACTTTTGAATGAAAAAGTTCTTATGCAAAAGTTTTTTAAATAAGAAAAGTGATTTAATATGGTGGGGACTGAAGATAATAAAACACCATTTCGTAAAAGGATAGGAGAAAGCAAATATTCCATTTTTCCTCACATATTTTTCAAAAAAATAATCTGAAATTTTAATTACTTATCTACCTTACTTTTTTCAATTTTACCTTTATATCTTAAGCATTTTATGATACAACTACCTACGTTGTCAAATGATCTTTAAAATTAGAATAAATATGGTAACTGCATAGGTAATTATGGATAAGTGACTAAAAAATAAGTAGTTATATCATAAAATGTGAAAAAATTATTAGAAAATAAAGTAGTTGTGGAGAATGAAAAATTTTAAGCATCATTTGATAATATGGTTTGTAAGTGGTTGGGTAGGTGGAGAAGATAATATTTTTAAAAAGTGTGAGAATGATGTAACATGATAAGAGTAAAATATGAATAAATAAGATAAAAATATAGAGGTAAAAATAGGAAAAAGCATGGTAATTAAGTAGCTAAAATATCAAATAATTTTTTTGTGTGAAATGAAAAGAGAGAGAGTTCGCTTCCCACTCATACTCAGTTACTAAATAGTCTTAGATTGACAAATTTTGTATGGTAGTTAAGTAGTTAAAATATCAAATAATTTTTTAAAAAGTGTGAAAAAAAAGAGAGAGTTTGCTTCCCACCCATGCTCATTACTAAATAATCTTAGATTGACAAGCTTTATAAAATGTCAAACACACCCTAAGTTTTTTTTATCTATAACTTTCTTTCATTTGTAAATATCATAATTTTCAATCATTTCTTTGTAATTTTTCTTATAATTAGCTAATCTATTTTAACATTATTCTCTTTATTCTTTATCATTATCGTATATCATATCACATTACTTTCTCCGATTTCAAAAAAATTTCCATTAAAAATTTATCTTTCAAATGTTTTATTAAATATCAAATACATTTGAAATAAACATGATCGGGATAAAATGAAAATAAATTATAAATAATCAACCAAGATAAAGTAGGAATAAATTATGAATATATGGTAGATAAAACGAGAATAAATTATAAATAAACTTTGACTATATACCACATGTGGTAGACAATGTGTTTTTTGCTACCTCAAATTTAAATAGTTGGTTTCATACTATGCGACATTTGTGAATTGGAGGAAGCGGAGAAAAATGGAGAAAGGTAGAGGATGTATTGCCCCTATCAATTTTCAACCATCATTTATCATTTTAACAACCTAATTTTTCTAATTTTACCCCTATTTTCTAAACATTTTTCCTTTTTACTACACTTCAACTACTCATATTTATTTCATCTTTACTTATATTATTTCATATCAACCACACAATTCTTAAAATATTCTGTTTTCATTCTTCACCCATCTCACAATAAAAAAACACGTTACCAGCCAAACATTATCTAGATGAACGTGGGCTATTCGATGTGCATTTTAATATGTTGCAAACGGCAGCAATGGCACGTTGACGTGGCTAGGGAAATGTACAGTTTAATTAATGAAGATGGCTAAGGAGAGAGAAGAGTCTAGCTACACAAGACTTCTCCCTTCAAACAACTTGGAGGGGAAGGGCATTCACCAATCGCCAACACTCGGAGGGTAAGGAGATGACGTTGCATCAATGAATTTTCACGCCTTTATCATTCTTAGCATTGTTGACAGTGGTATGAGTTTTTCGATGTTGTATTCCGCTGCAGCTATCGGAGTATCATGCACGTGTTTTAAATTGCTCTCATGTCCTGAGGAGTGGAAACTACATTGCTCATGTCATAGAGAAGTTTGTCCTGACTCTTGACTCAGGGGATATCCACAATTTCGTAGGTGGACCAATCTCTATTGTATTTCAAATGCTATATATGGATCGTAAGACGAGTTTTCCTCCTCCTCTGCCCTAGTAATATTCATTAGGAGGGTGGGAGGAAACATCCCCTTATATATATAAAAAAGGAGATAATTCTTCTTGCACCCATAACGAATGCACATAATTCTTCTTATATCCATAACATTTCGTAAATTCTTTTTATACACATAACATTTCTTTCTAAATTCCTCTCATACTTAGGCCGTTAAAACCATTGTTGTCTATCCCATTGAAAAGACGATTTTGCCCTTTTAATTTTTTTATAATTAAAATAAATCAACCTTAATATGATTTTTAAGTTATTTAATATCTTGTATTAATGATTTACTACCATCAATTTAGTCATGTTAAGGTTAAATTATCTCAATTAAAAAAATTTAAATGGGCAAAATCATCTTTTTAATGGGATAACGGTGGTTTTAACGACATGAGTATGAGAAGAATTTATGGTGAAATGTTATGGGTATAAAAAGAATTTACGAAATATTATGAATATAAGAGGAATTATATGTATTTGTTATGAGTATAAAAAGAATTATAAAAAAAAATTCGCCTCCTTGCTTTCCGAAAGTAGTGATTGCGCTTCTCCTCAAAGCTGTTTAGAGTGAGAGAGAGAAAAGTGTATAGAATATGGATGGATTTTCTCTCTTCTCAGTCATCCTTATTAATTCAGTTGTATGTCAACGTTCTGTGGTTGTTGTCTGCAACAATTAAAATGCGCAACAATTAACCTGCATTCATTCAACGTGAACCAACCGTTCAAATCCAAGGTTGCAAAAAGGCATTATATACAACATGTTATATATATTCAGAGTCTATTATGAATAGATAGAGTAATTATGTGCAAAAGTATGACAAATAATTGAAATACGAAGTAAAAATAAAAAACAATATGTAAATTAGGTAATTGAAAGCATTAGCTTTTTGCAACACTTTATTTCACTCCATTCTCAATTTACCAACTAGTTATTTTATTTAATGTCTGAAAAGTGACAAATTTTTTAGTGAAAAATTTCTAATATAAAAAGTTTTTGAATTGAGAACAAATGATGTAATATGATGAGGTTAATGATGAGGAGTAAAAAGAAAAATGTTAAAATATATAAATTATCTTCATGAGTAATTAGTTATGTAGAAATAATTGGAAAGTAGGATAATTGTGTAGAAAGGTATGAAGTAATGATTAAAAGAAATAATTGTGGAGAGGAAAAAAAATTTATTTGCAAATTTTTTGTGTTATCCATGTTGAAATTTTAGACACACATATATATTAATTATATATACACTATCATAAAAAGTGGCTCAATTTTAAAAGGTGATCCTACAAGGTTTTATGGGTCTCAATCATCTAATAAAGTATAAGTCTCCTATGTGTAAAACCCTACATCCTAATTTCTAATTTCTATTTTTATAATGGGCTAAATTAGAAATACGAAAGATAGGTTTCCTATATAAACGGTTGTGGTCCCCATGTTATGCGCCGATTAGGGTTTTCTTTCTAACATACCATCATTGAAAAAGAAAAGTCACATTCTCCAGAAAACCCTAAGGCATTAACTTGGAAGACCCAAAGACCACAAAATTCAAGAACAACTGCTTTTATGGATTCAGGTACGCTTCCGCTTATGGGTTTATTTTCTTAGTTATTTAGTATGGAGGATCCCGGGGTGACTATGAATTTAATCAATAAGGTTTCCTAACAAGTGGTATAAGAGTCATCTGCATGTTCAATCATTGAGAAATATTTTCTCACATTTATTTATACAGAAATTTTAAAATCTTTATTAGTTGAATCTCTGCAATGACCTACGTATGATTTTTTTTTATTCCGTGTTGCATAAGGTAGAGATAATAACTTGTCTAAAATCCATCGTGCGATGTATTCCATTAATTAATATACATATATATATGTTATATGGATTCAAGATGTAACGATGATGCCCGTCTCTATTATTGGCATGATGACGGAATAGTTCTTTTCAGTTTTTTTTAAAATCGAATAATTAAAAAAAATGGTGCTGGTTGTATGGAATTTCATGCTTGATCGTCATATGATTGGGAATCTCTATTTTCATGGATTCGGCTTCAGGGCTTATCGGTTTAAGCCAATTTTTATTAAATTAAAAAAAAGTGTTGGCCGTATGAATCCAAGAACGTGGATGTTTATATCAAGATATGTTTTTTTAAACCATCTTCCGCCAATGCCCATCTGGATTGCCATGACATATATATTTTAGGTTGCGCCGCCTGTGCCTACGAATTCAAGCCTTCCATCTTGGTAGCCGTGTTGTTTTTTTTTTTGTTATGAGAACCCATCTAGTAGGTGATACAGGCTGCTAGCAAGGATTTGGACACCAGGAGGAGAACACCAGCAATGGTGTGACGATGCTGGTAGGAAGCAGTAGTAGATGGCCGGTGGGGGGCGCTAGCTGGATGGCGCGGTGGCGTAAGGTTAGGGTTAGGTTTTGGGGAAGAAGATGAGACATTTGCTTAAAACTCCTGTCCATAAACTATTTGCACTTAAGTTTCGATTTATAAAATTAGCATAAAAATCATATTTGAAAATTTGCAATTTGGTCCCCCGGGCATTTTTGTTTTGGGCCTTAATAAAGCCACAAGCCCAAAATTTCACATGGTTCGCAGGCCTAGAAGGCTCAGTTCTAACCGTCCCAAGTAAGTCTAGGCCTATGGTCTCCTCTCTTTG
Source organism: Annona cherimola (assembly GCA_030490835.1). NCBI lineage: Eukaryota > Viridiplantae > Streptophyta > Magnoliopsida > Magnoliales > Annonaceae > Annona > Annona cherimola. Next base: position 24,091,065 of record CM059972.1, on the reverse strand, counting down.
CTCTAAGCTAGGGCTTGCTTAAGCCCACCAATCAAATCCAGCCAGTCTCTTTTTACCTGGGCGAACTTGTTTCATAGGCCCAGGCGGAAGCAGCTCAGGCAGCCCAGTCCATTTAGCCCATACGGAATTCAGGCCCAGGCGGACTATGGGCTTAGGCTCGCCTGGGCTTGGGCTCCCCTCAAGTCTGCCCACTAAGCACCCAACAGCCTAATATTCTATCCAGTTTAGCGGCCCAGCCCATCCGAGTTCTGGCCCACCCACCAGTGGACACGTGACATACTTATCCAAATTGAATTGGTCATATGTTATGTTTTCGGTATTCAAATTGGACGATTAAATAGTGGTTTTCTATGTTTTTAGACATTTTGGATCAAACGGAAGGGTCTGATTAAGCCAAACAGGTTTAGAAATATTATTTTTTTGAATTTTATGTAAATGCATGCAATTTTTGAATTATATGTGCAATTAATTCATAAGGTTAATTTATAGGAATTTAGAAAGAAATTTGTGAATTATTTTCATACTTTTATGAGTTGTTGTTTTCTATTAAAATTCATATTAACCTGTTATTGTGCAGAATTCAATTTCGGATCTTTGAATGTTTAAATTTAAATTGACCCATTATCATGCAAAAGTTTTATGTTTGGAATTCAGAAATAAGTTCAATATTTTAGACTTTTTATTAAATTCAAATAATGGTACAAGTATTTTTTATGGATGTCAAATGTTTAAAAATAAATTGATTGAAACAATATGCTACCAAAGTAGCCTCTCTTGTGTAGGTTAATTTATTTTTAAGATAATAAGATAATTGTGTTTACGTAATTCATGCAAATATTTATCGACCCAAAGGAAGATTAGTATTTGGCCGAATTGCGTACACACTTGTTGTAGTAAATATGTAACAATTATTTGGTACTCCATGTGAATAACAAGTCGGTCCAAAGAAAAGCTTGTTGTTTGACAAGATTTTATTATTAATATTTGATTACTACACCAAAATATTATGGATATGTAATTAATGCAGATATTAATCGGCCCAAAGGAGGGCTAATATTTGGTCGGATTACATAGACACTTGTGGTGATAAATATGTGATAATTATTAAGCATTCCATGTGAACAATAGTCGGTCCAAAGAAAGACTTATTGTTTGACAGGACTTTATTATCAATATTTGATTACTGCACCAAGAGTACCACTTACAAATTAATACTTTTGTCCAAAGACTAAGTATTAATGTTGTGCTAGGTATCTTGTGATGGACCCTACCATTATTTGAATTGCTAAAATTCTATATAAAACTTATGTGAACATATTATTTTGTTTAATTTTTAGTTAATTTATCTGCTTGTATTATATCTACCAACATTCATTCTATTTTCATGTTGAAGTAATGAAAATAAAATATTATGATCATTCTTGGCATTATGAATCTAAACCTTGCACTAATGATTGAATAATTTACTATTCTTGTGACTAAAAGTTCCAATGAGGAAAAACGGAAACTTCGAGAAGCGAGATTGTTCAAATTGTGTGAGTTTTATTATTGTAAAGTATAAAATTTTAGAAACTTTCAAGGGGTATTATGTCCGAAAAGGTAACTAATACCAAAATTTATATTAAAAAATAGTAAAGTGCTTTGCTAAAAGTAATAAAGTTAAAACGAGTACGATTCAGTCAAACTTGATTTCAATAAGGTATAAGGTTAAAGGAAATATAAGAAAGTACTTCTCTTCTTACTTTAAAACTAAAGGCACTAAGATTAAAGCGGATTTGCTTGTGTTTTTAGTTTTGATTCTTTGATTCTCCTAAACACAATTTGGTCAGTTTAAAGTTAATTATGACTGACAAAAAGATAAATGATTTTTAATGAGCTTATTTTTATTGTGTACAGAAGGAGAATAAGTTGAAGTAAGAAAAGCCTAAAAGTACTCACTTGGCAAGTACTTATAAGGACATGGAAAATGATAAGAAAACTACGGGTGGTCAAACACAAAATAAACCAAATAAGTAATTTGGTTATTACTTTTAACAGACTCTTGGACACATAGAGGAGAATTGTGCCAATAAGGGTACATTTTTCACGTTTGTTTGTTCAGTGATTAATTTAGCCTTAGATCCAATACACGTTTTTATGAATAGATTTAATGTTGCTATTTATGTAAGGGTGTCCATGCGGGGTTGCTTGAGTTGCTAAAAAAGGCAAATGATGATGAAAGATTCATCGATGGAGGCGATAACAAATCAGATACTATTGAGGCTATATGGACATTTAAGTTATTATTATTAAAAACTAATTTTATTTGAATTTGAAAGAAACATGATACTATTTTTAAATGAAATTTGATTTCTATTTCTATATTGAATAAATTTGGTTATTTTTATTCATTTGAAAATAATCAATTTAGTTACTTTTTTTGAATTCGAATATTATTGGATATGCTGAATAATTTCAGGATATAAATCCTATGATCCCACATTCAGTTTTTTTTAAGACAAAAAATGTCAGTTCTTTAAGGATATTGAGCTTAAGGGGGAGATAAAGTTATGGACTATGTCTTTAAAGAATAATCTTTAAGACATCATTGATAAATAGGTTATTCATGATGATCAAGTTCAACACCCTCAAAAATGGATTCCATTAAAGTGATCTACTAGAGAAAGGAGAATGTGGTTTCTGATGGTTACATCGGATTTCTCCAATACATCAAGATGACATTGAATTGGTGGAAAGTGATTCCGTCCGGCAATGCAAAATAAAAATTCTCAAAAGTAGATTGATGCCATAAATACGTAATTATGTTTGTGAAAAACAATGATGATTTGGTAGCTTGTTCAATTACCTAAAGGTATAAAACTGATAGGTTATAAATAGATATTTAAAACCAAGAAGGAGAGTAATGTGGAAAGGCATAAGGCTTGTCTTGTCGCGATGAACTTTACTCATAAGAAAAGCATAGATTACAAAGAAATTTTCTCTCCAGTTTTATTGAAAGTTTCTTTCAAGATAAATGACTTTAGTAATGAGTTTTGACCTTGAGCTATAGTAAATAGATATAAGGATAGCATTCATATTAGACTTTCAGTTTTTAAAATAAAAATCCATCTACGAGCTCAAGCAAATTTTCTAATAATGGTATTGCAAATTTCATCAAATTATTATTTTATTCGGTTTTGAAATGAATTCGGTTGATGATTGCATATACTATAAGTTCAGTGGGAGTAATACACAGATATACTATTTCCTAACATAGATATAAATTTATTGCATAAAATTACGATATTTTCGTCAAAAAAATTTAAAACGAAAAAATATTGAAAATATGTCTTTTGTATTAGGAATTCAGATATATCAGGATTATTCTTGATGTATTATTGGATTATCACAAAAGACCTATATTAAAAAAATACTTAAGATACTTGGTATGTAGGATTGCAAATTAGATAATACCTCATTGTTAAAGGAGATAAAATTAATTTTGTCTAAATCAGTATCCCAAGAATGATCTTAAATCTAAGGAAATACAAAAGACTTCCTATGCTTTAGCAGTGGGAAATTTGATTTATGCTCAGGTTTTGAATCTCAGACTTGTATGCATTCGGTTACCGCGTACATTGTTGAGATGTTGAGTAGTTATTTAAGTAATTCAGGAATGGATCTTTAAGAAGCAGCCAAACAGTTTTTTAAAGCATTTTTAGAGAACAAAACATTATATGTTCACATATAGAAAGTCAGATAAATTAAAGATCATCTGGTATTCAGATTTTGACTTTATCGGATGCAGATACAGTTTCATATACAATTCAGGTTATATCTACTTGCTTATTGGAAAAACTATATAAGAAAAAGTGCTAAGCAGACACTTATAGCTTCTCTATCATGACAACAAAGTTTATAATATATTATGAGGTATCCAATTATAGAATATGACTACAGAATTTTGTTATAGGGCTGCAAAATATAGATATTATGGAAAGACCACTTAAGTTATTTTGTGACAATAAATTAGTAGTCTAATATTCCAAGAAAACATGAGTTTAACGATGTTCCCGATTGTTAAGGGAAGAATTTAGAAAAATAAAATGTCTATAAAGTGTATCGTGACAAACTCCAAAGTTGTGAATTCACTTATTAAGGGTAACACCTTAAGGTCTTTCATGAGCCTACTGCTCATATGGGTATTGTATCATTTAATGATATGATAGTTAAGTCAAAGTTTGTAATTATTTGCTTTTCTAGTTTGGACACTTTACTATAGTTATAGATATTTTATGCAGAAATAAAGTATTCGGTATTTTGGTTATTTAGTATTTTGGTTTTAGTTTGATCTCACCAAATAAGTTAGACCAGTTGAAAATAGACATGTTAGATCACATTACGGGTGTGTTTGGCAATTGACAAAATAAGTCAAGTTAAAACTTTTCAATCTAAAACTTTTCACTCTCTACGACTATCATATTTTTTAATCATTTTTTCACATTTTCCTATACAATTACCCTACTTTTCAATCATTTCTATACAACTATCCATACAACTAACCTATCTATTTTAATTTTATTATCTTTACTACTCATCATTATCCTTATCATATCACATCATTTGACAATTTTTACTCTCCAAAATTTTTTATCAAAAGTTTTATACAATACCGAACACACCTTACATGTAATTTTCATGTTACGCATCCATACTTGATCTATGTCGTTTGGTTATGTTTGATGTATGTGATCATGGATGGGTCTAGTTACTATAAATGTGACAAAGGCCGCTTTGGTCCTACGTTGGCATATCTAATGAACGAGATTGTTCGAAGATGATTTTTCGTATGATAACAAAAGGTTTTGAGCTCATAAGGTTATATATATATAATTATAAAATATATATAGTTCAAGTGGAAGATTGTTGGAATTTTGGACACACACATATATTAATTATATATACGCTATCATAAAAAGCGGCCTAATTTAAAAAGGTGATCCTATAAGGTTTTATGTGTCTCGATCATCTAATAAAGTATGAGTTTCCTATGCATAGAAACCCTACAGCCTAATTTCTAATTTTTATTTTTATGATAGGCTAAATTAGAAATACGAAAGATAAGCTTCCTATATAAACGGTTGTAGTCCCCATATTATGCGCTGATTAGGGTTTCTTTTCTAACATCTCATTATTGGAAAAAAGGAGTCATCTTCTCCAGAAAACCCTAAAATATTAACTTGGAAGACCCAAAGACCACAAGATTCAAGAACAACTGTTTTTATGGATTCAGGTATGCTTCCGCTTATGCGTTTATTTTCTTAGTGATTTAGCATGGAGGATCCTAGGATAATTATGGATTTAATCAATAAGGTTTCCCAACGATCCAAACATGCCATTAATCTCTTATTCCTTGTTTAAATTCGCTACAAAATTATAAATGAAGCCAAACATAAATTTTTTGTTTTACAATTACGTATTCGTTTTAGATTTTTTGAATTGATTCTGTTATAATTTCTTGTCTTGAATAAATGTTGTTTGCACTTTTCAACCCCAAAGGTAGTATGAATTAGAACGCTTGATTACGATTAAATTAACCTCGCTCAACCTAGCTCGAGATTAAATCAAAGTTTTCATTGAAACTGTAAAGCCTTTTAGAATTGCACCTCTAATTACATGCATGGCACCGGCTAGTGCACCAGTTTTTACTTATGGCTAGGCGGCGTGGTATTGAATATTTGACGGGCTAATGACTTCAATGGATTTGAAATTGGAAGGGAAAATTAATTTGTCAAGCGTAGTTTAGTTGGGCCAATGGACATCCTCGACTATTTATTTTCCCATTATATCTATATTTCTCTTATTATTTTATATTAATTTTCAATGATTTCAGAAAAGGGAAAAAATTTCAAACATTATATTCTTTTAATGCCCTGGCAATATAATTTATGGTGAAACGTTATTAATATGTTTGAAATTATTTATTTATCCAGTAATATAATTATCACTTTAATAATGTCGGTAACGCGGGTTGGAAAAATAGGTCAAGTTTAAAAGATGAAATATTTTTATGTCTATTACAAATTAAAGTTATATTTACATTAAACTTAAATATTGATTACTAAAATATTTAATTAATGAATTAAATTAAATTATAAATCGCTATGACTGGGAATTATGAATGGAATTAAGAATGAAATATTTAGTTCAAGACTTTTCTAATTTTTATAAAATTATTATATGAGGCTTGATTATATTTATATACAATATATTATATATATGCTTAAGTTACAATATTTATTTTTTATTTTATTTTTATTTTTATTTTTATTTTATTTTTTGATTTTTCTTCATAAATATATTTCATAAGTTATTTAATCTACATACCAAGTTTTGATATTTTACAACGCTTTTTTATATTTATTTTGGATTTTTAAAAATTAAGTTTTTGAAGGGGTGAAAAATTACCTATATGCCCTTAAAATTAATGATTTTCAAAAATCAAGAATAAATATGTAGAAGTATTATAAAATAACGGAGCTTGATATATTTGTATATTAAATACAATTAGAAAAACATATTTATGAGGAAAAATCAAAAAATAAAATAAAAATAAATATTGTAACTTAATCATATATACAATATATTGTATGTAATCATATCTCTTATTTTATATATGGATAAAGTTTTGGCCATGATTGCTGAAGAAATGATTGACTAAATTGTATTGGCTTAAAATTTTTAACCTATACTTCTATAGTATTTTTTTTTAAAAAAATACTAGTAGAGACCATCCCGCTGGCCCGAGGTATATGCCAGGACATGCCAAGACCCGAGTTGCTCAGTCATCTTCCTTGCTAAATCAAAATAATGTAATAATAATAATAATAATAATAATAATAATAATAATAAAATTACCCAATTTATACCCTTAAATGTATTCTGTCGTTTATAATCACCGCAACCTAAGATAATGCCCCAAACCGACCTACAACAGGACCTTTTAATCTAGATGACATTTGATGAGTAACTCACAATTCATGCACAAATATTCTAAATACGGTTCATTTACAAGATCCACGTATTAATTATTGCAAACTCATAATAAAACTCTAAGGGTGTGTTTGTTTGGGATATAAACATGTCAACCAAAACTTTTCAATCTAAAACTTTTCACTCTCCATAACTACTCTATTTTTTAATTATTTTTTCACATTTTCCTATACAAACTACCTTACTTTTCAATCATTTCTACACAACTATCTTACAACTAACCTATCTATTTTAACTTTATTCTATTTACTTCTCATCATTACTCCTATTATATCACATCATTTTCTATCAATGTGACAACTTCTATCTCAAAAACTTTTCATCAAAAGTTTTACCCCCAACCAAACACACCCTAAGTATGACATTTCAAAGTAAAAAAAATAAAACTACTTTATTCAGCTCCTAAAGTCCATGCCTAACCCTTCTTATCATGCATTTAGGAGTCGGACGATTTAGCATTACCTGAAAATAATATAATTAATGTGGAGTGAGTTCTTAAGAACTTAGTAAGTCGAAATTTTATTTTACCCTCGCATTCACAAGTAAATATTATAGCTAGATAAATGGCAAAGAATAAGAATATTTCAACATCATCAACATACAACTCACTGACTTGACATATAAAGCTGGTATTGAGTAACCTTCCAATAAAGCCTAAGACTTACCCTATAATCACACACCAGGTAACCTTCTAGCAAAACCTAAGACCTACTTGTAAATTATTCTACACTCAACAAGTAGCCTTCTAGCAATGCCTACGATCTACCCTATAATCACACACTATGTGCCCTTCTAGCAAAGCTTAGAACTTATGTGTGAATCATTATACGATTAGCAAGTAGCCTTCTAATAATACATAAGACCTACCCTCAAATCACGCATGAAGTAACCTTCTAGCTAAGCTTAAGACCAACAAGAAAACGATCTCTAAATGGACTAAACCCTACACATTACATTTTCAACTTTCTTCGTATATGATTTATGTCAAATAACTTTCCGGTAAAGCCTAAAACCTACTTGTAAATGTAATAATTCTCAAGTGGTACCACTACACTATAACCATAATAATTCTAGATACATGCATCCCACCACACTTAGCGTACTTTATTGCTAAAGAGAATATTCATACACTAACAACGATAGCTTGTATGTCATCAAAATTCACTTTTATCAGCATATAACACTTATCACAATTGGAGACGATGTTAAATCAAAAGTTTAATGCTTAGGAATATTTATTATTGTCTCAACCGACTATAGTCAAGTAAAATCTCAATAATTAATATCTGTCCATTGATATTTTCAAATATCGACCTCTTCTAACAAATCCATCCCATCTAATGGATTAAGAATGCCCAAAAAGTAGAAAGAGATAGTTGAATCATCAAAATTTGACATTCTGAAGCCAAGATATAATAAATTGAAGTTGGATAGCTGAGAGAGCGCCACATGTCAACCGCAGGCTTAACTTCTAGGCTGCAAAACTAGGCCAATCTATTGGAATAATTCTTGGGCCTTTCAATGGGCATCTCATGGGCTTACGCTTATATAGCCCATGATTTGGCCTTCTAAATGGTCTGGGCTATATAAGCTCACAAGTTCACTGGGCTCATATACAGTAGAGCCTGTCAACTAAATTAGGCTACAAATAGGCTAGGCCTGTGAGAGCCTAGCCTACTAGTGGAAGGGAAAAGAAAAAAGGGTGAATGCGCAATTTTTTAGGAATTTTCTGCAATTATTCCCAGCAATTTCTTGGGTAATTTCTAATCAAAATTAAGGGTTTTTGGATAATATTTATCTCGGGGATTTCACCCCAAAAATTTCAACTACGTTGGGGGTCTTTCTCAAATATTCTAAAAGTAAGGTTGTCTTGAAAATATAATATATTTTCAAAGAAGCTTTCTGCAATTTCTTCTCAACAAGATTTCTTTTAATTCCAATAAAAACATATGGTTTTTGAATAATATTTCCTCCAAGAACCAATATATAATTTTTATAGCATATTAAGTCTTTTTTGCAAGATATTAACATCTTGGGGGGGTTCTTTATTAAATCTTCCAAACGCTATTTACAGCAAGTTTCTAATTTTCTTCCCCCTCTTGCTCACAACGCTGGTGGGTTTGGGCCACCATGTTAGCATATTGAACAAGCTTTGTTTTTTTCCTCTGGGAGCATATTTAAGTTGTTTATTCAAAGTAGATCCAACAAATACTTGTAATTTTTTAAATAACATCAATTTATAGAGTTTGTGGCAAGTGAATGGTTTAATAAAACTTAAAATTCACACTCATTCTTTGATAGCAATGTATCTAAATTTTCACTTAGCTCATTGACATACCTATGGAGTAATTTTTTGAAAGAAAACCAAGAATCGCAAGTTTTTTCCTTAGCTTCAAAATTGGAGCTCCAGCGCACCCCCCTTATCTCTCTCAACTTAACCCGTATCTCACTCCTTCCTCCTTTTAAAAGAACCTACTTTGTACGATGTTATTATTATTATAATAATATATTTTTTTATTATCTCCTCCCACTGAACGGCAAGATATGTGATAACATATTTTAGGGTGTATTTGTTTGGGGCAAAAAATGTCAACTAAAACTTTTCAATTAAAAATTTTTCATTCTTTATAACTACTCTACTTTTTAATTATTTTTTTACATTTTTCTATACAAACTATCCTACTTTTCAATCATTTCTACACAACTACCCATACAACTAACCTATCTATTTTAACTTTATTATCTTTATTTCTTATCATTACTCCTATTATATTACATTATTTTCTATGAATTTGACAACTTCTACCTCAAAAACTTTTCATCAAAAGTTTTACCCCCAACCAAATACACCATAACTTTTTTTTTTACCCACAGTTATTACACCATTGCCCCACAATTAAGTAGATTCCAATCCATTGTGTAACTAGGCAGATTTTTTTATTTGTTATTTTTTATGTTGTTTAAGTTTTTATTTTATTATTTGACGTGTTTTAATTTCGATGGTCCCAATCTTATCGAACCTAAATTTGAATTCATATAACCCTTGTATTTTGACATGGAGATGATGAAATGAAAATACAACTTAGGGTGTGTTTGGCAATTGATAGAAAATATCAAGTTAAATTTTTTCAATTTAAAACTTTTCACTATCAACAATTATCATATTTTTAATCATTTTTTCATATTTTGTTATATAATTATCTTACTTTTCAATCATTTCTACACAACTATCCATACAACTAACCTATCATTTTAACTGTATCCTCTTTGCTACTCGTAATTACCCCTATCATATTACATTATTTGACAACTTTTACTTTCTAAAACTTTTCATTAAAATTTTTATTCATTATCGAACATGCCTTTATTATGTTGTTTAGCATAGTTTAGTTTATTGTTGTATAAAAAATATGGTTTTTTTTCTAAGTATATCAACTATGTTTGACCCTAATCGTAAATATATCTAATACATTTTTAAAATCCTAGACATATCCATTACATTTATAGTTAATCCTAAAAACCTTAATCTACAAGTCAACATCATTAGTTAATATGCGAAATTACTAATATGACAATCAAAATTTGCATATAATTAAAAATTTAAATGTCATAAGTCACCAATGACCTAATTGCAAATGAATTATAAATTTTAAGAGTCATAATTTTATTTTTCTATTTTATTTCATCTTTTATTATTTTATAATAGAGGTACTTTTGGCTTTTATAAAAAGTTAATCAATGATTTTTAACAAAATTAACATTTTTGGTATTAACTCCAAATAGTTATGGGTATATTTGTGATTTTGAAAACGTCATTGTTATATTTAGAATTATGGTCAAACGTAATGAATATATTTGAGAAAAGCTCTAAAAAATATTTTAATCAAAATTTCCGAGCAAGGGTATGGCTGACATATATAAAACTTTTGAAATATAAATTTTTTGCATAGAACTTTTTAAAATGAAAAAGTGATATAATATGATAGGAATAATAATAAAAAATAAATAAAATAAAGTTAAAATATATAAAATAGTTCTATGGATAGTTGTGAAGAAATAACTTAAAAGTAAAATAGTTATATAATAATATGTGAATAAATAATTGAAACATACTATAGTCGTAGAAAGTGAAAAATTCGAGAATGACAACAATTCATAATTGCTAAACCCACCCTAAATACAATTTGTTTTAAAAAAAATAATTTAGCACTTATAAAATTTACTTAAGTACATTTATGAGGTTGAAACCATCATTTTTAGTAAGGGTGTTAACGGATCGGGTTGGAGCCTAATCCTAATCCATTTAAAATATCTCAATCCTAATCCGTTTATTAATCCATTTAAAAACTTCAACCCTAACCCATTTACAACCCATTTAATAAACGGGTTCGTGGGTTGTTAACGGGTTGTATAACAAATAACCTAAAAGTCTAGACTCTAGTAGATAATAATCTTGCAGGGAGAGACGAGAGAGTGCTTTCGGTGTAGAGAAATGGAAATAGGGCAGTAACGGGAAAATGGAATTAGGACAGCAGTGGAAAAATGAAAATTATGTAACTTGAGGAAGACTTAGAGAGGGAAAACAACCAATGAGTTTACATGTGTATATATAAAACTTTAATGAGTTAAGCGAGTTAATGGATTGAACGAATTAAGGGTGTGTTTGCCAATTTGAAAAAATTGTCAAGTTAAAACTTTTCAATCTAAAACTTTTCACTCTCCATAACTACTCTTTTTTTAATTATTTTTTACACATTTTTCTATACAACAACCCTACTTTTCAATCATTTCTACACAATTACCAATACAACTAACCTATTTATTTTAAATTTATTCTCTTTACTCATCATCATTACTCCTACAATATCACATCATTTTCTACTAATTTGACAACTTTTACATAAAAAAAATTTCATCAAAAGTTTTACAACTTCCCAAACACACACTAAATAGTTGAACAGGTTATGTGGGTTAAATGAGTTACTAAACGGGTTGACGAGTTATAAAATCTCAACCCTAATCCATTTATTTAATTAAATGGTTAAACAGGTTGGCGGATCATAATCCATTTATTCGAAAATCCTAACTCAAACCCATTTATAAACGAGTTGGACGAGCGGGTTGACCATAACCATTAACACTCATAATTCTTAGTAGTAGAATATTCTAGATGTTATGTTAATCAGTACCATAGTTTGATTTTTCAGAACAAGTTTGAATAACTTGGGCTGCGCCGACTGCTTCCGGGGCTGGCGTCTAGGAAAAAACATCAAAGCTCTCGCACGAAGAATCGGATTCTCATGCGCCAATTTGTGGCGCATGTGAGATGCATCCAGCTCAAGTGGATGATACTTGAGTACAGAAATTTCTTCGAAATACGAAGTCTACTCATTTATTTTCTAATTTGTTCAGAAATTTAACATAACTTTTTTATTTAAATATGATTTACCCCTCGAACAATTATTTTCTTTTTAACTTTTATGCTACAAATTATGTTCTTAATCTTCATTGTGCGAATCCACTGAAAGCTTATTTGATAATGTAAAAATTGTATAATTGATATAAAATAATATGGGTAGAGTTGAAATAAATATATTTATTAAAAAATAATTCTAAAAAAATAATTAAAATATAAAAATAAAAGTAAAAAAATATATTAATTAATTAATTAATTAACGAATAAGCTTAGAATTCGTGCTCTCTCCACTCATGTTCCCATCCTCGATTACCAAACGCAACCTGAGATTCCCATAAGCAAGAGATATTTATTCTGCACGTGCGATGTCACGTGACTTCTGGGCCAGAGGACGAAGGGGAAAGGACCGCAGAGGCCAATGGTGTCTATAAAACCCTAGGCGGGGAATTGGCTCCCTCTCTCTGACCCTACGAATCCCCTAAACGGATTTTTAGGGTTTGCGATTTCTCACAGCTCGTTGGTCTCTCTGTCCTCTAACGAACGAAGGTTGGTTGGGCGATTCTCTCAAATCCACCTGAGTATTGCTGCCTCTGTGATTCCGTTTTACCTTTTTTGAGATTGTCTGAGGCTTATTCTAATTAATCCGTTTCTGTTATTCCTTTTTTTCACTTCGTTATTTTGAATGTGTCTGGGTTATCCATTTAGGATTGAAAAAAGTAGAATTTCGTTCATGCAGAATGAGTGATATGGTGTTTTAATTGGGCGGATGGATGAGTTGAACGATTTACAGGGCTTAGGAGTGGTTGATTTTGATGTTTAGAATTAATATGGTTGACTTTTCAAGGAGTTTCCATCCAGAGAATGGATGGAATGTGCTGCCTGACCATACCCATAATTAGAGACGATTTCTGGGTAATTGTTGTTGTCAGCAGGAAACCATGTTGGTACTTCTAGCGCATGATGATTTGGGCTTTTCTCTGCACCTTTTTTTGTTGATTCAACACGCAATTGGGAATGGATTTTCTGAATGCTTTCTGTCAGGCCCTAAATTATGAAACATATTGAATGCTGTGTTTGTGTTTTAGTTTATGCACTTTCTCTGAAACTCTAAATTTGGAGTTGTCACCCGTCTGCTTTCAGGGTTCGTTGTTGAAGGCTAAACTTGTAGGAATTCTTAGTTGCAAATATGGCAACTACAGAAGTTGCTTCAAGCTCTTCAGGACCACGATTTGCACCTGAAGATCCAAGCCTTCCAAAGCCATGGAAAGGTTTAATAGACGGTGCCACAAATCGAATATATTATTGGAATCCAGAAACAAATGTTACTCAGTATGAGAAGCCGGCAGCATTGCCACCTCCTTTGCCGGTCGGTCTTCCTTCTGCAGCTACTACACCAAAGCTGGCACCAATACCGATGGCTCGCACAATGCAACCAAATGGTGCGGTCTCACATCAGGGGCAACAAATTTTACAACAACCAAGTCAGCAGATGCCCCAGCAACTAGGGCAGCAGATTCCCCAACAGCTGGTGCAGCCAATAACTCATCAGCAAGCTCAGCAGATTACTCAGCAGCAAGGGCAACAAATACTGCAACAGCAAGGTCAGCATTTTCCTCAACAGCAGTTGCATCAAATGCCACATCAGCAAATACCTTTCACTCAGGGGCAGCAAATTGTGCAACAGCAGGTGCAGCAAACTCTGCATCCACAAGGACAGCATTTCCCTCATCAACAGGGGCAGCCCTTTGGTTATATACAGAAGGAGGAAATTGGATTTCAACAGGGAAATCAGCCTGGGCTTTCTTCATCTCACAGTTCTATCCAGAACTTGCCATCTGGGTCCCATGCAGTTCAAATTCCGCAGATGAGTGTTGCTGCAAGCATAACAGAGCAGACAGCCAGTGCTTCTCATAACTTACAGCAACAGGGTGCTTCGGTTCCATTGCACCATGCAGCTATGGATTCTATTCATCGTCCATCAATGACTGGGCCAGTGCTTCAAAATAAGACTGGGCCAGGGATAGCTCACAATCAGCAAGGTGGAGGGCCTCCTATGGGATTCAAAATGGGTTACGAAGAAGATCAGCATGGAAGATCTGGAAATGAGTTCTATTTCAACAGTTCTAAGGCAGGGGCTGTTGTAAATCCTCAACAGCCAAACCTTGCACCTATTCCATCAATGCGCAATCAGCAGGTATGGACTCTCCCCTAGGGCTGTACTAGATGCAAATATTTTGCTGGATTTGTGAATTTAGTTATTTTTTTTTATTTTACTTAGCATTTCTCTTCCTATTCTATTATATAAAAACTGTATACAGAAAATGGCAGCTTGACAAGGGAAATAGGTTTAAGATATGACTCCTATGGCTTATTTTACAATTTTAGCTGGCCACAGCTGATTGATTATTCTTTTTATGCACCCTGTAATTGATTTTGAACCGGATGCAAAATGTTTTGTTTGAAATTTCTTGCTATATAAGGTTAAATTGTTGGGGTTTTGTGGTTTTGTGTTCCAAAAAATTTACCCATGCCTGCTATAGTGTAATATATCCTTTGAATTAAAATATCCAGTGCTTTGCTAGTTTTGATGTTAGTTCAGCATGCTTAGCTTTCTTGTCTTGAATGAAGTTCTGGAATTACATCTTTGCAAAATATAGGAATGCATACGTAACATTTTTACATTTGTGAAGAACAGTACTGCTATAGAAAGAAATAAAAGAAGTGAAAAAAATTGGAAGTTTTGTGCTGGTTTTGAAGTCATTGATCCTACTATTATGGATTTTTGATCTCATTGAACTATTGGTTTGTGGCTTGGGCTATTTTGACATGGCTACATGATAGCAGATCTCTAATTATTATTATTTTCCTTTTATGAAAGAGAAAAAAAATACAGCTTGCACTTGTTAAAAATCCCTTTTTGCTAGCACATATTATCTTTGACATCAATGTCAAGATTGTGGTACACATATTCTCATCTAGCATTTTTCCAGTTCAATAGGAATTTGAGAGCTGTGGTGACAATGAAAATGGAAGTGGTGTTACTTCAAGTTGTTCCTGCAATGGAACCGATTACCCATCTTTCTGATTGAGGAGAGCCAGCATGAGGACAAAACAAAAAATGTTGCTGTCTGTTTACCACTTTAGTTCCCTTATCCTTCTTTAGCATGAGACATTTCCCAAAATGATAGTATAATTGTACAAAGCTTGTGCTACAATGTGTTGTTCAGTTCAAAATTGGTGTAATCAGGTCAGCTCATGAGTTCTGTATGCATTCTTCTATAGTATGGAGTTTAATCATTGTTAGTAGGATAGGGTGTGGATGATCCTGATGCTTTGTTATTCCACAGAGTACTTATGTTATTTTTTCTATGTTGTGTCAGGAAATGAGGATGGGGCCAATGCAGCCTCAAAATTTTGCTCATGGTCATGGGAGCGGGTTAAACATGGGAGCAGGGCATCCAATGGCTAACATGTATGGTCATCCTGCTAGTGGGCAAGCTTTCGTGAATAATGGTCCCATTAGGTCGTCACCGAGGCCAGATCTTACAAATATGTCACCTGCTGAGGTCTACCGTCAACAGCATGAAGTGACTGCCACGGTTTGTATAACATGCATTTTGCTTCATTTTTGGAGTTTCACATTGATGGCCGCCACCATTCATCAAAGAATTGGGCATGCGAACTCATAGTTTTTTTTAAAGGCGCACTTTGGGATGTGCCTCGTCTCAAGGCTCCCTGCCTCTAGTGCGCCTTATCTAATTTGCTTGAAAATGTATAAATTTCTAGCAGTCAAATGGATTTGACCTTTTCAATTTCGTTTTTTACAATTGAGGGACTGTTTGGGAACACCAAAAACTCTTACGAAATTGTAAAACTTTTCACAACGTAAGGGAGGCTGGAGCAAAGTTGTCATTTCATGGAGCTGGTCTTCTGCAGGCCTGTGAGTGCCATACCCCGCTCACGGTGGAAGAGCTTGGCTCATGTAATGAGCATGCCCTCATCCCGTATGTTACCATGGTCAATGCTCAATTAATGCATGGATTTTTTTTCGGGGAAAAATGTCAAAAAGTTTTATGGCTATCCAAACAGCCCCTAAATATTAGGTTCATGAAGTTTGAGGTCGCCTTTATTCATAACAGCTATGATTTTGGAACATATTGGATATTTCCTTATAAGTTACCATATTATTAAATTTATTTGATGTGATTTTTTATGTGCTTCAGTTTATGTGGGTGCCTAAGTGTGCAGTGCACCTTTAATAAATACGTGTGACAGTGTGAGCTATCCATGCTTGATGATATTACAGATCATTAGATTTATGTTTACAATTGTATTAAATTTTTTTGGTGGCTCATGTTTACAGTGAATAGTTTAATTTTTTTTTTAAAAAAAATTGTGGTTTTGTTCTCTGTCAAAAATGTGCCCCAGAATTTGATCTTTAAAGCCACCATTATTATTGGAAGTTATTTGCAGTGCTGCAAACTTGCATGGGTAGAAATGACACAGAAACTGTGTTAAAGAACTTATTCACTGCAGTGCCTTTAAAAAAAATGACAGTTTGAACATTAAACTTACATTCGTTATATATCAAAAAAAAAAAAAAACTCGTGTTTGTTATGAAGATGGGTCTACAAAGCTCTCTAAGGGTTTTAAAAAATCTTGAGATACCTCAAGCACTGTACCGCGTAGATTGGCTTGGCAGCATAGTAGGTTTCCACAACCAGTCCTCTGCCTATAGCACTGGTTATGATGTGATTGGTTAGATTCATTATTCCCTCCGTTGTTGTCTAGTTGCTTTTAGCTTTCAGTTAAATTGTCATATGATCTCTTCCAATGGAAATTTTATAGAGAAGGGGTTGAAAAATCTGAGTTGTTTAAATTTGAGGTTATTCATTGAAGTGCTTGCCTTTGGCTTAAGTCAGTAGTTTGTATTCTGATTTGACAACTGTTCTCAGTGCATACTACAAGCCATATGCAGTTGGAGCTTACCATCACTCACCACGAGGATTTTCTGGCATCCATTGAGTGGTGTTGAAGTTTGGCTTATAGAACTTCGGCTTGAAAATCTGAGTGCATTGAACTCAAATTAAATGTTTCATTCATTCCGTGGGTTTTTGTTTCCAATGCAGGAACAGCTCATGGCATGACCTGTCTGGTATGCTCCCTGGAAAAAGGTGCTTACCCAGGCTTCTGTCCTGCCAGTTCCTGTTATTGTGCTGTGTTGCTTCATAGGCTGCTGGAGGTTCCTGTGTCAATTATTACTATAGAAAGGATTTTAAAATTTACTGGGACCTTGTTTGAATAATGAGGCAACCATCATTACGGTGCTGTGCCTTCAAGTTTTTGAAGAACACATGTGATGAAATATCACTCTACCAGTCCTATGCAATTCCCTATGCAAGATAATTTCAGGAAGGTCTTCTGACCATACAACTGGAGATGTAGAACCCATACTTACAGATTTCACATGCTTGGAAAAATCTTTAACTAGCTTTAAATGTGTGCAACAATTATTGTAAAAGCTTTGTTTGTGCCATCAATTGGCAATCATGAAATTTCAAATTTGTGCTAGATCTTGGATTTAACAGTGGCTGCTAACTGATTTCTTGTGGTTTTTGAGAATGATATAAGTTGGTAAGAAACAATTTTTTTCTTTTGGGTTTATGTTAACTTCCATTCTTTTACACATTTTATTTATTTATTTATTTATTATTATTATTATTATTTTGACTTTGGTTCTCGAACATAAATTGTTTAGGGAGAAAATGTTCCAGCACCCTTCATGACTTTTGAAGCTACTGGTTTCGCTCCGGAGATACTCAGAGAGGTAAGTTTACATGTACTTCTACTTACTAGCAACTTATAAGGCTCATGATATTTTTAGACCTTATTTTTGTGGTAAGCATAAGCGTGTTCTTGTTAATAGACATTTTTGATTAGTTTTAATTTTTAATTAGCATTTATTTTAATTGAGAGGAATAATCTCATGTCCATTGTCCCTTGTCGCAGGTGCGATATTTGCTCCAGAGAGGAGCATATGTCGTACGCTGTGCTGCTAAACACCTTGTATACAGCAATTGCTCTGTCCTTGGGGGCTGCAAATATTAGTTGGAGCCTTTCCTCTGGACAAGTTTTGAGAGAGCGGGCCTCCTTCCAACCTCACATATGTGGCTAGTTACTGCGCCACTCGATCTGAAATGGCCCTTTTTGCTTCCTCAAGTTGCTTCAGTAAGCAACCATGTACACATGGGGTTGTTCTTGTAGCTCCTTTTCAATGTTGTTTCATTTCATGGCTACATGCTTGATGCCATCTCTAAATACGGTTGTTTCTCCTTACATTGTATCTGTGTTCATTATCTTTTCTTCTCATTACAGATACAGTTTGCTGGTTTTTCTTCTCCCACGCCAATACAAGCACAAACATGGCCAATTGCGCTGCAGAGTAAGGATATTGTTGCCATTGCTAAAACAGGGTCTGGGAAGACTTTGGGCTATCTCCTACCTGCATTTGTTCATCTGAAGCGCTGCCGGAATAATCCTCAGATTGGCCCTACTGTGTTGGTTTTGGCTCCAACACGGGAGCTTGCTACGCAGATACAAGATGAGGCAATCAAGTTTGGTCGGACATCAAGGATTACTTGCGCGGTAGGCCTCTGGATTCTGCACTAGTAGTTTGTTTAATTTCTCAAGAAGAAGGTTAGAAAGACTGGCTGCATATCTTTACGAAGGATATGATGATACTTGTGTACCATGGAGTAGTTTGAGGTAGACAAAAATGGTATAGTAGAATTCATATGGTTGACTCAATATCATAAGCTGGTCCCACCTGCATGGCACAGTAGAATTTATGCTCTTGACTCCACTTTGGAAGCAAGGGCCATCTCCTACAAAATCTGGTGCAATCTGTACCCACTTAGGTTCCCAATTTTTTTTTTTTTTTTTAATTCTAAATATCAAAGTCATGCATTGTGTTTGGGAAGTATGAAAAAAAATGGTGGAAAAATTTTTGGTGGAGAGGTTTATTGAAAATGGGTAAAAGTGATGTGATATGTTAGGGGTAATGCTGATGAGACGAGAATAAAGTTAAAATAGATAGGGTAATTGTTTGAAAAGATGTGAAGAAATAATTGAAAAATAGGGTAATTGTTTAGAAAAATTTGAAGAAATAATTGGAAAATAGGGTAGAAGTAGAGGGAAAAAAGTTGTGTAAAATTTATGGTTGGTTGTTACCAAACACGTCCTTGATTGAAAGCTTAAAAATTATAGAAGAACCTTGTGCATTTGCATTTGCTGTGGATTATATACCAATTCAATTAAATTGATTTTTCATATCATGCAAATATTCATGGAGGAGAATATGATGCCTGACTTGGATGTTTAGAAAATCAAAAGAAGGGAAATCCAGGGAGTACAGATTGCACTCGGTTTCATAGTAGCAAAGCCCTGCAAACTAAATATTATGATGATGGTGTTTGTAGTGAATGACTATTTTCCTTTTTCTCCTGGTATAGAAGATATATAGGACCAATATGGCCTTGATAAGTATAGTATGGCATAATAGTGGAAAATAAGAAACTTATATGGTTGACCTGTTGTTGTCAGCCTATGGATTCTTCGATGACCTAAATAATTTGTCATCTTTTTTGTTAATTATTCCCACATCAATTTCTATGGTTATCATTTATCAGTAGTGGTTGTGATGGGTGCATTGATGGACTCCTGATGAATTGTTTGTGTGATGTCATCCATATCAGTCAAGTTCTTTGGTTTGTGGAATCTTGGAATAAACCATTGGATGATATCTGCTAACTTTTGCTAATGCTGTTAGGTTCAGTGCCGCATGTAACTGACAATAATCGCTGTTGATGATTGCAATTAAAATGACTGAGGAGGAGCTCTTGGCTAATCATTAAAAAATTGATGTTCTGTAGAAATTTTTTTGTGAATCAATAAAAGAGTACGAAAGAGCAGAATCTAGAATAGGAGAAAACAAGAGGCAATGACATTGAATCGGATAATGATTGGAGATAAAATCTAAAGCTAAAATAGTTTGGTTTGAAGAGAATAAGTGATTGTAAGCATAGAGAACAATGAGGAAAGTTACAGTAGTTTGAAAATGAGAGGAAATGACATTTTCAAAATGTTATAATGATTAGAAAAAAAATCTAAAGCTAAAATAGTTAGGTTTGAAGAAAATAAGTGATTGCAAGTATGGGGAATAATGAAGAAAGTTACAGTAGTTTGGGGTAGGTGGGATAGATAAATCACATATCAATTGAAAATGAGTGAGACGAGATATTACCTCTTTTACATATTTATCAAATGGGGTGTTAAGCTGCATTTGGTAATAAGAAAACTCTTCTTAAGAATGCATCATATTCTTCTCCACGAATATTTGTATTATATGAAAACTCATTTTCATGAGATTTGTAGACAATCCATGGCAAGTGCAAATGCCTGATTTCAAAAGAGAGAGCCCATTATAAAAGGCTACAGAACAAGGGATTTTTTCACTTCCAATCATGTTCGAGCCTATGTTCAAACCAAACCGACCCCATAGCAAAAGAATGCCTGCCAATGTTCAGATAAGGGAATGCTCCCCCCAGCCACTAAAGGAAAGGCTCAACGAAGGGAGGGAGATGCGGTGGGGGGAAGGAAAATGCTTTCAGAGATCGTCACATGACAAATGAATAAATCAAAAAGAAAGTAATCTTTGATTTTTTCCCATTGGAGATGATTATTAACTCTGTATAACAACAGAAATTTCATGTCTGCCTAGTTATCCATGGAGGATTGTTATTCAATTCTTATCCCAATATTTGCTGGATAACATGGCTAAATAATTGCATGCTATCTTTACAGTGTTCTATATTATTTCCTTTGTCCTCTTACCCTTGCTTTTCTCTGGCTTGTTTATGAAGCTGTTATGTATTTTTGAGTTTTCTGATTAAGTGCCACTATTTCCGACATCTGCAGTGTTTGTATGGAGGAGCTCCAAAAGGCCCCCAGTTAAGAGAGATAGAGCGGGGGGCTGACATTGTTGTTGCAACGCCTGGCCGACTCAATGATGTCCTTGAGATGAAGAAGATCAACTTCCATCAGGTGTCTTTCCTTGTGCTTGATGAAGCAGACCGCATGCTCGACATGGGTTTCGAACCTGAGATCCGCAAAATCGTGAATGAGATTCCTCCTCGCCGCCAGACTCTCATGTACACTGCAACTTGGCCCAAGGAGGTCAGGAAAATTGCTGGAGATTTACTGGTGAATCCTGTCCAGGTGAATATTGGCAGTGTTGATGTTCTTGCTGCAAATAAGGCCATCACACAGGTAACAATTATGCTAAGTTCTTGTTTTTTTCCCCCTATTCATTTAGTGTACCAAATGGGCGTGATAACTATTGAGGCAGAGTAAAAGAGAAAAAGGGAAAAAATGTATAAATTAGTCACTAAACATGGCTAGTTTTAATGTGATGCTCTAATTCTTCACTTTTAAAAAATGCCATGCTCTAAATCTTTGTCATCTGAAGTTTAGATTTCCACAAAGCTACCTGATAGGGTGGTATCAAGGATCTCTTCTGGGACAAGGTTACTATTGGTTGATCAGCTGTGCAATATTATTTATTTATCTATTTTTTTCCCAGAAGAATGTGTAGTGTTCAAGTTGAAGTGGCTCTCTTAAAAGGAAAAACATGTAAATGAGAGAAGGATGAAAAGAAAGAATAGAAATAACAGAAGAAATAAGAAAAATGGAAAAGTGAGTAAGGTGTTTTGTTTATTTGGTATTCTAGAATGGTGTAGAACACATTCAAATCACCACTCAGATTATTGAGGCTGCATTCCAATCCAGCAGTGCTGGAAGAAGCCCCTAACTTTGCATCATATGCAAATAGTAGCAAATATCAAATTAATTATTTCTCTTTTCTCATGTAGAAGTGGGCTTCCTCTTTTTCTTTTAATTATATGAGAATCATTTCTTCTTTGTGTTTTAATCATGATGGATGATTTTCATCGAGAAGGCAACTATGGAAAGCACTCAATATAATCTTATGATGAATGCGTGTGTTTTTGGAGCATGGGATATACAATTTTTATTCTCTATTGGAAACAGTGGATTCTGATTGCTGGTTTTCAGCAAGTGGTTGTGAAAGGAACTTTCAAGTTGAACAGATCTATGATATCTATTTCCCATGTGGGTCTGCAACTTAGTTATTAGTTGGCAACTGTCAAACATGACAATTATTTTGGCTGTTATCTTTTTTCGACACATGGTATGACCTTAATCCGCTTTTCTCCTGAGCTGGGTTGTGTATATACTTGAATCTCCTAATGATTGCACTTGCATTGTTTCCATGTTCATGCAGTTATTTGGTTGCAATTTCCTAAATCCACCTTATGGAATTAACCCATGTGGTTGCTTATAAATTAATTATTGTTCTTAAACCTCTAGATGCTATTTATGCTACCAATTGAGTTGTGCTGTATGTTTTGCTGTAGTATGTTGAAGTGGTTCCCCTAATGGAGAAACAAAGAAGGTTAGAGCAGATTCTTAGAACCCAGGAGCGTGGTTCCAAGATCATAATCTTCTGTTCAACAAAGAGGTTGTGTGATCAGCTTGCACGCAGCCTTGGGCGTAATTTTGGTGCTGCTGCAATTCATGGCGACAAGTCACAAGGCGAGAGGGACTGGGTTCTGAACCAATTCCGGAATGGCAGGGCTCCAATTTTAGTTGCAACTGATGTTGCTGCTCGGGGGCTTGATATCAAAGACATTAGGTAACTTTTCATGGTTCTGTCAGCTGTTTTACTGGTAGACTGAGGTCCTCTTTGGTTTTGTCCAGGAATAAGCAAACTCATAAATGCTGGTTTTTTTGGGAAAGCTAGAAATCCGGTTTTTGGGGAGAAAATATAGCCAAATACAGCCAAATTGAGCTTTTACGCGATGTTGTCAAACACCTCTCATGGGAGTGTGTGCACGTTTTCAGAGCTGTAAAGTGCTTTGCCCATGTAATAAGCGGGGCGAAACGGGGCCAAAGAGAGCCTGAGTCACTTTATATCTGCTTTAATGTGTGTTTAGCAATGAAGAAAAAAATATCAAGCTAAAACTTTTCACTCTCCATAATTATTCTATTTTTCAATCATTTCTTCACATTTTCCTATATAACTATCATACTTTTTAATCGTTCCTACTCAATTACCCACACAACTAACCTATCTATTTTAACTCTATTCTTTTTACTCTTTATCATTATCCCTATCATATCACATCATTTTCTATCAATCTAATAACTTTTACACCAAAAACTTTTTATCCAAAAGTTTTATTACTTCCCGAACATACCCTTATACTACTAATTTGAATGATTGTCTGTACCTTAGGAAATGCGACTGACTGTGTCAGTTAATTTTCATGCTTGTATTATAGTTATATATAAATAAGCTAGAATGTTTCACAGGATCTTTCTTGAAACGTGCTCACAAGTTCTTACTATCTGGATGACAATATTGGTGATTTTCCTTATGATTGGCTGCGGTTGGGTGGTTCATTGACTGTTGTGAATCATAGCATTTATTAAGCTTGAAGATTGTTGATAAACTTGTTGCCATAAGGGCTTAGATTGTTATTGTTCCAGAAGATAAATTTTTATCTTTTCATCTTTGGAAATTTCTGACAAACCTGCTGAACGCCTGTTCTCTGACTTCGATTCTGGAAGCCACTTATGTTGTTTTGAAACACAATAATGTTCCAACGTTCTATAAACTTTTTAGTTTCTGAGGAAGCAGAGCTTTTCCTGCTAATTGTCCTTGTTGGATGCAATTTCGGTTGAAAGCATGACTGGTGTAACTATCCATTATCTGGGCCTCCAATCTTGATGATTATCTTTTATGTGCCACATTGGGCCATTTTTGTTTCTTTTGAGAAAAATTTGACCTGCTTGATTATCCTAGTTTGGTCAACTACATTTCTAGCAGTTGGCAGGGTAGAGAGGGTAGGAGTAAGGACAAGTACAATGGGCTACCGTGTTATCTGCAGTCATGGTCACTTTTAGTTTGTCTTAGCTTATTATTTCTACTACAGGGTGGTGATCAATTATGACTTCCCAACTGGGATTGAGGATTATGTCCATCGGATTGGAAGAACAGGGAGGGCTGGTGCAACAGGTTTATCATACACATTTTTCTCTGATCAGGATTCAAAGTATGCAGGAGATCTGATTAAAGTACTTGAGGAAACTAACCAGCGGGTACCACCAGAACTCCGGGAAATGGCTGCACGTGGTTCAGGTGGTTTTAACAGGGGTGGTCGTGGTGCAAACAGTCGCTGGGAATCAGGAGTTGGTAGGTGGGATTCTGGAGGCCGGGGTGGACGAAATGACTTTGGACGTGGTGGCAGAAGTGACTTTGGTGGACGTGGAAACCGGGGAAGAGGTTTTGGTGGGCCAGGTGGTCGGGGTCCTGGAGGGCGTGGTAGGAATGACCGGGGTCCACATGGTAGATATGATAACATGGATGGGCGTGGTCGGTATGACTACCGGAGAGGTGGCAATAGAAGCCGAGGGCGTAGTTACAGCCCAAGTCCTGATAGGGTGCGTACATGGGATTATGACAGAAGTCGTAGCCGGAGCCTGAGCCGCAGCAGGAGCCGAAGCTGGAGCCAAAGCCAGAGTAGAAGCAGAAGTTGGTCTCGAAGTCCAAGTCGAAGCAGGAGCCGGAGCCGGAGTTATGAGAGACCAACTAGGTCTGAGAGATCATCAGGTTGGGATGTCCAGAACCCTCCAGCTGGCACACTTGGAGTTGCTCAACCTCAGAATGCCCATCCACCTGCTGCATTTGGATCTGCTCCAGCGCAGAATGCTCCTAATACTGCTCCATATGGTGCACCATCCCAAGACTCTGCTGCTGCATCATCTTATGGAGACGTGCATCAGGACCCGTTAGTGGCCACTTCCTTTCAGTCTCCTCCAGCATCAGAGATGTCTCCCATGTCCCCAGGCCGGCAGGGTGGTGCATTTTCAGTTGGGCCACCTGTTGGAGAGCTGAGCCTACCTGATAATCCAGTGGCCGGTGGCGGTGGCGACCCTGCAGCAGAACCAAGCAATATGCCAGTTGCTGACCCGTGAGGTGTGACGCATCTGCCATTCTTCTGGATATGTTGATTTTCTTTTTCATTTTTACGTTGTTCTTCGTCGAGATTTTTAACTGATGTTATTTTGGGGGGGGGGGGGGGGGGGGGGGGAGGCCCAAGAGGCAGGCAGACGGACGTATTGCTCAATGTAATAGAGCGATGAAAATACCTGATATCTAATGTTCCATTGGGGCACCTGTGTTTTTAATACTTAATTTTGTTGGTTGTTTTTATTTTCGTCCTTACGAGGAAGTATGACCAGACTTTGCATGTGTAACAGTATAAGTGGGTTTAAAAATTCTAGCGATTGGATTTTCGTCCAGTTTTTTTGTTTGGATGGTTGCTTGTGTTTTCTTTGAAAGACAATTGCTGAAGGATTGTGGACGGTGTGACGCAGGAATGCCCGTGGGAGAACGTTTTGCGATAGTTAAAATGCGTTTGTTATTGTCTGTCCGTGCTGTGGAGTTGCAAAGCATTTCTTTTGTCCTGTTTATAGTTGTTGTTGTTGTTGTTATTATTTGATATCAAAAGAAAATCCAACTCCTGCGCTACAGCACATTTGCTATAAGGTGGGAGGACCTCTATCTTCCATCAAAAAATTATCCATGTCTTTACATGCTGCAAAAAGAATACAATAGGGAATTTGTTCCCTCCAATTGTGTATTCTAAACCCTGTTGTAACCGAAACTGTGCAGTAGTATATGCTGCATTGCTTTCAATGCGTGAAACCTATGTGAAGTCAAAAAGCTGAAGTTTCTACTCAGCTCCCTAATTTTGTGAACTAGAAGTCCAATGATAGATAGTAACCCACCATCATCTTCTATCATATTCTCAACATAATGGAATTAGTTTCGCATATGACCTCTCTATGGTGGAGTTCATTCCACTATGTCAAACCAAACAACATAGCATAGGTTTCTAACCACATCTGCATTACCTTCCCACGTTCAGCACTTTGCAGCAATAAGCTGTCTATTTGGATTTCTAATCACAGCACCAACTCTACATAACTTCAGTTTACTACATGTTCCAGCATCTACATTGAGTTTCACTTTACCAGTAGGTGGTGGATTCCATCTGATTTGAGATATCTGTGCGTCCCAATTTCCCTGCAATATCCACCTGGAGGATCTGCATTGATGTCTGGATCTTTCGTTCCAATCCGGGATTTCAGCGATTCCAGCAGTGGGGATTGAAGCCTGCCCATGTCTGCCTGCATTTTCTCCAACGAGATACTAAGAAGGCATCAAACATGCATTTAAAATTTGGATTCGCAAACTCACGTAGCAGATCAATCAAGTTTGTAGGATTTCTGTGGGTAAGCGGCCTTAAGATCTGTTGATCAAAAGCCTTCTTTGTTACATGACACAGCCAGAACAGATGGAAGAGATTCTCAGATGCAGCATGACAGAACTCACGTGGTAGATAGTTGGATGCCTCTACTTTGAAGATTGCATCTTATTGGAAGGGAATTAGTAATTAATCTCCACTTAAAGATCAAAACTTCTGACGAAAGCTTAGATTTCCAAAGCAGCCTAATAATGTCCATTTGCTTCTCCCTCTGTTGAGGTTCGTTATCCTGATTGGATTGTTGTTCAATTTGGATGAGTCGGTAAGCGAATTTAACTGTGAAATTCCCATCTTTCTCACCAGTCCAGGACAGAATATCATCTGATTCATGAGATGGGAGGAATGCATTTGATGATATCCCATCCGCTTTCTGCTACAGCTATCTTGATTTTATCTTTATCCCATCTCATACTTTCAATAAAATTGGCAACTTTAACATTACCTGAGAACTCCAACGGAAGCGGACCAGCCTTTTCAAATCACCGTCTGTCCATTTATCTTGAAAGAATCCCACTTTGAGACAATTTCCAATGCGCCATTGGCATCCCTCTTTAGCAAATCTTTGGCTTTCATAATGTTATTCGCTATGTGTGAAGAATTGGGTTGGAGTTTACAATTCCATAAGTTACTGTCTTTGAAATACTATCCTTGAGAACCTTAAAACACAATAATTCCTGTTGGGTGGCCAACCTCCAGGCCATTTTCGCCAAAAGTGCAATGTTAAAATTTTTAAAATCTCTGAACCTCAGTCTCCCTTCTGCTTTAGCCTTACACATATTGGTCCAGAAATCCATTTTTATTTTTATTTTTATTATTTATCATCCTTTTCACCCCATTAGGATTTATTGATAATTGCATTCAAGTATTGGGCGGATAAACAGACTCATGGTGTAATTGGGAATCACTTGTGCTACAACTTTGATGAGCAGCTCTTTCCCACCTGATGACACTAGCTTGTGTTGCCACCTTTGAACCCTTTTCCACACCCTTTCTTTAATACTTTGAAAAACTAAGATAGATTTCAATTTTCCTGCCCTGAGCTCTCAAAAGCTCTTCTATCTCAGCTTTAGTAGAATTCTTTATGTTCTTGACGTAGAAGAAGACAGTTTTCTCCATATTGACCAATTGACCAGTGCATTCCCCATAAATTTTTAGAATATTCTTCAGATGTTCAGTCTCCTCCTTTGTGGCTTTAGCAAATAAGAGCTCATCATCAACAAATGAGATATTTTGGTTCCGATGTGCTAATCTTTATACTACTAATTTGCTTCCTAGTTTGGGCAACCAGTGGTAGAGATAATAAACCTTTAGTATAGAAAAGGAAAAGATACGGATATAGTAGATCATCTTGCCTAATGCCTTTGTTTGGCTTGAAAGTGGTCATTATGAAACCGTTGATTACTACCCAATAGCTGATAGTAGATAAGCACGAGAAAATCGATTCTATCCGAATTTCATTGAATCCCAATCTTCTCATAGCCTAGTAGAGGTAATTTCACTCCACTCTTTGAGATGCTTTTGCCATTTCCAACTTGATAGCTACTCCCTCCAGGCTTCTTCATGATCTCTTCTGTAAGGTGTGAAGAGCTTCATAAGCAATTAATATATTATCCATTATAAGTTTTCCAAGGACAAAAGCACTCTGCTTAATTGAAATAATTTTGCGGAGACAAACCGTAAGCCTGTTTGCAAGAACTTCAGCTAAAATCTTGTAGATAATATTGCAAAGGCTTGCTCCAACCTTCTTCAGAATTGATACAATATTTGTTTGGTTCATCCCACTCATTAGCTCCTGTCTTTTAGTAAAATCTCTAATTTCCATGAAGCTCTTACACACCATAAATACTTCCTCTCCAAGAAGTGGCCAATGTTGTTGAAAGAATATAGCCGGCCAACCATCCGGACAGGTGCTTTCAAACGGGTCATCTCTCTAACAACTTTAAAACTTCATCTCTGGTGACAGGGGCTATCAATGCACGATTATCTTCCTCTGTGATCTTTGATTGAAGGTGTGATGTAATTCTCTCTACAATTCCACCCATCGGATTTAAACAAGACTCGAAATATCTGACCGCAATTCTTTCTCTCTTTTTGGTCGTTGATCAAATTCTTGCAATCATTCGTAGTGACATGATGGTGTCACATCTTCTTCTTTCCGAGGCTATCCAATGAAAATATCTTGTATTTCTGTCCCCATATTGCAACCATGAAATCCTGGTCTTTGATGTCATATGATTTCTTCGTCTTCCACGAGATTATTAATTTGGTCTTCAGTGGCTTTAATTTCGGCATCTCTATCATCAGAAGGATGACAAGATCTTAGCTGATATATCTGGTCTTGCTTTCCACGAATCTTCTTCATAATATTACTTCTGATTTTGTGGTTCCAATGTTGTAAAGCTGCCATACATTTCATCAGCATTTTAAAATTTAAGCTTGCAAAGGATAAACCACTAATTCCTTGGTTAGCCTCCCAAGTTTTATAGATGAGCAACTCGCTTGCTTGTCTCTTGACCAGAACGCTTCATACCTGAATCTCCTTGGTGGTTTCTTTAAGCTTTGTGGCTTGATCAAAGTTATTAAAAGAGGGCTATGATCAGATGCAGCAACGCAGTGATGGTTTTGAGTAAATGAGAAAAGATCTAGCCATTCTGATGTTCTATCCAATCTAGCTTCAACTCTTTTGATTCCTCTTCTGTTATTCCTTTAGTGAAATATGACCCAAGAAAGCCGAGATCCTTAAGATCAGAATCATCCATCATACTTCTCTAAACAGCCCAATTTGATGATCCGATCTGATATAGTAACTATGATATTCAGACACACTCATGACTTCATGGAAATCCCCCGCCATCAGCCAGGGGTTGCTGCTCTCTCTCTCTCAATGGTCTAAAGTAAATTCCTGGCTTCCTCTCTCCCGAGACTTTCTGAGATACCGTAGAAATCTGTAAATCCCCAACAGTTTTGACTAGCAATGATTACCTTAGAGTCAATTTGGTGGATAGAATAAGACTTGATATTATCCAGCTGATCCCTTTTCTGTAACAGTGCTAAGCCCTCCCTCCTGTCCATCCATAATTTTAAAAAATAAAAAATAAATTTTTTTTTGCACAAACCGCATCTGTGGAGATCTGAAACCTGCTCACCACGTGACGGGGAACGCAGGTTTACCACTGACCACGTGTGTTTGTTTAGGACAAAAAAATGTCAACCAAAACTTTTTACTTTTTATAACTACTCTGATTTTTAATATTTTTTCATATTTTCTTATATAAACTACTTTACTTTTCAATCATTTCTACACAACTAACCATACAACTAACTTATCTATTTTAACTTTATTCTCTTTACTCCTCATCATTATCTTTATTATATCACATTATTTTCTCAATTTGACAACTTCTTCTCCAAAGATTTAAATCCAACCAAACACACCTTAATTCACAACAACCCAACTCCATCCACGTCAGCATCGATGGTTTGATGCAAGTGGCACATTCAATGGAAAACCAATGGTTGATGTCTACACGGCGTCCATCAACAGTGCAGATTAGCTGCCGTAAAATAGCCTAAAAAAACGACGTGTCGTGTATAATCATGATCGGGAAACCAAACATTGATTTGGTGACGAGGCTGTAACAAGGGATAACATTAATAGAATAGATTTTTTATTGAATCAAAATAATTAAAAACAGCCGTCAGGGGTTACCTTGGTGGCATGATGTGTTTTGGCGCGAGTTCAATTGATGAGGGCTTGTTATCTATTTTATATTCATAAAAAATAAAGAAAAATAGAGCTTCGTTGTGACGAAAATGGGTGCCTTCTAGTTTTCCCTTTTTATTGTATTTTTCGATCAATCACACGTTAGGTTTAAACTAAGAGCCTATTTGATATGAGGTAAAAAAAAAAGTGGGATTAAGAGAAAAATTTAAAAAAAGCATGATAATGATGTAATATGATAGAAGTAATAATAAGAGTAAATAGAATAATTATACAAAAAATGTGAAAATGATTAAAATATAGATGTAACAATAAATATAATTAAAATGTTAAATTATGCAAAAAGCAGGTAGGAAATAATAATCTTCTTTTACTTCTCACTACATGGATGCTAAGGGTAAGAATAATAATAATAATAAAATTCTAAGGCTTTGTTCAGAAAGATATAGAAATAAAAGTGAGAAAGTGTACATGAAAAAAATTTTAAAAAGCAAGAAAATAATGTGATATGATTAGATAGTAATTAAAATAAAGAAAATAATATTAAAATCGATAAAATAAGTATATGAAAAGATGTAAAGAACAATTAAAAAATATAAATGATAATAAAAAATCAGGGCAATAAGATACTTAAGGTAAGGTGTGTTAAATTATTTTTTCCTTTTACTCACGCAGATCCTAAGAAAACAGTCAACTTGTTTCAAAGATTTTATAATTTTAAAATGTGATTATAAAGCCACTGATGCGTGTACAGTTTACTCATCCACGCGGTTTCGATTCCCGCATGAATCATGATGCGTGTTTTCGAGGGAGTTTTACGTATGTACGTATTTTCTCCAGAGTGAGGGTATTTATAAAAAAGTCCCTCCATTGTGATGATTGTAAAAGTATTTGATTATAATATCAAATGTTATAATGTATACTTCCAATAAAAAATGTATTTATAAAGAGAGTCATTTATTTGCATTTTCTGTGGATCATATATAAATAAAATAATTTTTTTTATATCAATCTAATATTCATGAAGTAGAATATAATGCATGAATTGGATTATTCAAAAAAAAAAAAAATTTAAAACAAAGAGTAAAACTCAACAGGAGGCAGCCTGCAAGCCCTTAAAAATTATAACTTCTACAAATAAGAGGTGAACATGCACTTCTACAAATAAGAGGTGAACATGAATGAAAAATATAATTTTTTTTGAAATCTGATAGATGAAATTATGTGGGAGGAGCCAGCAAATATGTGAAAAAAAAATTTCTTTCATATTCGTAAACATTTGTACATAATTCTTATTATACCTATAATATTTTATAAATTCTTTTTATATCTATAACATTTCATCTAAAATTTCTATTATACTCATATTGTTATCACAATCGTTATCTATTATATTAAAAAGATGAATTTTCCCCTACAAAATTTTTTGAACTAAAATAATTCAACCTTAATATGAATTTTAAATCATTTAATGCCACTCAATTGAGTTATATTAGGGAAATTTTGAATAAGTGAAATTGTATTTTAATAGAACGGTTGTGTTGGCATGACGAATTTAGGATAAAATATTATGAGTGTAAAATTTTTTTATAAAATATTATGAGTATAAAAGAAATCTCATTTTTCTAAAAAAGTCGCACGATCAACGGCACTGGATCATTCTCTCGTCAAAAATACAAAGACCCAAAACATGGCTCTGTTCTTTCAAAAAAGGAGAACCAAACCCAAAAAGAAGGCCGACCTATTTTTATGCGCACTGATCGAGAGACCCAAAACCCATCTTTTCCTTTTGTTCCTGTGTAAGTTTCTTAATTTTGACCCCACCCAATACATTCGCTGCAAAACCCATCTCTCTCTCTCTCTCTCTCTCTCTCTCTCTCTCTCTCTCTCTCTCTTTCTCTCTCTCTCTCTCTCTCTCGAATGGACTGTCAAATTTCATCTTAATTTTCTTTATGCAGGTAGGAAACTAGGCATGGCTGCAGGAGGAGATCCAGTTGCTGAAGTAGTAAAGAGCAGATTGGGCAGCGTCCTGAAAGAACATCTGGGCTTTGTTGGCGATGCCAGGCAAGAGCTAGAAAACCTTTCTTCTGAATTTCTAGGAATTCAAGTTCTTCTTGGTGATTCGGAGCAGCGCAGGCAAATTTCCAAAGAAACGTCCGACATTGGGCAGCCAAGCTGAGAGCCTTGGCCAATGACATCGACGATATCCTAGACGAGTGGATGGTCTTAAAATGGAGCGACTCACCCCCAGAACCCCAACAGCAGCAGGCACCTACCTCGTTTCTGCTTTCGTTTTGCCTTGCATGGTTCCTTTTTTAGTGGTTATTTTTTTCCCTTTCAATGATGCATATACTTGAATTAATGCTGCTGCTTTAATTTCATACCATGATGAGGCATTTCTTGTGTATTTATATTTCGTTGAAAAGGCTTCTTAATTGACTAGCGACTTTGGACAAGGCTGAGTTTTTCTGTTCTAAAAGATGAAATATGCAACGACATATTATAAGATTTTTACAAGATGAAACTAGAACTGCAGCACTTGCGAATTGTATATAAAAGAGTTTGGTGCATCATAGCCAATGACTAGTGATGTTTCACAATGTTCCATGTTTCTAATTCACAAGTGGAAGCAGAACAACATGGTGCATCATAATTGACACCTGATGTTTCGCAAAGTCCAGTGTTTCCTAATTCACGAACCTAAATAAGAAACCTCAAAACATATCGTGGTCTGTGTTGCTTGAGGGAAAAAGAACCCAAGACTCGAATCCCATTGCTTTTGCTGGCTGGAGGAGGAGAAGCAGACCCAAATGTCAGGAACTCTTTTTTTTTTCTTTTGCTGCCTGTATTTCTCTTCAACTTTCGGTCCAAATTAACGCATTTAATTTGATTCTCTTATGTGTCCGTTCAAAGACCCACCTGCTTTTCAATAATAATAATAATAAAAAAAGACCCACCTGCTTTCATGCCCATAAATCATTAATGAATGGTTTTGAATTCGAGGGTTGGTTTATGGCAGTTCTGTAACCACGATACATACCTGTTGAAACCCCTCCCTCAAGCACAAAATGTACAACACATGGAAAAGGTCCAAGCCCAAGCAAATTCAAGACAAAAGGAAGTTCACGCAAGCTAAGCAGGCCCTTCCGCACTCAGCCCACGGGAGCGAAGCTCCACCAAGCCTCGAAGCGGGCTTCTTCAACAACCAGACCAGGCCTACAAGAGCGAAGTTCCTACAGGCCACCTCAACGGGCTCGACAATGCAGCCCACCAAGCCTTAGAAGCAGACTTCTCTACAACTTTGGGCCTCTACAACAGCCTACCCAAAACAACGGGCTTAGCCAAGCTCTAGCCCACCAAGTTCTAGCCCACTATGGAAGGAGCTCGCCAAGCTCAAGCCCATTGACCAAGTCCAACACCTCAAGTGGCCCAAGGCCCATACTTTCACTCCAAGCTCAAGCCCATGGACCAAGTTCAACCACTCAAGAGGCCCAAGGCCCATGCTCTCACTCCAAGCTTAAGCCCATGGACCAAGTCCATGACCCTAAGTGGCCCAAAGCCCACTCCTACATCTATAAAAGGAGGAGCACCCCCCTCACTCAAGACACTTGGAGAGGCATCCCAGAGGGGAGGACGGGAGTCTGCAGCAACATCCCGGCGTCCCGGTTTTCCCGCTCGTCAAGCTCCACGCCTCTCTTCCCATTTTCTCCTTTCCATATCTCCCATTCTCTAAAATATTTTGTTTTTCCCCTTTTCACGCCCATGTAAACCGCCTCGGGTTGGCAGATTTCACTCTATTTGCTTCAATCTGAAGGCCGGAACCCAAACTCTGTACTACTAGTGCCTTATTTCATTAAACAGGGGCTGGTCTCCCTTTAAAAATCAGTGTCGACTCCTTTTTTTCTTTATTTTTGCGCGCGTGTTTGAGTTAACACCCCGGCAAGGCAGGTGCACGCGGGCCCACAGATTCCAGCATAATACGCCGCCGTTATGCTGCCGGATTTGTGACTTGACCCGTGTACGGAAAGCCCCGTCTTAGCCGTTATGCCGCCGAACCCACGAGAAAACGCCCATATGCCAATCTTTCTAAAAAACGTGAAGCCTAACGCATTTTACCCCATGTGGATGCAGCAGAACTAAGCCCGTGCTGCTGTCCCAGAGACACTGAAAACCCATCCAACACGATCCAGATTTCCAAGGCCCGGAAAATCATTCCGGGCCCATCGTAGTGCTCGCGGCGGGTGCTACAGCTTGGCGACTCCACTGGGGACGGCGTTACTGGTTTACATCGGGCACAAGGGGGACCGAAACTTGAAGATCAGAGCTTCTTCCTCGCTGAACAGCAAGTTCCCGGAGCTTTTCCGTCTTCCGGCAGCGAGTTTCTGAAGTTTCTGCCCAAATCACGCAGAAACCTGACAAGTTTTTAGGTCCAGAGGCGTTCGGCTCTTGAACAGCAAAGGACCCGCGAAGGGAGGGGACCATTGAACACTGCCTTGTAACTGTCCAGGCACATAAAACGAGCCTACAGCAAGGACCTCCGGCAGATATAATATCGATTAACGCTAAAAAAATTCGGCGTAAAAATCACATTTTTTTCCATAACCTGGGTGTTTTCTGGTCACACTTCCAGAAACGCTTCAAGCGAACTGGTCTTCCTTTCAGAGACTCTTCAAGCGAACTGGTCACACTTCTAGACACGCTTCGAGAGAACTGGTCTTTTTTCTAGACACGCTTCAAGCGAACTGGTCACTTTTCTAGAGGCGCCTCAGGCAAACAAGAACACGTGGACCTCGAATATTCTCACGCGCAGAACTTAAAACAAATAAAATTTGAAAAAAAAATACACAAAAAGACTTGAACCTCCAAGCATCCATCCAAAGGTTGATCTCCTTGTTATTCACTTACAAGTAATAATCATCTTTTATTGATTACTTAGGTTTTTCACCATAGCTCGAAGGCAAAACCAGTCAATCGTGGATCGAAGCCCCGTGATTACTAGATCGAGAGCGGTTAGGATGGAGTCCGAGCAATCCTCACTGCATGAAGAACGAGATCACCAGCTCGAACAGTCCATTGAAGCTTATATGGCAGCCATGGACAAGAGGATGCAAAAGTTGGAAGAAGCCTTGTCAAACATTAGATAACCTCTAATTGGTGGCCAGAATACGGCTACACCACCGTTTTGTTCTCAAAACCCGAACATGGAGCAAGACGGACGACCTCAACAATCTTACCACAAGTCAAGGAACGATCACTATAAAAAAAAGGAGGTGGTCTTAGAACAAGGACGCAATGAAATCCAAAACCTCAAGAACCAACTCCAGAACCAACTAAAAGAAATGGAGGAGCGAATTCGACAACATTAAAGGGAGGGCTTACCCTCAGTCAAAATAGAAGACCTATGCCCGTTCCCCGACATCAAGCTACCTGAGAAGTTCGAGATACCGGCTCTACCCACATATGAAGGAGACTCATGCCCAAGGGCTCATCTCAAGGCCTTTTGCGGCATCCTATACCCCTTGGTGAAAAGTGAAGAAGTCTTGATTAGGATATTCCAACATAGCTTAAAGAAAGACGCCTTAGAGTGGTACATATCACTTGATTGCCGGTTAATTAAAACATGAGAACAACTCTCCTTAGCTTTCATGGACCGCTTCTCATACAAGCTAGACATGGCTCCCAAAAAAGCCGATCTCGAAGCGCTCAAGCAAAAAGAGGATGAAATATTCTCAGAGTACGTGGCTAGATGGTGTGCCTTGGCGGCGAAGATGAAAAGTACGTTGCCATTGGATGAGCAAATCTCCATCATCATCAACTCAGCACACCCGAGCATCTCGGGCTACCTCATCTCTCACCCATATGTCAACTTCACTCAACTCCTCCAAGCCGGAGACTAAGTGGAGGCGGGAATCAGGCATGACACCATCTCGCCATGGCCACAACAGGAGAATGCTATTTATCATGAACAAGCAAGACAAACATCTCAAATAGCGGACAATGGCATGGAAGTCAATTTTGTCAAGGGTAATGCCAAAACCTTTGACCCTTCTATTTTCATAACAAGAGACAAACCCCATAATGCTCCTATCATTTTACAAGGCCGAAATGCCAACCCTATCGCCCTTCAAAGAAAATACGTCGAGTCTGTCATTTTATTGGGAAAACCTACCAAGCCTATGCAAGAGGATCCTATTTTACATAAATCCCAAATACTTTTCCTACAAACTCGGGAGCTCCACCCAAAGTAGCAAGTCAACCAACTTTGTCTCACTTCTCCCTAGAAAATGTCTTCATTCCAGTCAACCAACCAACATGCCCTCAGTCTAGAAATGCAGAAGAGAACCTCAAAGCTCCTTACACCACTACTCCTAGCATTCCTCCAAAGCAGTTATTGTCATCATCATCTACACAACCATGCCCGGACACGAAAGGTGAAATATTAATCTTATCAACAAAGCAAACAAACACCTCAGAAAAGGAAACGCTAGCCGAAGAGCACAAATTTCAAGAAATTCCTACACAAGAAAAGCTAAATAGAAGAGACCATCTACAAGTCACAAATGAAGTTATCCCTCACATAGACAATCAAGCAGAGGCATCTAAACAGCCTCAACAAACCATTATCAACACAGGCAATGTCGACGAAGTCGAACAGCCAACAAGGTTAGCCCCGGAAGCCGCAGATGCGCAGGGCACACAACCATCATCTATCAACCCATAGTCACAAATACATCTTCATCAACACATCTACAAGGGATAATTCAAAATGGCTACCAGACAGTCTTTCCATCAAGCTTGGCAGGAAAAATGCCAACAACAAGTGAAAATATTATTTCACTGGGGGCAACATCGATCTCAAAATTATTCAAGTCAATTCTCAACAAAAGCGGGCCGGCCATAACAGATAATACACACAAGAAACAACCTACCAAAGTCGCATGCCAGAGAAACATTAAGTTCAAGCTACAGAGGAAAAATTACAAACAAAGGCTGAAGAGCAAAAGGTGGAGAAAAATGCATCTATATTATCTCGAAGCATGGGGGTAGGCGGTTCTGAAAGAAAATGACACAAATTACTTTTATATCATGTTCCATCCTACATCAAACGAAGTTTGGGACACGGGAGGCAAAGCTACATGAGGAAAGGGGACGACATCCGCCTTTCTGCACTCTCTATGAAAATGGGGGCAATCCATAACTGTTGAACTGCTGTTGCTGGAAATAAGCTTTGATGACCTAAAAAGTTTCAGGGTTCCACAGCACCGCTCGCAAGGCAAACTTCCAGACACTCATAGCAACTCCGTAGCATTGAAGGACAAGTGCAGAAAGTATCGTGAAGAGATTTTGAGCTGGACGGAAGAAAAAGTCGTAAAAAATCACGCAAAATTTGGAAAGTACGGCAAAATCGTGCAAAATCTAGAAAGTACGATTTCAGCAACGCGGATCGCGGAAAAATTGCGCAAAATCCGGGAGGTACGGAAATGTACCCGCAAAATTCGGATTTCAACAGGCGGATCGCGGAAATCAAGGAGGACGCTGACAGACCTGAAAAGTTTTTAGGTCTATATATATAATGGATACACAACAGCCCTTATGCAGAATTTCCAACGGCTTACGGCCTATAAATGATCAAAGCATTACAATGGACGTCAAGAAGAAGAATTTTACAAGATCAATGCCCTGCAAAAGCAATAAATCACATAGGCCATCCAAACCATAAGATAAGAAAGTCATCCAAAAAATGAGCTGGTATTTACACGGCTTTACATCCAAAAAATGGGGCATACAAGCATTCAAGATTTACAAAAATACAAGTTGGCCAAAAAGGAAAAAAGATAAAGAAGTGTCTTCAAGGCGTCCCATCGATAGCCCTAGCTCGAGAAAGGACGTCGCCACCCGAAGCTTCGTGACGACCGTCTGAGATAAGATCGGGAGCCGGAACATGGTACCCATATATCTAATACCACCGATCGTATCCTACTTCGGGCAGCTCAAAATGCTCGAACCCCCATCCATCCTGGCATTGGTGGAGCTCTTCTATGGAAATCGAAGCTTGCTCCACAAAAGAATGGTGAACAAGGGGAGACAGGATTCACTTGTCACCCATCAACTGCCATAATAGTCTATCCCCAAAATACCAAGTGGCGCGGACTCCGTCAAAAAGCAAGAAGCGGCCAGTAGACTCTCCCGCCATGGCAATAACGATCGGATCGCGCGTCCACCAAGCATGGGGGCAACCATAAAACTATCACACGACTACAAAAGAAGACAGTTACTCAGTCAAGCATGAGCAATTTGAAAAAAAAAGTCATCATGGTAATCATATCGAGCAAAAACAAGTCTACAAAAGGAGAGGATGTCATATAAACTACCGGTATCCTTGTACTCCACAATTGGCAACAGAAATCAAGGCTTCTCACCCGCTCATCATCAAGCAAAGGGTATATAAAATTCTGACAACGGGCAAATAGCGCATAACAACCGACAAGCAAAAGAGGAATGACAGCATACAAGGGAGTACCTACTAAATAAACAATGGCCAGCCACACCGCAAGGTCCGACAAAGACAAGCAAAACAACCAAAGCCAACGACCAAGCACCGATTCGTGGCGTTTCAGCAATAAGTCTCCCAAACCACAAAGAAACGGAAGCTTGATCAAACAAGGAAAAGGTGAAAGAACGAAGCAACTCCAACACCAAAGCAGAAATACATCCACACAACCCTATACTGCATCTTGCAATCATGCCAATACTCATCCCTTCTTTTCACCAGTCGTGTCTAAGACGGCTGCAAACATGACAGCAATGGGAAGAATAAGATAGCGCAAAAATCTCTCCCTTTTTGTGAAACCCCGACCGTATACGCGTCATTTCGACCGTATACGCGTCATTTCAATATTTGTAATTTTTTTTATGAATAAATGAAAATTCATGAATTATATTGATGGATATGTGTATTAGAGATTAAAATAATGCAATTAGGAATTTAACCCGTGAATAGTGCACTTGAATAGTAAACGTGAATAGTAACTGGAGATTAAGACACGTGATTAAGAGTTAATCACTTGGATTAACTTAATCACAAAAAGACAAAATAGAGATTTAATCACTACAAGACAAAATATCAATTCTTTTGGATATTTTAATCCAAATTTAGATTTTTGTGGAAAAATAGAAAAAAATTCATAAATTGCAATCCGAGCGTCGGAATTCGATGAAATTTTTTATGGATGGTTAAAAATTCATGATGGACATGATGAATGGGTTAAGATGTGATGAAAATCACAAATCAAAGGTCAAGATGGAACGTCAAAACAAGATAAAAAAGTAGCTAACTTTTTAATAAATTCTACTTTTGACTTTTTAAATAAAATAAATAATTAAAAAATAAAAAATTAATAAAAAAGCAGCTGCTGCAGTGGCTGGAGCAGGCTAGGGTGGCTGGAGGTTTGACTATGATCAATGGTCCATGATCATCATCATCTTTAATCAACGGCTAGGATTTATTTAGCCTAAATTAAATAATTTTAAAAATTAAAAAAATAGGTTAAAAATAGGGCTGCAATAGGGTTGCTGGATCAGGCCTAGGGTGGGCAGCACATGGCTCAAAGAATTTTTTAAAAATTAAAAAGAAATACCAATTTATAATTAAATACCTCAAAACTAGGGGGTAAATTCCAAATTCTTGAAAAATCCAACCCTATGAATAGGGCAGCAGGGGAGAACGTCCAAGGCATCCAAAACCAGCTCCATTTGAGCATTTTTCACCCCCGCCACGTTTTAGCCTTGAAGAATCGAAGGTTGAAGAGAGAAAGTGTGAGAAAAAGAGGCGTATCTCCACTTTGGGTAAGTAATTTCTACCCAAATTTCTTTTGGATGTTAAGTAAGGTAAAAGCATGCTTAGATAATGCCCAAGCATGAGAAAATAAGTATAGATATAATGTTTAAATGGAATTATGCCAAGACATCAAAAATTTGGAGCGAAGATAGGGTATTCGGGAAAATAGCATATGATATGTGAAAATAATGCTTCAAAATTTATAAATGATGATTTGGGATGTATGATTATGATAAATATGATGTTGGAATGATGATATATTAATTTCATGATTTTTAGAATTAAAGATTATGTTTAAGTGAATTTATGTTGATTTTTAGTATATGGAGAAAATGATTTTTTTTGGCCAAGTAAATGATGATAAATTCAAAATGTATAAAATATCCTATGATATATTAGGCATAAGGTATGTCATTGTATTTTTTATTTTTGGAAAAAATATCAATTTTTGGAACCCATGAACAGTAACCACGTCTCTGTGAACAGTAACTCAGATGAACAGTAATCTGCTACAGTGATTTACTACAGTGATTTGCTACAGTGATTTGCTACATTGATTTGCTACAGTACACAGCGTGATTTTGAAGAAAATTTGAGATTAATATTTAAACATAATGATGGAAATTTGAAGAAAAGATGATGAAGGCAGCATGTAAAATGACATGTAGTTTTGATGAAATATTGTATATGTAAATTTTATGTAAAGACAATGATGATAATTTTGAGATGGAAATAAATATTTTTGTTTTATGGAACAGTTTTGGTTTATAACTGTGATATGTGAAATATATTTCATGTTAGATGAATGATGGAAATTTTTCATGTATTAATGATAAAAAAAAAATCCTGCCGTGTGATCAGGGCAACAATCCTGATTCACACTTACCAATCAAAACGATCCCGGAGTAAGGCTTCTAGGCACCTCGGATCGGGGCGCCACAGAAGTTGGTATCAGAGCAATGGTTGGTAATGGCATGGAAAGAAAAGATTTGATATTACAGAGTTGATATCAAAATTAGGATTGGTAAATAGAAGTGGAAAGAAGAAAAGTAAAGATAACTTGGTTGGTCTAGCAGTAGCTAAGTAGAGTATATGTGATAAGAAAAAGGTAAAGGAAGATAACAAATCCTCGACGGCGGTGGCAGCAGCTGTCAGCAATCGGCAAGCAGGCGATGGCGGCCTCAACCCGCAGAACAGCGAGCACGGCAGCGGCACAGCAACAACGGCAGCAACAACAGCAGCAGCAACGGCGACCGCATAACAGCGACGGCGACCGCATAACAGCGACGGCGATTTCAGCAGCAGCAATAGCCGGAAGGGAAGAAGGAAGAAACGACCAACCATCGAGAAAAGAGGAGAGAAACCGAAGAATAGGGCCCCCATTGAAGACCCTAAAATTTGTAAAATGGCAGAAAGCTCCCCGTCATCTTCAAAAATTACGAAATCACCCAAATTCAAGACTGGTGCAAAACAAGCCAACAGGTCTACAATTTTTCAAAAAGGACCACTCTCCCGGAAGAAACATCGTGAGTTCGCAGAAATTGCGAAGTGACCCAAAAAAATAAAAAAACAAAAAGCAAAAAAAGAGAGAGAGAGAGAGAAAAAAAAAAAGAGTGTTTAGGTCAATGCTAAAAGGGATGTCCGGCACTTTGCCATTCACCGTCAAGACGCCTCTGGCAAAGGGGGGCAGTTGTTGACACCCCTCCCTCAAGCACAAAATGTACAATACATGGAAAAGGTCCAAGCCCAAGCAAATTCGAGACAAAAGGAAGTTCACGCGAGCTAAGCAGGCCCTTCCGCACTTAGCCCACGGGAGCGAAGCTCCACCAAGCCTCGAAGCAGGCTTCTTCAACAACCAGACCAGGCCCATAAGAGCGAAGCTCCTACAGGCCACCTTAACGGGCTCCACAATGCAGCCCACCAAGCCTTAGAAGCAGACTTCTCTACAACTTTGGGCCTCTACAACGGCCTACCCAAAACAACGGGCTTAGCCAAGCTCTAGCCCACCAAGTTTTAGCCCACTATGGAAGGAGCCCGCCAAGCTCAAGCCCAAGGACCAAATCCAACACCTCAAGTGGCCCAAGGCTCATACTCTCACTCCAAGCTCAAGCCCATAGACCAAGTCCAACCACTCAAGAGGCCCAAGGCCCATGCTCTCACTCTAAGCTTAAGCCCATGGACCAAGTCCATGACCCTAAGTGGCCCAAAGCCCACTCCTACATCTATAAAAGGAGGAGCACCCCCCTCACTCAAGACACTTGGAGAGGCATCCCAGAGGGGAGGACGGGAGTCTGCGGCAACATCCCGGCGTCCCGGTTTTCCCGCTCGTCAAGCTCCACGCCTCTCTTCCCATTTTCTCCTTTCCATCTCTCCCATTCTCTAAAATATTTTGTTTTTCCCCTTTTCACGCCCATGTAAACCGCCTTGGGTTGGCAGATTTCACTCTATTTGCTTCAATCTGAAGGCTGGAACCCAAACTCTGTACTACTAGTGCCTTATTTCATTAAACAGGGGCTGGTCTCCCTTTAAAAAATCAGTGTCGACTCCTTTTTTTTTTTATTTTTGCGCGCGTGTTTAAGTTAACACCCCGGCAAGGCAGGTACACGCGGGCCCACAGATTCCAGCATAATACGCCGCCGTTATGCTGCCGGATTTGTGACTTGACCCGTGTACGGAAAGCCCCGTCTTAGCCGTTATGCCGCCGAACCCACGAGAAAACGCCCATATGCTAATCTTTCTAAAAAACGTGAAGCCTAACGCATTTTACGCCATGTGGATGCAGGAGAACTAAGCCCGTGCTGCTGTCCCGGAGACACTGAAAACCCATCCAACACGATCCAGATTTCCAAGGCCTGGGAAACCATTCCGAGCCCATCGTAGCGCTCGCGGCGGGTGCTACAATACCCTATTTATCATCTGAGCCAGTGGGCCTAATCTTCAATATATAAGTTATACAAGTGTGTTCCTTAGCTTGATTCGATTCGCTTTCAAAGATCCACCTGCTTTCTTACCCATTAATCATCAGTTCAATGGTTTTGAATTCAAGAGCTGATTATGGAAGTTCAGCAACCACAATCCCTACCGTAGTTATCATTTAAGCCAGTGGATCTAGTCTTCATTAAACGCATTTACGAATTATACAACTATGCTCCTTTGTTTCGCAAAATTACAAATACTTCATAACTCTTGAAAAATTGTGAGTATATCCCATTTTAGATTCTGACAAAAAAAAACTATTCTTATACTTTGTACAAATGGAATATTGCCGTTTTACTCTGCTGTGGTATTCGTTCTTTGGGTCCGGTTACATCCCTTTTCCATGCAACCGAGTTTCATAAAGGCAGTTTCATATAACTCATCATTTTCAAAATTTTGATACTTAATGAAAAATTCAATTCATTTATTATATTTAACATCATTGTTTTATTACGAGACTAAGTTTCATTCAAATCCAATATGCGTATAGATCTCATTTGCTTAAAAATAGTTACATTCATGTGTAAATTAAGAAAAATACTTAGATCCATTCACACACACACACATATATATATATATTAAACTATGATATTATAAAATCATTTATTCGTGTCGTAATGATATTTTAGACATTTTAAATGTTGAAAATACTATTCAATAATTGATATTTAGTATTAACTTATTTTATTACGTTAATTTACATGTTTGCGGTTAAGACCTATATATAGTGATATTAGACAAATAAAAGAATTTTTATGATACACAATAGATAGAGTAAATTTTTCATCAATTATCTAAATATTAAAAATAAAGAGATTAGGAAAGAGGATTTCATAGAAGCGTCCTCATTCTTCTAATATATGAACTTTATGTCAATCATCGAATCCATCTCTATTTGATTTTATAATTCAAAAACTTAATCGTAATTTGATACTTTAATGGAGCAAAATAAGTGCAAACTAATGAAATTACTAGGAATTCTTTTCTAGATGCTGTGACTTAACAACCAGAGGTTTGCCATCGTTACAAATACTTCTAAGCGTTTAGATCTTGAAGTCAAGCAATGACAAACTGCTTTGAACCTCATTGTTTCACATTACAGAGGA
The DNA here is from genome assembly GCA_030490835.1 of Annona cherimola. NCBI lineage: Eukaryota > Viridiplantae > Streptophyta > Magnoliopsida > Magnoliales > Annonaceae > Annona > Annona cherimola. The sequence goes on along the minus strand of CM059972.1, from coordinate 24,046,505 downwards.
CTGTCAATCTGCTTTGGGAAAGTGACATTATTGTCAAGACAAAATACATCTTTCACATTTATTTATTTACGGTTGTACACACAGTCAATATGCCAAAATTTACAATACATCAAAAATTATAAAATCCGGCCTCTATTTTCATGAAAAAGTAAAAATAAAAAAAACTGTTAGCCACGGCTAGCGCCATGAGGACCTATTTATTTATGCTTGGTCGTGAAATGTTGAAGATTTCTAGGGGTCATCCCAGCCACTACGTGCGTTGCGTCTACTGGGTGGCTAGAAAAGCTCATTCTCTGCAGAACAAGAAACTGGTCATATGGCCTGATTTTTGTTTTTCTTTATTGAGCAATCTGTTCTGATCTTTTTTGATAACCCGAGATTTTGTTAGTATATATACTAGTTGCACTGTTGCAGGGACGGATCCACGTATGCTTCATTGAATCGCCCCCACTAAAATTTTTAGTTTATATCCGTGGGGTATTATATTTTTCCTAGATGAAACTTTATGCAACAAATAGAATTTATTTCAACCACAGTAAAATTTATATTCAAGGTTGCTTTGTTGTTTTTTCTTGATTAGAGAGATATTCTCTTTGAATCTCGAAAATTTTAATTGCTAGTTAAATATAATCTCATTAGTAATCAAAATAGTTGACATCTAATAAATAAAAATTGCATACCTTTAATTTCTAGAATTAATTATTAGAACTCAAATTTTTATTAATGCATTTGACGATGAATTTTTATCAAATTTTTATACATATCTGCTTTCTTTTATTACTGTTACAGCTTTTACAACTTTTCTATGAATTTTTATTTTAAAAATTTGTTTGATACTCAGCCACAAGATGGACTCACTTTTTAGTTTAGTTTGCCCTCTTTCGTTTCATATTTTGCATATTTGATATCTCTTCTTTTTGATGTAAATATTTCTTTTTTGAACTTAAATATTTTAAAGATAATAAATTTACAGTTATCTTTGTCTAAATCTTATGTAGAAATTTGATATTAAATTTATTAATTTTCATTAGCTGTTAGGCTTATTTGATTTTCTGAATATGAGATTTTTACTTGAGGTTCCTAAGAGACTTTATTTTTAATTTGTAGATGCAATAAAAATATAAATATGATAGTTATGGTATAAGTATTGCTGGTATATAAAATTATAAATATATTTGAAAAATTACGATGATATTTAATCATATATCCTCTTTAATTTAAAAAACGTGTATTTATCATATATTTTTGTTTAATAATTTTTTATTCATGATATTATCGGAGGTTATTTGTTTAAAGTAATTAATATTGATTAGTTTGATTATAAAATAATAGCCATTTAATCTAACAACAATACATTAATTATAAAATTTTTAATATTTGCTTTTAAACTGATGGTAATAGAAATAACCTTTTTTCACCTTTTTATTTAAGTGTTATCATCTCATTACTCTAAATCAAGAATGAAGATAGTGTAAGCAGTATATTTGAAAAAATTTAAAGATATATTTAAAATTTTTTCTATGATAAAGTGTGACAATTTTTTTTTTTAACTTATAAAAATAAGGCATAAACTTTGTCTCCATAAGGGTGGAAATTGGGGTGGGTTAGGACACTCAGGGTGTGCCCAACCTTAACCTTATATTTTAAAAATCTTATTTAATATTTAGTTTTATACTAGTTGGGATAAGGCCAGTTTAATCATTACTCTTTTTCAATAGATATCGGGAGAAACTTCTGGTATTGGGATAACAGATCAGGTAAAATATGCGGGTCAAGTAAGATAGTTTTAAGAAATTATGAACCTATCCAGTATAAGGACATATCTATTCTAAATTTAAATATTGCATACTTCGTCTTGTTACTAATTAGTCAAAGTAAAATATCATTACTTAAATAAAAAGAAATATTTGAATAAGTTAATGAAACATATCTCATTAAGAATTACATTCAAGAAGCACTAACATATCCAATGCAATTCCTAAAAATAATTTCAATAACAAGTAATCAAAATTTAAACACAATGGATTTTTACAGCAAAAATCATCTATGGCTAGTTATTCATAGTTTAATACGCAGTAATAAATCATTCATAGCTTAATATCATACAATAATAAATCACACATTACATAATTTAAATTATCATTACATAATTTAAATTATTACGTGCTCAGAGACTACCGGAAATGGATGCTGGCGAAAATATATGCCGCTGGAAATAGTTCCGGCTAGAAATCAAAATAGAGATTTAAAATCCAATAGAAAATGGGAAATGGAAAGTAAGAAAGGAAAAATCGAATAAGATGGAAGAGACAACAAGGAGAAGTCAAAGATGAGGGAATGGCGAAGATAGGGAAGCAAGAGAGGGAAAATTAAATAAGATGGAAAAATGGGGAATTGGCCGCTGACCACGAATACTGGCTGCCAAAGACTCGGAGACGAAAGAGATGATGACGGATAAGCTTCCCCCAAGGATGGACGCCGGGAGAGGTGGACGAACAGTAGGAGAGGAAGACCCAGAGAAGGAGAAGTCGTGTGATGAGCTGATGATGGTTGCTATCTATCCAGATTGAAGAAGGAGAAACTGTGCGCCAGTGATGGCTGCGGTCGACTCGAGACCACGATTTGGTCTTTGGTTGCTATTGCCAGTGATGGATCTGCTATCACAGGGACGGAAGCACGGCAGGGGGGACACAAGCAGTGTGGACGCCGGCAGGGAGGACGAATGGTAACTTGGTAAGGGCGACAATGGCGGATTGGGGAATGGGAGCACAGCAGCTGAAAGGTCAACACTTAGGTCTCTTTGCTTTTATATGGCAGTCATGTGCGGGTCAAAATGGGTACTGGGAGGTCCGGGTCAAGGTAGGTCCGCCCCGACCCGCCATTTCAAAAATAATCTAAGTCGGGGACCCAACCCGCCCGCCGGGTAAAGAACATCTACTCATCCCAGTGGCCCCGATTCCCACCCCTACCGACTTATCAAAGGTCCTAGATCTGCCACTGCTCCCAAATCCCAATCCCTAGCAATAAGAAACCAAAGCCAAATAAATCATATTTTTAGGCTGTCCACTGGAAAATCACCACTAATGACTTGATATGGCATGATTTGCAAAAACTGAACCCGATAACATTACAATCAAGATCATGGTCATGGACATTCTTTGGCATGAATGCAATAGAACAACCATAGGCTACTCCTAACATACTAGTCCTATGAGCCCAAAATCAATATATCGATTCTTATATACTTGCTTCCTACATGATAATTGCCATTCTGATAAAAGCATGAAAGTTATGAAAGAAATAAAATTTGGACAAATGCTCTAGCCAACATTTTACTCAAACTGAAAAGAAACAGCGGAAGTTAATGAACATCTGAACTTACAAAGTTTTAACCCCTCTTTTTCATATTCCTCGGTTTTGGCCAGAGCAATAACGTCAACCAACTATGCTAGACAAAGAAAAACGGCTGTAGAATTGCAAGTATTACATCTCCTCCATCAAAACAATTGGCGGAGACTTTGTCTAGAATGATCACATTAGCAGAAATAGAAATCAACCTAAAATATATTCAGAGGTCAACCATAATTTCGATTGGTTTCCAATAAATAAATTTGCTGAAATAATAAAATTTATTATTATTCTAATTATCTATCTATATATTTCTTTGGGCAAAATGATCTTTTAAGATTGGATGCGTCCGTGCATCCGGCCCAAAAACTTTTTTTTTTAAATTTTTTTAAATTTCTTTTCATGGGTAAGTAAATCTAGGTGTATTAAATCTATAAATCAAGTTTTATTATTTTTGGATGTTCTTAAGTATTTTCTTTGGATTTTTAAACACAGTGATATTTCTGTAATTTTCTGAGGTCCAAAAAGTACGGAAATACCATTGTGTTTTAAAATCCAAAAAAAATAATTAAAAATATCCAAAAATAGTAAAAACTTGGTTTATAAATTTACTTATTCATGAAAAAATTAAAAAATTAAAAAAACATAGGTTTTTGGGCCGGATGCAGGGAGGCCCTAATAGACTTTATTCGTGATCTTATTTTTCCTTTTCTGTAATGAAATACACAGTAATCTTGTTATACAAAGATAATTAGATGCTCTCGAACGGTAGTAGTAATTGGCAAAATTCTCACTTTCCAAAAAATCATTGCTTTGTTATTGTACAGACTGTCATTCTCATTTTTGTATGTAATCGTGCCTTTTGAATTTTATAAATAGTACGTGGACTAAATAATGTAATTAACTGATTTGCATTGAGAGATAAGCTCTTACTCAGGAGCCTAAGCGCATGTCCGGAGATCCCTTTGGAGAACGTGAGCTATCTTAGTCCAATCTGCTCCATCCTTTTCGCATCTCTTCGCGAGAAGTAGACGGTCTTTCACCTTCAATTTGCGGAGGTTGGTAAGTCGTTGAAACCCTTGAGGCAGCGCCGCCAACGTAACACGATGTTCGATGACAAGGTATTCAAGTACCTCCAGCTCTCCAAACTAATGTCATCAGAACCAAACATGTGATCAAACTGGCAAAGAAAAGAACTAATTTAACTGGTTAAGAAACTGGTTTGATTCGAACTAATTTAACTGCTTAAGCAAACTGATTTGAATTGGTGACATTGTCATGACATATTTATGATGTTATAAATATTTAATTATTTTTAATTAATTATATATCTATAACTCCTAAATTTATATATTAACCCTAAGAATCATAACAAAACATGCAGGAAAAAATTAGTAAAAAAATTTTAAAAATATTAATTAAGCATAAATATAACATGTTAAATTAGAAAAAAATTAACTATATTAACTAATCTAAAATGTATAATAAGCCTTCAATGTTAATGCTTGACTTTTAAATTTTACCTATTTATCTCGGTACATTTGTGAATTACACTTTTGCAAACATATCTAACACAATAAGAAATAAAATAAATTAATAATGTTTTTCCTGTAGGATATGAGACTTATTTCCACTTCCAGTTAGATTTGGTGATGATGTGGTGATTAAATAACTACCTAAAATAGTATAATGAAAAATTATAATCACAAGATATATCATGTAATTAACAATATTTTATCAAATAGAGAATTGAATAACGAACATTGCAATGAATAGCTATCCATTGCTATAGCATAATAAAAAATATATGCAAGTCGCGACAGACAATTTTCACATAATATCATGGATTTTCTAAAGGTGGTTGTGATTTTAAAATTTTACCATCACAGTAAGATTGCCACTAGATGAATTAGTGAAGAGAAGTTGACGGACGAAGCAACAGACAGAGGCAGTATGGAGAAAGCTAAGTCACAGTCTTAGTCGAATGACGGGAAATAAAATACTAGGCAAGGAGATTCACCATTTGGCCTGCCCACCCTACACTTCCAACCCAGATTAGCATGATAGTGATAGCATCTTCCGAGTCCAAAGCCACAGCAAGTAGGCAACTCAACACTTAATTGAATAGGGGACAACTTATGATGTGGGACTCAGCAGGAGCAAATAACGCCGATGAGCGATAGGGAGACAATCGGAGCAGATGTTGTCGTTGATTGAGCTTGGAGCCTTGAACTAGCCGGATATGGAGAAGAAATGGGACGGAGGAGCTAGTTAAGGCCTGCGTGAGTAGGACACTAACAACAATGGTCGATGTTGGACTTTGGATTTAAGTATTTTTCATAATTTATACATGAATGTATAAGTTTCAACAAATATGAGCCACAAACATGCTTGATTAGATAAAAAATGGTCTCCTAAATGAACAAATGATATTAAATGCAATGAATTTATTGAATTTTCTGTAAAAGATTTTGATCTTAAAAATTAGGAGGGTTAGCCCATACATAAATAAATAAATATTGGGGAGCATCTTGTGATTCTTGTGTCAGCTGATCATATCGAAATTGAAATTATCCGTAAGTGCTTACTCATATTGGTGCCTTTTCTAGCCCTGCACTTCAAAAGCTGTTGGAATAACTAAATAGATATTTTGAATGGGACCGATTTCCCTACAAGCATTTTTACGCTGGCCGAACGTGAAAACGTTGTTTCTGCCATCTATTGCAAATGTGTGGCTGAGATTTGAAGGGCAAAATTGAAGTATATGTGTGGCTGAGATTTGTAATTTAATTCGGCTTTTACAAATGATTTAACCAGAACCAGTCTTTTGACTGGTTCGGTTTTTACAACATTGACAAATACACACAATCTTTAAATCTGTTGAATTTACTTTCAAACTACCGACTTAAGATAAGTTAAACTAAATAAAAGAACTTGTGTTATTTTTTCTCTTAAGGCATCAAATGGTATAATTTCACTTATTTAAAAATTGAAAATATACAAATTTAGTAGAATTAAACTGTCTAAAAATTTTATGGAGATTATTTGCTGGCCTATTTACATGCTCTGCGGTAAGATTTCAGACATCTTAAAATGGCTTAAATCAATCACACACAGCTAAAATGTTTTCAAATCGATATCTTTGAGTGATGTTGTTGTGCCATCTTATTTAGTTAAAATTTAAAATGGATTATTGTCATTATTTTACTCACCGTGATATTCATTCTTACCTATGAACTATCAACTATTTACAAATTTTAGATGTATGTATATGTTTTTCTGAATTTTAAAACTAAAGTTTATGGGATTATTGAGATATTTTTCACTTCAAACACAGTTAATTTTTGAAATTTTAAAAAGTATATACACATATAAAAAATCATAAATTTGGGCTTATATTTTCATGAAAAAATAAACTATTAGCCATGGCTAACAACATCAGGACCTATTTATTTATGCCTTAGGGTGCGTGTTTAGTTGTAAATAAAACTTTTGACGAAAATTTTTTGAGTAGAAGTTGTCACATTAATAGAAAATGATGTTATATAATAAGGGTAATGATGAGGAATGATGAGAATAAAATTAAAATAGATAAGTTAATTGTATGAGTAGTTGTATAGAAATGATTGAAAAGTAAGGTAATTCGTATAAGAAAATGTGTAAAAAATTAAAAATAGAGTACGGAGAGCGAAAAATTTTGAATTGAAAAAATTTTATTGACATTTTTTTTTGCCCCAACCAAACACACCCTTAGTCAAATGTTGAAAATTTCAAGGTGTCATCCTATCCAGTACGTTGCTGTCTACTGAGTGGTTAGAAATGCTCATTCGCTGTGAAAAAGAGATTAGTCATATGGCCTGATTTTTTTTTTTTTCCTTTGCTGAGCAGTCTGTTCTGATCTTTTTTGATAGCTTGAGATTTTGTTAGAATATATGCTAGCTGCTGCCCAAAAGTGATGATTCCAATTTAGCCAAACATTCAAGCTTCTATTAGCCACGACACAAATCACAAGCATACCAACATTGTGAAGGAGTAGCTTGATCATAAGTGCTCCTGATCATTTACAACCAACAATGAAGAGAAATCACATAACATATCATGTGAATACTGAACACTAACTCAGCAACGTTGCCAGATTTGTGACCCACAATAGTACTTATGTCAAACCTGTTGTTCTTTCATGTTTATTAATAATTATCATCAATCTGGAGCTGGAGGTTCATTAGTATTGAACACACATCTACCTAGTTTCTGAACAGAGACGTGGATAATTCTTTCTCCTTAGGAAAAATGCTAGTGGATTTGCAACTTCAGAAGGCACGGATGGCCATTCTTTTTCGCATGCCTGAACTGCTAGATGCATAGAAGTCCCATAGTAGTTCGCCTTAAAACTTCTGTAGTTGAACATTCATATGCACTTGCAGTTGATGATCCATGAACTCCAGAACGTTGCCTTCTTTTCACAATTTTCATGCCTGTGAGAACACAAGAATCAACCAACTTGAATCCAGCTGCTGTCTGGGGATGTGGGTAAAAAGCAGACGTGAGGATAGACTTACATATGCTAGCTGGTTCGAATAGTGTCCTTGACAGCAAAAGCTGCTGTTCTTAATTTTTACCACTCCCAATCCCTAGCAGCAAGAAACCAAAGCCAAATACATCAGATTGTTAGGCTTTCCATTGGAAAATCACTACTAATTATTTGATATGATTGGGACATGATTTGCAGAAACTGAACATGATAACATTACAACCAAGATCATGGTCATGGGCATTCTTTCGCATCAATGCAACAGAACAACCATTGGCCACTCCTAACATATTAGTCCTACAAGCCCGAAATCAATATATTGATTCTTATATATTTGCTTCTTACATGATAATTGTCATTCTGATAAAAGCATGAAAGTAATGCAAGAAATAAAATTTGGACAAATGCCCTAGCCAACATTTGACTGAAACTGAGAAGAAACAACGGAAGTTTGTGAACATCTGAACTTACAAAGTTTAAACCACTCTTTTTCATATTCCTCTGTTTTGGCCAGGGCAATAATGCCAACTATCTCTGCTGGACAAAGAAAAACGGCTGTAGAATTGCAAGCATTACATCTCCGCCACCAAAAGAACTGGCAGAGACGCGTCTAGAATGATTACATTAGCAGAAATAGAAATCAACTTAAAATATATTCAGGTTTGATTTGGGTCGAGGTTTGAGTCAAGTCAACCAAAATTTGGATTGGTTTCCAATAAATAAATTTTCCGAAATAATAAAATTTCGGCATTCGCATCTCTCCGTGAGAAGTGCACATCTTTGTCGGCAATTGCGTCGGAAAAGTTAGCAGCGGGGAATGCCTAGCGCGGTTTGAGAAAGACCTCGGGAATGTGAGCTATCTTGGTCCAATCTGCTCCTACATCCCTTTCGCATCTCTCCCTGAGAGGTGCACATCCTAGCACCGCCAATGTGTGGAGGTCGGTGAGTCGTTGCAACCCTAGAGGCAGAGCCGCCAATGCATTACAGTCTTGGATCCCGAGGTATTCAAGTGCCTCCAGACCTCCAAACTCAAGATCCGGCAAATACCTCAATTCGTTAAGGCCACTGATCGTAAGCTCTTTTAATTTCTTCAGTTTTCCCAACCCAGCAGGCAATGACGTCAATTTAGGGATACTTCTGATCACAAGAAATTTTAATTCTTTCAACTGCGACATCGCGCAGGGTAAAACTTTCAACTTTGGCAAATTTGTCAAGTTGAGCTTCTCTAGCAGAGGAAAGCATTTTGCTTCAATGGTGTCAGCTACCTCGGATGTAATCGTGACCATGGGCCACTCCCATTCACCTAATTTCTCCATGTCACCTAATTTCAGCATTTGTAGCTTGGGGAAAGCCACTCTTCCACTTGGCCCGCCATTACCATCATAGCGCTTCTTCCCATAATAAAACTCACTGCTCACCCTTCTTGCACCAACTCTCCACAATGTCAGTCTTTTGAGTGCAGGTAACATTCCAAGTCCCTCAGGCAGCTCCTTACAGTTTCTACAATATTTAAGACTTAATTCAACCAAGTTAGAGAAAGGTAAATCATCCAGCCAAGTTGGCAACTTCAAGCCACTATATTTTCTTATCGACAACACTTGCAAGTTCGAGTGAGGCGGTCTAAGGCCTTCAAGTACATCATCATTGGAAATTATGTCCTCTGATCGGGTATTGCACAATTTTCGTAGATCGCCTAGTCGCAATTTATGAAGGTGTGACTTTCTCCATAGTGCTCCTTCCTCAGACTCTTCCCTACTTGACAGTCTCCCTAACTTTGTGATGCATAGAGAACCTCGAAGGTCATTGAGGTGTTTCAACTCGCTAAAGTCGCATCCTTCCTCGCCTCCCAAAATGAACCGGGGCAAGGTTATGAGGGAGGTTAGTTTACCCAGTCCTTTCGGTAAGGACTCCAGTTTGTTTAAATTTTCATTGTGAAGATGTCTCAAGCTCTTCATCTTGCTCATTCCTCTTGGAAGTCTACGAAGCCTATAACACCCGTAAAGATTCATTGTGTCCAAATTGGAAAGAAGACACACAGATTCTGACAGCTCTACTATACCGGTTCTAGACAAGTTCAAATATTTCAGGTGCTTTAGTTCACCTATACTTTCTGGCAACTCCTTTATAAGGTTTCCACTCAAATTCAAATATCTCAGGTGCTGTAGTTCGCATAAACTCTTCGACAGCCCTTGTATATCGGTATCAGAAAAGTTTAAATACCTTAGGTGCTTTAGTTCGCCAATCTCTTCTAGGTGTTCATGTACATTCCAACCAGAGAAGTTCAAATACCTCAGGTTCTTTAGTTCGCCTATACCTTTTGGCAGCTTCCCTCGCGGGAAAACACTGGACCAAAGTTCCAGAACCCTCAGAAACTTTGCATGTTGAAATAAATGAACAATTTGTCGACCAACTTCCACAGCTCCAGAGTTATATATAAGCAGTGTTCGTAACTTTTCCGCGCAACCTGAAACCGGAGGAGGAAAGCCGACTGGAATTGCCACATGACGAATGTTCGTAGGGCACCTTGCATATGACTTTCCAATTTTAAAGATTAGGCTTTCATCTTCTGTAATGAAAGCAGCAAGATCGTGAAGGAGATCATGCATTTTGCATGTAGTGCCCCACAAAGAACATTTCTCCAAATCTTGGAACATGGACCGTGCCACTAAATCATTAAAATACTCATCAGCAATATTTTCCATCTCTCTACTTCCCTGCGACTGTATAAAACCTTGAGCAACCCACATATTCACCAATCTATCCTTATGAATGAAACTATTTTTTGGAAATATTGAGCAATATGCGAAACACTGCTTCAAATGCGCTGGCAAGTTATTATAGCTCATTAGCAAAGCTGGCAGAATCACTTTCTTAACTTCTGGTAGGTCCCATATTTCACTTTCATTAATGTTATGCCAATCTTCAATTCTCCTCTTTGATCGCAATGCACTTCCCATTACCTCTAGTGAAAGAGGCACTCCACTGCACTTTTTAACTATTTCTTTACCTATCTCTTCCAACGCTAACTGATTTTCCACTTCCCTTTTACCAAAAGCTTTACTGCTGAACAATGACCAACTACGCTCATCAGATAAACGATTCAATTCACACACGTGGGTAGCAATCATCATGCTTGCAATCTTCTTACTGCGTGTGGTAATCAAAATTTTACTTCCCTGAGCTCCCCTTTGCAAGGGAAGTCGCAATTTGTCCCACTTCTTCTCATCTTCATTCCAAATGTCATCAAGAATGAGCAAAAACAATTTCCCTTGCAATGTTTCAACAAGCTTCTTCTGTAGAGGGTTAAGCTCAGAAGGTAAAGAAGCATGATGTGTGTCATCTTGTATAATTGCTTTCATAATACTTTTCACATCGAAGTTATCCGAGACAAAAACCCATAGGACCTTTTCGAAATGTTGTTTCACCCTCTCATCCTGGCTGATCAATCGTGCAAGCGTTGTTTTCCCCATTCCCCCAACACCAATAATAGCGATGACATCAATGCCTCCATCTTCTTGATTAGTGCCACTGACCAGCTGATCAATTACTTTCCCTTTTTCAGCTTCCCTACCAATTATCTTTGATTCATCAACCATTGAACTTGTTTCAAAGTCCTCCATTGTGGGCCTACCTCCTTGAGGGAGAAAATAATATTCTTTAAAACCATAGTAATTCTTCTCTTTTGCAATCCGATCCAACCGAAACCTCAATTCTTTTACCCTCTGAGCAACATCATCCCATGAAACAACCTTACTGTAAACTGTTCGTGCCTTCTGTTTCAAGCTGCTACCTTCAGCTCCTTCATTCTTCCGTTTTCCTAATACCCGTTGCGCTGCATCTCCCAAGTGAGGGACTACCATATTCATGACCGTAATTGCTGCATTTCCAGTATTGCTGCCAACATCATCACCATCATTAGAACTCTGTGATGTAAGAGCTGGAATTATCGACTCATCTAACACATCCTCCACGTCGTAAGCCACAGCTTTTAGCTTCGCTAACCAACGTCGGACACTCTCTTCAGTAATCTGCTTGCACTCAGCATCATGAAGAACAGCTTGAATAGCTTTAAATTCAGAAGAAAGATTTTCAAGCTCTTGGGTAACGTCACCAGCCAAGTTCAGGCGTTCATTGAGAATATTGCCTAGTTTGCTGGCAATCATTCCAACGAGTGCTCCCGCCATGCCTACAAAAAGAGGAAGAGGTGCGCGAAGAAAGAGTGTGTTACTGTGCCCGTGCATCTAGGTCATCCCATATCTATGTTTTTTTTATACTTTTTCTGTCTAATTGAAACATTGATGCCGGAACAAATAATTCTCCTCGTTTGAGGAAGCCACAAAGTCACGATGTTTGTAACATAAAAGTGATTCCAATCTTTTATGAGTCTAACAATTCATAGCCCTTGGACATATACCTGACTACTAATCTTAACATCAATAAAACCATACATAAAATTTAGAACTTATTTTCTTGTAACCTTAAAACAATATATAAAATCTACATGGGCCATTTTTGATGGAAGTAGAAGATTGAGGCACATGATTTTTACTTCTCGAAATCTTGTAGTATTGCTGTGGTTTTCACTACCTACTTTCCTATTGGCCAGTATAATAAAGGGATTTAGAATGGATGCGAACGGGATAGATTTTTCATTTACAATTTTTTTTATTTTTGATATAATTTCTCGTTAATTTTCCAAAATATAATAACCTTAATTTTTCTCATTTCCAGTATTACTTTCTCTAATTCAATCCAATTTTTCATTTCCCAATACATGATACCCCCTCTTTAATCAATTTTCTCATCTATTCACCTATAATTCTATTCCTTTGGATAATTCCAAACACCCGCTAAATATATGTTTTATAAATACACAAGTGAAAAATAAATAAATCAAATCCGCATTAAGTTAAGACGTTTTATTTTAAAATACTCACTATAGCTGAATAAACAGTACATATGTTCCGAGAAAGTCCATATATAAAACAGTGTTGTCGTGACACAAAAAATTTAAAAGAAGGAAAATTATTCAATACATACGCATTGCCTTTTACTTATTTTTTTCGCTGCTCCCTGCTTACCTCGTTACCTGGTATGGCTCAATGGATAACAGGCCTGTATTAAAAGTTCCTTATATTTTCTTTCTTTTTTCGGCTTTAGTTTGTCTTAACTTTCGAAAGTTCCAAAAAAATGGCTCAAATTCAATTAACTTTTTAATTGCTTAATGAATTTTCTTAGATCTATTACTGCTAACATTCAAATATCACTTGTCACAGAAAAGCTTTTTCACGTCACTAAAAATTAAATTTCTAGTAATAATAATTCTTTTAGTATTGCTCAAAGGTTCTAAAATTATAAATTTTAGCAACTATTGTTAGAACTATTGTCACGAAAAAAAAATGTCATCACAACACTAGATTTCATGGCAATAACGTATTGTCAATAAACATAACTAAAGCCAAAATGCTGGAATCGTCGTAGTAACCAGTAACCACGCTGTTTCATTTGAGGACCTACGTGAGTTTACACCAGTTTAGTCCCCCCTATTGTGGGGGTTTCCAAGATTGCACCTCCTTACCCTCGGGATTTACAATTTTCCTCCTATGATGGGGGTTTAGGAAAAATTTACTCCATAGTATAAGAGTGTAAATATGTCTCATTGCAATATTTAGATGTCATGACGTATATAAATTATCAGAAAAAATAAACACAGCTAAAATTTATATTTTAATGGCAAGTCATAATTATTATCACTTATTAGGACTTTTTGCAGTATAAAACTTATATATATTACAAAATATAAGTTTTTTGTAGTGATATTTTATCATCATTTTCTTTGCTTTTAATCATTATTACTTTTATCATATTACATCACATTTTTGCCTCTTCAACATCTTTCTCACTTTTTTCTTTTAACACATGAAATTAGGTGCAGTTTGTACTTCCGTAGGTTTTGCATATTTTTTTATTTTGATTATATTGTATTCTAAAACCACTTTTTAGTTTAAATATACAAAATCAACTTTATTGGAAGTTTTTCTATAATTTCAAAAAAATCGATTTTAAGAAAACCAATGCATTTGCTTTAATTTGCTTTATAAAGGATATTCAAATCTGAAAGTAATTTTTGGTAGGATAATAGTTCAAGAGTTATGATTTTATACAACTCATCTAACTTTTATAAGTTACGACATTTGCATCTGAAACGTCGAACATAAAGGGAGATTTGGAGCCGTTGAAATGCCCCGTGGTAGTTGTGAAAGTCAGCCAGCCTGATGACATGTAGCATAGCTTTTTTCTCATCCATTGTTGTTGAGGGCAACGCCTCAGTGCTACAAGCACCTGCGTGCCTTTATTTTTGAGCGTCCCGGGCAGCACCTGCAATTTTCATTTAGGAGAAGCAAAAAGCATGTCTTGTGGCATCATCGTCTCTATCATAACGGGAGCGCCTACTACTTAGTAGATATTCGTAGAACGTCACCAGCGTACTTATTTTTAAACGCGATTTAAAATAGTTCACGGACTATCACCATGTGATAGTTCGTGATAAAAAAAAAAGTAGCATCCGATTTCGATGATATGTCAATGGCTCCGCATCTGCCTTCATGTTTAACAATTCAGATGCAAAATGTAGTAACTCTTATAAGTCACGATGAGTCGTATAAAATCTTGCCTCATAGTTCAATACTTTCATGAGCATGAAAGCTTCCATACTTACCCATTATTTTTAAATTTTAAACTAAATTTCATGTTTAATACATCTTGTTCTATTATGCACTAAAAATCAAATATATTGAAAACTTGTATCTCGTAAAAATAATATGCGACTTAAGAGTGAATATATAACTATTAAAATTTTTATAAAACATATGATAAATAAATTTTGCAGTATATATAAAATTTGGAATCATAAATAAATCCAACATATGCTAAATGGTTTAACTTTTAAAAATTTAAAAGACGAAGAATAAGCATTGAGTCATCTTCCAGACTTATTCACACTCGCTGGTGTCAAACATCCACAAAACAAATAGAAACTGAATTAAGTGCAACAATTGGAAGAAAGTTACCAGTACTATTGATGTTGACCAAGCAGAGAATATGACCTTCTATAGAAGATTTCCTGTATCACACACTACCTGAGAAGACACTGATTTCGACAAGACCTTCTTCTTCTCCAGCACAATAATAATATGATCTGGAATTCTGCAGACGAAGTATTGATTGAAGTAATATTGTCGTTGAATGATTCCCTGCAGAAAAAAGAGTTTGGTCATATGGAGTACTTTTGATTTTCTTTATTTAGCATTCTTTTTCTGAATTTTTTTTTAATAGCATGTGAGTTTGACACCAATGTTAGTACATATGTGATATGCCAGTTGCTATCCAATAATGATAATTCCAATTTTGCCAAGGCATTCATGCTTCTGTCATCTACAAGACACAAATCACGAGTATATGTAGAGAGAGAAATTCACCAATGCAACTGATTGGTTGTATTTTTTTCTTTTATTTATTTATTTTTTGACAGAAAGTATTGACTCTGATGGAAAGACCTCCAACCAGCCCATATTAGTCTGGATGGCCCAGAGTCCAGAGAGGTAATACCATCGGAAATTTCATTCCAAAAATGTTGTCATTACAAAGAGTTTCAACTATACACGGTGGGTGATGACCCTCCCGAAGACATTCAGTAGAACCTCCATAGAATGTGTGTTTTTTAAGTTTCGATGTTTTCTTTTATATCCAAGCCATCAATTTTATTTTATTCTATTTATTTATATGACATTAAAAAACATGTTAATTTTTTATGGTATTTTATCATTATCTCAACTAATATAACTATCTTTATAACTATTCATCGCATCAAATGGAACAGATTAACATGACGAACATTAGTAAAAATGAATTTTTTTTTTATTTTTAAAGGCATTTTTGTATTTATCATTTAACAAAAATACAAGAAAATGTCTTTTGTGAGGACTCGGGATTTTGTAATAATTTTTCTCTAGTTGAAGAGTAAATTTATAAATTGATAACTAATTGATAATGATATTAATCTTGGAAGATGATCAACTTAGGCCAGCCTAAAAAATATATTTGTAGGTGTTTTTTTCGGTTTTCTTTTTCAATATGTTAAGTTAGGTGTATTGAATCTATAAACCAAGTTTTACTATTTAAAGATATTTTAAGTATTTTTTAAATATTTTTAAATAATGTGGCATTGTTGTAATTCCACTATATTTAAAAGTACTTAAAAATATCCTAAAGTGAAAATTACCACAATACCACTGTATTTAAAAATATTTAAAAAATACTTAAAAATATCGTAAAGTGGTAAAACTGGGTTTATAGATTCAATATATCTAGCTTAACATGTGTGGCAAAAAGAAAACTGAAAAAACACCTGCAAATATATTTTTTAGGCCTGCTCAAGTAAGGCTTTACTTAGGCTGGCCTAAGAGCATCAACACCCATTAATCTTATACATTAAGTTTATGGATGTGACAAGTGTGAGCATGTAGTATGTGTGTGATATGCAATGCATTATAACATAATTTTCCCCCGAAATTATAGCATGCTTACTAAATGTAAAATTGCCGTAATATTGACTTCGAATTTTAGGAATGAGTCATTTACCAAATTCTAATGAAAGTGATTTTTGAGATTATCCAGAAATACTTATTAAGAAATACAAGAAGATGGTTCTGATTTTAAAAATCTTTTTTGAAAAACGAAAAAGCAATTGGTTTTGCGCAAATTTCTTTAAAAATTCATGACAAAAAAGAGTGAAAATAACGTCAATGATGTCATTTAGTGCTTCCTTATGCTAATTTAGCCTATTAGATCGATAATTGATTAGGAAAAAGAGAGAAAAAGGCAACAGCTCGACTTAACACAGCACATAAAAAGAGAAAGAAATTGAATCAATCCCAGGAGGAAGGAAAGATAAAAATACCGATGCTACTAATGTTGATCAAGCACGGAATACGGTCTTCTTGAGGGGATTTCTGAGATCACACAAGACCAGAAAAGATGAACGGATTTCAACAAGTTCTCCTCAATTCTCCAGCACAAGCGATGAGTTTCAGAAAATGTAGAGCGGGGTCAAGTTTTTTTTTTCTTTTTTCTTTTTTCCCCCTAGGCAAGTGTAAATGAGATGACTTGCTTCCACGCACGAAGGAAGGAAGGAAGATGGTCAGGAGGAAGTTTCGTGGACGCTAGAAGATAGGGACCGTGGTTGTATACTCTCGAGAGCATTGAGCTCTCTATGCTCTCGGGGTGCATACGTTTTTTTAGTTTTTAAAAAAATTATTTTATAAAATTATTAATCTAGGTATATTTAATAAGTATATAAATTTTTACCATTTTTAGAGCATTTTAGATATTTATTTTTGATTTTTCAAAAATAAAAAATATTTAAAATATTCTAAAAATGATAAAAATTTATACATATATTAAATATACCTAGATTAACAATTTTGTAAAAAAAATTTAAAAAAAATTATAAAAAAAAAATATATGTGCCCGAGCATTAGCTCTCAGTGCTCCCAGTAGCATACGATCATGGTCGAAGATAAGATGGAATTGCTGTCGTACGTGGAAAGTGCAACACACCAGCGTCGAAGATGGTACTAGCTATGCAGCTATGCTTGCATGCAGGGGGTCCACCGTTGTATCGACCTTCCGTCCTCCAACGGGCCGGATCCGTTTGGCATAAGGACCACGAAAGTTTAGACTCACGTCCCCAAAGTTTGGGGACTTCTGTTAAAAAACCATACCCCTGACATTTTAGTAAATGCCATTCTTTACTGTTAATCTTTCTTTGCACATTTTCTAACAATACTTAAGGCTTCGTGTGGCATTGCTTAATTCCACTGCCTTCTGTTTTCGCTTCCGATAAATTTTTTTTACGGAATTTTTTTTTTTTTTCTAGTGCAACAGCAAGAGCAGAGACTACTAAATCAAACGAAAATTTTCAATATGTCGCTTTATATTTCATACAAGTACGAAATCCATGCATAAACATACACTTAGTCCTTACATTAGGACTTTCCACTCTGAACTTGAGGGAGAGTTGGCAAAGAAATTTCAAACTTTTGGGGTGCAGGCGCAAATACGCCAAACCTCGGGAGCACTGGTAAACTTTACCCGTTAGTCGGTCGCCTCGCGGCTCCTTTTGGCCAAATAATGCACGTGACTTTTTTTGTTTTTTTCCTTCTCTTCTGCTTTTGTTAAGTTGCTTTTGGCATTTTGCAGTGGATGCGCGCGCGGAGGAAATATTGCAGGCAAAGTGGTCGACGCTTGAAATTATTTTCATTGATTTCGGACTGTGCCAAAGTCATCGTCAGCGCGGCTCGTGAGCGGACTTTATGAGTACGGGTATTCTCAGATCAGTCCGAAATCACTGAGATTAAGACTGTTTCAAAAATATTATTTTTTATTTTTAAAATTTTTTTATAAACATATTAATTTAGTTATATTTAATTTATAAATCAATTTTTATTATTTTTAAATACGTGTATATATTTATGTTGGATTTTTAAATACATGAGTATTTAAGTTATTTAATGATAAAATTCAGCTTATGGTTAAATAGAACTTAAATACTTGTGTATTTAAAAATCTAAAATAAATATATACACGTATTCAAAAATGATAAAACTTATTTTATAGATTAATTATACCTAGATTAATATGTTTATAAAAAGTATTAAAAATATATTTTTGAACCGATTTAAAATCTAGCGATTTCATATTCAGACCAGCCAATTTTATTTTAAGGACAATGTTTCTTGTCAATATATTATTAGTCACTCATTGAGTAAGAACTGAAAATATATATACTTTTTTATGAATGAAAAAATATATTTATTTAGGATAACTTATGTTGTAAGATAAGTAGTAGTAATAATAATAATAATAATAATAATAATTTTGATGGTAAGATAAACACTAGAGTTCTTTTTGATAAAAGATAAACTCTAGAGTTAGATGAATGATATATGGCTGTTTAGGCAATGGAAAGTAGATGATATTTTCGCGCAAAATTTAGCATGCATGTTGATTACGGTCTGAGTGGCGTTTCTAGTTTACATCATTATATGGTGGTGCGTTGATGGAGATTTTTAGTTAGGAATATAATAACTACCAATTTATTTACCAATTTACGTTAAAAATAAAAGTGTAGAATAATGAAGGAACGACTCGAACCTAAGGAGACGCAACCAGTAAAAGTTTGGATTGAATTAAATAAAGAAGTAAAAGCATATTTAGAATTGAAAGAAAATTTAAAATACTTGACTATCGCACCTTCGTCTATGGTCCCATAGAACTCCTTCAAGGAGAAGTGTCTTCCTCGCGATGACCGCTATCTCCTCATTGACCTAAGCGGGTTGGGTGGGTTGGAGTTGAACCCAACCCATTTTCACTTCAATTCAATCCAACTCATTTTCATTTCAACTCATTACAACCTAATCTACCTTTTAAATCCCAACCCCCCACCCTCAAAAACCCAGCCCGGCCCATTCTAACCCATCTTTTGATTTCAGCATAGCCTTTCGGAGCAAAAAAAAAAAAAAAAAAGGTCAATGATTCTAATGCTGATAAGCTTTTTGGCTTTAAAAAGTTTTGGCAAGAATATCCGTTGAAAATACCTAAATTTTACACATAAAAATATTATAATTTTTATTGTGCATGCTTATGTTTACGTGAAAACTATATTCAAAAATTTAAAATTATTTTAGGTAAAAATATATTACTTTGTTCGAAATTCATGAATATTATTTTGTACAGTTTAAAAATTATACTACGAACAATTACCTTCTTAATTTTTTATCAAATAGAAAATTTAGATTAGCCTAATCATAATGTCTAAAATGTAGAATTTTATTTTCCGTTCAAATATCTAGGGTGTGTTTGGGAAGTGATGAAACTTACGATGAAAAGCTTTTTATGTAAACGTTGTTGAAATAAGAAAAATGACGTGATATGATAAGGGTAATGATGAAGAGCAAAAAGAATAAAATTAAAATAAATAGGTTAGGTACATAGGTAGTTATGTAGAAATGATTAAAAGTATAATAATTATATAAGAAGAAGTAAAAAAATAATTAAAAATATGATAGTTATGAAAAATAAAAAAGATTTAATTTGAAAAAATTTTAGTGTTGACAAACACTCTCCTAATATACCTAACTTCTACACCATAGTTAAATTTAAAATCAAGAAACTTAAATAATATTTACAAAAAATGTTGTCAGGAGAATATGGATGACAAAAAATGTTCTTAGTTTCTGGTTAATGCAAACATCTCTAGTTGGCCTAGGTTATTCTTGATGCGTTAATGGTGCACTTACAATTCCTGATATCAGGTCATCAAGAATGCAGTTCCACTAATAAAGGCTATTACAAAACTGGCTTTTACTTTTCCTTAGCAAATTATCAAATCTTCCCGCCTACCCGCGCATGGAAATATTGTCAAGTTAGAGTCTATCATCCATATCAAACAAGTTCAGAAATCATATATACGTGCAATCCATTTAACTTTCCAAGATAGTACTTTAATTAGATGCAAGCAGAAATTTAAAATGAAAAGAAAATCCCAGCTAAAATGAGCACTGCAAGGAATGATTGATGGCCAGAAGTTTCTATAAGGTCTATATGCATGAATCAGGACTATAATGAAACTTTTAATCCAATGGAAAAGACCGCAAATTTACCGTCTTATGGACAGTGCCAGAAGACTAGGCCATTCAATAGATGAATATAAACTTTAAAAAATACTCACTCAAAAGGTTACACGTAGACAGAGAAGGATGGAGCATTTAACAAGATTGTAGATACTCAAAAAGCCAAAACAATGAGAAAAGATGATTTATGGGTCGAAACAAATGGCTAGACCAAGGTTTTGCTAACCAAATCAAAAGAAAAGAAAAGAACATACTTCTAAACTTCAAAAATCAACAGGCGTTAAGGTGGAATTTCACAACTTAAAAATCCAACAGCTCAAGGTGATCAGCCAAAATAAAATGGAGCTCTGCGGACGCCCAAATACAGTTTACATCAAGCTAAACGGATGGACATACCAGAAGTCTCACAACACCCAAATCGAAGACTGATGTGTTACGATCGAGCTAAGATCTATGATAATCCTTAAAAGATTTGGTTAAAGGAAAGTATGGGGCCTAAAGTCCTAGCTGAACGCTGAGGCGATACAACCTAAGATCTAATGATCTATGATAATCCTTAAATGATTTGTTAAAGCAAATTATGCGGCCTTAAATGGACAATCCCTGGCATGAAGGACGGACCGTCATATTCAAGATTTGTGTTCAACTCAATGGTATTAGTAAAAAGATGCCTTGAGTGTATAGTTCTTAAAAGTTAAAAAAGATTAATTAAAAGGAATTCTAGATTTTCATGTAAGATGATCCTGGATAGGAAAGGCAAATCATAGATGTTTGAAATTAACCATCTATTGTTTTGATTCCTTGAGTGGTTGAGAACCAATTTTATTAATTATCATGGGGGGCCGTATCCCATACCACGGCTTCTTCTTTTTTTTTAATAAACGTGTGGATCTTGCCTCACGTGAAAATTGATCGTTTTCAGAATTAGTTGATATTTTAATTTTCAAAATTAATAAAATGAGCCTGGATGCATAGATCATGCCCATTTTATTGATTTTAAAAAAATAAAAAATTACCAAATAAATTTTAAAAATTATCAAATTTCATGTGGGGTAGGATCCATTATAATAACGTAGGACGCACTATTGTGATCCTGATGAACGTAGGACGCAAGAAAGCAAGAAGACCAACATACAAATGGTTGCACAGGGAAAACACAAGATGCTTATCCCATTTTGGGTGTGTCCTTTCCACAACTGAAGGGGTTTTCTTAGTTCTTTCCACCCAACCCAGTCCGCGTGGAATCATGGCAAGGAAGCGTCGACGAAAGTTCGTTCTTTCACAGTTCGCACGCAACAATGTCAAGCCATGCGTTTCTATCGACAGCACTTTTAAATCGGACACTAGGTCCACATATGGCTTATGAGAGGCTGATGTTCCAAAGCATTACAGACCACTATATAATATGCCCATGGGCCCAAATCTCTCCAACTTGAGGAGTTTTTCCACTAGCCCAATCTTTACCTTTGTTTCTTCTTATTCTGCGGGTTTCGCACAATATCACTTTCAGGGCTATCGTTCAAGTTATCAATTTTTTTTTTTTTAGTATTTATCTAATGGAGGCCTAAATTTGATATTTCTTCTTAAACGCCTCTTTAAATAAAAATTCTTCTTTATCTTTAAAATGTTATACCATATTAAGATTATATTCGGTGCCTTGGAAAAGGTATGGAAAAAAAGTTCACAGAAAATTTTCTGAAATAAACAGGATAATGATTTAACATGATCAGGATAATGATTAAGAGTAAAGGAAAAATTAAATGAAGTAGTTACTTATAAAAACGAGAAAAAATTATTATAAAGTTGGTAGTTACATGAAAAAAGTTATGGGAATTTTTTTTTTATTTTTCCTTAGTTACCAATACACCCTTAGTATACTAAGTTTGGAATCAATTAATGAATTTAACTCCATGAAATCTTGATGATAGTGATTTCTGTCGCTATATTTAGAACTAGGAAATCAGGTTCCATAGAAATCAAAGGTAAGCATAGGCTTTGTCTAAAAAAAAGTATATAATCAACATAATAATTTTTTTTATTTATATATCAATTTTAAAGCAGTTGTTTTAACATCTAAATTATTTAAAATATTCTTCTCATATAGATAATGATTATGTGAATCGTTGTAACATGTCAATGCATTTGTTTTTCATAATTTGATGGACTGGTGTATCTATTTTTAAGTGGATAGAACCTTCCAAAACTTCCATTAAAATGATTTACAATACTGTCTAATTGTTTGGCACTACATAAAATTTTTGAAAGAGAATTCTTTGGTTTGAAAATTTTTTAAATAGAGAAAATAATGTTATATAGAATAGTTCTACGAGTAGTTGCAGGGAAATAATTAAAAAGTATGATAGTTGTATATGAAAATGTGAAAAATGATTAAAAAATAAAATCATTATAGAAAGTGAAAAGTTTTAGATTAACAACTTTTAGAGATTGCCAAATGCATCCTATGTTAATTCAAATTATGTTAAACAATATGACTAGTTGAATTTCCATTTCATAAAAAAGGGCCCCAAATGGATAGGTTCTATATGGTTGGTACCTATTATGTATTACTAATACATTAAGGGTGTGTTTAGGAAATTATAAAATT
Organism: Annona cherimola; assembly: GCA_030490835.1. Classification (NCBI taxonomy): domain Eukaryota; kingdom Viridiplantae; phylum Streptophyta; class Magnoliopsida; order Magnoliales; family Annonaceae; genus Annona; species Annona cherimola. Next base: position 24,023,329 of record CM059972.1, on the reverse strand, counting down.
TTTAAATGAATTTTTTTTTGTAAAAGTTATTGAATTTGGTGAAAATAATGTGATAAGATATGGGTAATAGTTAGGAATAAAGAAAATAAAGTTAAAATAGATAGATTTATTGTATGGGTAATTGTATGAAAATGATTGAAAAGCGGGGTATATGCATAGGAAAACGAGTAAAAATAAATATAAAATATGATAGTTATGAAGAGTGAAATATTTTAGATTAAAATTTTTTTATTTGAATAAATGATTGAAAGCAGTTTGATACTTATTTCAAATACCACTAGAGTAAAAAAAATAAACTTATTTAAGCCTTCTCTTTGTATCAAGTAGAATAATAGTTGTATTTTGGAAAATATAGAAGTACAGCTGCTTTCCATTTTACAATTTGATACCAATATTACAACAATATACATCAATATTACCATCTAATTGTAAGATAAACCTTATCATATCAATTGTAATAAAATAAAATCATCCAAAAAGCACAAAATATCAAGTCCAATAAGATTATATTAGTTCAAGTATCAAACTCCAGATCACAACATCCAAGTTAACTCCAAGTCTAAAACACAAGTCTTAAGTTTGAATAACCAAATTACAATAAACATTACAATACAATAGAATTAAATATTTTTATCTTCCACTGTTGTCTTCATTAAGGGTGGGAATCGAGGCGGGCCATACCAGATCAAGGTTTGTCCAACCCTGACCCTACTTTTTAAAACTTAAGTTTGACCCTCTTTTTATACCGGGTCGAGACAAGGTCTGTTTGACCCTCACTTTTTTTAATAGGTTCCGGGACAAACTTCAGGTTGGTATCAAATCGGTTTCAGGATAGCTGGTCTGATAAAAAATACGAGTCAAATAAGATAATTTTAAGAATTTATATATCTATCAAACATAACTATACATCTATACTAAATTTAAATATTAGATACTTCAATATTTTACTAATTATTAAAAACACATCATTAAGAAAACAAAACATTTGAAAATATCGTATAAGTTTATTAAAATAGGTTAATATACAATTATACGTAAGGGTTATTTATGTACAAATTTTTTTATTAATTTTTATATTGCATTCTGAATAAATCGATTCTTCTATTGTTGATAGAGTTGAATATAAAAAAATGAGAATTTTGAAAGAAAATAATAATAATATTTAAACATAGGCCTATAATTTTTAATAAATTAGTATATGCGGGGCGGGTCGGACTCTTCGGGTGAGAACATGGTCGACCAACCCGACCCTATTTTTGAATTCAGGTCAAAATTTCTAACCCATTCCTATACCGAGCCAAAAATATTTTTATTTTACCCGGTTAAAAACGAGTCGGGTTAAAGTTAGGTCATGGGTCGACCCACCCCTAGTCTTCATTGCCCTTGTTTTGCATTATTTTCATACGTCAAGCCAAATTCTTCTTTCCTGACAGAAAAAGCAAAAAATTCAATGTTATATTGTATAATTGAACTTAAGGAGTATATATATGTATATATATATACAAAGATATAACAATACCTTTTTTAAATTAATTGTTTGATGGAAGAGGAGGTAAAGAAGCACATGTCGATGTTTCATCAACTTCCTCTGAAAGATAAATATTAGTTAGAAAATAAATTTAAAAGTAAGCTAAATAATTGAAACATATAAAAATATATATTACCTCTTGCACATTTGTCTAGTTCTTCAACAAATTCTTCATAACATAAATCATTTGGAGTTTCTCTCAACCAATCTCGAGTGCAAATCAAACACTCAACTAACATAGGTGTCAATGAACTACGATACTGGTCAAGAACATGTCCTCCTATGCTAAATACAGATTCTGATGCAATTGTTGAAACAGGAATAACCAAGATATCTTTTGCTATCAAAGATAAAATCCTATATTTTGTAGCCATGGACCACCATACTAAAATATCAAATGGTTCTACATAATTCTCAACAGGACCTTTTAAATAAGCATCGATTTTATTTGCAATAACTCCAGTACTAGAACTACTTGTGGATTGTCATAGATTCTATTTTGCAAGCTTTGATTCGGATGATGCACCACACTTCAGATGAAGAACTCATATATGTAAATGTAGATCTAACTTGATAAGTCTCATACAATTCAAACATTTTATCATACACCTTCTTGGATAATGCACAAGCTTGATCCATAGGAAGTAAAATTTTAAGACAAAATTTCAAATAACCTAGCTTGTAACGTGGAACAAGCATTGCTGCAATGAGCAAGTAAATATTGAACTTGTCAATAGAACCTCAATACTTTATAAATTTTTTCTTCATTTTGTTACACATGTGAAGAAGGATAGAGTTACTATTCTCAATTGAAAATGTATTTAATCGATATTGAATTATATTAAGTTGAGAAAAAGAATGTGGGAAAGTGACATATTTAGTGCCCGATGAAAGCTCAGTTGCTTCAAGAAACGAGGCCAAAAAGTCACGGATGACTCTAGCATGGTTCCAATCTTCTTCAAGAGGGGGACTAGTGCTCCTAAAGTTTGTATCATTCACTTCAAGATGTTTGAAAGAATTTCAAAGGGAAAAACATGTTTCACCATCAAGTACGTAGAATTCTAATGTGTTGACACATCTAAACACAGATAATTTAGTCGAAATTCTAACACTTTCACAAGATTTTTTAAATTCTTGCTCTCTTCTCGGAGAACTCTTGACCCACTTTACACTATTACGAATTCGAGCAATGAAATTCTTGATTTAATTAGTTCTCTCCTTTACAATTAGATTTAAAACGTATGTAACACAACGGACAAGCAAAAATTTCCCATCTCCTAAAAAAGCATTCTTCATTTTCAAATTCAAACGCAAAGTGTTTAGTGTAGCATCATTGACCGATGCATTCTCAACAATAAAATTACACACTTGTCTGATATTCCAAACATTCAAACATTTTTCGATTGCATTAGCAATAGCTTCGCCCGTGTGTGGTGAAGGAAGAATACAAAAATTAAGAATTCGCTTTTGAAGAATCTAATTTGAGTCTATAAAGTGAGTAGTCAAACATAAATACCCAATATTCTGATTTGAAGTCCGCAAGTCTGTTGTCAAGCATACACGATGAATATTCTCACTAAAAATCTTGCTTAATTTAGCCTTCTCCAACTTATATATTTTGAAGACTTCTTTCACAATTGTAGTTCTAGAAACATGTTTAATAAGTGACTGTGCAACTTTACAAAATTCTCTAAATCCTTCTTTCTCGACAAATTTAAATGGCAATTTATCAAGAATAATTATTCGTGTCATTGATCTTTTGCAAGCTTCTTGGTCAAACTTTCAGCTTGATATAACTTTTTGATCATCATCGCTTGCTGTTTGGAATGAAAACAAGCGTTGACCCTTGGCTCTATTGTTAGTATTATACTCGCATAACTTTAAGTGTCTTGTTAATCTGCTTGTTCCTTGAGTACTTGGACACTTAAGTTTGATTTTACAATATTTACAAGTACCCCATGCTACTTTTCCATTTTCATCCAAAATCATTTCAAATTCTTCCCAAACTATTGATGAAAATTTATACCCTTTCTTTTGTTTTTTTGGAAAAGGCTCATTTGCATCTGAACTTTCTATAAGGTCAACAGTGTTCGAGACAGTTGATGTATTTTTTATTTGCTCACTATTGATTTCTGGCTCGCTAATTTTGTCTTGCATATTACTTGAGCTAGCCTTATTGATTTGATCACCTAAATATCATTTTTGATAATATATAAAAATAATTAAAAATTGTCAATGTGAATTTCAATAGTTCTACTGGTTTCAGAACAATAACAAACTAATTCAAAAATTAAAATATTAACCAATGCGTGTCAAGTTATCAATAGCCAACATAAACACAAATAAATGACATAATTTGTTTGTTTTTTTTTTGATTTTTGTGGTGGGCCCTGTTTTTGTTTTCTCTTTGATTTTTTTGTCCATAATTTTTAGTTAAAAGTCTATGGGTGAATACTACTAGTCGTGGACATCATATGGGTTGTCATTTTAATGCCTATCACGTGGTTGTAACTTGTAAGATTCAATGATAGCCAACGAAGTACCCAAATTTTTATAAAAATCATGATTTTGCACATAATGGCTTTTTAAATGAATTTTTATAATATTTTTTCAGTTATAATTCATGTCCAATTTACTTTACGATTTTTCATGAAACATTTTTCCTCAACCAATAATGACCAACATACATCAGACAACATTTGCATGCAGCTTGTGGTTATTAGACTAACACATGTAGGCATTCTCGACTGCGTGAACATTTGAACTGTGTTGGGTTCAACTCGTTTTAAAATTCGCAACCATCAAAATTAGTTTCCAAACAAATATGCAAAAGCAATAGGAAATCAAAAGTAGCTGAGGAAAAAAATCCAAGATTTATGACCAAAAAAAATCAAAAATGGAAAAATGATTTTCTTACCCTAGAGCTCTGAGCCAACAAGAGGAGGAAGATGGGTCGAGGGAGAAGACGAGGGCAGAAGCAAGCAAGGCCTGTTCGGTGAATGTGCAGATAGTTTCACTGGGACGATCTTCGGAGCAATCGATTGCCGCTGTCGACAAGGACGAAGCTCGGAGGCGGAGTAGGGGAAGATGTTCGGAGCAGTCGACGACAGGCAAAAGCAGACGACACCAAAGAAGACAGGTGCTGTCAGGTGGCAGTCGGCGGTGCACGAGTGGTCGTCGGTTGATGCACTTGACGACGTAAAGGAGCAGGGCGCAAGATGGAGTGGGATTGCAGGAATAGGGGATGAAATGAGCTGACAGGGAGGATGTCGTCGTCTTGTCGACACTACGCGATTGAGCGCAGTCGACTGTCATTGTCGATAGGGAAGACCATCGGAGCAGGGGACCGGGATGATCTTCGGAGTTGTCGACTGCCGTCGTTGACAAAGACGAAGCTCGGAGTAGGGGTCTAGAGGACGAAGCTCGGACTCGGAGCAGGGAAGATCTCCGGAGTAATCGATGACGTAGAGGGGGAAATCCGGCGGTGCAAGAGCAGTCGTTGGTCAGTGGCTCAACGCACTCGATAGCGTAGAGGGGCAGGGCACGACCGCGCAGACTGGAGCAGTGTAGTAGGATTGGCGGGTTGATGGAATTGGGGGGGGGAATCTGAAATTAGGGCACCGACGCAGGAAATATCCCCTTTATAAGGGGCTATTGAAATCGGGTTTGGGTCCTTATCAATCCGAAACCGAACCAATTTCAAATCGGGCTTGGGCTCAGCAACAACCAGTTCTACTATTGCCAAACTCCGAGTTCGGCGGGCCAGGTTCGGGTCGAACTCGGCCCAAGTTGCACCCATACCCAAGCATGCTTAACTATAGAGTTCTAATAGAATCCGATGCATTAGTGCTGATATAATCACACCCTCCTACTGAATATCACATGCATTTGTAGTAAACTCTCGATTCTATATACTTTTGTTTTTATAGAAAGAACTCTTGCTTCCGTGCACTGTTGTCATTACAAAAAGAGTTTTGATCATGTTCATTTACATATATCGTAAATTAAGATATAGTTGGCTCAAAATGGTCATGATCATCAAATTATAATATACTTCATCTATTGTATTTAGAATTATTTATTTTATTAACACATCAATTTTCATTGAAATTAAATATTTATGCGAACCCTATCTAAAATAGTATAGAATTAATGTCATAAAATAGTTCGATGTAAATAATAATTTTAAAATCATTTTTTAACATATAAACTATCTAAGATATAATTTATATATGAATAAATGATTATATAAAATATTAATACACTTAAGTGCATATGAGACCCATTTTCAGCCAAATGTAAGCAAATATACACATATGAAAACTTATCTGAGACATGCAGACTGTACTATAATTATGGTAAAGTTCGCTACAAAAGAGGTCATACATGTTTTTAGATATAATAATACTTTATACAAGTTTGATTTTTTACAATCGGCAACATGGTTGTAGCCATGCGTCCAGCTGGCCATAATACATATTTTTTATTTTTTAGTTTCTCATGGACACATAAAGTTAAGTGTATTTAATTTGTAAACCAAGTTTTACCATTTTTAGATATTTTAAAATATTTTTTATTTTTAAACAAAGTGATATTTTACTATTTTTTTGAAATTAAATACACTTAACTTTACATGTCCATAAAAAATAAAAAAATAAAAAAATAAATTTTTAGGCCATCTTAATTAAGGCCTAACTTAGGCCAACCTAACTAATTCACCCCTCTACTTTATATAATAATTTATCGATATACCAAATGTGTTGGACTTTGCTTCTATATAACCAGATTACATAGTATATAGAAGTGGTCCTATGCAACCCCTTCCATTTTTGAGATTTTGATCCTTAATGGAAATCTAATCCATTCATTATGTTTAACATTATTTGTTTATTCAGGAAACTAAGTTTCATTAGGATCAAGTATGTTTATGGGGTCATATTTGTTGAAAAATATATATTCATGTGTAAATTATGAAAAATATTTAGATTAATTGACACATGTATTAAAATATAACAATACTTTATAGAATCATTTATCCACATATTATTGATATTTTAAATGGTTTAAATGTTGAAAAACTACTTTCAAGTTGATATTTTAGAATTGAACTATTTTATTACGTGGATTTTACACATTAATAGATCGGACCCATATATAGTAGAATTAAAAAAATACAAAGGTTTCGTGGATACTATAAATATGTTGAATACAATAGATGGAGTACATTTTCCATCAACCATCAAGATTTTAAAAATAGAAAGGGTTACATAAAAAGGGAGTTTGATAGAAGCGGACCGCAAATGTTTTTGACAGTTTAGATGTTGAAAATACAAATTTAAAATTAATATTTATATCAAATTATTTTATTATATTGATTTTATACTATTTTAAGATGAGACTCGTACACATGTTTGATTCGAATGAAAATTAGTATGTTATTAAAGTAAATAATTCTAAATATAATTGGTGAGATAAATGTTAACCTCATAATCACGTGGGGCAATTTGCAGCAGACTGCACCAGCTGCACAATTTCCTGTATCCTAGAGTTGTGTGTTTTTTTACAGGTTTCAAAAGAATGGTGCTGGCGTACTGATTTTGGTGCATTGGGATTGGTTCTTTGGTGGTGAGACGCCATCCAAAATGTTCCAATCTTCACCAGTACCCATCTTTCTCCATCAAGTCGCATGATTGTTGGGCATTCAAAATTCTTGCAAAGGAAAGCTAAATCATCCAAATTCCAAACATTTCGTGTCAGATGCATGTCTGAAATAAAACATACCTGTGCTCTTTGTAATTTGCTGTCTTCTGCAGTTTGCCCTGCTTAAATAGATATTTCCCTTGGGTTAAAAAAAAAATTAGAACCAGCAAGAGGCATAAAAGCTTTATTATTATTATTATTATTATTATTATTATATGACATGCATTTGACTGCTTTCTTGATATTTTTTTTCTCGTCCTGACTTTGATATTAGTAATTAAACATCTTACCTTACTCAAAATATTTTATCTTTTATTATTTTCAATTAACTTGCTTTGCTTTTGAAACAATAACTCACACTTTGAAGCGAATTTGGAGTGTCTTTTGAAACTAAAATTTTTCAATTTAAAACTTTTTATTTTTATAATTACTTTTTAAAATTATTTCTTATCTTTTTCCCATACAATTATTCTAGTTTTCATTTATTTCTACACAACTAGTCATAAACTAACCTATTGATTTTAATTTTATTTTTTTACTGTTCATTATTACTTTTATTACATCATATTATTTTCTAACATTCCAAAATCATTTTACAAAAACTTTTTATCAAAAGTTTATCACTTTCCCAGTGCACCATTAAACTCTACAATTGGGAGTGAGTCGGAACTCAGAACTAGCATATAGTTTTCAATTCTGACGTGGTCAGCGGATACAAGAATCGCATGACAGTCCAGGTTTTAATTTATTTGTTTATGTATTCATCCCTTTATCTATTTTAAGTACGATTCTATCTGGTATTTTCTTTTTGCTATTTTTTGATATATTCTTTTTTCTATTTTGAAATGATTCTATTTCAGATTTTCTTTTAATCATTTCAGATTTTCTTTTCTTTTCTTTTTGTTTTTTTGTTTTTGTTTTTGTTTTTGTTTTTTTTTTGTTGGGAAACGATTCTTTCTGAGATCCCAAAGGTGTCTGGTGACGACGAAAAATAAACAAGTACAGCGGAAATACTGACGAATAATTAAACAGCGATCTAGACAAGCAATAAAATGGCCAGGAAATGCAACAGAAATATAGATAATAAATTAATATAGCATTTACCTATGCCTTGCACTTCTGATATTTGAAATTTTTTTAATTGTCCCATTAGTACCTGTTTGGTAACACGAGGAAGAAATGTAATCCATGAGAATGGAAAAGTCGAAATAATTAATTACTCAACCATCTTAATTTTTTAAAATTTTATCTTAATATTTCAATCATTTTCTCGTATTTTTCATATCAACATTATATTCTTTTATATTCATATCATTCAACTTTCTTAAGTTTTTTTAATAGTTTTTTACATTTTAAACCTTTTAACTTAATGTATTTACATTTTAAACCTTGAAGTTTGTTTGTTTACATTTTAAATCTTGAAAATTTCGATTCCTTTATATTTTAAATCCTGACTCATAATGATAGTAAAAGTCGACATTAATTCATGCAAAATAACATAAATATCCTTCACTATTTTAATCTAGAAGTTTTCAATTTAAAATTTTTACTTTCTATAATTGTTTTATTTTTTAATCATTTTTTCACATTTTTTATACAATAATCTACTTTTTAATCATTTATACACAATTAACCATGCAACTAAATTATCTATTTTAACTTTATTATCTTTATTCGTCATCATTACTTCTATCATATAATATCATTCTTTTCAAATTCAAAAACTTGTACATCAAAAATTTTTCATCTAAAAGTTTTATCTCTTCTTAAACATTTTTTAAAAAATATTAAAAGATATTAACGTCATTTTGCATAAATTGACAGTAATTTTTTACACAGTTAGGAGTTAAGATTTAAAATGTAAAGAATCAAAGTGTCAAAGGTTGTATTTAAAATACAAATATACACAGGTAAAAAGTTTAAAATACCAAAAACCCGTTTTTTGTTCTTAAATGATTACTCACAAGTATTTGATGTCAAGCGTATATGAGGCCCGAAGCAGCGGACATGTTCACGTGTGCCTATTTTTATTTTTAGAATATGTAACTTCAAGCATAAAAATTTTAGATATGCAATTTTTTATTTTTAAAATTTTTAAAAATATTTCTAAACATTTTAAAATGAAAAAATTGCATGCGTTAGTAGTGTGTTTTAGAACTTCATAAATTATATAAAAATTGCATATCTAAAAATTTTATGTTTAGACCCACATACATATTCCAATAAAATAAAAACAAAAATGTCCCATTTCTTCTATTTTTTAAAGTTATGTATTAGTATTTTATATGTTTTATAATCATTCTCAAAAACAAAAATTCTAATCCTTTAATTTTTACAAAATAATATAAATTAATGCTCGTGCTATTAATGTCTGAGAATAAAGACATGCTGAAAGTTTTATTTAGTGACTATTAGGAAAGCAATAAAAAAGTGTACAACAATTATTTTATGCATAATAAATAACAGCAGCTTAGATAGGCATAAAAATTCGCATGAGGTGAGAACTGTATTTTTGGTGTTATTGCTGTTGTTGCTTTGCGGTAGCTAGAGGTGTTAATGGATCGGGTTGGACGGGTTAGCCTAATCCTAATCCTAACCCTATTTTTCAAACTCAATCCGTTTATTAACCCATTTAAAAAATCTCAACCCTAACCCATTTATAACTCATTTAATAAACGAATCGGTGGGTTAATAACAGGTTATATATCAAATAACTTGAAAGCCTAAACTCTAGTAGATGATAATCTCGTAGGGAAAGATGAGAGGGTGGTTTTGGCGTAAGAGAAATGGAAATAGGGCAGGAATGTGAAAATGGAATTAGGGCAGTAACGGAAAAATGAAAATTAGGTTACTTGAAGAAGACGTAGAGATAGAAAATAACCAAGGGGTTTACATATATATATATATATAACTTTAATGAGTTAAGTAGACTAATGAGTTGAATGAATCAAACGGGTTAATAAGTTATATGAGTTAAATGAGTTACTAAACAGGTTGACGAGTTATAAAATCTCAACCCTAATCAATTTATTTAATTAAATGGTTAAATGGGTTGGCGGATCATAACTCATTTATTCAAAAACTCTAACCTAAACACATTTATAAACGGATTGGACGAATGGGTTGACGGGTTGACCATGACCATTAACACCCCCAACGGTAGCTTATTTTGGATGTGTTTGTGACGGTGGGAAGGGAGGGAAGGAAATGAGGTGTAAAATTTAACACTCGACTGACCACCAATTCTATTTTTTATTTTAATCATTTCTTAAAATTTGTAATTATTTTATTATATATTTTTGTACAACTATCTTATTTATTTTTTCTTTATTCCATTTTACCTTTACCTCTACCATATCCATTTCCTTCTTATTTCTTTTCCTTGCGTTCTTTTCTTGACAAACACATGCTTGGAGAAATGCTCGTACGGGAACCAATTCCCACGTCTGTCAACGGAAACCATCCGGAAATTTTTATTTTTATTTAAAAATCCTACCATAAAGCTTGATCAAAAATATAATTTAGGCTGTTTATAATGGAAATCAAAAAAATCAGATACTGGTGTAATTTTAAATAAACAAAAAGCATAGCATATGGCAATGATACTTAATATTTCTGTCAATATAAGAGGCGTCTTTAGATTCATCTACATAAACCACATGCATATAACAACTCAAATTATATAAATATCGTTGTATATATTATTTACAACCTAAAAACATATATTCTGTTAATATTCTTTTATAATTATTTTTTAGTTACCACCAATTGATTTCTATGATTTTTTCTATAAACTCTAAAAATTGTTTGTAAAATAATGGCGAAAATTTTGAAATAAAATCAAAATAATAATTTTTTTGGTTGGAACCCAATCAGGCAGGAATCAGTTCCCACTCAAGCTGTTCTGTCCTCATTTATCCGATCCAAATATAGACAGGAGATTATTTCCCTGCAGATTATTTAAATAGATATTATAGATAAAAAACTCTTATAAATATCTAATCTTTCTTAATTTATAATTTTCTATATTTAAAGACCTGCTCCCATGAGTTAAATATAAACTGAGTTTACGTGTTGCAATATGTATATAAAATGAAATGTTTTAAAATTAAAATGTGAAATTTACAGAAGAAGAAAGTGCGACGATGATTATAAAATTATTAATTAAAAGGTGACACAATTAGTGACAAATATTAAAGGGTTAATACAGAAAATAAATGATACAGACTTTTAATATAGATATTATGATTTTTATTAATCGAGACCTTACGATCTAGATAATTACAAAAAAAAATTCATTGAGTTTTAAAATGCAACTATCCGCCCGCATTATCTCCTTTCCTTTTTTGGTGTGTGAATGAAGGCTAAAACTGATTCAACCACTTGCACATCCAAAAATTAATTATTAACTCGCATTTAATATTAGAGTTTATTTTTTAACGTTTTCAACCTTAGCGCTGGAAATAGTTAAAAAAACTTTTAATAATTCTTTCTTTATACTTTTCGATATAAAATTACATAAACTGGCATTTTAAGTATCTAACCATCGGAATTCAAAAAATTTATCTAACTATCATATTTTTCTATTATTATATCTGTGTTCCAATCTTTTTCATATTTTTATATAATTATCATGTCTGTTTTAATTTTATTTTTATCTATGTATTTGATCTCTTTCTTACTTTTAAAAAAAATTTTAATTCTAATTTTCCTCTTTTATTTTTACAAAATTACCTTTAGAGAAATTTTGCGGTATACTTCGACTTAATGGTTAATTTGCAATTTGCCGAAAGCTCTCGAATCGACGGCGTTTTTTGTTCCATAGCTGAACTTGATTCGTGGAATGGACGGAGAAGGCACGACGCGCATGATGGCGGTGCTGAAGCTGAAGCTGGAATGGAAAAGTCGCGTGCGACGCCCCGGAGGAGATCTAGGTACATCGCATGAATTGTACGGGGGATCTGCCCAAAGAATTTTCCAACATATAAGTTCTAACCATTATAAATCAAGAACCTTATGATAATGAACATTTCAATCCTGATAAACGGTTTGGATCGTCTAGAGATGGCCCGAATGGGAATGCCTAGACGGCCAAAATCTGGAGCAGCGGTACGTGGCGTTGTAGTCGAAGGGAATCTCTTATACACGGCGGACTATACAAATCAAATGATCCTACTCTGTTCGTCTTTCCAAAAGGAAATATTAGATCAATCAAACCCGTTAAATTAATAAAATATTTTGATATTACATTAAAATAGATTCAACAATCCAAAATTTAACAACATTAATTCGTTACGAAAATTAAAGTTAAGGCAATCAGATTTCATGTATAATAGAGATATTTTAACTTTTTAATATTTTATTAATTGGGTGTGTTTGGTTGGAGGTAAAACTTTTGATGAAAAGTTTTTGGAGTAAAAGTTGTCAAATCAATAGAAAGTGATGTGATATAATAGGAGTAATGATGAGGAGTAAAGAGAATAAAGTTAAAATAGATAGGTTAGTTGTATGGGTAGTTGTGTAGAAATGATTGAAAAGTAGGGTAGTTTGTGTAGAAAAATGTGAAAAAATAATTAAAAAATAGAGTAATTATGTAGAGTAAAAAGTTTTAGTTTGAAAAATTTTAGTTGATATTTTTTTATCCTAAACAAACACACCCATTATATCCAATTAATGTTTAAAGCTTATGATGTGTGCAACGCCGCGGCGAGATGTGTGTCAAAAATTCTGTGCACCGAGTTCTACTCAACTACGCGCGGGGTTCCTTTTTCGGAAAAGAAAAACGCGTGGGGGTATTATGGGCATTCGATAAAATGGAAAGGGTAGTATTGGAATTGGCGGAAACTACAACACCCTCGGAAACGCTTCCGGTTTTTGTATTCGGAATCTCGTCTCTCTTCACCAATTCGCCCTCTGAAAGGCTTCCTCTCCTTCGCTCTTCTCTAGGGTTAGGGTTTCTGGGGCGTTTTCTGCTTCGAATATGGTGCAGAAATCTGCCTCTTTCCTCCAGAAATCTTTATTCTGTGTCCTCGAATTTCCCAACCCTTGCATGGCTTGAATTAGGAGTTCTTTTTGGGTACTTCCCTTAGCCTTCCTCTTTCTTCCTTTGTCTTCGCATTTCTGTATCTTTTGGATGTTGGATTGCGATGTTTTTGGACTAAGATTAGAATTGAGGTTGAAATTCGTCGAGTTCTGTTCTTGTTTCTACATTGTTGTGAGTTTTTTTGAGTTCTCGAGGTTTCTTCCTGTTTGTTAATCCCCTAAAGATGCCGCTGCTAAGTTAATAGGCGGAATTTTCTGTAGTTAGTTCAATTAAGATATCGTTTCCTTGTGTTACTGTAAATACCTGGAAATTTGAGGTTTTTCAATTCGTTTCTAATCCAAAGACATATTTTATAAAGATATTTTACTTGCTTTTGCAATTCTCGGGGTTGGGGAATGGGGATAGTTGGTAGGGTAGGAATTTCTCTCTTCTCCCCTTTACTGTTTGGTTATGCTTCTTCCATTCTTTTGATTTGATATATTTCATTTAGTTCAGGTAAATTTGTGCAGATTTTGGCTGATTATTTTTTTTTAATAATGTGCTAAATTCTGATCAGTTTTCCCATATATTGCGCTGAATACTGAACATCTGTCTTTGAGAGTTGATTTTGGCCTCGTATTTGGACTAAATTAATTTTGAAGTGCATAGCATTGCCCACTTCGGTAAGCACCATTTCATTTCCTTTTGCTAAGAGGTTCGATTTTCTTTTGTTAGACTGCTGAGTTTTTTTTTTTTTTTTTTTTTTTTTTTCTGTTTTTAATATTTTCTTGAAGATATCTGTTGTCATGCGTTTATATTTTATATTATTTATTATATTTTCCGTCTTGAATTTTTTGCATTTTCTTTGCGACTTCTCTATCTTTTTGAGTTAAAGGAGCATGAAATACAAGTTCTTTTTTTTTTTTCCCCTTTATCTTTTGTTTTTGCTATGTTTCTGAATTAGGATTTTCTGGTGTTATTTTCTAGTTAACTTGTGGAATTCATGAACAAATGTTTTTCAATTTAGAATTTCTTTGCGACCAGTTCAAATTTTTGAGGAAAGTACTGTATTTTATCAGTCGCTTCTGAGGCTTTTTGTTTGATCGGGTATAAAGTGGATTTTTACTGGTTACCCAAGTCCACTTCATTATTTTCTTCATCAGCGATAGGTTAATTGGGATATTTTCCTTAGCAAAAATTTACTCCGACATTCTTTCAATTGTCACAATTCTGGCCTGGGAATAATTTTTTTCTGTTTTCAATTGCCTTTTGAGATCAGTGAATTGCATTCAATGTTCATCCAAGAGAAATTTGTTACTGATGTTTGAGATTGTGTCTCAATTTCTCCTTTTCTTTCCCTTGTGTTTTTTCTGATTGTCTGATCTTGTTATAGAATTGGTGAAGTCCTGAATTTTCAATTGTTGGCTTTTAGGCTGAGTTCTTTATTAGATGAGGGATTTCTTGTCTGGGGTTGGAGTGGTCAATTCACTCTTAACTTTAATGTCTGTGAATGCCCTGTTGGTTGTGTATGAGTACCGTTCTTGTGAAGTCTCCAGCGGGAACTGTTTTAAAGAGCTCTGAAGACAGTTGGGCAATACTTTGATAATCAAAATCTTCTGTCAATTATTAAGTTAGATTGTTTACTATGAATTCTGGATGAACAAGAGAGAAGGAAAAAAAGAAGCTTTTTTGTGGCACCGGGAATGCTTTTGTGGACATATAATTGGTTCTAATATCTATATCCTCTCTACCAAGCAGGGTTGGCAGTGCCAGTATGGAAAGGTACAATGGTTCGGAACATAGAACTGCAGAAATATACATGGTATTCGTCGTTGCTTTTGCATCATTACTCTATCAAGATCTTTTCTATTGACTGCTATTATTGAGTTCAATTAAAAATTCTAGCTTCCAACATCCAAAAGTAAATAAATAAAAATTCCAGCTCCTGTTCATAAGTTCTGGATCTTTCTGATGGGGAATATTGGATGTGTGTGTGTGTGCGTGCGTGTGCGTGCGTGCTTGTTAATCTTAAAGATATGTGTCGTATGTGTTAATGCATATAGACTGGACTGATAATTTAAGAAATTGATCAAGCTAAGCCTGTTTTAAATATTTATCATCAATATCATCAATCACGCTTCGTGAAGGTGAATAATAATTAAAAATCCAGGAAATCCATTGCCATTTTGGAAATCTTACTTGGCTTTAAAAACTATTTAGAAATCATGACATGTTAATGCCAAAAAACAGAAAAAAATCTTCCGAATCATTATGATAATCTTTAGATACTAGATATATGAAGTTTGCTGTATTTTGTTTCAGATTCCGGGTGCTAATTCAAACTCAAGTTTAGCAGCAACTCCCCCACTTGAAGAAATTAGTGTCATGGACAATGAAATGGCATCCGAGTTCATTGTTGACCAGGGCCCATACTATCCTGCTGCTGCCAATTATTATGGGTATTATTGTACAGGTATTTTTCAAAATTTGTCTCCATTTTTGGATTTCTACCTCCCTACTATATCCTTAGCTGATCCATGCATGTGTTTGGCTGCATCTAGGATTTGAATCACCCGGGGAATGGGATGACCACCATAGGTTTTTTGGATTAGATGGTCCAGATCTCAATTACACGGTAAGTTTTTAATCTATGTTATTGCCGCAATTACTCGCGCATCATCTGAGCTTTTCGTGAATCAATTAACCATTTACAATTTATTGCAGGGTGTGCAAACAGAAAATTTGCCTTATGTATATTATACACCTAGTTATGGGTATGCACAGTCTCCTTACAATCCTTACAATCCTTACATTCCTGGTGCTGTTGTTGGAGTTGATGGTCAACTTGTAGGAACCCAGCAGTATTACACCGGTCCCAGTTACCAGCACCCAGTTTCTTCTCCAGCTTATTTTCCCTTCATTGTTCAGTCCTCCCCAGATGTAATGCCAAGTACTCTTGAACCTACAATGTTAAATCTGGGGGCGTCAAGTGCAAACAGAACGGATGGTACAGGTTTTAAGCATGCTCCACCACCAGCTTCAATGGGATTGATGTCACCTCCTGCAGCTGCTTCCGGAGATGTGAGAACTGATTCCTCACAGTTTACCCAGCAAATGCCTCATCCCATTAAGATATCTGAAGGATCTCAAGCTGGTATGGGTCCAAGTAAGCTGTCTGCATCACATGGTTCAAATGCTTCCAGCACTGTCCCAAATTTGGCTTCTCCAAATGTCGCCCAGGTATCTCTTTTTAAATCTCTGGTTGTAAAAGTAAAGTAAAATGGCCTCTTAAAGTTCTGAATCTCAGTGAAAAATTGCTCCTTTGGTATCTTGAGGTCAGCATTGGTGCAGATAAACTCTGTTAGTTCCATAGTACCTTTGTTATCCTTGGGTAATTGAATGCTTTGATTTTGATTAATTTCTCCAAAGCATATACTCGAATGCTGTTACTTATTTGTGTAATGGTACATGCAGGGTAGAAGTGCTTCCAGTTTGGTTCAGGCTGTGAATCCCTCATCATTTGGACGAGTTTCAAGTATCCGTGCTCCATTAAAAGTGACTCTGCCATCAGGCAGTGGAATCACAGAATTTGGGCCCAATGCTCAGGGATGGGCTACAGTAGATAAGCTTAGACCTAGAGTGCAACTTAATGGAGTAATGAGCAGTGGAAATGGAAGCCCTGATGTGTTGGGAGAGCAGAATCGTGGACCTAGGACGAATAGGTCAAAAAATCCGTGGACATCATCAATTTCCGTCAAATCGTATACAACAAAGGCTGGCACCAGTAATGCTCAAGGAAATATTGTTATTTATGCAGATCAGTACAACAGGGAGGATTTCCCACTAAACTATCCGAATGCTAAGTTCTTTGTTATCAAATCATACAGTGAGGATGATGTGCATAAGAGCATAAAATATAATGTATGGTCAAGCACACCAAGTGGGAACAAGCGTCTGGACAGTGCATATGAAGAGGCCCAGAGAATATCCGGGGGAAGGCCAGGGACCTGTCCTGTCTTTCTGTTCTTCTCCGTGAGTACAACTTCCACATTTTCTATCCTTTATAATAAGCGTGCTCTTTCTTCTTTCTGGCCTGAAGTTCTGCCAATACAGGTCAATGCGAGTGGACAGTTTTGCGGGGTTGCTGAGATGATCGGGCCTGTGGACTTCCAGAAGGACATGGACTTTTGGCAGCAAGATAAATGGACTGGTAGCTTCCCTGTCAAGTGGCATATAATAAAAGATGTGCCAAATGCGAATTTTCGGCACATAATATTGGAGAACAATGAAAATAAACCAGTGACGAATAGCAGGGATACGCAAGAGGTTAGTGTTTTTACAAGACCTAGATAACCTTCATGTGCTCACATGCGTCTTAGCGGTAGGCCATGTTCCAGTAGTGTTCATGAATAAAGATACTAAGAAGCATGCAATGCCTCCTAATAATTTAGCATTTTGAGTCAATTACAGAGTAATACCTTCATATAGGCTTTTAGTTGCTTGGGCTTTAACTTATTAAATGATCCTTGATTCTTTCTTGCAGGTAAGATATATGGAAGGAATGGGGATGCTGAACATATTCAAAAACTACTCACAGAAGATGTCCATACTTGATGACTTCATGTATTATGAAGATCGTCAGAAGCTCATGCGGGCAGAGAAGTCCCGGCTGCTTGGTAAAACCTATGACACATCATTCTTTTTGCCATCAATGGTTCCAACCAACTTACCAAACTTCCCTGCCAACCAAGCTATGAAGGCAGATGAGAAACCCACACGGGCCATTGATATGAGCAGCTCTGGGAAGGGTTCCCTCATTCATGAGAAGATACCTATTGAGAAGCTTTCCCAACGTGATGAGAAGGTTGTCATGGGGAAGATAGCTGTTACCAATGTGAAAGCTATACAAGGAAATCTGTCCCCTAGTGAGGAAAATGTTGTCTCAGGAAATACAAACCTGAGTAATGACTATGTCGCCTCTGGCAAGACTGGCTTTGGTGATGAGAAGGTTAGCTCTGGACAAACACATTCTACCAATGAGAAAGTTATCTTAGGTAAGAGTGACATTAAAGTTGCTGCTGGAAAACCAGTTGCAAGTGCAGAGAAGGCCATTTCGAAGTTCGACACCATTAATTCATCGAATCCTTGTCAGGATTCCAAAGATGAATTGGTGGATGGTGTGAATGATACCTTGAGAATTGGCTCACTCTCTTTGGATTCTAAGGATGTCAAGGAAGGTAACACAAACAATGACATGGGACTTGTGGTTAGTACTGCCCCTATTGATGTTGTCACTGTTGGTTCGGTGCCCATCAAGGTCAATGGTTATGGTGAATCTTCTTCCGGACTTCTAACAGTGGGTTCTATTTCGATCGACCCAAGAGCAGTAAAGATTAATAAGCCGGCCATGGCTGCAAGCAATGTTCGTGGAATCTGAGCTGCATATGAGGAGATGTGAAATGTATTGTGGTTCTGTGGATCTGAATTACAAGGAAACAAGGTTGCTGTGTGCTTTGGCCCCACTAAACGATTCTACCGTTTCGTTCTAAGATGACCCAATTGTACCATACTTCAATCTCTAGGTCATATTTTTAGGCTGTCGGAATGGGCTTTATAGAGTTATTTTGATTTTTAATTGCTCTTTTTTTTTTTTTTTTAATTTATTTCTGTGGCAGATGGAACTGCCTGTTGGTGGGTAGCGTTTTGCTATTAGCTTGTTTGGTGTCTACCATTCAGCATGGTGTTGATTCTTTATTTTGATGCTGACATTTGCTTGCAAGTTCACAGGTTGTAGTTTTTCTTTTTCTTTTTCAACTATAGAATCAAATACAGACACAATTTCTTTTCAATGGGTCCGTCCTTGTCATTGATTTTTTTTTTTTTTTTTACCCCTCGGTTCTCCCTATCAGACCTTCATTTCTATCAGCTACAGACTGATTTTGGTGTTGATAGCAAATGGTAGGGTTCTCTCTGATTGCATTTTCCTGTGTGAGGGTAGCAGCGCTCCGTGCTGTCTTTAGGGCTGCTTGTATTTTTGCGTGGACAGCGATCGGTAATCCGTCGATTTTGGTTGGTGGTGGACGGTGACTTCTCTTTTGGCTACAAGTTCGTGTGGCGGCAGCCACCCTTTATCCCTTGTTCCAGTCAGGGGTATGGTGCACTCCACCTTTATTAAATTGTCTAGATGGTTATACCATGCGAGAATTATTCGGTTACGGGCCTTATGGCCTTTCTCCTTTTCTCCCTCTTTATCCTACTAGTCTTCCTAGTTTACCAATGGGCGTGGATGAGTGCATTCAATGCACCTGGTGTACTACGCCTTTTTAAATTATATATATATAGGGAACCGATCCGGTGGGTGCAGTCCGCTGTAAAATGGACCTCACACATATTAGATTGTAATGAAATTTTATATACTCATTTATCCATATATAAATCATACTTTAGACGGTTTAGATGTTGAAAAAATCATTTTAAACTTGATATTTATATTAAAATATTTTATTACGTTGATTTTGCACCATTTTAAGAGGGAGACTACACACATGTTGTATTTGGATGAAAATTGGTATGGTAATAAAGTGAACAATTCTAAATACAATGGGTGG
Organism: Annona cherimola; assembly: GCA_030490835.1. NCBI lineage: Eukaryota > Viridiplantae > Streptophyta > Magnoliopsida > Magnoliales > Annonaceae > Annona > Annona cherimola. The sequence continues at coordinate 24,003,471 of CM059972.1, read as the reverse complement.
GGTGGATTTATGGGAAATGATCAGGTGGGGCCCACAGTGCATGGACTGCACGGTGCAGTCGCATGCACTGGATCATTTCCCACCTGATCATTTCCCATAAATCCACCCATATATATATATAGGGAAATGATCCGGTGCATGCGACTGCACTGTGCAGTCCATGCACTGTGGGCCCCACCTGATCATTTCCCATAAATCCACCCCACCCATTGTATTTAGAATTGTTCACTTTATTACCATACCAATTTTCATCCAAATCCAACATGTGTGTAGTCTCCATCTTAAAATGGTGCAAAATCAACGTAATAAAATAGTTTAATGTAAATATCAAGTTTAAATGGTTTTTTCAACATCTAAACCGTCTAAAATATGATTTATATATGAATAAATGAGTGTATAAAGTTTCATTACAATCTAATATGTGTGGGGTCCATTTTACAGCGGACTGCACCTTAATTACGGTGCAGTCCGACTGCACAGGATCGGACTGCACCGTAATTAAGGTGCAGTCCGCTGTAAAATGGACCCCACACATATTAGATTGTAATGAAACTTTATACACTCATTTATTCATATATAAATCATACTTTAGACGGTTTAGATGTTGAAAAAACCACTTTAAACTTGATATTTACATTAAACTATTTTATTACGTTGATTTTGCACCATTTTAAGATGGAGACTACACACATGTTGGATTTGGATGAAAATTGGTATGCTAATAAAGTGAACAATTCTAAATACAATGGGTGGAGTGGATTTTCTATTTATGATCAAGTGGGGCCCACAGTGCATGGACTGCACCGTGCAGTCGCATGCACTGGAATATTTCCATATATATATATATATATATATATATTTATTTATTTGGGCCCGAGCGTGTTGTTTACGGAGATGTAGTTTTAATATTTTATCGTTGTTTTAAAATATTTTATTTCGGATTTTAAAAATAAAAAGTCATTCTCATGTGCTTTCATGTGCGTCAAGGCATAATGTATTTTTATTTTTAAAATTTCAAATAGAAAATTTAAAAATATGAAATTTTAAAAATAAGTAAAAGGTAAAAACTACATATATGGTTCCATAAAGAAAAAAACCTTAATATGTATGGAAAAGAGTATGCTTGGGCTTACATATGAAATTTAAAAAATAAAACAACAAAATGAAATGGTGTTGTGTTGGGTGTGCTGAAATCGTAGTGCATCGGGTGCACTGGACTGCGACAGCCTTTCTATTTATGTCAAATTTTTATTATTTTACCTTTATAATTGAAAATTTTAATTATTATTTTATTGTCATATCAATTATATCTGATTTTTGGGACATTTTAAAATACATGGATTTAGTTATTAATTGGTCCAAGTTTAATGATACAAATGGTTTCTTTAAAAAAAATTAATAATTCTTTTGGGTTAATCTCCGATATATCCATTACATGAAAAAAGTTCTTTATACCTATTAAATTTGCCATTAATTTAAAATATATACGTTAATACATTTCTTCTGTTGCCGGCTGATTATCTAGGCCGCCATTTATGACCAGTCATAACATCCGTTTTTTTTTTTTTTTTTTGAAAATTTTTAGTAAGATGGTTAATCTAGGTGTATATTATCTAAGTTTTACCGATGTTAAAAATATGTATATATTTATTTTGTATTTTTTAAAGATTTATTTTGTTATTTTAAGTACAAAGATATTGTGGTCATTTTTATAAGGGTCAAAATGACTGTAATACCCCGTGTTTAAATATAAAACATATATCTGAAAAATTAGTAAATTTTGGTTTATGGTTAATATATACTTAGATTAACTATTTTATTAAAAAATTTCAAAAACACAACAAAGATCGGTGTAAGATGACCCTATCTGGCTATCTCAGACCGAGAAGATCGGGACACGTGTGTTAGCATCCTTTAATAATTTTAAAATCTAAAACTTCCCCTCACCAACACGCCATCTGCCCGGAATCCCCGACTTCGTCGGTAACCGATTGACCACGATCTGGTCGACGGAGGCTTCTTGCTACTGGCAGCAACTTAGCCCCGGATTCTTTTAATGCAAGTTCATCCTCCCTGGTATTGAAGCTATTTTATCGATTTATCCTGCTGTCGGTGGTGGCGGTCGTTTTCGAATCTGGCTGCTGTCCCAATTTCTCCAACCGTTAGACACTGCTATTTCATTCTAAAGATTATCGCCGCAATTGCAGATTCGGTCTTCTCCGACCTCCTCTGGCTCTAGCGGTGAGATTTTAGTTTTTTCATCTCTCGACAGAGATTTCATCGCGGACTTGTTTTACACCTCTTGCGCTTCAAAGGCAGGAAACGAGGTTCGGCTTCATCAATTCCAACATCGATGTTAAATTTGAGATTGGCAAATCTGTGTTGACCGGCCTTGTCCCTCAGTACAACACCTCCTGCAATGGGCATCAACTTTTCAGGCGATTTTTTTGCGCAAGTTGGGGCTTGGGACGAACAAGGCCCGCCGGCGGTAAATCTTAGTTGGATTTTGCTGGTGGCATCCAAAGAAATGCTAAATCTGGATAGTTGATGATTTTAATTGAATCTTAGAAAGTGGGGGATGACAATTTCAAGCAAACCTTGTCAAAATTTGCTAGTGGCATGAAATGGATATGCTAGATTTGGGCGGTCAACGATTTCAAGCAAATCTTGGTTGGATTTTACTGGTAAAAAATGCCAGGAATTATCGAAAGATTAAAATATCAGCGAAACTGACTTGTAGTGAGAATTATGATAGTTTCCACCGATTTCAGCAGTCATGGTTTCCATCGCCGCGACATCCTCATTTCTCCAGCCGCTCTTTTCCATAAAAAAATTCCATAGCTGTACCTACACCCATCTTTCACCGACGCTCCCTGCCAAAATCAATCCTGGAGGGAAGATCGGGGCCGCCGCCGTTCGCAGGCCACAAGGGACGATAAAGGCATTTTAGACATTACGTTATGAGCAAACAGCTGGATTGACGGAATGAGTATGTTTGGAATTTATGGCAAATTCAATTGTATGAATGGAAGTTTGAAAGGGTATATTTAAAATTAAAGAAATTTTTTTTTATACCCATAATATTTTTTTATAAATTTTATTATACTCGTAATGTTTCAAATTTTTTTATTGGTATAATATTTTATCCTAAATTCTTATCATACTCATGTGCGTAAAGCTATAATAACTAATTCATTGATAAGACAATGTTGCTTTTTTATAATTGAAATAATTGAAATAATTCAACTTTAATATAATTTAACTAATGTTGATAAGTCATTAATTTGTGGTCTCAAGTGATTCAAATATCATATTAAGGTTAAATTATTTCAATTACAAAAATTTGAAAAGAGAAAATAGTTTTTTAATAAGATAGATAATGATTGTTTTAATTGCATAGATATGATAAAAATTTAGGATAAAGGTACAAGAGGAATTTTTAAAATGTCACGGGTATATTAGAAATTAAAGGTAAATATTTTAGGTACAAAAAAAATTCACTAAAATTAATCATTACTTATAATTCCAAAAGCATATAAATTTTTAAGGAAATACTTCAAGAGTGGCGCAAACTCATTTTTGACCTAGACCATGAAATAAATCTCTAATTATAATCCAATCGGCCATGGTTTAACGTCATTTGTTCTAGGGGTTTTGCATTTTGTTCTCTCTAACTATGCATATTTGCTTTTTAGTCCACAAGTTTTATGTATTTGCTTTTTAGACCCTGTAAGTTCGCCTTATTTGAATTTTAGTTCCTACTGTTAATGACGTGTTGTTAAGTGTATATACGAGTCGACTTATGAGCATGAATCGACTTATATATAGTTAATGGCAAATGATTCTTATACTATGATAGACGAAAGGATTTTTTTTTTGTATTTTGATCCATCTGACTATGCGTATTTGCTTTTAGCCCACAAGTTTTATGTATTTGCTTTTTAGAACCTTTAAGTTTCCCTAATTACATTTTAGTTCCTGCCATTAATGACATGCCGTTAAGTGTATACACGAGTCGACTCATGCTCATGAGTTGACTCATATATATAGTTAATGGTAGGGTTATGAGTCGACTCATGAGCATGAGTTGACTCATATATACCCTTAACAATATGTCATTAACGGTAAAGGCTAAAATGCAATTAGGGAAACTTAAAGGGTCTAAAAAGCAAATACATAAAACTCGTGGGCTAAAAACAAATACGCATAGTCAGATGGATCAAAATACACAAAAAAATCCTTTTGTCTACCATAGTATAAGAATCATTTTAATCGTACTCTTCAGCCGATTGTATCTATATATATATATTAAGAATATGATGACTTATAATTTATCTATGGAATTGTGATGTTTTAAACGGATTACATGTTGAATATATAATTTTGAAATTAATATATAGATTAAACGGTTTTTGTTGGATCCCTTATATGACTTTCATATAGGTGCAACATAATTTAATAAATAATTTAAAACGTACACATAAGAAAATCACATATATCAGAAGAATTAACTAAAAGACAATATAAGATTATTGTAGTTTGGATCTTCTTATCCTACTTCCATTTACAACCACTCAATAAAATGATATAAACATAAAACGAAAAGCTGATTCAATCACTCCTTGAATGCAAGAATTAATAAGTTCAATTTCGTTATTTAGGAAAAGTATTACTTGTTATCTAATAGAATCTAAAAATATCGTCATAATTGAAATTAGGGATAAAATACACCATCATGTATACCATTTTTATACATATGCGATAATGTATATAAGAGTTATGATACTATATAATGGTTTGTTTCTTAGATAAGTAACAACCTCATCTATTTTACATCTTTTTTATTTTTCTTTATTTTTATGTCGACTAATTATATTTAAATCATTATCAAATTCTATTATTTTTATTATTTTATATATTTTTAATAGAACTTTAAGGGTGTGTCTGGAAATGGATAAAACTTTCGATTTATAGTTTTGGAGAGAAAAAGTTATCAAATGATGTGATATGATAGAGGTAATGATGAGGAGTAAAGAATATAAGGTTAAAATAAATATGTTAATTGTGTGGGTAGTTGTGTAAAAATGATTGAAAAGTAGGATAGTTGTATAGGAAAATGTGAAAAAATAATTAAAAAATGTGATAGTTGTGGAGATTGAAAAGTTTTAGATTGAAAAGTTTTAACTTGACATTTTCTGCACATTGCCAAACACACCCTAAAAGTTAAAATTTTTCACATTTTTCATGTAGGAGAGTGTGATATGGGTGAAATTTTTTTTGTTTTTTAAAATTTTGTATAAAATATATAAAAGAATCTAAAAACAAAAGGAAAAGTTCCTCTTATATTAGCAACATTTGTCCATAATTCTTATTATATCTATATAACAATTCAAAAATTCATTTCATACTCATAATATTTTATTCTAAATTTTTATCATACTCATGCAGTCTAAACAACCGTTAACTATCCCATTGAAAAGATGATTGTACTCCTCTTTAGCTTCTTAATTGAAACAATTCAACTCCATTATGATTCAATTAATTTGATAAACCATTAATTTGTGATGTCATATGATTCAAATATCGTATTATGGCTACATCATTTCAAATAGGAAAAATGTAAAGAAGGCAAAATCATCTTCACAATAGAGTAGTTAACATTTATTTTGAGTGCATAAATATGATAGTAATTTAGGGTAAAATGTTATAAATATAAAAATAATTTTTCAAATGTTACGGGTATATTAGAAAGAAAAATGATCCTATTAGTCTGGGCTAAACAAAAGTCTCGCTTAATTCATTTCAAAAAGTCCATTTATAACATTTTTTTGCTTTTTTCTTCGCATATTTTGTTTATCTAAGTGTATTTAACAATCAATATATAAATTGAAGTTTTACCGTTTTTGGATATATGTATATATTCTTTTGAGATTTTTAAAGATAGAAGTATTTTAAATACATATATAAAAATCTCAAAAAATATATACATACATTCAAAAATGATAAAACTTGATTTATATGTCAAATATACTTAGATAAAAAAGTATATAAAAAAGTAATAAAAATACTGTAAATATATTTTTACTAAGATATTTGACAACTTCGCATATTTTATATATTTGTAAATTTTTTCACCAAGTTTTATTTGATAAAAATTTTCACATAGTTGAGCGTGTTTACATTAGAATACCAAATTTTATTTCGAAAAAAATTATCTTATACATATAATATTTTTATTTTTCATAATTTATACACGAATATATATTTTTCAACAAATGTGACTCATAAACATATTTGATCGAAATGGAACTTGGGGGATGTTTAGTAACGAGCTTGTGTGGCAAATCGATGGAAGTTGTCGGATTTTGTTTCCCAATGTCAATGATTGCTCCATCAATCACACTATTTTTTCCACTTTTATCCACATATCCCAATTATTTTCCCTATTAACTACATATAATATACCTATTTATTCTAACTATACCCCTATCATTTCTTATCAATAGTACATTTTTCAAAATATTCCTTTTTATATTTTCCACAATTTTTCACAATTCCACAATTTTGCACATTACCAAACGTCCCCTTGGTCTCATACATAAACAAATAATGTTACAAACAATGGATGAATTGAAATTTTCTATCAAAGATCAAAATTTTAAAATTTAAAGGAACAACATGACTCTACTTTTATACAACTAGGTTACATAGAAGTGAAACTATGTAACCTCTTTAAATTTAAGATTTTGATTTTTGATGGAAAATACAATCACTACCAACCAACATTTGCAACGAACAAATTTTCGTTCCTATTGATTGTACCTTACCTGCAACTTGCAACAAAACACTTATTGTTGCGAAAAATGGTTGGTACAATGTACAATTGCAACGAAAATTTACAACGAATAGATTTTCGTTTCAATTGATGAGTGTAAATTTGCAATCAAATGAGAGTACGTTCTTATTAAATGAGTAAATTGTAACAAAATCTCTCTCGTTGCGAAATATGGTCACTATTGCATATTGGAAATAATAAAATAAAAATATATTTTTGCATAAATGGAAAATACTTATTAACATCAGAATATTTTTAAACAGTGAAATTAAAATTTTATTGCATTTGAAAATACTTATTAGATAATATAGAGAAAATAGAAAACAATATTAAAAATATAAAATAAATATATACACATCTCGGAAATTGGTAAAACTTCATTTACAGATAATATATATTTATGATAATAATTTCATTAAATGTTCTTAAAAATAAAATAGATGTTATTACCAGCCTAAGATTACAGTATAGACGATCAGCGGCTTTGAAGGATTGAATTATAAAAACATGGGATTGCTTTACACGTCTCTTCAAAAAAGTGTCGTTTTAATTATTATCCTTCGCTCGCATTCAGCGTTTTAATGCATTTGCGCAATAGTATTTGCAAATAATCCAGGACCGCTTGACCGTCGGTGGAGATCGATGTTCGGGCGTGGGATTCGTCAGCATATTCGGTCCTAGTATTCCTCGTTGAAGCCCCTTTTCTATTCGCGCAAGCAGTAAAGTGAAGGAAAAAAAAGGGCTTTTTTCAAATATACCTATTATGCATGATCATATTCCCAAATCTATACACTATGTTTAAAAAATCCTAAATATACCCACACTACGTTTTAACAAAATTCCAAATACGCCCAAGCCACCACTGACGTGTACAAACGGCGTTTTAAAGAAAGTGAAATGACTAAGTTGCCCACAACCTAGGGGTAAATCGAAAAGTGGGAATTCACGTGTTTTCCAAATGCATCCTTTCTGCATTTATCATTTTTTAAACAAACGAGAAAAAAACACCAAAAATACCATAGCATAGACGGAAGAAAAAAATATCATTTTAGGATTTAATTGACGGAAGCATTGTGCAGTGACTAGTACAATCCATACCATTTATGACGGACTACTTCCGGGTTCAGTGGAATGATATGAAAGGAAATACTGTATTGCAAATTCTATGATCCAACGTCCGAAGTTGAGATTTAATAATAGCATAAAGGATATCAATTTGGGATATGCCCAAAATTATCAAAAAAATGAAACGAATACCTCAAATCGTCAGCCGTATGATGCACCGCTCCTTCCTCCTTCCAATCTCTCTCGCTACTGCTCTCTTTAAGTGAAAAACGATTTAAGCTTTTATTATTCATGCCAGGGGAAATCTGGGCATTTCTAAAAATTACCAGCCGTTGCACAACACTTCCGTCAATTAACGTAACAGTCAGTAATGACTTGGGCGTATTTGGAATTTTGTCAAAACGTAGTGGGTATATTTGGAATTTTCGAAACGTAGTGGGCATATTTGAGAATATGGTCAAACATAATGGGTATATTTGGGAAAAACCAAAAAAAAAAGAGAGGGAAGAGGGAAAAAGAAGAGGAGGGAAGAAAGAAAGAAAAAAGAAAGGGGAGATCTACTGCTACTAGCCGCTAACGAGGAGGGGTAACGCCGATCATTGTCGAACTGACATTAGAGATCGAGGAGCCAGCGTCTTCATTGCCCTACATATGGTAAACCTAAACTCAACATTCTTCATGATTTCCTCAAATCACAACATGTAGAACATGCATTCACATTAGAGTTTTGTGGATTTAGGCTTATTGAGGATAGATCTTGCTAGATGGAATGGTTATTAAAACTGATCAAAACCCTAGCCAAGGCATCACACAAGAACAAGGGGTAGGCGTGGGGCTTTTGCTCAAATCTTGTTTTAGATATTTCTTAGGAGATTTTCATAAGGTTTAAGGCAGAATCCATGTGGTATGAAGCTTGAAACTGAGATGGAGGAGAAGATAACCATGGCAGCTGCATGTAACAGGTCATCTCGCCCTGTATAAGGAGCGTAACTTCTGAGTTATGGATGGGAATGGTTTTAGATGAAGACCTTTGAGATCTTATGCCAAGAAATGTACATATGGGTGTCAAAAGTTGGCGGTCATATACATCCCCTAAAATAGCTATGTTTGTTCTATTAATAATTTTTGTATTAATTCTTACATAAATGTTGAAAATGGTCAACTGCATGAAAGGGATGATTTGAATCATGGAGGTTAGGTTAACAAAAATTATTATGGCATTCAAAGGAAACCGAGTTAGAATCTTGATATCTAAATGCCCAATATTTAGCCTAAATGAAGCTTGGTAGGAACTTCTATGGATAGTAATGTGAGCATTGGATTGGGTTGGAAATGTTGAAACTATTAATTTATTGCTAAGCAAAAATCACATGGTAAGAAGCACATCCAAAAATAATTGTATGGGGTTTGCAACGGTGATAAGAGATTCTAGAGGATGCTTCATCACAACGGGTGGTTGCAACCAAGTAGGTGTCTTAGATCCGTTGGTTATGGAAGCCACAACAATATAGTTGGGTGTCAAATGGGCTTAGGAAAGTAATCTCTGACACATCCATATGGAATCAGGCTCTTTGATTCCTTTTGATTTATTGGCTAACAAAAGGCCCATTTGATCTCCCGTGCAGATATTGATTGAAAAAATCAAATGGGCTACATCTCATGATTAATCAGTAACCTTTTCATGTTATGCGTTTGGGCAACTCAGTATTTCATCTTCTTGCTGACTTTATGTCTTGTAATTCGTCTTTTGATCTTGTGCGGTGGGTTAATCCTCGTACTTTCTTTAGGAAAAATTTTGTATGAATAATTTTTTATCTCTGAAATATATCCACGAATCTATCCCTCCTCCCTGTGAATCTCTCCATTTCAAGAGGTTGTTGGGTTAGCAGTTGTTTCTACTTTCTATAAAAAATTGTTATTACAATTTATTTAATAAATAAATAAATATTTCATCAAAAAATTTGTTTAATAAATAAAAATAAAACACAAGACAATATAATTAAGTAATTTCCTAAGATTCCAAATTAACGCGATTCGCTAGTTCTTCAAATCTTGCTCCTACAGCAATGATTGGGCATGGGCCATTGAGGATGTCTGCAAGCGTGTGGTAAAACTAACACGTGCGGATCTGCATATCCTGATCTGCATATCCTTCGTTTCTTCGTCATTGCCGATACTCGCCTTCCCTAGTGCAGTTCAGTCTCGTTCGGGCGGAAAGAGCTGGAGATGAGGGAAAAAGAATCCCTTCCCCTATGCCGAGCATATCTCTTACTTCTACTCGCGTTCTCCTCTTCCTTCCCGGTCACGCTTTCCCAATGTCGAAGATACCCTCGCATTTTCAACTTCGGCGACTCCAACTCCGACACGGGCGGTCTCCTCGCAGGCCTCGGCTTTCCTGTCAACCTCCCTAACGGCCGTTCCTTCTTCCGTCGCTCCACCGGCCGCTTGTGTGACGGCCGTTTGGTCATCGACTTCCTCTGTAAGCTCGCCTTTCTGCATTTTTTCAGTTCGGCCCTTTGCATTCAAATGACCAAACTACCCTCGACAGTCCTCGTAAAGGTCATTATATGTTATATGGTGCCTTGCACGTGTCAGCTTCCGTGCGACACGTGTGAGGTTGTTATTCGTATCTTTCACCAGCACGTGGGTGGCCCCTTCTCACCTGTGCAACGAGGAAGGCCAATTGCAGCGAGCTTTTGCATTATAGCAGCTCAAAATAAAATATTTTCATTTGTGACAACTATTTTTATATTTATTTATGCTAATATTTTACTTTTATGATAACTTCCTTGGTGTAATTTAGAAGAGATTAAACATAACTTTCGGTAGGGAACATTTTAAAAAAAATTATTGATATACATGCAAAAATAAAAATATATCGACATTACACTTTTTGCATTAAATTTTTTTCATAAGGGTGTGTTTGGCAACGAAGAAAAATGTTAATTTAAAACTTTTTACTCTCCGTAGCTATTATATTTTTTAATTATTTTTTCAAATCTTCCTATACAACTACTTTATTTTTTAATAATTTCTGTACAATTACTCGACGACTATTTTATTTATTTTAATTTTAGTTTCTTTACTCCTAGATATTACCTCTGTTGTATAATATTATTTTATTTTAACCCAAAAACATTTATTTGCATAAAAAATGTGTTATCTAAAATTTTTATCAATTTCTAAACAAATCCTAAAAGTTTTTGTTCTATTTACTACTTTATTTTCATTTACTTTTTTATATTTTTCTATAAAATTATCTCTTTTTCAATCATTTTTCTGCAACTACTCGTGTAACTAACTTATCAATTTTAAATTTTATTCGTCTTTCTCCTCATTATTATTTATACCATATCATATCTTTTTATACCATTTTAAAAACTTTTATTTCAAAAAATTTTAATCCAAAAATTTTATTACTTTCTAATCACACGGCCAATGTTAGCATCGCTCGTGCGGTGCAATCGTTGTGCGAGTGACACTAACAGTCTCGTCGATCACATCGTATTGCACTGGATTCGGAAAGGAAGTAAGGAACATGCCGTATGGAAAGAAACGCCAGTCCGTGGACAGGGAATAATTTAGCATCTGTTTTAAGTTACACAGGAACTTAAAACAATATTCTTGAATTGAAATTGCATTTTCGTTTTCCAAACAGTTTTTCAATTTTTAAGATATTTTTTAATTTTCAATATAATTTTTCATATTTTCAATATAATTTTTCTCATTTTCAATACATATTATTACATTTTTATACCAGATATTTTATCCAAGAACCTTTATATGGTTGAAGCAGGGCCTGAATTTAGGCTATAGTGGGGCGAGTAGTTGATACGCGGAAAATTATTCCCTCATTAGCGCTGATTATTATTTTTTATTCTTCTCAGGTGAAAGTCTGAAAATGGAGCACCTGAGCCCATATCTCGAGTCTCTGGGTTCAAATTTTTCGAATGGAGCGAATTTTGCAATAGTTGGGTCCTCCACTAGGCCCGCATTTGTACCCTTCAACTTGAACATTCAAGTGCTTCAGTTTCTCCGGTTCAAAACTCGAGCCCTTGAAATCTCCAGAGGTATAAAGCAAAAGCATAAATCAGACACCTTATGTGTATTTAGTTACTAGACTTATGCTGTAATTTTGTTTTTCACGCTTCACGTGTCCCAGGATCAAGTCATTTAATTGATGATGCTGGTTTCAGAAATGCATTGTATGCATTTGACATTGGGCAGAATGATCTCGCCAATGCCTTCGCTGCAAATTTGTCTTTTACAGAAGTTGTTGGGAGGATCCCATTAATGATTGTAGAAATAAAAAATGCAATCATGGTAAGTTTCTTTCCTTCTTGTGCAATTGCAAGTTAAACATACATAATTTATTTGATTAGTCTTCCATATTCCTTTTGATGGTTGTGGAATATGGGATGCCTTGGGAACCTTTCAGAAAATACTAGTTTTTTCTTCTCAGGCATTAGCGTTGGTTTGGATAACGGTCGGATGTTCTCATTCCTCATGTTCTTAATTTCTGAATCTGAGATCATAAGGGCTTAAATAAGAAAAATGTGATTTCTAAATTCTCAGGTTGTGTTTCCACTCTCGGGCAATGACTTGTTCAATGAAGTGGAAATGACCAACTTAATGATCTGATAGGGATGGGCTCACGTGTTTGTGTTAATAATCTATTTCATAAGCGGTTGCATATGACTTTCAGTTGAATTGAAGATCGATGGGTTATGAGATAGCTGTAGTTAGTCGGTTGTTTGTGGATCTGATTGTATAAATACTTGTTGTAAATTGTATGGTTACAGTTGTTTCCTTGTTTTTCTCTTTTTTTAAGTGATAAACTCTGCTCATAACAGTCTAAGTTGCATCAGGTTAAAACCATTATAATAATTATCATTAGGCTGAATGGTGCATTTTTTTTTTACAACCTAAATTTTTTTTTAGTTTTGCAATGTTCTTAGAAATCTGGGTTGATAGTTGGCGGAATATTTTTTATTATGATCTCTGAATTTAGAGTTCCGGGTTTTGGTCTAGTCATCCTGGAATCTGAGAAGATGAGTTTCATCTTTGCTTTCTAATTGAAATGCAGACAGTATACAAAGAGGGTGCGAGGAATTTTTGGATACATAATACTGGTCCTCTGGGCTGTTTACCACGAGAACTTTCATTATTTAACAAAGATAACAAAGACCTTGATCCCTATGGGTGCCTCAAGTCATTCAATGATGCCGCGAAAGCTTTCAACAGTGCATTGCTGGCGCTCTGTGGTGAAATGAGATCTGAGTTGAAAGATGCCACCATTGTTCTTGTGGACGTCTACGCCATTAAGTATGGTCTCATCTCCAGATCTGCCAAATATGGTAAGTTCCATTACACACTTCAAATTCAAAGCCAAAATTCTCCTATTATGATGTTTATCTGCATGTTGTGAAAGTGGATCTCTTGCTGTTGGTTGTTTCTTTCTCACCGTTGTCATCTCCTGATTTTTACAAAGAAAAAATGAAAACAAAGAAAAGGGGTGTCGTATTCCTGAGAGAAATGTAATGCCTAGGAATGGATAGTTTTTGGGATTAAAAGAGAATGACTGATGCACTGAGCAATGTATTTATGACACAATGAATATTGGATTCTCAATGAGATATATAAAGTTCTATAGTTCTTTCATACCTTGGTGCATTCTGATGCAACCCCAAATTCCAATTACCAACCTATTCCAATGCGATGGATGTTTCTCTGTGCTATTGGGATATCTTCTTTTGTTGGTGAATTCATCGAAGTGTGATAATATTCCATGCTTACATACTAATTCAGATAAAACTGCTTTCTGCCTGCATCCTCTTTTGTGCCAATCAAATGTTCCAACTCTCCGCTTGCCATGCATTCTGTTTACAGGTTTTGAAAATCCATTGATGGCATGTTGCGGCTATGGTGGGCCTCCATATAACTACAACATCAACATAACTTGTGGGCGAACAGCCTATGAGGTCTGCAACGAAGCATCCAGATACATTTGCTGGGACGGAGTGCATTACTCGGAAGCTGCCAATGCAGTCATAGCAGCTGAAATCCTCTCCACCCACTATTCTCAACCCCGTTACAAGTTCAACTACTTCTGCCAAACTTGACAATTTGTAGGGGCAATTACAAATTTACTACCCAATTAGTTCGGTCTTTTACGGACTTGCGACAGAGTTGCATGTGCTGATGGATATACTGAGGCTGGTTGTCCCAATCTGATTGGGTTTTGGTTGAGCTGGAATTTTGTAAGTTTGGGTGGGAACTTCTCGGCTCTAAGTCAAATGAAAATTCTAACATAGTTGGGCTTAATGTTGTCATTATATATAGAAGTGGACCCAAGTAACCCCTTCAAAATCTATGATTTTGATCTTTGATAGAAAATCTAATTCATTTATTATAATTAATATCATTTGTTTATCAAAGGAATCAAGTTTTATCTCACCAAGTATGTTTATAGACCACATTTGTTAGAAAATGTACATATTCACGTGTAAATTATGAAAAATGTCAAAATATCAATTTTAAAGTAGTATTTTCGACATCTAAACCGTCCAAAATATCATTTTTATGTGAATAAATGATTCTATAAAATATTATTACATTCTAATATATGTGTAAATAGATCTAAGTAAGTGTTTTTATAATTTACACATGAATATATATATATATATTTAAACAAATGTGGCCATTAAACATACTTAATCGGGATTAAACTTGATCTCCTAGATAAATAAATTATGTTAAATACAATGAATAAGTTGGATTTTCTATTAGGGATTAAAATCTTAGATTCTAAAGGGATTACATGGGTTCGGGACTGCTATATATATTTTTGATGATTACGTTACTATACTTTTTAGATAGTCAGAAATAAGGGTTTTTTTGCATTAATTTTTCCCCCACACCCACCCGTTAATGAAAAAACCATTCAGATGAATGGACCAGCATCGAATTTCTGTAGCCAAAACATTACCATTTTAGTCAAGGTTGATTAGTCAAGCCAAATATTAATGCGCCCCCCACAAATGAACAACAGGTTTTATTTTTGTTTTCAAATTTTTTTAAAAAATTAATAAAATAAAAATTTTATGAAATTGATACATGCTTGGGATAAAAAAATTTTAAAAAAAATGAATCACCGAAAGTTGCATTTAATCTTTTCTTGCAAACGTTGCATTAAATCGTCCGTTCTCGGCCATGGTGGCCCGTATGTATCTCTGCTTTCGTGCAGTGATTGAGTTAGCGACACGTGGCAGTTTGTAGTCGAGAAGCCTCTTATTGGCTGCTATGGTTCGTCGATCCAACTTCTTCTCCCCTGAATGCCTATCAGCCGTTCATTCTTGTGTCCACTGTACTGGATGATTATAGTTCTTAAATTCGAAAATGAAAATCATATTGATCCTGTCGGTTTTAATTCTCAATGTAGCTTTTTAATTTTCGTTTCAATTTTTTACGTTTTCAACACAATTTTCATTTATAATATACATCTAGGGGTGCAACTCGGGTCGGGTTATACCGGGTTTGAGTGAATCCAAACCCTAAGCCAACCGGGTTGGAATAAACCCAAACCCTAAGAATGCAATTCGGGTTCGGACCAGGTTCGGGTCGGGTTCGCATTGGTTTTGGTTTGGTTTCGGGTTTGAATTCGGGTTACCAATAAACTATTTTTTTCCAAATTTAGTTGTAATATAAAAGAAAATTATTGAAATATACACACATGTGTTTATGAAGTCAAGTCTCACGCTGAATTCTACAAGATACTTTCAAAGAATTCTGCAACATCATGCTAAATTCTGCAATATTCTTTGAATGAACTCTGCAAGCAATTTTTCAACACCCTATAGACACAAATAAATGACAAATTAGTTAGTTTTATGACTAGTTAGTCATTTCTATTTAATAGCTAATGGAAATGACTCAAGTATACCAAATAGAAAATGAACATATCATACCAACTTTATAGTTGAAACTAAACATTATCGTACAAATTGCTGAAATTGAATTCAAACTGAATATTTATCATACAAATTGCTAAAGTAAAAATTGACCACTTATCATACCAATAAACTTAAAATATGAATCAAATTTATACTACAATCTGAAATTCAAATTAACAGATTTCTCGTACTAATAGAAAGCATAATATGAAATAGATTTATCATGTCGACTCAAATTAAAATATAATCCACATAACAGTTATTCAAAGTAACTAAATCTAAATACATTAAGCATAATGGTTCAACATTCCAATCTAATTTAAGTGCAATCCAAATTTAAAATGACAATATAAACAAATCTCAAGTTTAAATAAGTTTATATCTACTTTTAAACAAATTCAAATTTCAAATGAGTTCATGTCTCCAAAGTTTCCAAAAAAACTAAAAAACTATTCGAAGACTTCCAAGTAATTTCTCCCTTGATTTTCATCTACATTTCTAATGTCAAGTTCTTCCTCCTCGATTTACATATTTGAAAATAATATGCATCAACCGAGACGAAAAAATACATGCAACTGTTAATAATAAGAAGATAATAATTATAAAAAATCATCCTAGAAATTAAGTTACCTCAAGTATGCTTTGATAATGAAGAAAGAGGTGATTTGTCTGAATTAGAGTTAGTAATGCCTAAAACATGTATATATATATTAATATTACAAAAAAGCATGTATAATTGATGAAAAAATTATATAAACTACATCGGGTTTGGACCGGGTCGGGTTTTGGTACCGGGTTGGTGCGAACCCGGTTTTGGTTTCGGGTTTCTACGGGTCGGGTTGAAACCGGGTCTATTTTGGAAAAATACTAAAAATAAAATCCATTTTTGGTTTTGATACCGGGTCGGGTCGGGCGGGTTCGGACCGACCCGGGTACCAAGTTGCACCCCTATATACATCATTATATTCTCGAGTTATGCTCACATGCATCTCGTCACGTGTTGAACGCAACTATACGATTGAAGAGGAGAGACGTGCACTGTTGGATGAATAAAAAGCTGACATTTGATATAGGTCTCTTTGTAGGGACTTGTTTATCAAAAAATGAAAACACTTGAACCCAATGTTTTGAAAATTGAACCAGACAATGAACCGGTTTTGTCTATTCTAGGTGCAAGAATCTTGTAAAGAGTAAATAATCTTAGGATATTTTCAAAAGATTTTGCTATTTTTGAAAGATATTAGAAAATTTCTAGAAAATTTTAGAATCTATTTAAAATAAGCATGTATCTATTTTAAGTTTAATTAAAATATACAATTTTCTTTTCTAGAAGGATTTTTTCCTAGGATATTTTAGAATCTGTTTAAAATAAGTATATATTTATTTTAAGTTTACTTCCTTAAGAAGTTTACTTAAAATATACAATTTTTTTTTCTAGAAGGATTTCATTTGCTAAGATTAGGTGGTATGTTCACCTATAAATATAACCCTTGTAAACTCTAAAGGAGCATCAGTTTTGAGAATTATAAAGAAGTGTTTCTTTGGTTTTCCCTTCTACTCCTATTTTCTTTAACTTTATCGTTTTTCTTGTACTCCTTCTACCTTCCTTCTTCTATTCTCATCTCTTTAGAGGATCCTTTTTCTTTCTTCTATTTTCTTCTCTACCCATCTTACATCAATTAGTATCAAAGCCAAACCTGGTACTACTTTCACCCAATTTCTATTGTTGTTGTTATCTACAAATAAATGTTGTCCATTCTATTGCCATTTTGCTGTCCACGAACTGGTGCTATCATTGATGCCCATTCTGTAGCTATTTTGATACTGCCTACTACTGCCATTACAACAACTTGGTTGTCATTGCAACGATACTGCTAAGAAGTTGTTAAAATCACTTTCATGTTGGCTCTTGCTAAACTTGGTAAGATTGGATCTCAACAAGTAAATTTTCTCTAGTTAAAAGTACTTAATTCATATCTGTTTCAATCAAGTTCTTTGCTTTTGAACCTTTAAAAAAAAATTCATTCTTAGTAGTAAGTCTTTTCTATATCTGCATAAGTCGAATTTTGAGTCACCATACCTAGTAATGCTTAATTGAATGCCGAACTCGAAGCTTTATCAAATTCTATTGATAATCGATTTGAATCTTTAATAACCCTTTGTGATACCTTAGCCCAAAAGCAAAAAGATTTTCAAAAAGAAACCACCACTTCCATTCGATCTTTCATTTCCTCAGTAAACAAGTTGACTGAAATTATTGGAAAACGTCCTATGACTGAAATAAGACATTCATTTTGAAATAGTCAATCAAACAATACTCATGCCTCTAGTAGCTCTCCTATCATAATTGGCCTTCTCCCAAAGTCAAACATGCATGCTAGAGGTCATCATAACCCAGAGTATTCACATATTCGAGAAATTCATACAAATTCGAAAAATCGTGAAGATGACAATAATTTTTATGATATTGGTTTTGCAAACAATCCTAGACATGAGAATCACCAAAGAAATTTTAATATACATTTTTCATAACAACGGCGTGTAACTGACAATTCTTGGGTGGAAAAATAAGTCAAGGTAGATGCTCCTAGTTATGACGGTCATCTAGACCCCAATGCTTTCTTAGATTGGTTGGTAGACATGAAAGATTTTTTTGTTGGTATGATATGGATGATGTCCAACGATTGAGATTTACAAAAAATGAAACTTGTTGGGTCTGCCAAACGCTATTGGCAAGGGGTTCTAGATGAAAGTCAACGCGTAGGAGTACCTGTCACAACATGGGCTAAATTGAAAGCTAAATTGAAAGAGAAATATCTTTTTGAATATCATCAGACTCGACTATTGGAACAACTGGTTAATTTGAGACAAAGATCATTAAGTGTAACTGACTATCTTAATAAGTTTGAAGATATAAAAATGAAATATGGAATACATGAAGATCCTTGGGTTACACGAATAAAGTTTATCAATGGCCTGAAACCAGGAATCAAAACTTATTGAAATTGCATTCAGTTGTTTCTGTGGAAGACGCATATTATAAAGCACTAGAATTGGAAAATTTTCAAAGATCTTTCACTAACAAATGTTTAATCCCACAAACTGGAGAGATGATGGTATCCAAATTAAATTCTAATCTAACGTCTTTTTAAGGAACAACTAAACCATTGACTGAACAATACACAAGTAGGGAAAAGAGTAATCCAGTTTCTCGATTTGATGCCATTGGTAAGCGGTTAATAGTCCATGTTTTCATTATGGAGGTAAAGGTCATGTTGCACCACAATGTCCTCAGCAGATACTCGTAATTAATCATGTAGAGGATAATGAAGACATGACCGTCGATCAAGTTGCTGAAACTTTTGAGGAACCATCGAATTGTGAACTTGATGGAGACTATAGTTATAATGAGGACTTGCAATTAAATGTTGTGCGTTGTATTTTTACTACTTTTTTTCAAATAGTGACTGAAAATGTACAAATATATTTTATCAATTTTTTAAAATACAGTGTGCAAGATTATTATAGATGGAGGTAGTTCTATGAATGTGATTGCCAAATCAGCTATAGCGATTGAATTTGAAAACTGAACCACATCCTCATCCATATTGTGTAGCATGGGTAGACAAAACTACACTTTCTGTTAATAAAAGATGATTGTTCCTATATCGATGGGTGATTATTCTGATCATATTTGGTGTGATGTACTACCTATGGATGTGACTCATATTCTTCTTGGTCGTCCATGGCTATATGACTTACAAGTAATCTATTATGAGCAACCAAACACTTATATTATTAAGCATAATGGAAAATCTATCCTTTTGAAGCCTATTAAACCTAAAGAAAGTGATAGATCCCGCAAAGAGTCCCCAGTTGATTCATCTAAAAAACGACCTTTGCATATTCTTACAAGAAAATAATTTGAAAAAGAAGAATAAGATTCAAGGCTAGAAACTCATTCTAGCTATAGTAGCCAAAGAGGAAACAAATACTATTCTTCATGAGACTAATGTAGCATTATCTGAAATCCAAGCATTAATGAAATAATACAAAGATGTGATTCCTGATGAATTACTAAATGAGCTCCACCTATGAGGGATATTCAATATGCTATTGATCTTATACCAGGATCTCAATTACCAAATTTGTCTCATTTTCGTATGAATCCTAATGAGCGTGTTGAACTACAAAGACAAGTAATTGAACTGCTTGATAAGGGGTTTATTCATGAAAGTCTTAACCCATGTGTTGTACCAGCTTTATTAACTCCTAAGAAAGATGGATATTGGAGAATGTGTGTTGATAGTCGTGCGATCAACAAAATTACCATAAAGTATAGATTTCCTATACCAAGACTTGATGATATGTTAGATCTTTTGACTGACGCACAATGGTTCTCCAAGATAGATATTAGAAGGGAATATCATCAAATTCGAATTAGAATAGAGATGAATGGAAAACTGTCTTTAAAACTCAAGATGGATTGTTTGAATGGTTGGTTATGCCTTTTGGACTATCAAATGACCCAAGTACATTTATAAGAATCATGAACCGAGTATTTCAACCTTTCATTAGAAAGTTTGTGGTGGTTTATTTTGATGATATTCTCATTTATAGTCATCCTAACGAAAAACACTTGCAATATTTAAAATTTGTTCTTGAGACGCTTCGATCTGAAAAGTTATTTGTAAACCTTAAGAAATGTTATTTTTTGACAAATCAAGTGATTTTCTTAGGATTTGTGGTATCAACTAATGGAATTTCTATGGATCCCTCAAAGGTAAAAGTCATTAGGGAATGGCTAGAACCCACATCAATTTTTGAGGTGCGAAGTTTTCATGGTTTAGCTGCATTTTATAGGCGCTTCATTAAAGGGTTTAACACAATCATGACACCTATCACGGATTGTTTGAAAAATAAAAAATTTTAATGATCAACTTCTGCATCTAGAGCATTTAAGAAGATTAAAAAGAAAATGACTGAGACACCTGTATTACAACTTCTTGATTTTACCAAAATTTTTGAAATTGCGTGTGATGCATCACGAGTTGGGATTGGGGGTTTTTGAGTTAGGAAAGTCATCAATTGCATACTTTCTCAAACACTCGATGAAGCTAAACAAAAATATTCAACATATGATCGAGAATTTTATGCTGTCATGCAAGCACTTAAGTTTTGGAGGCGTTATTTGTTACCTCATGAATTTGTATTGTATTCAGATCACATGGCTTTGAGGTATTTTCAATCACAAAACGATTAAGTGCTAGACATGCAAAGTGGATTGAGTTTTTGTAAGAGTACACATTTGTTCTCAAACATCAGACTGAAATTGAGAACAAACCTGCAGATGCTCTCAGCCGTGTCTTACTCATTCTTCATACTATGGATGTTAAAGTTATTGGATTTGATAGATTGAAAAGTGAATATCCACCATGAACCGATTTTGGAATTATTTTTCATGAAACACAAAATGGAAATCGTAATAATTATGTGATTCGTGATGGATATTTATTTAAAGAAATAAAGTTATATATTCATAATACATCACTTCGAGACTTTTTAATTTTGGAATTATATGCAAGGGGTATTGCTGGTTATTTTGATAGGGATAAAACTATTTCATTAGTTGAGGATAGATTTTATTGGCTTACATTGAAAAGATACATGTCAAGAGTTGTTTCATAGTGTCGCACATGTCAACTTGCTAAAGCTCAAAGAGAAACACTAGATTATACATTCCTCTGCCTGTACCACATATTCCTTGACAAGACATAAGTATGAACTTTATTCTTGGATTGCCTAAAACCTCTCGAGGATTTCATTCAATTCTTATGGTAGTTGATAGATTTTCGAAAATGACTCATTTTTATCCCTTGTACTAAATCTACTGATACTTTACATATTATTTAGAGAAATTGTTAAACTTCACCGTTTATCAACTTCCATTCTCTCTGATCGGGATATTAAATTTGTAAGTTATTTTTGGAAAACATTGTGGAAACTCTCGGGTACCAAATTGAAATTTTAATTTACTTTTCATCCACAAACTAATAGCCAAACTGATGTAGTCAATCGGAGTTTAGTAAATCTGCTTAGGACTTTGGTGGGAAAACATATTGGAACTTGGGATTATGTATTGGCTATTGCCGAATTTTCATACAATAATTCAGTCAATCATTCTACTAGAAAATCTCCTTTTGAAATTGTCTATGATTATATTCCTCGAGATCCCATCAATTAATTTTTTTACTTATTGATACCCATTCATTTGCTACTGTTGAATCTTTTGCTCAATACATTCGAGATGTTCATTCTGATATTAGAAGAAAGATTAATCTAAGCAATAAAAATTATAAGCTTGCTGCAGATGTTCATAGAAGAAAATAAGAATTTGATATTGGAGATTATGTCATTGTCTTTGTACGTCCAGAAAGATATCCTAAAAATTCTTTTAAGAAATTGCATGCACGAGCCAGTGGTCCCTTTCGTGTTTTAAGAAAATTAGGATCCAATGCATATGAACTTGATTTGCCTTCAGATATAGGAATTAGTTCTACTTCAATATAGAGGATTTGTTTCCTCATCAAGGTACTTTTGAGCCTCCAAGTTTGTCTGCAGAAATTTCAACAGATAACAATTCATTATCACCATATGTGCCTATACTTCCAAGAGTACCATCTACTTTTTCAGATCAGATAGAGAATATCCTACAAGATGAACTTGTCACTACTGGATCAGGCATTATGGAAAGATTTCTTGTCAAGTGAAAAAATAAGCTTGATTTTTATGCTACATGTGGTTGCTGAAGATGACCTACGCCACTTGGATCAACATATTCTTGAGCAGTATCAAAGTCAGAACTCTCTAATGGTGAGTTTTTCGAAGCTGGAGAGAATTGATGAAAATAAAAAGTAATATTTTAAATCTGTCTATTCTAAGCGCAAGAATCTTGTAAAGAGGAAATAATCCTAGGATATTTTAGAAAGATTTTGCTATTTTTGAAAGATATTGGAAGATTCCTAGGATATTTTAGAATCTATTTAAAAAAAGCATGTGTCTATTTTAAATTTACTTCCTTAAGAAGTTTATTTAAAATATACAATTTTCTTTTCTAGAATGATTTTTCTAGGATATTTTAGAATCTGTTTAAAATAAGCATGTATCTATTTTAAGTTTACTTCCTTAAGAAGTTTACTTAAAATATACAATTTCTTTTTCTAGAAGGATTTCATTTGCTAAGATTAGGTGATATGTTTACCTTAAATACAACCCTTGTAAGCTCTAAAGGGGCATCAGTTTCGAGAATCATAAATTTGAACCTGATGCCCAAGAGCTTATTTTGAAGTGAAGTTTCACATTTGGTAGGTTCTCTATGAAATAAGAAGTTCCGTACATGCACTAAATGTGAATCTTTACTTTTCATAGTAAGCTATCAAATGCTTCCAATAATCTCAACTCTTCTGGTGTCTCCGAGAATGTGCTGATTTTTTTTTAAAGATTTTTATACAAAATGACAACTGATATTACAATCAAGTATATTCATAACCCTTACAATACAGAGGAAATTTTTCCTAAACCCCCACATTGGAGGGAATTGTAAAACCCCCACAACATGGGGAGACAATATGAAAACCACACAAAATATGTGGACAGTGTTAGAAACAATGTTTAAAACAAAACAAAATTGACCAAAGCTTAAGTTTTGATGATTAACAAAGGCTAATTTGAGTATATTAAAGAGTACTAATGAGTTTGCTAAATGATTTAAGGAACTGAAATAGCCAAGTCGATCCCCAAGTCGATTTGGACTTCGACTTAGGGTGAAGTCGATCCCAAAGTCGACTCCACTATCGACTTGACTTTGAACCTCAAAGGCCAAATCAGAAATGGAAGAATAGCAGGTGAAGTCGCAGGCTAAGTCGACTTCACTTGCGACTTGGGAAGCCAAGTCGCAAACGAAGTCGACATCACTATCGACTTCAGTCGAGAGAAAACCTCCAGACCTGATTTTGGGGCACAAAGATGCCCAAGTCGCATATGAAGTTGACTCCAGGTGTGACTTAGGCGAAGTCGCAGACAAGGTCGACTCCATCCTCGACTTGAGACTTTCAAACTTCAAAGATGCAGATTCAAGGTCATTCCAAGAATCCACTTGAATAATCCAAATCAAGATGCAAACACATTTTCAAAGAACAACTTGATTTATCTCAAGTTCAAAGCAAGGATTCAAGTTCAAGATCAAATCAAGTCTATCAAGTCCAAGGCAAAGATACAAGTATGTTTCAAATATTCAAGTCTTAAAGATCAAATGAGTCTGATGCAAAGCAAGGTGAATGAATCAATCATTCAAGAATCAAAAGGACTAAAGGAAGAAAGCCAAGCAAGATAGAAGCAAATCAAATGAAGATCAAAGCATTTTTAGCAAAGGCCGAGCCAAGTCGCAACCCAAGTCGACTCCAGGATCGACTTGAGTTGAAGTCTGAGGCCAAGTCGACCCAAGACTCAGACTTGGGAATCTGAAGAACTGGAGTCGCACACGAGGTCGACTCCAGGTGCGACTTGGAAGCCAAGTCGCAGGCCAAGTTGACTCCATCTTCGACTTGAAAAATAACGTTCGAATTTTTGAACGTTGGAGATCATTTATTGCGCGTCAACCACCTCTACAACGTTCAAATCTTCCTCACTCTATAAAAGGACACTCAAATGAACGTGAAAGAATATACAAGACACTCATATACACATCACAAAGTCCAAAGAGAGAAAAGAAGTGCAAGAAAGTGTTTCCATTTCCTTTTCTCCATTTTTGAGTGGTCCATATACATTCAAAGGAAGAAAGAACTTCAAGTTGCAAGCTGCTTCATCGATACTCATCCAAGCTACTTCTAATTTCTTCCTCGAGCTCAACCTGCCTACACATCTCTGTAAAGTGTAGTTTTTCTTATTTCAAAGTCTTGTTGTATTAACCTTGATTTAGCTTGGGTAGCTAAGATCAAGTGTATGCAAAGTAGTGTGATTGGAGTGTGACTCATCACCTACTTGTGCAGTGTGTTGTTTATGCCCCCTAGAGCTGGAATCTAGAAGAGAGCATAGGCTCTGAGTTGTATATGCCCCCTAGAGCTTGAATCTAGAAGAGAGCGGAGACTCTAAGTGTATTCGAGGAATACATAGTAGAACCCAAGTCACAACGGAGTGTGAGCTTGGAAGAGTGGAGTAGGGAAGGTTTGCCCGAACCACTATAAATCTTGTCTTCTGCTTCCTTTTACTGCTTTATCTTAATTGCTCTCTATTTGCTTTCAAAAGGGGATTAATCTTTCAAGGGGTTAAGATTTTTAATTTACCAAAATTTTTTTTAAAGAACCCAATTCACCCCTCCCCTCTTGGGTTTAGCCATCAACTCGGGACCAACAGACAGTACATTTCAAACTCATGCCAACCAAATGTGAGGCATTGAGTCTTACCACGATGACACTTCTCGTTGTGGCGCTGATTGTTTTTTTTTTGATAATGCTAAAAATACAACCCTTTCTTTGAATTTTTTTGCAATGCTACACATACGTGTTTTTCTGAATGTGTGCTGATCAAAACTAGTTCTTCATTGCATTCTATAAATGGAGTTTGCAAGTATAATCTATGAATTATTTCATAGATGGAGTAAAGCTCTTACCATAATGTTCTTGCATGTAGGAATAATTGATGTGGAAAAAATATTCCTGCCTGTAAAGAGTTCCTGGTGTCTATATGGCTACATCTATTTTATACATTCTGACTTGTATATCCATCATCATTCATCCATGGTTCTCTGTCCTTTAGAATGCTTTCTAACATGAATTTTGTTGCTAATTTTTAGATAATTACTACTTACAGTTTATTTGGGACTAAGGACAAGACACTTCACTTGCTTGACATGGACTTCACAGAGGAAGAAGTTTTTGCTGCTATTGATAAATTTGGTCAGTTTTCAATTTTCACTCGCATCATCAGTTATCTTCAGAAAAAAATTTGGTTATTATTTTTTGACAAAGTTGAAAATTAAAATTTTATCAGAATGCTATATATATGTCATTAAACGACGAAGATGGACCATGGAGAATAAATTACATGGATTTTTGCAGATATGCTGGCAAGGTTTAACCAATATTGCATTTGTGTTCTTAGGTTTACTGAAATTATAAAAA
The DNA here is from genome assembly GCA_030490835.1 of Annona cherimola. Classification (NCBI taxonomy): domain Eukaryota; kingdom Viridiplantae; phylum Streptophyta; class Magnoliopsida; order Magnoliales; family Annonaceae; genus Annona; species Annona cherimola. The sequence goes on along the minus strand of CM059972.1, from coordinate 23,977,441 downwards.
CGTCTATGTAGTTTGCATAAAATTGCAAGTGGATCTCTTCCGTTAGGATACCAGTAGAACTTTTTGTAATATGAAAAGAAGCCCTCTAAGCTAAGCTTTACAGTCACAATGTTTGCAAATATTGTAGATGTATTTGCTATTTTATTATTTTATTATTTTAATGTATATTATCATTTTAAACTTTTTGCAAATATATTTACAATATTTCCAAAAATTGCAAGTATATCCCTTAGCTTAAAGAACATTATCTTCATTTTATGAAAAATTCTAATGGCATTCCAACATAACCATGCTTGTAATTTTATGCAAACTTTGTGGGTGTATTTGCAATTTCAGTGAACCAGGGATATGGACGCAGTATTGGTCAAACTTTATAGGCATAATTTCAAAAATCTCATAAATTTATGTGGGTAAAAGATCTTTATGACTGGGGCATTGGCATTAGGGACCCATGTTCGAAATATGATCAATCAACTGATATAGTTCAGCACATCAACTTTAATATCAAAGTAGTATCTTTCATCTGTTTAATGTGATAATTAACATTTTTAAGGCTTCATGCTTTTAGGTGAAGAAGTTCCAATTGCAGAGCTGGCCGATTCAATCTTTGCCAACCAAATTTCCAAGTCATGTGCTGAAGACGATGAAATAATTCTCCCACTAAAGAATCAGCTTATGATTCTCCACTTAACTATTTTAACATGCTAATAACTGCTGTTATGGGACAAATAGGTTATCATGCTTCCAGACTTGTCCAAATTCTGGATGGGTTGGTAGCTTTCAAATTGAAGAGAAATTCTTCAAATGACAATAAGAAGGGCGATGCTTAGGTAGAAAGATGTTGAGTGAAAGCATAATATGTTCACAAGATGTGCATGGGGCAAATTAGATGTTGAAATTGATTATCGGCAACATCAAAGTTTATTAATAGGAATATGTAAATTTAGGAGAGCTTTGAAGGGGCGCCTACCTGTTATATAAGGAGAGAAACTAAACTTTAGATCCTTAGTGGGAAACCAGGACTAGAAAATACATCACATTGAAGCTTCCATTGGGAAAGTATACAGAAAAATGGAAAAAGATAAGGGAATATTAAGCAAAGTGAGAACAAAAAAGCAAACTCAATTTCAATTTAGGCGAGTTACAGAGTCACTTTCTTAAAGGCAATATATGCTACCTCACTACTACTTAGGGTATTATTGCAGATGCCCCCATAATATAAAAGGTGAAACCAATACCAAATAGAGAAAGTAGCATCTCTTTTAGTACTAGAACACTTGGCACAAATAGCTTTTTGAATGGAGTTGAATCCAGCAAAACTAATATGGAGAAAGCACTTTTGATTTCTAATTTGAAGATTGATTCTTGGATGGATGAAACGACATGGCAATGAAGCCCATTTTGTAAGTTTGGATGACGTGCACAACACTAATTCTCCGTGTACATGTGTACATTCACTACAATTGAATTGTGTGTATAAAAACTAAATCCAAACCACATAAGAGTTGTGCACCTCAATTTGCAGCCATATAGGATTTCATGCGACAACTAGTAATTGAAATCCAATGCTTACAAAACCAATTCTCATAACCCGAGGATATCAAATTCTATGCTGCCACATCAACCATCTGTGCTCTGCAAGATATTAAAGGAGTTGTGCCATGTAGAATAAAAAATAAATCATCAACTTTAGTTGGTGAAAGTTGAATCCAAAAACCAAGTCAAGTTTTGGCCATGACATCAAATTTTTTTTAATAAAGATTGAGTTGTTTCGAAAATATCCAACAACAAGTTGAAATATAGAAAAGATAAAGGTTTGAAAGGATACGTGCAGGGAAAAGAATTTAGTACGTGTAATTTAAATAAGGATTTAGTTCAGAGTGTGAAAGTATCTCAAGATGGGATTTACTGAATTTGACAATTAATGGTTCATTTGCGTGTATACTTTGGGGTTGTGTGTTAATATTTAAAATTTTTCACTTTCCACAACTCCCTATTTTTCAATTATATCTTCATTTCTTTCTATACAATTATCCTACATTTCAATCATTTTTACACAACTAACAATACATTTAACCTATTTTAATTTTATTCTCTTTACTCCTTATTGCATTATTTTCTCATGTTTCATAAACTTTTACATAAAAAAATTTTTAACAAAAATTTTATCACTTCCCAAACACACACTTTATAAGTTTGTACCAATATTTAAGTTTTTTTTTTAAATTTTTTTCTTAATGATGTTACTCTTAGACAACTCATAGGTTTTTGTTACCATTAAATGATCATTTGTCTATCAATATTCAAAAAATTTTTAATTTTATTTTAAATGATGTTACTCTTAGATAATTCATAAGTTTTGGTTACCCATTAAAGGATCACTTGTTTTTCTCATATCTTCGTCCTTTTACACAAATTCTAGTTATGTCTATGATGTAAAACTTACTACAAATGTGCTTATGAATATTTCATTCTATGACAAGTATGAATGTCTTAGTTTTGTACATCACGATATTTTTATAAACCTAAAACACTCATTATATTTGTTGATGTCAATTTAGTTAAAATACCAAAAATCACCTTGATCTAACACCTTGGTGGGCCATGTGCAACTTTAAAGCAATCTCAACAATGAAGGTGAATTTTTTAATTAATTAGGGCTCACAAAGGCATTAAATCAAGGTGATTTTTGGTATCTTAAGTATATAAAATTAATAAAATTAAGTGACTTGAATTTATCAAAAGTATCATGGTTTAGAAAAAGCAAGAGGTCCGTACTTATCATAGACATAATTACAAATATTTTTTCATATACATAGGCACATTAGCAACGTGTTTTGCATTAGAGGCATAACCATAATTTGTGTAAAAAGTCATAAGACAAGCAGAGATAACCCTTTTGTTTTTAAATTTTCATGTATATTGATGAATCCTTTTTGAGTACATAATATGAAATTTACCGGTTTTGAGATTCATGACTAAAATTTATTCAAACCAATTGTAGTGTGTTAAGGGAGTCCGCAAGAAAAGTGTGGAAACAGCAGGATCACCTGTCATTAAATTACAATTCGGAATAACTAGTTTTATTTTCCATGGCTTATATAATTATATTGCACTTCCATTGCATTTCATTCTGTCCCAATAGGGTACTTATGTAGCATGAGTGGGGAAGAAGCAGAGAGGGAGGGAGGGATCTCTGTGTCAATCACATAATGAAAACTGCAGATCAAGTTAATCTATATATTAATCACTTGATGGAAACTGCTCATCAAGTTGATCTATACGTTAATCACTTGATGCATACATTAGATGTAAAATATGTGATCTATATGTTAATCACTTGATCGAAACTACTCATCAAGTTGATCTATATGTTGATCACTTACTGCGTACATTAGATGTAAAATGTGATAATGGATAACTCAAAATTAGGTATAAAGGATGATCACATTCTATTTTCAAAATTCTGAGCAAATCTGTCAGTGCAGGCCAAGATGATGGACCCCTTGGGCAGGGAAGGAAACTACTTATCAAGTTGATCTATATGTTAATCACTTTGATGCATACATTAAATTTAAAATATATGATAATAGATAACTCAAAATTAGATGTAAAGTTTAAAGTTTGAGCAAATCTATCAATGCAAGCCAAGATAATGGATCCCATCAAGAAAATCGATTGCTGCCTGCTTAAAATTTTATTGCATACATTACTACATTTATATTTGTAATAACTACTCATAAGTTTTTTATTTTTCTCTCTGGGGTGTCTTATTTTGTTTTTGTAGCGGTAATCTGTACATGAGGTAAGGTACAGTCCACAGAATGAACTAATTCAAGGTCTAATGGTCACTGCATTGACGACCCCAAAAAGCGACCTTTTTGCATAAAACCAGAAGAAAGCGAATCATCGAGCTCAAATCCCAATCGTCATGCAAATGATAGATTCTTGAAAAATATGAAGGAGAAAAGGATGAAATCTGAGCCTGCTGATCAAGAATTCGATTTCTATGGTACTTCTATGTTAGAAGCAAGAGGCAAGAAGACTGAAGAATATCAGGCATTTCCTGAAATGAATGAAGTCATGCCTCTTAAATTTGAAGTGCCTGAGCGGTTTATACTCAGCAGAAATCATCATCATTTGGTGAGTAGACTGCCTTTTTTCTTCTATGGGAATGTTACAAACATTACTCAAGAGTCATGGTGGAGGATATCCCAGTTTTTACATGGAGTTGAGTCAGAATTTGTCAATTCTCAATTCTTTTCAGCCTTGATTAGAAAAGAAGGGTATGTGCAGGCCTCTATCTTATTTGAGGTGATCTCTTTTACATATCTATGGCAACCTACTTAACTTCTGTACCTACATTTGTTGAGGGCCAATCATTTTTAAGGCCACCTCTATTTGATGACAATAATTTTATTTATTGGAAGTTAAGGATGAAACAACTCATTATGACAACTAATATGAATTCTTGGATAGCCATACAAGATGACATTACATTACCAAAGGGGGACAAGGCGTCCACTTGGACAAAAGAAGAAACTATGTCCGTCCAAAGTAATGCCAAAGCTATGAATTTCTTATTTTGTGCATTGACCGCAACAAAATTTGATAGAGTTTCTTCATGCACAACGGCTAAAGAGATATGGGATAAATTGGTATCTATTTATGAGGGTTCCTCCCAAGTAAAGGAAACTAAAAGGAATATCCTTGTTGGTGATTTTAAAAGATTTCAAATGTTAGATGGTGAATCAATTTCAGAAATGTATGCTAGATTTTCTAAAATCACTAACGCTCTTAAAGGCCTAGAAAAATCAATTTCTGAAAGTGAGCAGGTTATGAAGATACTTAGAGCATTGCCAAACTCATGGAATGAAAAGATCACAGCTATTGAGGAGACAAAGGACTTAAACAAGCTTAAAGTAGATGACTTGATTAGCTCACTCATGTCTCATGAGCTCATCAAAAACAAAAAAGAAGAATCTCGCAGAAATAAAAAGTCTATTGCACTCAAAAGTATGATGAAGAGCTCAAGTGAATCTACATCAAGTTCATCCGAATATTCTAGCTCAAAGAAGAAAATGAAGAATAGAAGAAAAGAATTTCCAAAATGTTATAAATGTGGTGTTCTTGGACATATACAAATCGAATGTACCACCCCGGATGATTTGGAAATTCAAAATAAGAGAAGCTTTTCAAAGAGACAAGCTAGAAGAATGCTTAAAAAGAAATATGCTACCTCAAGCTCTAGCACTTCATCAAGTGAAGGAGAAGATGCAGTAAATTTGGCAAGAATTTGTTGCATAACCATTGTAGAAGATGAAAAGAAAACTTGCCAAAAATCTGAAGAAAGTGATGATGCAAGAAAATTGAAACTGTCAACATTGGATGCATCTATGGATATCGAGGTAAGCTCATTTGATTCTTATTCATCTTCTAATGTTTGTTCTAGATGTAATGAGTTGAATGATTTACAACAAACTTATGACTCATTATTTGATGAATTCAAAAGCCTTGGTATCAAATATGTTCAAAAGAAAAGGCAATTTAATACAACTGCCATTGTAAATGGAAAATTAGCGGAGCATCCTTGCAAAATGATATAAATGCCTTGAAGAATGAAACAGAGACATTGAGAAAGGAGAACCAAATTTTGAAAGATTCATTGACAAAATTCTCAAACCCGGGAGAAAATGTATAGAAATTTTTGAGAATGACCACTCAAGTTTATAAGAGAGGTCTTGGATTTGTAAAGCACATTAATGTCAAAATAAATAAAATAAATGCTCCTATTTGGATTAAGGCTTCTAGTACATCAAATGTGAGTGGACATTTTAAGAAGCTTGTTGATAAATCATGGACAAATATACCTACTCGGCAACCAAAGAGTTATCATGGTACTCCAACCTATGCTAGAATCACTTACCATTATTGTAATAAGTTTGGACACAAAATATATCAATGCAAGGCAAGAAAAATGGTTTATAATGGAGTTAAATTAGTTTGGATGCCAAAGAGACACATCTAAGGTAGAACCAAGTCTTCTTGAGTTCCTATGCATTATGGTACTAACATTCATGGACCCATAACATGGGTGCCAAAAGGAAAGAAGATATCATATTTGTGATGCAGGTTTTTATTTCAAACAAGTACAAAGTCATCTAGAGAATGAATAACATGAATTGTAAAAGAAAGGGGGAGTTGAGCAAAATAGCAATGATAACTTTTCTTCAAAGATAAGTAAAGGTATGTTGCTCTCCTAAAGAAATTAATAAACAAGTGGTACCATAGTCATATTATAGATCATATGCTTGACTCAAAATGAATGATTTGTATGAAAAAAAGGGAAGAGTGTAGTATGAACCTATTTTATTTGTGCTACCTATTTTATATGTCTCATTTATGCTACATTTTTGTTGATTGACAAAAAGGGGGAGAGAGTGTAGTATGAAAATATCTTAAGAAAAGAGAATAATATTGCATATAACTTAGGGGGAGAAGTATTTCCATCTATATGGAAAGAATATATATTATTTTGCGCTTATTGATGAAAATCATGATCTTCATGTAGACATATCTGTGAATCATTTGAAAAGGGAACATATTTCAATTAAGTTTTGTCAATCATCAAAAAGGGGGAGATTGTTGATCATATGCTTGCTTTAAGAATGATTAATTTGATTTTGATGATTAACAAATAATTGAAATATCATTAAAAAGGATCTAATAAATTTGTCTAAGTGTTCTAAGATATTTTGTCTCTAATTATGTGTATAAAAATAAAAATGTGAAATAATTTAAGTTTTAAGAGTTCAAAGTTCATGAATTGCAAGTTCAGCAAAGTGAAGTCTCAGCCCAAGTCGACTTCACTTGCGACTTGGGTGAAGTCCCAGACCCAAGTCGACTTCGCCTGCGACTTCGGACAGACAGCAAAGTGAAGTCTCATCCCAAGTCGACTTCACTTGCGACTTGGGTGAAGTCCCAGACCCAAGTGGACTTCACCTGCAACTTCGAAAGCAAAATTCTGGACAACAAGTTTTAACAATACGAAGTCGCATTCCAAGTCGACTTCACCCATCCGAAGTCGAATCCACTCATCCGAAGTCGACTCCACTTGCGACTTCAACTCGTAACGGTCGAAAATTCGAACGTTGGAGCTCTAGATGCACGTGAACCTCCACTCCAACGGCTAGAATCTTTTTTCCTCTATATATACCATTGATGTATGAACGTTAAGGAAGAGAGAAGGAGAAAAGAAAGAGGAAAACACAAGTTGGGCTTTCATCTTCTAATATTCAAGTGTGTTGAAGTTATTTGAACAACTATTGAAGCTTCAAGTGCTACAACTTCCAAGTGTGCTTCCAAGATTATCATCTCCACATGATAAGGAGCTTCCGGTGCTTATCGAATACACGTTGTAAAGTGTAATTTCTCTTTTATTTATTTGTTTTATGTTGTTTCCTTGGATCGGTATTGGAGACCGAATTCAAGAAGAAGCAAAACAGGGGGTTGGTTTGAGTTTGTCTCACCAATAGATTGGACTTGGTTGGTTGGAGTTGGTCTCACCAACAAGTGATTATTGTATATGCCCCTAGAGCTAGAATCTAGAAGAGAGCGGGTGCTCTAGATTGTATTGAAAATACAATAGTGGAACCCAAGACACAACGAGTGTGTGCTTGGAAGAGTGAAGTAGGGAAGGTTGCTCGAACCACTATATATTGTTGTCTCTTATTTGGTTTGATTGCTTGCATTTTATATTCCATCCGCACCCTCTCATTCTATCTCATATCACGTTTCATCAAGGGGATTGAAATTATAAGGGGTTAAGTTTTAATTTACTAAAGAATTTTTTAAGAACCCAATTCACCCCTCCCCTCTTGGATTTTGCCATTAACTCGGGACCAACACGTACAAATACATAAAATAAAGAGAAGTCCACTTCTACTAGACAGTTGCCATCTATTTGGCCCAAACCATGCCCGCATGACTTTCCTGCAGTGACAATGTCGAAACCACCAAATTGTCTAACTTTCAATCTTGTGACTTGAAAGACCTTGAACGTCATCCATCAGCATTAGGGACCCAGATTGCCTGGTATCCTACCACCATTTTCTTTGAATTTCTTGATTCACCCTTGATTCTTCAACAGAAACAATACATTTGAGATGAATCCCAAGCTTGTGCAAGGCCACTCCCACCCCTCCAATGCCACTAAATAGACATAGCACCTTTACACCATCTGGATAGATCTCCTTCAAGGGGGAAAGATGATAACCCAACTTGTCTGTTTGGAAGATATTCTTGAGAGACTTTAGTCTCCCTTCTAGATGCCTGTCTCCAATCCGAGTATGGCCCACTGGGTAACTAAGAATGCGCTCCACTTGATTAACCCCAATTGCACTCAATTGATGCTGGCCAACCCATATAAGATTCAAAATCTTACATCGATGGAGGATGTCCATCTGCTGTTCCTTTGACAGTACCCCTCTTGAATCCACCAATATACTCCCCAGACGTTCACATATTTGAGATAGGCCCATGGTTTCACAGTTGATGCAATTCAGCTGCTTTCTTGTATCCCATGATGGCCACCATTTTTTGTATGTGGGAGGGCATCTTCAATGGTCATGGATGGATGTGAAACAATGTGACATCTACTGTTGGTGGGAAGATTGTGCACATACCCTTCTTTTCTAATCAAGGTTGAAAAGAATTGAGAATGGACAAATTCTGGCTCAACTCCATGTAAAAACTGGGATATCTTCCTCCATGACTCTTAGGTAATGTTTGCAACATTCCCATAAAAAATGGCGGTGTACCCACCAAATGATAATGATTTTTGTTGAGTATAGGCTGCTCAGGCACTTCAAATTTAAGATGCATGACTTCATCCATTTCAAGGAATGCCTGACATGCTTCAATCTTCATGCCCCTTACTTCTAACATAGAAGTACCATAAAAATCGAATTCATGATCAGCAAGCTCAGATTTCATCATTTTCTCCTTCATATTTTTCAAGAATCTATCATTTGCATGACGATTGGGATTTGAGCTCGATGATTCGCCTTCTTCTGATTTTATGTGAAAAGGTTGCTTTTTAGGATCGTCAATGCAGTGACCATTAGACCTTGAATTGGTATCATTCCGTGGACTGTACCTTACCTTATGTACAGATGACCACTGCAAAAATAAAATAAGTCACCCTACAAAGAAAAAGCTTATGAGGAGCTATTACAAATATAAATATAGTATATGTATGCAATAAAATTTTAAGCAGGCAGCCATCGATTTTCTTGATGGGATCCATTATCTTGGCTTGCATTGATAGATTTGCTCAAACTTTAAACTTTACATCTAATTTTGAGTTATCTATTATCATATATTTTACATTTAATGTATGCATCAAAGTTATTAACATATAGATCAATTTGATAAGTAGTTTCACTCCCTGCTCAAGGGGTCCATCATCTTGGCCTGCACTGACAGATTTTCTCAGACTTTTAAAAATAGAATGTGATCATCGTTTATACCTAATTTCGAGTTATCCATTATCACATTTTACATCTAATGTACGCAGCAAGTGATCAACATATAAATCAACTTGATGAGTAGTTTCAATCAAGTGATTAACATATAAATCACATATTTTACATCTAATGTATGCATCAAGTGATTAACATATAGATCAACTTGATGAGCAGTTTCCATCAAGTGATTAATATATAGATTAACTTGATCTGCGGTTTTCATTATGTGATTGACATAGAGATCCCTCCCTCCCTCTCTGCTTCTTCCCCACTCATGCTACATAAGTACCCTATTGGGATTTATTGAATTAATATATTATTTTGATGTGCAGCTATGCCCTTGCCATAGATTTCCAGGGGCGAGTGATTGATGCATAAGAAAGTCATGCGTCGAATGCAAAAGATGAGTACAAAGAGGCTCATCGCCTTCTTGAACAACCGAAAAAGAAGGCTAGAGCTTCGAGGAGCGAAGTTACTAAAAATGCTTTACCCTTGCCTTCCACATCAAGAAAAATCTCCCAATCTGATGTCAAGGTCATTAGTACAATGAGGTACTAATGTCTATGATAATGCTAGTGAGATGGATAGTCTTTTATATAAGGTATTACCCAAAAGAGAAATCTGTTGCAAAAGAAAATATAACTCTAATGTTGTTTCCATACAACAAATTTGGAAGGGAAGTTGGCAATGCTCCTATCAGTGTTAGGTTTTAATGTTCATCACACAGGAACCTTCGGTGGTCTAATCAACTGAGCACACCACATTACCGAAGCTTCTTTGGCCAATATATGACAATATTGTGGTGAACAACAATTGTATCAATTCAAAACTGCATATTCATTTTCATGGTCATGCTTTTTACTTGCAAGGTTGGGATAGTCAAAATAGTCTGGTGATACTAACATTCTACAACCATATATAAACTAAGATAGACTTGACAACCCATACAAATTGCAACAAGAGCCATTAAAAAGTTTAGGAACGGAATATATCTAACTGTCAACCCATCCTATACTCTTAATAACAAAGATGGTTCAGGCCATTTGACACTTCATTTCCTCTTCCTGCAGCTGACGCTCAAACCATATATCTACATCTGCCCAAACTGAAAAAACAAATACAATAAAAAAATTCTACATCTCCATCAGTACATGTAAATGACTTTAAAGTTACCTAACTTGGAGAATAAAATAGTTGCGTTTCAGCACTTCTTAATTTTGTGGTTAAACAATAATCTTGAATGTCAAGGTCAAATTCTGCAATCAGTAAGGCCTTTCTCGAAAAAGGTAGAGAAAGATCTGCCTTACTAATCCCATTGAGAAATCCTTTTTGTTACATTTTCTACCAATCCTCTTTTAATAGTTTTTGCTCATGTACTTGATTAGGGATAAGTTTGGGCCTTATCTAGGCAATATTCCAACTGTTTTGTTTGCAATCTGTACTTCAGAATTACAGGTGAAAACATGCATTATGGAACTCCCACCTACCTAAAATCTCAAATCTTGATTCCTGAAGGGTCATCAAGTGGTTCTGCTGTGGCTGTTGCAGCTGAGCTTGTCGATTTTTCACTAGATAGAATGGTAGATTTTAAATTCAGTTTGATGCTTACAGATTTTAGTGCAGAGGATTGTATGAGTTTCAGAAAGAAGAGAGATACTTGGAGAGGGAGGGACGGTTGGGACGAGGGAAGGAAATCAGGAGAGAAAGGGAAGAAGAGGGAGGGAAATCGAGGGAGAGAGGGAGGGGGTAGGAGGGAGAAAAATCAGGAGCAAGGGAGAGAAATCGGGAGAGGGAGAGGGAGCATTTACCTATCGGGGTGGATGGTGCCGCTACCGGGTGGAGGGTGCCGCTACCGGGTGGAGGGTGAGGGAGCAGGGGAAGAGGGAGGGGGCAGGTGGGAGGGAAATCGGGAGGGAGAACTCAAGAGAGAGGGGGAGCATTTACCTGTTGGGGTGGAGGATGCCGCTGCCGGAGGGATCCATAGCCCAAGCACAGCGGGAGCAATAGAGAGAGAGAGAGAGAGAGAGATCGCGTGTCGAGAGAGAGAGAGACAGTGGGAGAGAGAGAGGGAGACAAGAGAGGTGAGGGAGGAGACCGACCAAAAATTTTCAGCACTGACAACCCGAGCGGGAGACTAGAGAAGTGCGAGAGAGAGTGTCTAGGGGGAGAGAGAGCGAGCAGGAGACGAGAGGTGAGGGAGAGTGTCGAGGGAGAGAGAGCGAGTGGGAGAGAGCCTGCGTTCGAGGGAGAGAGACAGCGAGAGAGAGGTGAGGGAGGGCTTCGTTCGGAAATGTTTGAACTGACAGAGGGCTGAGATGTATTTTTTCAGGCATTAATGCCCCTGCTGCGGCGCAGTCAAATGGACGATTCATCCAACGGTCGAAGCGAGCTCCGCACGATTCAACGACGTTGAGGGCTAGTCGGAAACATTAGGTTCGACCGACCGGTGGTAAATGATCAGAACTCAACTAAGTCAAAAGGTAAAACGGAAGTGAGGAAAGGCAAGAAAAAAAGTGCTAGCAATTCAATTGGTTAGGCAAAAGATCACATTAATCACGCCCACAAAGTGTTAGAAGCATGAGAAGGAATCATTATCAGTTCCTACCACGCGTATCCCTTACACGTTGCCAAACACGTATAAATTCATAAAACAAAGAGAAGTCCACTTCTACTAGATAGTTGCTATCTATTTGGCCCAAACCATGTCCGCATGGATTTCCTGTGACAATGTCGAAACTACCAAATTGTCTTATCAAACTTTCAATCTTGTGACTTGAAAGACCTTAAATATCATCCATCAGCATTAGGACCCCAGATTGTCTAGTATCCTGCCACCATTTCCTTTGAATTTCTTGATTCACCCTTGATTCTTCAACAGGAATAATAGATTTGAGATGAATCCCAAGCTTGTGCAGGGCCACTCCCACCCCTCTAATGCCACTAAATAGACATAGAACCTTCACACCATCTAGATAGATCTCCTTCAATGGGGAAGATGATAACCCAATGTGTCTGTTTGGAAGCTATTCTTGAGAGACTTGAGTCTCTCGTCTTGACGTCTGTTTCCAATCCGAGTATGGCCCACTGGGTAACCAAAAATCCTGCTGTTTCCACACTTTTCTTGCGGACTCCCTTAACACACTACTATTGGTTTGAACAAATTTTAGTCATGAATCTTAAAACCGATAAATTTCATATTATGTACTCAACAAGGATTCATCAATATACATGAAAATTTAAAAATAAAAGGGTCATCTCTGATTGTCTTATGACTTTTTACACAAATTGTGGTTATGCCTCTGATGCAAAACACGTTGCCAATGTGCCTATGTATATGAAAAATATTTGTAATTATGCCTATGATAAGTACGGACCTCTTGCTTTTTCTAAACCATGATACTTTTGATAAATTCAAGTCACTTAATTTTATTAATTTTATATACTTAAGATACCAAAAATCAACTTGATTTAATACCTTTGTGAGCCCTAATTAATTAAAAAAATTCTCCTTGATTGTTGAGATTGCTTTAAAGTTGCACATGGCCCACCAAGGTGTTAGATCAAGGTGATTTTTGGTATCTTAACTAAATTAACATCAACAAATATAATGAGTATTTTAGGTTTATAAAAATATCATGATCTATAAAACTAAGACATTCATACTTGTCATAGAATGAAATATTCATAAGCACATTTGTAGTAAGTTTTACATCATAGACATAACTACAATTTGTGTAGAAGGATGAAGATATGAGAAAAAACGAGTGATCCTTTAATGGGTAACAAAAACTTATGAATTATCTAAGAGTAACATCATTTAAAATAAAATTGAAATAATTTTGAATATTGATAGACAAATGATCATTTAATGGTAACAAAAACCTATGAGTTGTCTAAGAGTAACATCATCAAGAAATTTTTTTTAAAAAAAACTTAAATATTGGTACAAACTTATAAAATGTGTGTTTGGAAAGTGATAAAACTTTTGATAAAAAGTTTTTTGTGTAAAAGTTTATGAAACATGAGAAAATAATGCAATAAGGAGTAAAGAGAATAAAGTTAAATAGGTTAAATGTATTAGTAGTTGTGTAAAAATGATTGAAATGTAGGATAATTGTATAGAAAGAAATGAAGAAATAATTGAAAAATAGGGTAGTTGTGGAAAGTGAAAAGTTTTAATTATTAACAAACAACCCCAAAGTATACAAGCAAATGAACCATTAATTGTCAAATTCAGTAAATCTCATCTTGAGATACTTCCACACTCTGAACCAAATCCTTATTTAAATTACACGTACTAAATTCTTTTCCCTGCACGTATCCTTTCAAACCTTTATCTTTTCTATATTTCAACTTGTTGTGGATATTTTCGAAACAACTCAATCTTTATTAAAAGAATTTTGATGCCATGGCCAAAACTTGACTTGGTTTTTGGATTCAACTTTCACCAACTAAAGTTGATGATTTGTTTTTGATTCTACATGGCACAACTCCTTTAATATCTTGCATAACACAGATGGTTGATGTGGCAGCATAGAATTTGATATCCTCGGGTTATGAGAAATGGTTTTGTGAGCATTGGATTTCAATTACTTGTTGTTGCATGAAATCCTATATGGCTGTAAATTGAGGTGCACAACTCTTATGTGGTTTGGATTTAGTTTTTATACACACAATCCAATTGTAGTGAGTGCACACATGTACACGGAGAATTAGTGTTGTGCACGTCATCCAAACTTACAAAATGGGCTTCATTGCCATGTCATTTCATCCATCCAAGAATCAGTCTTCAAATTAGAAAATCAAAAGTGCTTTCTCGATATTAGTTTTGCTGGATTCAACTCCATTCAAAAAGCTATTTGTGCCAAGTGTTCTAGTGCTAAAAGAGATGCTACTTTCTCTATTTGGTATTGGTTTCACCTTTTATATTCTGGGGGCATCTGCAATAATACCCTAAGCAGTAGTGAGGTAGCATATATTACCTTTAAGAAACTCACTTTGTAACCCGCCTAAAGTGAAATTGAGTTTGCTTTTTTGTTCTCACTTTGCTTAATATTCCCTTATATTTTCCCATTTTTCTGTATACTTCCCCAACGAAAGCCTCAATGTGATGTATTTCCTAGTCCTGGTTACTCACTAGGGATCTAAAGTTTAGTTTCCCTCCTTATATAACAGGTAGGTGCCCCTTCAAAGCTCTCCTAAATTTATACATTCCTATCAATAAACTTTGATCTTGCCAAAGATCTATTTCAATATCTAATTTGCCCCATGCACATCTTGTGAACATGTTATGCTTTCGCTCAATATCTTTCTACCTAAGCATCGCCCTTCTTGTTGCCATTTGAAGAATTTTCCTTCAATTTGAAAGCTACCAATCCATTCAGAATTTGGACAAGTCTGGAAGAATGATAACCCATTTGTCCCATAACAGCAGTTATTGGCATTCTTTAGTGGGAGAATTACTTCATCGTCTTCAGCACATGACTTGGCAATTTGGTCGGCAAAGATTGAATCGGCCAGCTCTGCAATTGGAACTTCTTCACCGAAAAGCATGAAGCCTTAAAAATGTTAATTATCACATTAAACAGATGAAAGATACTACTTTGATATTAAAGTCGATATGCTAAACTATATCAGTTGCTTGATGACATTTCAAAATGGGTCCCTAATTCCAATGCCCCAGTCATAAAGATATTTTACCCGCATAAATTTATGAGATTTTTAAAATTATGCCTACAAAGTTTGACCAATACTGCGTCCATATCCCTAGGTTCACAGAAATTGCAAATACACCCATAAAATTTGCATAAAATTACAAGCATGTTTCTATTGCAACGCCATTAGAATTTTTCATAAAATGATGATAATGTTCTTTAAGCTAAGGGATACACTTGCAATTTTTGGAAATACTGTAAATATATTTGCAAAAAATTTAAAATGATAATATACATTAAAATAATAAAATAATGAAATAGCAAATAAGTCTACAATATTTGCAAACATTGTGAGTGTAAAGCTTAGCTTAAAGTGCTTCTCGTCATATTACAAAAAGTTCTAATGGTATTGTAAAATATTGAAAATAATTTTTGCATTTTTGCCTCTCCAGACATGTGGGCCCCACGGGATAAGATAGGATGAGATAAGAACTCTCCTAGATAGGGTAGTTAAGATAGAATTTAATTTTGAAACAAATTATCTCCACGGGATAAGATACGATAAGATAAGAATTATCATAGATAAGATTTATTAAGATAAAATCTAATTTTAAAATAAATTTTATCTTATTCCTATCTTCCTATCCCTTAGAAGCTACGGGACTTCTATAAATTAGGATGGAGACTTGATAAATGGGGATGATCGTAAGAAGGTTTGGGAGGTAAAGTGGCGCAAGGAGAAAATTTATTTTCTTCAAAGGCAAGTGAGATTTTATTGAAGATTGATTTTAGTTCCATATTATGATTATTTTTATACAATTATTATGCATAAAGCATGTATATTATATGTATTATAATTTTTAGACTATGCTTGACATATTTAAAATTTTATAATCCTAAATTTTGCAGATAAATATGTTGAATTTATGCTTGAAATTATATGTATTGAGATTTTGAATGCATTTTATTAATGCATTAGTATGTTATAAATATGTGTATCGAAATTATTTATTCATGATGTGAGTTAATTATATGTGTAATAATGCTTATGTATAATATTAAACGGCGTAAAATCTCATATGTTCCTGACTGAAATTCGTATGGGAAGAATTTCCGTGAGAAGTGAATTCATCCGTGAGAAGAATTTCCAAAATGATGCATTCGTCAGAGGTGCAGAACTTTCGTTAGAGAGTTTGCTTTTGGGTTTTATGCAACCAATTTTTTTTGGTTGCATTTGATGAATTTGATATTTTAATGACTTTAATGCTTCTAACGTTTAAATATTCTGGATTAAAATTGATGTGCAGTCATCACAGAAATACAGGCTAAGTGAGAGATGCCTGGGTGGGTCCCATATGCAGGAAAAGTAATGATGAAATGGCTTAATATGGGCCGTTTAATCTATTTTATTATGATTTATTCATTTGAACTCCGATTTGAATGATCAAATAGTCTATTTCTATGTTTTTGATGCTTCTGGACTCAATGGAAGGGTTTGATTTTGCATTTGAGGCCTAATTTTTAAGATATTAAATTAAATGATTATTTTATCATTTAATTAAGTTATAAATGGGCTATTATCCATTTTCAAATAATTTTCTACTTGCTAGTCATGTTGAGACTAACCCATTATTTTTACAGGTGTACCAAATCAAGTGGGACACTAGCGTTTTGAGATTTATAAGAAGATTTTCAAGAATAATTATTTCTATTTATTTATTTTAAAGGCATGTATTGAGAATGATAGACTTGTAAATTTTTTTTTATGCCTTGATGTAATAATGGGAACATGACTAGTGGAAGTGGAATTTTTGAAATTTTTATGAAATTATAATAATTAATTTTGCCATAAATGTGTGATTGATCTTGGGAAATTGCATTAAATACACGGGCCGGGATCACTTTTCAGGACCGGTATGTTACAGGTATCCTAACGGAAGAGATCCACTTGCAATTTTATGCAAACTATGTAGACATTTTTATAATTTCGGTAAACCTAAGAACACAAATGCAATATTGGTTAAACCTTGCCAACTGTCTGCAAAAATTCATGTAATTTATTCTCCATGGTCCGTCTTCGTCATTTAATGACAAATATATAGCATTCTGATAAAAATTTAATTTTCAACTTTGTCAAAAAACAATAACCAAATTTTTTTTCCGAAGATAACTGATGATGCGGGTGAAAATTGAAAACTGACCAAATTTATCAATAGCAGCAAAAAATTCTTCCTTCGTGAAGCCCATGTCAAGCAAGGGAAGTGTCTTATCCATAGTCCCAAACAAACTGTCAGTAGTAATTATCTGAAAATTAGCAACAAAATTCATGTTAGAAAGCATTCTAAAGGACAGAGAACCATGGATGAGTGATGATGGATATACAAGCCAAAAATGTACAGAATAGATGCAGCCATATAGACACCAAGAACTCTTTACAGGCGGGAATATTTTTTCCACATCAATTATTCCTACATGCAAGAGCATTATGGTAAGTGCTTTACTTTATCTATGAAATAATTCATAGATTATACTTGCAAACTCCATTTATAGAATGCAATGAAGAACTAGTTTTGATAAGCACAAATTCAGGAAAACACATATATGTAGCATTGCAAAAAATTTCAGAGAAAAGGTTGTATTTTTAGCATTATCAAAAAAGCAATCAGCACCACAACGAACAGTGCCATCGTGGTAAGACTCGATGCCTCACATCTGGGTGGCATGAGTTCGAAATGCGCTGTCCACATATTTTGTGTGGTTTTCACATTGTCTCCCCATGTTGTGGGGGGTTTTATAATTCCCTCCAGTGTGGGGATTTAGAAAAAATATCCTCCGTGTTGTAAGGGTTATGAATGTACTTGATTGTAATATCAGTTGTCATTTTGTATACAAATCTCAAAAAGAAATCAGCATATTCTAGGAGACACCAAGAGAGTTGAGATTATTGGAAGCATTTGATAGCTTACTATGAAAAGTAAAGATTCACATTTAGTGAATGTATGGAACTTCTCACTTGATAGGGAACCTACCAAATGTGAAACTTCACTTCAGAATCAGCTCTTGGGGCAGTTAAAGATGATGGGTGAGACTGACACTATGAATCCGCCACTGCAGTCTGTTTTCAGCCTAGACAGGTTAGTGACATGTAGCCAAGAAATCAAAATTGGCATACAGGGTATGCTGCAAGCAAAGAACTAGGTGTCAAGAACTTGCACATACCCAAGAAACTCACATCTAAAGATTGTCGATTAATACAGGTGATGTAGGATGGGTAGAGAAGAAAATAGAAGAAAGAGGAAGTAACCTCTAAAGAGATGAGAATAGAAGAAGGAAGGTAGAAGGAGTAGAAGAAAAAGGAGAAAGATAAAGAAAAGAGGAGTAGAAGGGAAAACCAAAGAAACACTTCTTTATGATTCTCAAAACTGATGCCCCTTTAGAGCTTACAAGGGTTGTATTTATAGGTGAACATACCACCTAATCTTAGCAAATGAAATCCTTCTAGAAAAAGAAATTGTATATTTTAAGTAAACTTCTTAAGGAAGTAAATTTAAAATAAATACGAGTACCGATCTTTTCAGACCGGTCGGAAATCCGGTGATTTCCGACCGGTCAAAAAATATATTTTTTTGCTTTTTTTTTTTGAAATTTTTTTTATAAACATATTAATCTAATTATATTTAATCTATAAACCAAGTTTTATCATTTTTAGATATGTATATATATTTATTTTGGATGTTTAAATACAAGGATATTTAAGTCATTTTAAATATTCTTAAAATGACTTAAATACCCCTGTATTTAAAAATCCAAAATAAATATATAGATATATCCAAAAATGTTAAAAATTGATTTATAGATTAAATATAACTAGATTAACATGTTTATAAAATTATTTTTCAAAAAAAAATTCAAAAAATATATTTTTTGACCGGTCGGAAATCACCGGATTTCCGACCGGTCTGAAAAGATCATTCCGCAATAAATACATGCTTATTTTAAACAGATTCTGAAACATCCTAGGAAAATCCTTCTAGAAAAGAAAATTGTATATTTTAAGTAAACATCTTAAGGAAGTAAACTTAAATAGATATATGCTTATTTTCAATATATTTTAAAATATCCTGGGAATCTTCTAATATCTTTCAAAAATAGCAAAATCTTTCTAAAATATCCTAGGATTATTTCCTCTTTATATGATTCTTGTGCCTAGAATAGACAGATTTGAAATATTACTTTCTATTTTTATCAATTCTCTCTGCCTTCGAAAAACTCGCCACTGGAGAGTTCTCACTTTGATACTGCTCAAGAACATGCGGATCCAAGTGGCGTAGGTCATCTTCACTAACCATGTAGCATCAGAATCAAGTTTGTTTTTCCACTTGACAAGAAATCTTTGCATAATACCTAATCCAGTATTGACAAGTTCATCTTGTAGGATATTCTCTATCTTATCTGAAAAAATAGATGGTACTCGTAGAAGTATAGACACATGTGATGATAATGAATTGTTATCTGTTGAAATTCCTACAGACAAACTTGGAGGCTCGAAAGTACCTTAATAAGGAAACAAATCCTCTGTATTGAAAGTAAAACTAATTTCTATATCTGAAGGCAAATCAAGTTCATATGCATTGGATCCCAATTTTCTTAAAACATGAAAGGGACCACTAGCTCGTGCATGCAATTTCTTAAAAGAATTTTTAGGATATCTTTCTTGACGTACACGAACCATGACATAATCCCCAACATCAAATTCTTGTTTTCTTCTATGAACATCTACAACAAACTTATAATTTTCATTGCTTAGAGTAATCTTTCTTTTAACATCAACATGAACATCTCGAACGTGTTGAGCAAAAGATTCAGCAGTAGCAAATGAACGGGTATCAATAGGTAAAAGAATTAAATCGATGAGAGCTCGAGGAATATAACCATAGACAATTTCAAAAGGAGATTTCCCAGTAGAACGATTGACTGAATTATTGTATGCAAATTCGGCAATAGCCAATACAGAATCCCAAGTTCCAATATGTTCTCCCACCAAAGTCCTAAACAAATTTCCCAAACTCCGATTGACTACCTCAGTTTAGCTATCAGTTTGTGGATAAAAACAGATGAAATTTTTAATTTGATACCCGAGAGTTTCCACAATGTTTTCCAAAAATAGCTTACAAATTTAACATCCCGATCATAGACGATGGAAGTTGGTAAACCGTGAAGCTTAACAATTTCTCAAAAGAATATATGAAGCATCAACAGATTTAGTACATGGGATAAAATGAGTCATTTTTGAAAATCTATCAACTACCACAAGAATTGAATCAAATCCTGGAGAGGTTTTAGGTAATCCAAGAATAAAGTTCATACTTATGTCTTGCCAAGGAAACGTTAACTTCGACCGACTGGTCGTAAATGATCGGAACTCAACTTTGGCAGATGGGGGACAACGACTTCATGGGTGTGAGCAAAGTATAGATGATGAAAGATTGAAGAGACAAAAGCGATTTCAAGTGCCACCCATGTGGTACCATCAATGACCTAATAGGTAATGGGGCAGCATGGTGGGGCCTGTCAAATGTCTTTCATTAGTGGAAGTGAGAATCCGAGTGCATAGCAGGCAGAAAATTTGGCACGCGCACGAGTAAAATCATTTTCCACTAGAAGGATCAGAATTTCCTTCACGTTCCTTTTTTTTTTTTTTTTTTGGCTGGCAGAAGTCGTTGGAAGGTTAGGAGATGCATACAATACAATATTGCAAGCCCATAATTCAGGCCAACAAAAGACGGTGACCTTCTTTTCTTTTGTTAAAAAGGACAAAAACAAAGTGAAAGGCGCCGAGAGAATATTAATCAAATTCCATCACCGTAATTTTTTTTTTTTCTCATCTTTTGACAATTAATTTTTGACTAGTTCATTGAACGTCATTGGACAATTAATAAGTGATTTTGATACATTTGATGTAAAGGGGATGCTTTCTGTGATAGGATTTTTAAGAGGTACCACAGTAGTGGATGCCGACCGTCCTGTGTGAACGGTCTGTGGAGCCTGCTCATTCCACGTCGTCGCCTGACGTGGTGACACCCACTCCGCCTCGCGTCGTTGGCAGCGCGCCCTATCATGGCGCTATGGGCTTCACGGACTCTCTCTTCTGGACGGTGTGTGTCCAGTCCTGATCTGCTGCCCAAGAAACTCTCATCCAATGCTATTTTCGGGTGCGTTTGGTTCGCAGCTAAAGTTTTTAAGCTTTTGCTGCACACGTGTCATCACTGACGAGGAACCGTCGCATGAGCCAAACAAAGTGGCGGGCGTCCGTTATTTGAGCTTGGTAGCCCAGCGAACAAATGTAACTGTTAACCTGGGCTATATGCCCCATTTATTATTATTATTTTCTTTTTCCATAGATTTATTAATATAGGTGTATTTAAACAAGGCTTGTGATTTAAAATTCAAATATATATATATATATATAAATGATACGACTTTATTTATAAATTAAGTACACCTATATCAATTGGTCCCATTTCTATAAAACTCCTTTCCTATATAATCTCTTCCATTTTTAATATCTTGATGATTGATAAAAAATCTACTCAATCTATTATATTTAACATCATTCCTAGTATGTTGACAACTTTTTTATTTGTCCAATATCAATGTGAATGGGCCCCATTGAAAAT
This sequence comes from Annona cherimola, assembly GCA_030490835.1. Lineage (NCBI taxonomy): Eukaryota > Viridiplantae > Streptophyta > Magnoliopsida > Magnoliales > Annonaceae > Annona > Annona cherimola. The sequence continues at coordinate 23,955,583 of CM059972.1, read as the reverse complement.
CAATGTAATAAAATGGTTTAATATTAAATATCAATTTTAAAGTTATATTTTCAACACTTAAACCATCTAAAATATCATTTATATATGGACAAATGATATTATAAAACATTGTTACATTCTAATACTTGTGTAAATGAATCTAAGCGTTTTTCATAATTTACACATGAATTATATATATTCTTCAACAAATGTGGCCTCATAAACATACTCGAATGAGATAAAACCTAGTTTTCTAGATAAACACATAGTGTTAAATACAATGAATGAATTAGATTTTCCATCAAAGATCGAAATCTTAAAATTTAGAGGAGTTACATAGTTCCACTCGAACAGAGCCCTATATTAATAGGATTATGGAAAAAAGAAAAAAAATTAAAAAGAAGGGGTATATAGCCTAGGTTAACAAGATCATACCTCTTATCTATTTCCATATAAATAATCTCACAGATTAGAAAATTAAACATTGACTTCCTAGAATTTGAAGTCACCTCATTCGACTTGCAATGGACTCTGCAGCATTCATAAACAACATGTGGATATACCAAAGATCTCTTGATGGTTTGAATTTAATTTTTGGGCAGGGTAAGTGGCCTATAAAACCCCGTAGAAGAAACTTGCAAAGTCAAAAAGAGATTTTGGCTCCTGGAATACTAAATTCTTTTAATAAATTTCAAGACAATTATGTAAAAATTAGTAGATCATCGATCTTTTCTAGCAGTTGTGGGAAGGGGAATTTCTCCTGCCAAAGTCATGGGATGGGTAGGATGACTACGATCCATAAAAGTGAGGCATGTGCAAACCAAGCCAATGGATCATTCTTAGATTCCTATATGTTTGCAAGCTGGCCCACAAAATGAAAGTACCACTGCTCATCCAAAAACAACTGGTAGACCAAAAGTCAGAGAAAGGAAACATGGTGATTTGAAAGAATACATTGTTACACATTTAAGGAAATGGCCAAGTCAAAATCAAAGACTTGAATAACAAAACCCAAAAAAGCAAGAAATTAAGAACAAAGAGTTACTGCGATGGGCCTGGTGCACCTGAAGGATATTGGTTCTGCGCTGCTGGGGGAGGTGGGGGTGCAGTGACTCCTGCTGGGGGTGGTGGATATGGCGGATGGTGTGGTTGATAAGTCGGAGGATGCATATATCCGTATGGCGGGTAGTAATGCGGGTAATAGCCCTGCTGAGGAGGTGGTGGACCGTGATAAGAATAATGCCCTTGAGGCATGGGTGGCCTTGGTGGCTGTGGTAGCAGGGGTTGCTGCTGATCTGCACCTGTTTTAGCATCACCAGATCCACTAGAATCTTGTGAAGGCACAAGAGCGCCCATCCTCTGAGGATCCATCGATGGATATAATGTGCGATCCGTTGGCACCGGTGGTGGTATGTTGAAGTAGTGCATTGGTGGCTGTTCCTGAGTCCCAGGTGGTGGGACATGTTGACTCTGCTGCTGAGAAATAACAGACCTGGGCAACATCCCAGTATGGGCCACCACCCCTTGCGCCACAGACAATGCATCTTGATTCTCAGATTCCAGCTTAGGGGCCTGGGGCTTTCCCCACATTAGCTTCAGCCTCAGGCCCTTTATAACCAGCTTATTTGAGAGCTCCTCAGCAGCTTTCTCAGCTCCCTCTCTTGTTGTGTATGTCACGAATGCACAAGCACGCTGGAGTACCATGCGCACAGATTCAATCTCACCATGGGCATAGAAGTGGTCTCTCAAGTCCTGTTCGGTGATTCTAGCATCAAGCCCACCAACATACAATGTCTTAATGCTCTCGTCATCAGGAGGTACAAGAGAGGGCATCTCACCAGCCTTGCTTAGAAGCTTCAGTGCAACAGGATCGTTGACCCTGCAAGAATAAAAACCATTCATCATCAGGACTATTATGAAGATCAACACCCTTACATCAGTTTTTGGTTGAACAATAAAGATCATTTTGACTACTGAAAATTGTATCATTTCGATGGGATCACAACATAGAAAACGCTGGGTAATCCCAAATGGGGGAAAAACTGGGCCAAACCACAAAACATGAGGTTGGAAAAAGGGGCAGGGAAGGCTATGAGAACCTTCACAATCATGATCCAGGGTAAATTGTTTCTCAATTATTCCACTTCCAAACAAGATATTCTGCCTCAAAGTTTGATTTGCACATCTCAAAAATATGAATTTCCACAAAACAAGGTCAAATTAAGTTTTCACCGTTAGGAATACACATTACGAGCAAACACTACTTGAACCATAAGGATAATTATGAGAAGTCGGGCAATAATCTGACAACTTTATGGTCATTAAACATAGTAAGGAGCTAGCTGATGTGGAACCCATGCCAAAAGCCAGACAGAGATATCAAGGTCAGTTTTCAAAACCCATGTTAACTGCAAAAGGAATACCATTCACATTCTAAAACAGAAATTAAGAAAAAAATAATAATTATAGCAGCAGCAGCAACAACAACAACAATAATATATTGCTGATAACCATCAGGCCTGCTCCATAATAAGATAAAAAGAACAGCATACCCATAGTAACGATCTTTTATATTCTGCTGAGAAAGCTCCCCAGTAATTGGCATTTCATGCCGATAAGGACACTCTGCACCGCGTGTGCATTCACCTCGCACATAGAAACTACATACATGTGCTCGGTTTCTTTTGTAATAGGGTGTTGTCCTTTGCAGCTTCAAGATAGTGTCATTTGGGCGCGCCTTTCCATATGAAGACTCATAATCTAAACCAGCTCTTGCCTACAAAAATAAAGTTCAAGAATGAAGCAAAATGATGTATCATAGTGACAATGGACAAAATCAAACCCCAACAAGAAATTGCCCAGTACTGCATGTAAGCCTTCCTGGTAGCCTGCTGCATGTTCAAGACATTCAGGCTGTGAGGAAGGTTTATACACCATAAAGTGTAGTTATAATAGTCAGGCCTACTAACAAAATAGTGGAGCAACCATTAGTGAGACAGATTATTTGTTGTCCATCAATTATCCATGACCCTCCTGATGACTGAATTCAAACAAACAGAACTACAATTAGCTATCATCAGTAAAATTCCCTGTTGTCACATAGGTTTAAAACTTTCAATCAGCCAGCATGGAGATTGATTTAGTACATTACTTTTTCCATTTGGAAAATTATGTGATCTTCTAATGGATAAATATATTAAACATACCGATTTGAGTAATGGAATAAAATGTTCTGTGACAGATTTTGCAACACAATAAAGGCAGACCATAAAAGCGAACAATATGTGGCGATAAGGCATTTACGTACCCTTCGGTCATGCTCCTCAGCAAAGTACTCCCTATTGACATCGCTCTTTGGTATAGCATCATTAGAATTTATAGAAAGAGCTGTGTCTCGAACCTGAACAGGCAAGCCATACTCAAGATCCAGGAGGCAAACTTGACATACATTTTTCAGCTTGCTGCATGTCTGGCAAACTTCTGTCTTTTTATACCTTGCATCACGGCCAGGCCTCCATCTGAAAACAGTGAATGGTCGCGTACAGATTTTGCATTCCTTGTCAAAGTCTGCCTTTGTCTGCAAACAAAATGAAAGTCCATTATATCCATTTTCTGAGCAAACCCCAATGAGATTAAAACTTAAAATGTTTAAGGGCAGTATGCATACGAATAATAAACACAATTAATGAATGGAGCTTTGTTCCCCTTAAGCAAGGCCTCAGTTTTGAGTCTTGTGAATGGAGAGACAAGCGCTGGAAGAGCTCCCACCCTTATGGGGTCCAACCTGGCTCAACTCTGAAAATCAGAGCTATGTAGATTATTATTTTTTTTAAAAAAAAAAAAAAACTATGATTATTCGCGTCTCAAGTGTTCTTCCACCATTTGGCCCCTTTTTCTCTCTTTCCTTTGTCTGGGTTTCCATGCCATTCCTCAAGGGATTGTTGTATCCTTTCCCCATTTCTCTCAAGATAATCAGCAACTTTGAGGAATTGATGTGCAGCATCATCCATGTAGTTGACTTCAATGAGATAGGATAAGGCTTAGATGCTAATTGCAATAATTATGACAAGCCATGCTTTGACAGTCTTCACAAATATCTTTGAATATTTGAAGCACTCACTGGCACTTTGGGGACACCAAAATAGGATCACAGCACAAAAATCTAAGTTGAACACAACCAAATTAAATTCATCATCGTCATCGTCGTCGTCGTCGTCATCATCATAAGTCATTCCCACCTAGGTAGGGCCGGCTGCATGGATTCCGTCGCACCGTTATTGACAATTTAAGACTAAAGTTTCTGTCATCATCATCATCATCATCATAAGCTATTTCCCACCTAGGTGGGGTCGGCTGCATGGATTCTGTTGCGCCATAAGACTAAAGTTTCTGTAATTTGTAATATTTTTAAATCTTATTTAATTACTTCTATCCTTTTTTTTTTTTTTTTTTGGTCTTCATCTCATTCTCCTACAACCTTCTCCTTGAATAGACTCTATCCTCCTAACCGGTGCTATTTCAGACTTCCTTTTAACATGACAGTTTATGGCATTAGCAACTTACGAAGATTTAGTCACCATAAGTTTAAAAAGGAAATGAACAAGGATGATAACAAAGTTAACAAAGCATTCATATAACTATGATAGCAACCAGGAATAGACGTTTGGAAGCACATGAAGATGCTGGTTCATCATGATTTCAGAATTTGTGAAAGGGATTGCAAGATAAAGAAAAAAATAAGAATTGATAATTAATTGAGCACCTTTACAACAAACAGCAACATCAATGGAAGCTACGACATCATGGAAGGGGACCCACAAACATAACTACGAAGGAAGGTGGTTACGAATTAAACATTCAAGGAGCTCTACTTCAGCTTTGTGCTCAGAAAATCCTGCCAAGAAGGCCATTTTCTAGGATTAACAACTAGCCAAAGGCATGAGACACCATTTCCGGAAAGGAATTTTCTTTTCATCCTTTGAATCCAATTCATGCACTATTGGAGGTTTATTAATATTTGTACATGAATATGCTCATCACGCTCATAGAATCACACTTAAATAGAATTATAATTATTGAATATGCAGCTGAAAAGGTAATGGTTTCTAAGATTAACAACCGGGGAAAAACAAAATAACATTCCAGCCAAGAATGCAATCTTCTAAAATTAATAACTGATGAAGAAACACAATGTAGAGAGCATATGATTGATACTACCGATAGGGTATCGACACGCTAGTTTTGAAAAAAGAACTCTTCTGGAACGAGAACAGCGACGTGTTCGCGACCCCACCCAAAATGTTAAACTTCACAAACTACTAAGCTCGACAAGGTCGATGAGTGGCACTTCGGGATTCATCGGAAAGGGCAATACGATAACACCACAGAAATTGGAAACCCTAGCAAGAAAAGCAATTTGTTTTTTTTTTTTTTTAATTTCCTTTTTCTTTCGTGTTCAATTCATTACCATGCGAACGTAGGGATTATCGCCGAGGCAGGATTCGCAGATGATGGGGAAATCCGACCGCTCCCACCCGTCCGCCTCCACATCCCTCAGCAATCGATGCGCCATCTCTCTCTCCCTCTCTCTCTCTCTCCAGAAAAAAGAAGAATTGACGCTCTATACTGATCTGGTTTAAAATCAGTGACTCACCGAGTGAGCGGCGTCATATCTCCAACAGCGATTTTCTTCGAGACAGCATTTCACCCATTTTTTAAATTTTTTTAAATTTTTTTTTTATACATTGTTAATCTAGGTGTATTTAACATATGTATCAAAAAAAAATTTAATTTTTTAAAATCGATGGCATTTTTGTAATTTATGGGTGTGTTTGGAAAAATTGTAAAACTTTCGATGAAAAGTTTTTTTATGTAAAAGTTGTCAAATTAGTAGAAAATGATGTGATATTGTAAGGGTAATGATGATGAATGAAGAAAATAAATTTAAAATAAATAGGTTAGTTGTATGGGTAGTTGCGTAAAAATGATTGAAAAGTAGAGTTGTTGTATAAAAAGATGTGTAAAAAAATAATTAAAAAAAGAGTAGTTATGGAAAGTGAAAAGTTTTAACTTGACATTTTTTTAAATTGCCAAACACACCCTATGAATGGTAAAAATGATAAAAAAATATCTAAAAGTATCTAAAAATTATAAAAATTGTTATATATGTTAAATACACCTAGATTAACAGTTGTATAAAAAAAATTTAAAAATAAAAAATAAATTTTTACACATAGGTGTACTGAAGCTAAGCACACCCAGATGCACTGTATCATGTTCTGATTTCTTTAGTGTGCTTTATTTTGATGGAGGAGGTTAACAATTTTTTTCTCCTCTATTGCACGAAGACTATTGCACCTTGCTAATTTGAAGGTTGGATCACACTTGCATTGGGGTGCCTTAGTGCACTTTGGTGCATTTAGCTTATTTTTTAATTTTTTTGAAACTTTTTTCATAAAACTATTAATTTAAGTATATTTATCGTGTGCCTTAGTAGATATTTATTTTTTATTTTTTAAAATTAGTAAAATTATTAAAATGACATTAATTTAAAAAAATAAAAATATTTATAAATCTTTAAAAATAATAAAAATTGATACATATGTTAAATATATTTAAATTAATAATTTTATGAAAAAAATTTTTAAAAATAAAAAATTATATTTACACCTATGTGCACTGAAGCTAAATGCCCTTAGGTCGATGCACCTATGTGCATAAGATTACAAGCGCATAAGATCACAACTCTACTTGTACACATACAATATCAATCTAGTGATTTTTTTTTAAAATTTTCATGTCTTATACTTACAACTCTAAATTCTGAGTACATATTTTTCCAATCTTATTTAAGTGATATAAACTACGGTAATCATGAAATAAAAGACAAACTTTCCAAATTAAGATTCAAAGCCAAGATGTCAGCAGAACTCTACGAGCCAAGACTCAAAGCCCGAACATCCCATGTCAGAGGCACGGACTTTGACGGACTAGTCCTGTGCTAGGCTGCTAGCATGCTCAAAGTGACCTTTTTTCGAAAGTCGCATCTGACTTACCAGTCTTGTTTTGGGCTTACGTTGAACGAGGGGAAATACTCCCCTTTTCCCTTCTGTTTCTACATAATTAAATTATTTTTACTCACTAGATATTTTCTGTTAAAAAATTATTTTTGAACTTTTGCCCATTTTATTACTGCAATATGATTTGTTCCCACTGACGCACAGCAGTGAATTAGGGAAAGTATTCTATATACTTTTTTTTTTCCTAATAAACGATAGCAATTCTCGCCCAACATTATTTCCATATTTCAATATCTCCACCTTTCAAATTATTTTAGGTATACATTTTCTACTTCTAAATTATTCATTTATACTTTATTGGTTATTTCCATATATTGCATACGACTTATTTATCCATTTGTTTTTTTTTTTTTTGAGTTATTTCTTATTTCTCTTCCTTTGCTTAGATTGATTTTTCTTATATTTCCTCTCGTCCCATGGGCTTGAGTTTAAATCTTGACTCTGTGCTTATTGTGATTTGTTTCATTAGTTTTCTCATCAAATTTGATATCTATTTGCCACTTTATTGACCACCCATTCATTTTGCTATTTTTGGTAGATGTTGTTTCTTAGTTTTGGTAGAAATTGTTTGAGAATGATTCAATATATCCGGGTGCACTTAGGCTCGGTGCACCCGGGTGCATTTAACTCATTTTTTAATTTATTTGAAACTTTTTTTATACAATCATTAATCTAAGTTTATTTAACATGTGTATCAGTTTTTACCCTTTTGGAGATTTTTAGATTTTTTATTTTTAAAAATATGTGATATTTTTAGTAATTTAGAATAACTAAAATGCCACTGATTTTCAAAAATAAAAAGCGAATATCTAAAAATGGTAAAAATTAATATACATGTTAAATACACTTAGATTAATAGTTGTACAAAAAAATTTCAAAAAATTTAAAAAATAGGTTAAAGCACTCGGAAAATTGTTAATCTATTTAATTTATATCCTTTTACACATCTTATGTTGGACTTCATAGGCCTTTCATTGGTTTGGATAAATGTATCATGCCAGTACAGGTCATTGGTATTAGACAGAATTCTTGGTGTGGCACCCTATTTCTAGTGATTTGCAGTCACTATGACAAACTATGCTAATGAAGGTCATTGGTATTTGCACTTCATTATTCAGAGTTGCATTAGCTCTTGTATTATTTTATCCTCTTATTGCTTCTCCTTTCCGGATCTGATATAGGCTTTTCGATTTGTAGGACCTCTTTTGTTAGTAATTTTGATTATTTTATTAGATGTGCTGTTGATGTGTTCATGTGTTGTTCTTTGTTTGATGATGATAGTGCTTAATGGTTGGTTGAATTTTGGGATTTTCAGGTAGATAGTGTTTGGGACTTCACAAAAAGTTTTACGAATTGTCACTCAGATTGAAGATCACGCACACAAACTATTTAGGACAATTGATTTCCAATGGTCAAGATCTTCTGGTTTAGTTTTGACATGAGACATACATTCAATGGATGATTATAATATGGATAAATCTAGAAATTTTGGCTGTTTTAATTTTGATTCGAAGCATTAATCCAATAAATTGTTAAAATAGTGGGCAATAATGTAAGAGAAAATGCATTACTTTACAACCTGGTTGGACTATTATTTCCTTCTTCCAATCCAAATTTCAGGTAGCCAACTTCTGTAGACCCCAAAACAGGAGATAGTTTATATGGGCAATGGAAACCACGGGAGAAAATTATGATTTGTTTTATTATTGTAACTCAAGATAAAAATATCTTTCGTTGTTAATTTGTTACTTGATTCCTTAGAAATTTTTCATGGCTTATTTATGACTGTCATCAATTTATCATCTTTGTTGTATTTATATAATGGAAGACTTCAGAAAATGTACCTCTGCCCCTTAAAATTTTGCTCTGATGAGTTGATTATCTTTTCATGTGTTCATCATTCACTATCAATGATCACAGTAAAATATTTAAATCGCTTGGCAGGTATTTAGAAATTTTCTATTTAAAATGTTTAGTCTTAAGACATTCTTTCTTTTTCAATAAAAAAATATTCTTTTTTAAATTTTTGTATGTTAGATTGATAAATTCTTAAAATTGCAGATGCATTGAAAATTTCTTTAAGAAGCACTTGCTAGTTGTGGGTCATCGAGAAGATGAGCTAAACATTTTGTTGGATTCACTCTAGCTGTTATGTATTCATATGAATGTCTCATATCGATTTAGGTTCCTTCAATGTATTTATCATTAATTTTGTGTGTATTAATATAAATAATAAATGTATTATTATTTTTCGTTATTTTCATTAATTATGTTTATCAAATCTCTAATTTTATCATCAATTTTTTAGTCATAATTTCAACTGGAAAGAATAACTAGAACAATAAGAAATAACAATAAAATTTTTTTATTTCTAAACAGCAACAAAAACTTTTGTTTCCAATAACTGAAAAAATAACTTCTAAATGGCAACCAATTTTCTTAAGAATTGTTGTTAGTCTATATGTGACCATTTATTAAAAAAAAAAAAAAAAACAATGTGGTGTGTTATATCTGTAGAGTTTAATTTAATTTGTAGAATTACAAATGGGTATAGTTTATTTTGGAATCATTCAAAGGAGGTTCATCTCTCACGATTAATTGCACAGCTGCCTTTTATGGTTTTAATTTTTTTTCTTTTACATATTCGTGGGTTCTACCTAAATAGATTCATATAAATAAAATTTTTAGGCATATTTAGATATGTTATTTTGATTTTTTAAATAAAACGTTCATTGTTTTTTTAAGGGTATCACCCACATTGGAAGCGAAGTCTAAGAGATGGGTAACAAGATCACCGTAATCTTATCACATCCTCACATGGTTGTCGAAATCAATATAAAAATTAATATAAGTTATTCCATCTTCTGGGTTAGCATGCCAAATCGATATTTTCTCAAGAAGCTTTAAAGTCTCTATCTTTATGCTCAAATATATAAAATTCACTTGATATCATGACACTATATGCCAGCTTTTCATATAGAATATTTTAAAAATACGCTACTCTTTCTGTTCCTCTCTGGCTTCTCTTTTACACTCTTAAGCTTTGTAATGATTATTAAAATTTTTACTTTTTCATAATTTTTCTAGTATTTTTAATTTTATTTATAAAAAATGTGAGAAGATTTATTTTATTTTTATACTCATATGTGGGCCCTCTAGATGTTTATATAAAATTTTAAAAAAAAATTAGGCTCATCTAAAAAGTGTTTTGAATTTTTGAAATTAGGAATTCCCACGAAAATTCAAAACACTAACTATATATGCTTAAATTTTTTAAAAAAAAATTATTTGAACACATCCAAACAAGGCTCATATATAAATATAGAAAAGTTTTAGACCCTTGATGATTAATAAAAAATGGTGATTTGGTGTGTTAAGCCACGTGTGAGTTTGTGACAACCATGTGGTTGCTGTATGAATCACCCCTTCCCGTTATTTAAAATTTTTTGAACCATTTAAATAACCTTATATAAATCTTTTCAAAAAAATTTTGCCTTATCTAAAATGGGGCCATAATATTTTATATAATATTTATATTATATCTATAAAGAATACGCTCAATACAGATTACATGAATAGTTTGTAAAAATCGTTAATGCATTTCATAAAAATTTGAATAATTTATAAAAATTATAAAACATGTAGATATCAATTCATAATTTTTTAGCGAAATTTAAATTTATTGGAAAATACGTGTTGCTCTTATAATTTGTAAAAATAAAACATCACCGCTCTTATCTAAAGTATCAAATTTGTCCAACTTATATATGTTATTAAATGAGTGTATAAAAAAATAATATATTTTGTATAATTCGTAAAACATCGAAAAATACCGATTACAAATGCACATTTTCTGCAATACTCGAATAAACTGTAAAATTTATTTAGTAAGTAAAATGAAGACAATTAACTTAGATAACTCATTAGCCCAATATATCGCATACAAACCGTAAAATTCATAATATATGTAAAATCAGTCAAATAAGTTAAATTACCTCATTCGTTTCATATGCATTTGTTGATAAATCTAATTTATGGTTCCAAAATTTGGGCATCAATTGCCTATTATTTTTTTATGCATTCTAAAGCCATTGTTCTATGACATACAAGACCACATGTGAAACGAACTGGCCTATGACTAGGTTCATAGGCTATTATTGTTTATGATAATTATATTGTAGTGGTGCCCTAAACTTGAGGTGTCTTACCTTACTTCAGAATCGTTTAGTTGGTAAATTGTAAGTAGGATTGTGGCCCTATTCACGTGACGGGGTCTTCAATTTAGTTTCATTTCAATTTACAAGCAATCACCCACTCGTAATTCAAAATGACATAATATTTACAAAATATTAAATATATATTTACATCATCAGTCTTGGTAACCTGGTAATATTGTATCCTTACAATATATTCATTCACACCAAGTATATAAAAAAACGCAGCTTTAAGAGTCTCTAAATCGAGACATTTTTTCTTTATTGAACTTTGTTATACCTATCTAAGGTTGGAAAAACAAAACGTGAATACTAAACTCACTAAGAAGAATTTTCATTCAAGTAAACATTTTCAGTCCAAAATTTAGCATTTCATAATAAATGCATATGCAAATGCATATTTCACATTCATGTTTTATACCTTCAATGGATGTTACGCTAGCTAGGTGACCATTAATCTGTTTGTTTCCTATTTTAAGAAGTGTGCGAACGGCTTTTGGGCCTATATTGGCGACTTAGTCACATTTGAAAGGAACTCTAGTCTACTTACACTTTTAAAATGGACCTGTACATTTGTGCACTATGCAACATACGCATGCTAGCGTGATTTTAAAAAATAATCACATTCATCATTCTGCACCCTTTTCAAGTTAAGAAGAATTGCACAATCATCTATAAAACAAGTTAATAAATACATTTTTCGAATCACATTATAGGATGGTCCTCCTTAAACAATATTAAAAAATAACATAATGAAATGAATTATAAGTCATTCGATCATTTTGAAAATAAATTCAAGACATTGCTTGCTTACCTTAGAATATTAACTTATTTCCCCACTCTTCTCTGTTCCATTTCCTAAACAAGTGAAAAAGACTATTTTATACATTTTCATTACATATTATATATATATTAGTATTTTGTAATTAATTTAAGCTATACATTTCATTCAACATCCATGTTTAACATATTAAATCTTACATATTAAATCTTAGCGTCATATTATATAGGGAAATAGCATCTAGCAAGAAATAAACCAAATAAAACTTTTGTAATATTTACATTTAACATTCACAATTCGTAATAACTACCTTCCTTAATTATTATACATACAATTTATTTTTGCCATATTAGTTAAAACAGAAAAATAAGGTGACAGCGGAAGGTAAATTCAAAAAAAATTGTTTTGGATAGTAGGCTATAAACCAGAAATCCATGCATAACGTGATAAGTTGGAAGGAAGAGAAAAATATTCACTCTAGCTATTTACTTATTTCAGTTTATTATTACTTTTTTTTTTTTTCCAGATCTCCAGCGAAGTCCACGTTCGTTTAAATACATATCGGTGGCGAAAATATGGAAGATCATTCATTTACTGGACGTGACGGCCGTCCCATCTATCATAGCGTATAGGTATATATTTTCACACATCTTTTGAATTTGTTTTAAAACTTTCTAAAAGTGTTATTTATAATCTACCCCATCCATATTGTAAAGCACATTAAATTACCCGTTCATATCAAATTTTATTTCAAAATAATTAAAATTGGCTAAAATATAAGCATTTGGAACTAGCTAATACATTTCATTCAAATTTTGATTTTTCTACCCATTTCTAATCATATTTTGAAAAATCTAATGCACTCAGAATAGAGTATATTAATCTAGGCATACCTGTGCAATTTCACATAAAATGGAGTTATATATATATATAATTCAATTAATAAAAAGTAAAACATATGGTGAAAATGGTGTGTATGCATGTTCCAACATTTCTCGGCCTACATATTGATTTGAATCCATGCACATTTTCCAAATGCAATAATTGAAATTATGTAAATGCTTTATTAAATTATTTTTTATAATCCAATTCGTTCATCTTATAGAACAAATTAATTTAACTATCCATTTCAAGTTTCACGTCAAAATGATTAGTGTAAGTTAAAATATGAGCATTCAAAATTAATTCATGAAATCTCATATAATTCTAGTTGTTTAAAATTTTTCTAAATATAATTTTTATAATCTAGTCCATTCATTTTGTAAGGGATGTTATAAGAGGCTTGCCCTTAAAATTTCATGTAAAACCCCCTTATATAACTAAGATATAAATTTAATCAGCAATTAATTAAAATATATAAAAAAAAAAACGTAAAAGGCTTGCTGGACGTGAGGTGCCATGCATGCTTGAAATTTGGGCATGTTTTTCGAGGTAAATAGAATGAATTAATTTAAGCACTTTATGCAATTATTTTTCATAATCTAATCCATCTAAATTAAAGAACATATAATTTAATAATTCTAATTAAATTCTTATATCGATTTTAGTTATACATTCTTAGATCTAATGAAAATAGTGTAGGCAAATATAAGCCCTTAATCAGGAACCTTAATTGGTCCAAATTTATTTATTTATTTTTATTTTTCTAAAAGATCTATGAATTTAAACAGTTTCAGTTGGTATAATTCAGAAGTTTGAAATTCTTTCTTGAAAAATTTATAAAAATTTATTTTCATATCTTATCTTTATGAAATCATAATTTACCCTTTTTTCTCAAAATTCTCAAATTTAACCTTTTGAAATTTCAATTAGGTCTTCTTTTTGTCTCTACTCTTTTCAAATTTACCATTTATTTCTTTTCTGAACTAGCAATTTAATCCCGCTTTTCTAAAATTGAAATTTAGTCTTTTTTGTACCCATACCCATTTTTTATTTATATTAATAACATGTATTCCAAACAAGCTTTATGGGTATAAATTAAGTATAAAATGGGTTTCATAATTGTCATTACACATTTGACGTCTAGATCATTCGACATCAATATCATTTTATTAAAAGCATGCGGTATCCCATAAAAAAAACATGCACCATAATCCACCATAACTAATTATACCTACCCATACTCGTATTCTGTCTTCAAACATACTTGCAGTGTGTGAAAAAGATAAAATTACGTCATTTGTATTTCACCCCAAAACACAAACATTGTCACATGCCTAGTCCCTCCCATCCTAAGACATGCCTAATGACCAAATATGATGGTACATTTTTTTCGAGCAATTTACAAATATACCTACTTATTTTAATCATAATTGCCCATATACCTACATAGTTTCACGAATAGCAAATTACCCTCATATAATTTCACTAAATTGCATCTGTACCCATGTTAACAGTTGGCGTCAAATGATAAGATAAATCCCGTGGAGTAAAAATTTCAATTTCAAAATTACCCTTCAATTTCTCCCCCTTGACTTCGTTGGTTCGCCCATCCTCCTAAACGAAGCTTTCTTGTCACTGTACCTATTCTCCCTTTCCTGCCATTAATTACCCCTAGCAATGACACCAATCATCCTCCTCTTCCTACAAATTTTATTATTCAGTCAATCAACAACAATATAGCAATAGATCGAGCTTATGGGAGGATTAACAATTGATAGCAGAAAGGGTGATTCGATTTGGAAATGCCCTAAAATTTCTTGGTATAGACTTTCAAATTCATAGGTTGGATGAAATTAGAGTAGAATCATGGTTGTCTATTCCTATTAACTTTACTTACTGCTTGATCTACTGTGTAATAACTATTGACGGTGCTCGTTGATGAATCCGTTAGCCTAACATTTGGAAGGATTTCTACCACCTAAAGATCAGTCAGCTTGGATCATTTGATTGATGTACAATGGGGCCAGGTCTAAGTGGGATGTAGTGGGTCTTTTAATTTGGGAAGATGGTCGAATTTGAGGTGTTGCCGACTTCCAAGGTTGTCTAATCTGTAGCTAAAGCTTGACTGAAGAGAATGGGGGTAACTATGGTGGTTTGGAGTCGATCCATCATTGACATTCATAGCTTTGCTTGAAATGGGAAGATGGAGCACTAATGTTCTAGTGGTCTAGGGTATATGTCTGTTCGTGCACATTCACTAAATCCAATATTAATGCATGTGAAACATGAGCATCCGTCTTCACCTCTAGAACATGGCAATCCATGTGTTATCCATTGTTGGATTTTTTTAATACATCGTTGTTGGAATTGGCTTATGTTGTATGACATTTGGTAGCTAACCCAACGGAAATGAAATCCAGAATTTGAGAATTGACGCCAACTTAGACGACGTACCCATCTTCATTTTGTGAGGTTTACCTAAATTAAAGGATAATTTTGAAAAAAAATAATTTAACAGCTCATTTTGATGCTAACTGTTATCTTGGGTATGCTTGTAATTTTGGTAAAATTCTGTGGGGATAATATGCTATTCTTGAAACTATGTGGGTATATATGCAATTATGGTCAAACTATGTGTGTATATTTGCAAATTACTCATTTTTCTCTACAAAGAAAGCACAAGGAGTAACAAAAAGTTTGCATGCATCCATGTTGACATTCATTGGAAGTAGGGTGTAGCTTAAGGTATTTATGGTCAACATATTAGGTATAGGTTCGACTAGGATAGGATAGGTTCTTAGGTTCGGGCTTGAAATCAACCTAAAGTATTAGTATATATTTAATAGATTTTTTATAAAATATATCATATGTCTAGAGGTATAAAATACCTGTTAAAAATATAGAGATTTGTTTAATATCTATTATTTAGTACATTTAATAAATATATTTAAAATTATATTATTATCATATTAATTATAAGTTTTAGTTAAGATTTATGGTGAAATTATAATAGGAAGACTATTTTAATGAACTAATTTGGAACTGAAATGAGAACCAAACTAGTAAGATAGCATAGGCTTTAGACGGTACTGACTTAAAATAGAATACGAAAGAAGTTTTTAAAATAAGATAAGGACAAGAACAACACCAAACTAAACCAACCTCACCCAAGTTGCATCCTTGCATTCAACCTCCCGAAGGTATGTCGTATGCAAAATGATGAGGAAATAGGTGTCTGCTAACGTGAAACTAACTAATAAAAGATAACAATGATACTGAAAAGAATAGCAAAAATAAAATAAAAAATAATTAGAAGGTATTAAGTAGAAACTAAATAACCTAATTATCCATGTCCAAATATATTATCGTTCAAATAAAATGTGCCACAAGAGGCTACAAATTCTTATATTGTGTACGTGTTGTTATTTGCGAGAAAAATATACATGATCTCTATGTTGAAAAGTAAAGCACATTTCTGTTAGTGCACCAGCTGTGTTATTCTTAATTTGTTGCCATTATCAGGCGTCGACATAATGATTTTGTGGATATCTTAATTCTCTGTCCGAAGTTTGAACAGGGCTTATAGAAGTGTGATCATTTGTGTTGTTAATGTAGTTTGATGAGTGAACTTGAATATATCTGCATACCCGAATGGAATTTTGTCTCGGTATATAGTCTGATTGGAATGTGAGGGTGTTAATGGTCATGGTCAACCCATTAACCCGCTCGTCTAATCTATTTATAAATGAATTTGAGTTGAGATTTTTGAATAAATGGGTTATGATCCGCCAACCCGTTTAACCATTTAATTAAATAAATGGATTAGTGTTGAGATTTTATAACTCGTCAATCCATTTAGTAACTCATTTAACCTGTTCACCTCGTTTAATTCGTTCAACCCATTTAACTCGCTTAACTCATTAAAGTTTTATATATATACATATAAACCCTTTGGTTATTTTTCCTCTCTAAGTCTTCCTCAAGTCACATAATTTTCATTTTTCCACTACTGCTCTAATTTCATTTTTCCGTTACTGCCTATTTCCATTTTTTCTACGCCGAAAATACTCTCTCATCTTTTCCTGCGAGATCATCATTTATTAAAGTTTAGGCTTTTTCGGGAAGAGATTCTAATAGAGACGACTGCTATTTGTTATACAACCCGTTAACAACTCACTAACCTGTTTATTAAATGGGTTGTAAATGGGTTAGAGTTGATATTTTTTAAATGGGTTAATAAATAGATTATGGTTAAAATATTTTAAATGAGTTAAGATTATAATTAGGCTCCAACCCGTCCAACCCAATCCGTTAACACCCCTACTAGAATATATTATGTCATGTCCAAACTCTATTGCTTTCCAAGGTTTTGATCGGAACTTCATTTACTTTTGGATGTCCGCAATCACAATCACAATCATTATCTCAACGAACTTGGTCAGTTTTATCCCTCCCAAGTTGCTATCCTAGGGCTTGTTTGGCTTGTGTATATCTTTGTGTGCTAGTACTTTTAAAAATTTTGAAGGTATTTGGTCGGAACTAAAAGTAAAGCCTTTTCATAGTGTAACATCCCACCCTTGAGGTGTTACGAATAAGGTATACTATGTTCAAGTTGAGAATAAAATCTCCCAAGATGGAAATAGATACTAAGATGCAAAATCATAAAACTTTTAACTATTACATCTCAAGTTTGCTCATTATGGAGTTATCATACTCAGTGTATATAATCATAACAAGTAAGAATTATAAGATAATTTCTATAAAAATCTAAACTTCTTTATCTTTTGTTCTGCTAGATTCATCTTTTTTGCCGTGTCGATAGAGGCTCTAGTTTAGCATTACATACCTGTGTTTCTACTGAAAATAAAACTATGTGAGCTAAAAGCTCAGAAAGTAAAAAATATATATTTTTACAAAATTCATTTTGCAATCACTTTGATTTTTCAAAAACAAACACAACATCTATATTGTCTTTTATGCACGAAAAACTCTAATTAATAAAAATTAAAATATCTTGATACATGTACACACATATATCAATTTTAAATCATGCATTCACACTGTATATATTGTCATCTACTTGTGCTCGCGTACAGTCGTGCTACACATTCGTGAGCTAATTCATCTTCTTTGGTAGTCCTAAGGTCACTACCCAGGTACCACCATACTACTTTACTCTTTGGCGGCAAACCCAGTATGCAATTATGCATCATGCTCATGCATTATGATTAATGCACCACTTAAATTCACTACTTAACATGATTTTGAAATAATAATGCTTATATTTGAATAAACCAACTTGAAAGAAAATTTCGATTTAAATAAATAATCACATTTCATAACAAATCACAATATTCGCATAATATTTTCAAAGTCATGCTTTGGTAAAAGTTTACTTACCTCTAAGCAGACTTTTAAAACTCCTCTTTTCTAATTTCTTGTAGTAGTTTCAATTCTCTTTCCCTAATTTTCATCACAATATGTTCATTATTTCACTCTAGTTTTCATAAATATTATTTAAAATTTCATTTATGATTTTTTCAAAATTTCTCATAATTTTAATTGGTCGAAATTCTATTTTCTCCTATTTATTCTTATATTATTCCACTTTTAAACAACTTTATTTCTTATATATAAAAATAAATTTGGACCCATACTTCTTTAAATACTTGCTTTAAATTTTTTATAATTTTTTTATTTTATAGCATCGCACCTTTAAATAATTTCATTTCTTATAAAAATTACAAGTTTAAACTCATTTAAGCTTCTTAATATTGACTTTAATTTTTTGGGTATTTTTTATAATTTTATGTATTTTTTCAAATTTTTCTGTATTAAAAAAAATTTGGCCCGCCAGCCGGCCGGTCGCCAACGCCGGTAGTTGGCAGCTGGTGGCTACTACTGGTGGGTTGTAAGTTGGGTCAGGCTTGACGCTTGCTTGGAAGTGGACTAGCTTGTTTATGTGGGCCAGACTTTGTTTCTGTGGGCTTAGCTGTGTTTCTGTGGGCTTAGACTTGAGCTTGAGCTTCTTGGTTCACTGGGCTCGTCCAGATGGGCTTAGCCCACCAGTCCAGAAATTTTATTTATTTATTTATTTATTTCAACGGTCCGTATTCTCTGAATATAATACCTTATATCTCTTAATATAAGTGTTTGTTTGATCTGAAATTTTTGAAGTAAGATTTTAATATTATTTTTTATAATTTGGACGGTCTATTTCTCAAAATAACATCTCTATCATCAGATTTACCATAAGGTGTTTAATAAAGGGTTAAAATTAAATATCACTTCTAATAGCTATGTAAACTAATTTTTAACAGAATTAATTCATCATATATACTGTAAAATATCTCAAATAATATTTGTAATGGGTTAGATTATTTTTTTGTTATATCCTTAAAATGCATATTCACCACTTTAAATCTTAATAAAAATCACTATATCTAAAAATCTATAAGTATGATCAAGTTAAAATTTTGCAGATAAGCTAAACGTATAATTATCTTGTTATTGTACGGTCAAAATTCTCTGATTATGCCTAAAAGTATGTTTATTTTATAATATAGCATTTTCTACCCTTTATATGCTAATTCTCGTTGAAATAAGTAAAATTTCAACATCAAACATTGCAATAATACTCATGTGACTAATTACCCATGCTAGAAACGTCGTGAATGATTTAGGTCTACCAAAATAAGTTGCGTATATTGTAAAATCAATGAGATTAACCAAAATACTATTCTACTCAACTTACCTTCAAAATCTCGTTCTTCCTCCTTAGTCGATGGGTCTCCTGCTCAAGTCTTTCCTTCAAATGGCCGAACTCACCTCACATTTCCCCCTTTTATACTAATCCATTTGCTAAACGGCTGTGACTTAATTTCCATAAATCCCACCATTTTTCTTTATTTATTTTTCAAAAACGGAACCTGCATGGCCATTCTTGAAACGAGCGGCCGTTACACATAGAGAATAGCCTAATAATAGTAAAAACTTTCATATTGGTGGCCATTCTGAAGCACTGATGGTGAGATTTTATTGTATATGGAAGCTAGGCCAAACAGGCGATTAGTTTGTCATAGACTGTATCTCCATTTGAAAGAAAATGGTGAATTCTAGCAATTATTAAGCACATTAAGTAGAATGAGAAATAGGCAGATGCAGAACTATCTCAAGGGAACAGTCAGTAATGGATATTTATCTTTGAACATTCACTTTGCGGGTTGCTTTTAGCATGTAAACTAGTGTTAAATGCTAATTGGTGAGAAGTTAAGACTTTTTTTTATATAAGTATACACAATAAGCCATCTAATATTATAAATTAGTAAATGTAAATCCTTACAATATGGAAGAACCGAAATAATACCTCGATTACTGAGGGAACAAGCAAGTCCTCACAACATGGAGGAACACCACTATCACTATACCTCTAACACCTACCGTTACAAAATTGAGCTGGAGAGAAATCGAAACGTGACTTGTGTTGCTTGGGGCCAAAATCGTGACCACTGAGGCATTTGCCTCAGTGGCGTGAGAAGTTAAGACTTGTAAGTGCTTTTGGGTGGTTAATAAATTACCACTTGCAGTAATGAAGTTGCACTCATTCAATTGCTGTCTCGCAATTTTAGGCCTCGTATGATGTTTGCATCACATGAATTATTTACAACGACTGATGTTTGCAACAGATGTTGGGCTCATGGATTGTTTGCATCAGATACTGGGCTCACGAATGAAGAAGTGCTCGAGTAGAATTGTTAGTCCATAACTTCATATATAAAGCCGGATATGTGTGGGAATTATAAACCTAGCACTCTTGATAATCTCTCCTTGATGAATTTTCAAGGAACCTGATTTTCATACATATGTCAAACAGACATTAACCAATTCCCATGGCGGCCCGAGGATGAGACTTGAAATTCTGAAGAAGCCAATTGCCGAAACTTGGGGTGGAGTATTTTCATACACACACACACACACACACACAAAACTGGCAAAAGGGAATTTCATGGAGCTTTCCCTTCTCCATTTTGAATGCTCTGCGATAATCTGTTTGACCCTTTTCCAAGATCATCACTAAAGGTAGTTACATCAGTGACATTGCATCATGGACTGCCTACACAACTTACACTCATTCTTAATGATGGTGGGTGGGGGTCACATGCTGTGCTTGTTTGGCATCTGCCAGAACCAAACCAATAAGCGAACTTGAATAAAACTATATAGTGTAGTCCTATCTCCAACAACCCATTGCAGATTTCATCGGAGTCTATTCATAATACAGTAAATCTGAATGATGGTGTGTAGCTGTCAGATATTGTGCTACTATCCATCTGT
Organism: Annona cherimola; assembly: GCA_030490835.1. Classification (NCBI taxonomy): domain Eukaryota; kingdom Viridiplantae; phylum Streptophyta; class Magnoliopsida; order Magnoliales; family Annonaceae; genus Annona; species Annona cherimola. The sequence continues at coordinate 23,934,314 of CM059972.1, read as the reverse complement.
GAGAATCACCCCCACAAGAAAACTTGGATAAGAATTTTAAAAAAAAAAAATTACAGAGTAATTCTATCTCCCAAGATACAGATGTCATGGTAGTCTTTTCATGTAACAGTCTATCTGAATGAAGGTGAGTGGGGGTAGAATTGTGCTTTTGCCATCTGTAAGAATCAAACCAAATACTGAAGTTGGACGAAAAAAAAACAGAGCGTCGTCCTACTTCCCAACTACACACAATACCTTTTTGTACCATGCTAAACTTATCAATTCTAGTCAAGAGTCATTCATTACCATGGAAACTTTCTGGGTGTAGGCAACACCTATTATTTGAAAATCTGATGGATTTGTGAAACCCCCAAAAAGGAAGGATCAAGTGGAGCTCATTTCGATTGACCCTACTGGCCCTATTTAGATTGGAAGCCAGCTTCAGAAGAAAGACTTAACACTCTTGAGAAAAGCTTCCAAACAGACAGATTGGTGTATCATCTTTCCTCCTTGACGGAGATATCATTATTCAGTGCCACCGGAGTGGCAGAAGTGGCTCTTGCGAAAACTTGAGATTCGTCTGAAATTGATGTTTCTATTGAAGCTTCAGGAGTCTATTACGAAATTCAGAAGTTCCAAAATTTTAGGCCCAGAAATGATCCGATACTGAAGCAGGCTAGTCCAACTGGACATTCAGCTTCAGCATTCTTCAGAACATTCGCCTCCAATCAATTAAGTACACGTGATTGTTTAACGAGTGCATTAATAGATCATTTAAGGCGGGCCCTCTGATGAATTTTGACCGTGTCACTAAGGGTGTGAATTCAGCATCAGTTGAAACAATGATGATGCATGAATGGACGTCTTTTGTCTCCCATGAAACTCGAATGCTGCCAGCGATGTCGACACGTGGTGCCAGAAACCCCACAAAGATTTCTAAGAGAAGGACACAAGAGAGAGGAGCATGACCTTAAAAGCCAATGCCATCATGTCCTGGTGACCCACCAATGAAACCAGCGGCTGGGATCATCTTAATGATGGAGCATCTTTAGTAATGGTTGGTTAGTGATGTGCTTTGCAAGTTGGAGTGCTGTGCAAGCTTATGCTGGACAGAATCATTAGAACGTTCATCCGAGGATTATTATTTAAAAATAAAAGAAATAACAGTGGCATCTTTTGGCAGCCAACCTTGTTAGAATCTGAAGTTTCAGTTGTTCATTAGGAACCACACATGAACTGAATGATATATCCTAGCCGCACATCGTGTGGAGACAGCAATAATTGGATGGTGCCAAGTTGAGGCCACGAAAAAGGTCCAAAAGATTGGCAATTGTTTTCCTATTTCCTGTTGGGCCAACAATATGAAATGGCCTACTTTACTCAAACCTCAGAAATGCAAGCCACATGGAACAGCTTGGCATTGCAGCATATGCGAATAATTAGTTGGCAATAGAGACAAAGAAAGAAGGAAAAAAACCATCGTTAGTGGTCTTCATCTCCCATAGTAGCCTCATGGATGAGCAGAAGAATCTTGATTTTTGGGTTAGACAGCCTATGTGGTGGGACCCATATGTGGTATTCATTAGTGGAAATTAGAATTCGGGTGTCATAACACGCTTGAAAGTGCTGTATATGCGTCAAGATCAGATCTTTGTCCGGTTGGAAAGGTAAGATGGCGCCTTTACTTTCCTCTTCTCTCTTCGTTGTGGCTGCCTAAGTCATAAAAGATTTGGAGATGCAGTAAAATATTCCTGCCCAATAATTCAACCACCAAAAGATGGAACCCTTGACTAGTTATGTGCAAAGTGGGCCGCAAGGCCCTCACTATCAAAACTCTCCTTTATCCCATTCACGCGTTGTGTTGTTTTCCTCCTGTATAAGACAGAAAGAACCACAAAAATTGAAGCATCTAAAAAGGGGCAAAAAAAGAAAAGAAAATATAGTAACGGGGTTAATTCCAAATATAACTATAAGTTTTAGCCTTATTTTTAAATATGACCACACATTTACAAAATTACAAAATATGAATACATATTTTCACCATATTACCAAATATGTCCAACTATTGCGGAGTTGGTTTCATGTCCGGGCATCATGTTTGAAGTTCAAGGTTCAAACCCTATGACGACTGGTCCAGGTTGGTGAACCTTGTGACAAAATTAAAAAAAAAATACCTTCAGCTCACACTTAATTTATTTCCTTCTTTCTCATGTAGAGAATGATTTTTATTGCATATTGTCCTAGCTTTGTATTACGATAACCATACACACCTATGACTTATTCTAGTTTGCTTTCCAACTTTAAGTTTTTTTTATTGGATATATTTACATTACATCTTAACTCGTACTATAATAAGCTTTGAGATAAATTTCTTATAATTTTCCAAATGGAGATTATAAACTCCCAAATATTAATGGTGGAGACCTACAAGCTCCTAAATATCAATAGAAAACTACTACTCTCAATCTACATAATGGTGGAGACCTACAAGCTCTCAAATATCAATAGAGAAACTAATACTTCCAATCCACATTCAATGCGAAAATCTCATCTTGTGGGATTCGAACCCATAACACAGTCACCTTTATATGACTTGCTATGACCAACTAACCTTCTGCTTAATTGGCTTCTAGGTTTAAGTTTTAGGTAAGGATGCATCCAGAAAAACTTAATGGGAATGATTACTTACAAACTTTTGCATTGAATGATACATAAGTGGTTGCTTTTTCATTTTTTAAAATTTTAAAAGAACTCAATTTATGTAAAACATAAATTAATATGTATATATTTATGATCATAAAAACCACATCAATTTGGAATTTATATGTTGTGAATATTTAACATCATTTGTGGTGAATATGAAATAGTTAGAACTTGAAAATAAATCTATATCATGTAAAATTTTTTAACTTATTGGATCTTGGCATCATAATTAAATGTATTTTGATAAATATTATAAATTTTTAGATATTAAAAAGTTATGTCAGAAGTGAAATGAGTTAAGTTGTCATTGAAGAACAAACTAAGTGGAAGGTGGTGGGCTTGTAAGGGCTTAAAATCAAATATCACATAAAAAATGGAAAAGAGTTTTTGTGGATAGTTGTGCTGTCAGATCAGAGTTGACAATATTACACTATAGGCCTATAACTCAGAGACTCATGATTGTTTTTGGGGCCTAGCCCCTACAGTTATGCTGATACTTTTCTTTTGTGGGTTACACTTCTATGGAACCAATCTTCTATATAACTTCCCCCAATGGGATTTCGGCCCTTATACATGGATGAGAGTGATTTGTCTCTCCTAGGATAAATAAGTGTGTTGTCTCCTCTAAGAGTGATGAGATCTTGTTGTCTCGTTCATGCATTTGTGCATGTACGTGATTTATATTATCAGATGTCATATTGTATAATACTAAACAAAAATAACTTAATGCTAAACATCAATTTTAAATAAAATTTTCAACATGTAAACCATTTAAGATGTCATTATTATGTGGATAAATGATTATGTAAATCATTATTATGTTCTAATATATATGTAAATTGATTTACGCATTTTTCATAATTTATACATGAATATATAGATTTTTATTGAATGTGGTCGTGTGCATATTCGATTAGATAAAATTTGATTTTCTAACTAAATGAATAATGTTAAATATAATAAATGAATGGAGTGGATTAATTATCAAGCATCAAGATATTTAAAAGGAAAGAAGTTTCATGTAACCTATTATATGTAGGGTTATGGTTCAATGCACCTGGGAGCATTGAGCCTCAATGCTCCCGGGTGTACTGAACCCATTTTTTTATTTTTTTTAAAAATATTTTATAGAAATGTTAATGTAAGTGTATTTAATATGTGTATAAATTTTTACCATTTTTGAAGATTTTTAGATATTTATTTCGGGTTTTTTAAAATCAGTGGCATTTTTTGTAATTTAAAATTACTAAAATGCCACTGATTTTAAAAAATCCGAAATAAATATCTAAAAATATCCAAAAATGGTAAAAATTGATACACATGTTAAATACACTTAGATTAACAAGTTTATGAAAAAAATTTGAAAAAAAAATAAAAAAAATAGGTATATGCGTCCGATGCTCCCGGGTGCATTGAACCAGGTCCCTTGTATGTAACATGGTTACATAAAAATAAAACTCCCTTTTTTGTAAGGATTGTGATCTTTTTGGATCAGTTTGAAATTGTCTTGTCTTAAACTAATTTGAAATATCATTTGAAATATTTTTCGAATTTTTTAATAAGACCGTCAATCTATGTGTATACTATTTATAAACAATGTTTTATTATATTTGAATATGTGTGTATATTTATTTTGGATTTTTAAACACAATGACATTGTGATCTTTTTTATAAGAGCGAAAATGACCACAATATCCCAACGATTAAAAATATAAATAAATATATATACATTTTTCAAAATTGGTAAAACTTGATTTATAGATAATAAATACTTGGATAAATAAGTTTATTAAAATTTTTTAGAAAAAAGGTGTTACAGCTGATCGTAGATAGCAGCCATCTATTATTTGTGGGAGATGATCAGTCATCTTTCTAGAACGCTACTTTGCTTCTGTCTGGCTTAGGGCACGAAGGTTTCCATGATAGAAGAAATCAATACCAAACCGAGAAAACAACTTCCGAATTCGGGCATAAAAACACTTGGTGCTGACCAGTATTTGAAAGGAGTTGAAATCGAAAAAAAAAAAAAAGGTTAAACATGAGCAATTTTTCTTACCTCACAACCTCCGGTCTCTCTGGTACAAGCACATAAACACGTGAGATCTGTTTAATGATGAATGAAAACCATAGCATGCATGCAGCTTTATTTATATAGATCATGTAACGCCCCAGGCCTAACAGTAAGGTATTGTCCTACTTGCGGTAAAAATCACCGAGGAGAATGTTGGAAAGCAGCGGGGAAGTGCTGGAAGTGTGGGAAAACTGGTCATTCAATTCAGGAATGCACAGGTGAGATCACTTGTTATAAATGTAGACAACCTGGACATCTAGCAAAAGACTGCACTCAAAAAGTCGACAACAAACAAATTGGGGAGCGTCAAGCAGTACAAATGAGGCCACCAGCACCACCAGTTCGTGACCCAGAACAACAGAGGCAGAGGACAAATACTAGGGTACATGCTATGACCAATGCAGAAGCCCAGACTGCACATGACGATGTCCTCATTGGTACATTACTTATTCACTCTTATCCTGCTAAAGTATTATTTGATTCTGGTGCTACGCATTCCTTTATTTCTTGTGCTTTTACTACAAAATATGCAATTGCGCATGAAAGCATGGATATGATTGTGAATGTTGAATCACCGGTACATCGATTAGCAAGTACAGATAGAATTTGCAAAGCCTGCCCAATCAAAATAGGAGAAATGAATTTAGAAGCAGACTTGATATTGTTGCCTATGCATGATTTTGATGTGATATTGGGAATGGACTGGTTATCAAAGTGGAGAGCAATAATAGATTGTGGTGATCGAAAAATTATTTTTAAAATGTCCAAGTCAATAGAGGTGGTTGCAGATAAATCTCAGCTGGTGAAAATCATTTCTGCCATGAAAGCTGTAAAGTCGATAAACAAAGGATGTCAGGCATTTTTGGCTTCGGTAGTTGATATAAACAAAGAAACTTTATCTCTTGAAGAGATACCAATAGTAAAAGAATTTCCTGATATTTTTCCTATTGAGTTGTCAGGATTACCCCCTCAGAGAGAAATAGAATTTGCAATACATATATTGCCCGGGGTACTTCCAATTTCTAAACAACCTTATAGAATGGCCCCAACAGAAATGGCAGAATTAAAAACACAGCTGGAAGAATTATTAGATAAGGGTTTTATACGACCAAGTGTATCACCTTGGGGAGCGCCAGTTCTGTTTGTGAAAAAGAAAGATGGTAGTTTGAGATTGTGCATTGATTATAGAGAACTGAACAAGGTGACTATCAAAAATAAATACCCTTTACCTCGAATAGATGATTTATTTGATCAACTACAAGGGGCAACTGTATTTTCTAAAATTGATTTACAGTCGGGATATCATCAATTGAAGATTAAAGAGGAAGATATACAGAAAACTGCTTTTCGAACTCGGTATGGACATTATGAATTTTTGGTAATGTCATTCGGGTTAACAAATGCACCAGCCGCCTTTATGGATTTAATGCAAAGAGTGTTCAGACCCTATTTGGATAAATTTGTAGTCATATTCATAGATGACATTCTCATTTATTCAAAAACAAAGGATGATCATGTTGAACACCTTAGAATGGTATTGCAAACTTTGAGGGAGAACAAATTATATGCAAAATTGAAGAAATGTGAGTTTTGGATGCATAGTGTTCCATTTTTGGGGCATATTGTTACAGCAAAAGGTATTATGGTTGATCCTGCTAAGGTCGAGGCAGTGGTGAATTGGCCAAGGCCGACAAATGTCACAGAGATACGTAGCTTTCTTGGTCTTGCGGGGTATTATCGCAGATTCGTAGAAGATTTCTCTCAGATATATACTCCTCTCACAAAGCTAATAAGAAAGGGGGTAAAATTTCAATAGACTGATGATTGTGAAAATAGTTTTCAAAAACTCGAGCAGAGATTAGTGAAGGCACCAGTTTTAACTACCCCTACTAGCGATGGAGGATTTGTTATTTATAGCGATGCTTCTAAAAAGGGTCTTAGTTGTGTATTAATGCAGAATGGGAAGGTGATTGCATATGTTTCACGACAGTTGAAACCTTATGAACAGAATTATCCCACCCATGATTTGGAACTAGTTGCAGTAGTGTTTGCTTTGAAAATTTGGAGGCATTATCTTTATGGGGAACAATGTGATGTTTATACAGATCACAAGAGTTTGAAATATATTTTCACTCAAAAAGAGTTGAATATGAGGCAAAGAAGATGGTTAGAATTACTGAAAGATTATGATTTGAATATCCAATATCATCCAGGGAAAGCAAATATAGTAGCTGATGCTTTAAGCAGAAAGTCAAATAGCAATTTAGCTACTTTAATTACCGACCAGGAGGAGTTAATTCATGACATGCGAAAATTATCATTAGAAGTTTGCCCTAAAGAGTTAGAGTATCATTTATATCAATTACAAGTGAAACCTTCTCTATTTGAACAGATCAAAGAAAAGCAAAGAACAGATGAACAAATTATAAGGATAAAGAAACAAGTGGCAGAAGGGACTATGGAAGGATTCACAGTTGACGATGAGGGCACCATCAGATATAAAGGAAGGCTATGTGTACCCGATGCAGTAGAACTAAAAAGAAAAATTTTAGAAGAAGCTCATTACTCACCATACACCATACACCCAGGGAGTACAAAAATGTATGAAGATCTTAAAAGAAATTTTTGGTGGATGGGCATGAAGAAAATGATAGCAGAAATTGTAGCACAATGTCTAACATGCCAACAAGTCAAAGCCAAACATCAAAAGCCAGCAGGATTATTACAGCAAATGGAAATACCAGAATGGAAGTGGGATAAAATCACTATGGATTTTATTGAAGGGTTACCAAGGACTGCTGCAGGAAATAATTCTATTTGGGTAATTGTGGATAGATTAACAAAGGTCGCACATTTCTTGCCAATCAAAACCAGTTATTCTGTAGAAAAGTTAGCCAACCTGTATTGTAAAGAAATAGTTCGGTTGCATGGAATTCCCAAGGCAATTATTTCCGACCGAGATACTATATTTACTTCGAAGTTTTGGAGCAGTTTAAATCAGACAATGGGGACAAAATTGGAAATTAGCACAGCATTTCATCCACAAACAGAGGGGCAAAACCGTGCGGGCCAAGGCCCAAAGCGGACAATACCTTACTGTTAGGCTTGGGGCGTTACAAATGGTATCAGAGCCGACTCCCGACCTCCGGCCGGTGGTGTCCAGCGGGAACGCTGGAGCCCCAAGGAGGGGTGGATGGAATCCCACATCGGTTAGGATGAGGGGGAGAGCCTGAGTTATAAGTGAAGGCCGCCAGGTACCTCAGTGAGGCGCCTTTTGGGGAAGGACGGAATGCTCGTGAATCCAGAGGGGCAAAACCGTGCGGGCCGAGGCCCAAAGCGGACAATACCTTACTGTTAGGCCTGGGGCGTTACAGATCATGTTAGAGGAACATGGACCTCGAATCCGCATCCACCGTACGTATTGCACTCAGTGTTTTGAAAACCGGACCGAACCGGGCGGCCGAACCGGTCGGACCGTGAACCGGTCACGTCCCAGTTCGCTACTGTTACCGGTCCAACCGCAGTTGATCCGGTTGAACCGGAAAAACCGGGAACCGGTCACAAAACCGGTTCAGTGACCGGTCCGGTTTTAAAAATATTGATTGCACTAGTCATTGCTTTCCCAAGTCCATGAATATTCAATTACCCACCAATTGAATTCGTAAACCCTTGCATCATATGCGGCTCGTCTGGCCATGTGGCCAGTGAAACTATCTGTGCTTTCTAGCGATTTCAATCTGTTTGGCCTGAGCAGTACCCAACTGCTTTATTTCTTAGAAAAAAAAGAAATTTAAGGAAATTTTTACGTTTCTAGAAAGTTACTTGTTTATGAAAAAGGAAGGGAAAAGAAAAAGTGGGACTATTTTTAAAAACTATGAGAGTGATATGATAGGATAAGAGCAAAGAAAGAAGAAATAGAATAGTTATGTCAGAAAATGAATAAAATATATAAGTAAAAATAAAAAATTAAATTAGTTAGAAGGAAAAATTCTTTTCATACCCACAACATTTACGGTCAGATATTCTTAATATACCAACAAAATTTTAAGAGTTATTCCTATGCTCATAATATTTTATTTTAAATTTCTATCATACTCATGCAGTTAAAACAACGGCTAATTATCCCACTGAAAAAACGATTCTACCCCTTAAATTTTTATAATTGAAACGATCGAATATTAATATAACATTTGAATTATTTGACTTCAAAAATTAATATTTTACTAACGTTAATGTAGTCATATTAGGGTTGAATAATTTCAATCAAGAAATTATTGAAGGATAAAATCATCTTTTCAACAGAGTATTTAATAGTTATTTTGACTGCATGCATATAATACAAATTAGAAGTGAAATGTTATGGGTATAAAATGAATTTTTAAAAAATTGCAAGTATATTATGAATTTGAGCCAAATATTATGAATATAAAAAAAAATTATAATTAAAATGCATAAAAAAATGTTCACTTTGCTTTCTTTTTTCTCCACACCTTACCAAACACACCTCAGACTCAAATCAAGTATGTCTAAAACCAACGTGAATTAATCTGTTAAGGTACCATTGCTAGCTGCATGTAATTTTATATGATCTTGGTGGAATTCGTCCACAACATATGAATAAATACAATTACAGACGGATGGTAGGTTATTTAATTCCGCCTCTTGATTTTGTTTAACTTCATGCATGTGCTTTGTAATACAAGAGACTTAGATATTGAAACGTATGAAAATTAAACAGAACCAATTAATTTAAAAAAAAAATCAATATTCGAAATTCGAAGCTGATTTTCATATATTTAAGTAACGGGAGTGCTTCTATGTAACCCCTTTTCTATGTAACCCCTTTCATTTTTAAAATTTTGATGGTTGATAGAAAATCTATTCCATCCATTGTGTTTAACATTATTTCTAGTATCTCGAAAACTCTTTTATTTTTTTTAATTTCACTATATATAGGTCTTATTTATAAAAGTATAAAATTAACGCAATAAAAAGGTTCGATATTAAAATACCAACTTTAAAGTAGTTTTTACAATATCTAAACTATCTAAAATATCAATAATACGTGGATAAATGATCCTATAAAGTATTGTTATATTCTAATACATATGTGAATGAATCTAAGCATTTTTCCTAATTTATACTTGAATGTGCTTATTTTTGAACAAATGTGATCTATGCACATATTGGATTTGAATGAAACTTGGTGTCCTAGCTAAATAAATGATGTTAAATACAATGAATGAATTGAATTTTTCATTAAATATCAAAATTTTAAAAATAAAAGAGGTCACATAGAAGGTCACATAGAAGCGTGCCGGTTTAAGAAAAACATAAATGTATATTTTTATTTTGATTCAAATCCCCAACAAACGTTTGTAGGGAATTGTTGTAAGTCCATTGGTCAGTAGTTTTTGATATCCCTATGAGAATTAATGTTCTTTTAGTAAATGATTTTATATGGAGTTCATTGAATGTGAATGTGAAAGTGATTAGACAGGGCTAATTAAGAAATGGTTAAAGATGGATGCTTTTTGGTGTGAGACTTCACAAATTAAGATTTAAGAAAGTAAGGGGATGCTTTTTGTGATGGGACTTTTGAAAGGCAGTGATGAAGACATTATCATGCGGGTTTTTTTTATTTTATTCTACCAATGCTTTTCCTCCACTTCTCTTACTAATGCAGAGGTATATTTGAATGGTCGAAATTAAAATCGAGTTTATGATGGGGTTTGAGTGCCGTTGTTAATGTTCTAGTGGTGTCCGTGATTTGAGAATGTGGAATTTTGAAGAAAAAACAAAATAGCCCCAAGAGTCTCCTGCTTTCTTTCATGTAATTAATTTGTCGGCATGGAGAATTTGGACCGCAAAATTTCAAGAAAATGGAACTTGCAAAATCACAAGTTATATTATAAATGCTGTACTTTAGGGACTTTATTATTATTAATGAATCGGTGGTGGAGCAAGGGATGAAAAATTATTAAGGAAATAACATTAGCTGCATGCCCGCTAAATGGTCCGTCTTTTCTTTGAAAAATCACGGAAAACCTTGTATGCATGTGAAAATTCACCAGACCTTCACTACAACAAAACGCAGCCTCACCAAAGAATAAATAAATAAATAAATAAAACGTGAGAAATTAGGTCAGAAGGCAAAAAATGAAATGATTCCCTCGTACCTTTCATATTTTCTATATAACTATCGTGTTTATATATTTCAACTTTTCACTTTCTATTCTTAATCATTATCCCTATCACTATAACATTATTAACTATCTATTTTAAAAATTGATTTGAGATTTAATATTTGAGAGTGAAAAGTTTAAACTTGTCAATATAATTAAATATTAATTCATGCATGGCGGTGATAAAAAAATATTTTTTACGTAGATATGAGCCTCGCTTAAATCTTTCTCTCTATAAAATTTGGCAATTTTTAATTTTTTTTTTTACTTTTGAAAAATCACGAAAATGAACATGGTTCCATGCCCATTTTGAACCATGCTCATTTTTTTCATTTTTAAAGATTAAATACTAAGTAAATTTTAAAAATATCAAAATTTCATAGAAAAATACCTAAATAGAGTTAAGACATCTCTTAACAAATTTTTTTAAAAAATTCTTTCGCTCGTCTAAGAAACAGATCAGTCCACGTAAGTAAAGAATATTTTAAAATCAATTGAAGTAATCACTCCACAAATGAGGAGATTGAGAAAAGAAATTAATTCAATTAACCATTTCTTAAGTAAACGGAAACAGGGAATCTACGGATCGGAGACCAAATTTCAAGGTATTCAATGAAAAATTATTGGGCAAGGCCTCAAGGTGGTATAACATCTAATTACAATTTTACTTAAACCAACGATCTAATTTTGATGGTGATTTTTGCATCCATACCTCTATGTTTTGGGCCTTTGAGCAAAATTGCAATTGTAGAACGAATTTTTAAAAAACTTATATCCATGCATACACAATTTGCCTAAAATTGTAGAGGTATCCCATTTCAAAGAACTTTTTAAAAACGAAAAATTCCCATGCAAACAAATAAAATTATAAAATAAAAAATTCCGTTTAAAATTAAAAAAAATCTTTTAAAAATTATTTCTAAGATTAAATAGATCTATTTAAGGTTTAAGAATATTTTTAAAACATAAAATTTATTTATATTTTAAAAGCAATTTCATGCATTTTTATAATTTATTTTCTTGTAGGGCATTTTTAACATATTTTGAATTTTTTTCTTAACAAAAGTGATATCCAAAAATTTTAAATTTTAACTATACAGGTACGGATGAAACACCCTAAATTTGGTTGAATCGTAAATCATTTAAATGTTAAAAAATTATGCTTCAAATTTTAAAACTAAATGACTTCATAATTACATAAGTATTGAATCATTACTCAATCTCGTAGAAGATAATTTCCACGGCTACAAGGAATTCATGGTTATACAATTAGTGCAGACGATCGGAAGTCACAATTGTGAGATTTTGGCAAATTTTCTCTCGGGAATTCGAATTTCATGCATGTACAACAAACGTGACAATAGTACATTCCACCCCGTAATCATCTCGTGGGATGATAAAGAAGATGCTTTGCTTATTTGGTAGGCAATCCAAGTATGGCTAACTTACAAAGCTAGTGAAATCACAGCCTCCTCCAACTTATTAGCTATCAAAATTAAGATCGCATTTCCATCTCCCTCTTGGATTTATTACCTCTTTTTTCAAACTTCTATATATACGTGCCTCCTTTTCCCTCGCCGCTGAGTAACAAAAAGCCACACCCAAATGATTGAATGGTTGTGATTTCTCCATTTTCTTAAAAAAATATACAGGTATATTTTTTTAATATTCTAAAGTAGATTTTTCAGATTCACTTGCAGAATATTATCGATAATGCACATGCACTTATCTCCTATTCTCTTTGTTTTGTGAAATCCCAAACAACCTTTCAAACTTTGCATAGAACTAATCTTGAATATATCCTTGTCATTAGGGTTCTCTGAATTTGTTTTGAAAATGACTAAAACGAAAAATCGTACTCCATAAGTTGACTTTTTCCTATTTAAAAAAATCAAAAAAGTTTAAAATTTGTTGATAATTCATGTTTTGGCGCGTATAAATATATTCAATTTCAGATTTGAAATTCCTTTTCCTTTAATGTTCCAAATCTCAAGAGACATAAGCCTCTAACAACGTCTCGCATGAAATCCCGCACTGATTTTTTCAGATCGGTTAAAAATTTGGCTATTTCATAGCAGTTCAAAAACATATTTTTTTTTAAAAAAATTTATAAACATGTTAATTTAGCTATTTTTAATCTATAAACCAAATTTTACCATTTTTAGATATGTGTATATATTTATTTTTGGAGTTTTAAATATAATGGCATTTGAGTCATTTTACATTCCTATATTTAAAATTTTAAAATAAATATATACATACAAAACTTAGTTTATATATTAAATATAACTAAATTAACATATTTATAAAAAAAACTTTTGAAGAAACAAAAACTATTTTTTAACCGGTTAGAAAAGATCGGCCCTTTTTATAAAATTCAAATTGGTTTTAAAATGGAGGCCGTGTGAAATGGCTTCATTTGAAGAGTTCAAAAAATATATTTTTAAATTTTTTTATAAAAATATTAATCTAGATATATTTAATTTATAAACCTAATTTTATTATTTTACAGATGTATATTTATTTTTCTTTAAAATACAATGAATATTTTATTTGTTTTAAATTATTGAAACCTGTCTAAAATATTCTTATGTTTTAAAATTCAAAATAAATCTATATACATATCGAAAAAGGCAAAACTTGATTTATAGATTAAATACGTTTAAATTAACAATTTCAAAAAAGTTTTGTAAAAAAATAAAAATATGTTTTTTGGACCGGTCAAAATTGAAACTAATCTTAAATGATCATTTGCCATTAAAATGTACATGTAGTTATGGAATTGATAAAATTTTAGTGGGTCTAGTAAAATTTCTATTTAAATATAACCAACAAGGAAATAATCCTATATAACATCATATGTTTTATCTTTTTTACTTTTATGTAAATCCAAGTGTTTTTAATTCAAATATCAAATTTTATCATTTTCATACTTGCATATGTTTTCATTAATTTTTAAAATTAAAAGCTTTCACCTATCTCATGTCTCAATGCACAAAGGCTAAACTACGTACTAAGGGGCTATGCTATTGGCATAGAGTGAATATACTTGATTATATACATATATTATATATATATATATATATATATATACTTAAGTTACAATATTTATTTTCGTTTCTTTTTTTATTTTTTCTTCATAAAGTTGTTTTCTTAAGTGTATCTAATCTATATACTAAATTTTTTATGTTATAATATTTTTACATATTTATATTTTATTTTTAAAAATCAAGTTTTTTAAGGGATAAAATGACTTATATGCTCCTAAAATTAATGATTTTTAAAAAATAAAAATAAATATATGAAAATATCGTAAAATGGAAAAAATGGTATATGAATTAAATACATTTAGAAAAACAAGTTTACGAAAAAAATCAAAAAATGAAATAAAAACAAAATAAAAATGAATATTATAATTTAGGCATACATACGATATATTGTATATCATCATGCCTCAAGTATATAATACAAGATTATTACTTAGCTAAATAACAGTAAGTTGGAGAAGATTAATAAGCAATTAAACAAGGATTCCTCGGAATTTTTAGGGAAACCTGTTCCCTTATATTGTAGGATCTGGAAATACAATGGTTAGATGATTGTATTTTTCTTCATCAACTACAGTGGAGTGGACTACGAATATTTTTAGGGAGTCAATTCTTGGAGAATGTTTTTCGATATTATTGTCTTCTTTCATCATCATGATTAAGATTCGAACACAGGGCTTAATATAAGCAATCCCTGTCAGATTTATCACCGAGATCTCAAGTCCCAAAAGTAATCTGAATCGTCCATCTGTTGCATCTCACAAATACAGCATGCCCCACCGGCGAGGCATTGATGTATTTCCTTCTGCCTTCGACTAGAAGCTGAAATCGAGGCCCAATCTGCCTCTCTCTCTCTCTCTCTCTCTCTCTCTCTCTCTCTCTCTCTCTCTCTATTAAAAAATTCGATCCAAGAGTAGATCTAGCAAAACAACGGTTTGGATTACTGATTTAGTGAGATCTCACCTCAAACGCGAGAAGCATGTGTAGAGTCTCGTGCGGTGGCTGTCATGTATGTATGATATGTTGTGTTGACGATGGAAGACCATCCTCCACCGTTGAATGTGGGCCGGACCCACGGACATCATCAGCTCGGAAAGGAACTTCCTGACTCCGCGAACAAGGACAAGCACACGCGCGCGTAGACGTGGGCGAGGTGCATTGCTAGTAAGTATAGGAACAGGAATATAGGATGGCCGGACCCCCTTCGTCGGCCCCACAACCAATAAAATTTTTAAAAGTAGGTTATTTTTATTGAGTGGCGATCTTAATATTCACGGTCGGTATGAAAATATATTTTTATTTTAAATTTTTTATATTCACTTTGTGAAATTTAATATTCTTAAAATTTATTTAGTATTTTGTTTTAACTTTTGAGAATAAAAAATAAAACCGAAATATATTTTTCGCTAAAAAGAAGGAGAAGAACTAAAATTGCAAATGTATATATAGAATAATTCATACTCATTTTCTAGATATTTCATATACATCATCAAACGTGGTCGCAGTTGGATATCTCATACGCATCTTTAGTTAATGTACTTCAACAGCTTGTTTTTCACTTCCTTTCAGGCTACAATTAGGGGTGCAACTGGGTTGGTTTTGTTTGGGTAGTGGTCTACCCTACCCATACCGTATTTGTAAAAGGTATACCCTACCCTACCCATTTGTCGATTCGATTCTTAGTATACCCTACCATACTCATTACCTATAGGGTTGGTTCCGGTTTCGGTTCCAAATCGGTTCCTTTAATACTCAAATATAATATTTTTTAAAAAAATTCTATATTATTTTAAATAATGTAAAATAATACTCATTTGTATTTTAAAATCATATGTACATATATTATTGTTTATATTATTATATAAAAATATGAATTATAAACCATAATGACCTAATCATTAAAACTATTAATATATTATAATCATAAGTCACGAGCGTATTTATAAGAGTCTTTCGGAAGTCATTAGTGTATATATAAATTCATTTAAATTTATACTTCACAAAGTACAAAATTCATTTAAACTTTAATTTATTAAAATATATGTGCACATAAGATGTTAAAGATAAAGCATAATGCATACTATATAATATATATTATACATATATATAATTATGCACATATTAATTACCCATATGAGTACTTATGCAGGTCGGTTCTGGGTACCCGACGTATCTACCCTACCCGTACCCTATTTGATAAGGCGGGTAACAATTTATACCCTACCCATACCCATGGGTAATATTTTCTACCCTACCCTACCCAAATTAGGGTCAGGTCGGTGGGTACCCATGGGTACCCTACCCAAGTTGCACCCCTAGGTACAATAGAAACTCGTCTCCCATTTATATTAAGAATGTATTTGGAATAAAAATTTGTTGAGTATGATAGAAAATTATACTCTCAGATGAGTTATATAGATAACAATAAAAAAAACTCTTCTATTTATTTTTAACTATTTTAGTAAATTCTAATTCTATTACTATTTTTAGAAAAATATGACTGTTTTAATGTCTTAGTATTTTTCTTATTCAGAACTCTGTTTCGGATTAGGTTTAACCTATGCCACCTAATAAATATAAAATATTCTTCTTTTTGGTAAATTTTGAATAACATAACAAATTTTACCTCAAAATTTGAGCATAAATTTTTCTGAATGAAACTTGTCTATCAATTCCAAAGGCTCAGCGCAGTGTTAACTTCTATTTCATGCTTATACTGTTGCATCAATAATAATTGATATTTTACTATATACAATTCCATGAGTAGCAAGCAATTTTGGTGAAAGTGAAACAATATAGGTATATCATCAATTAGCATCAAACTAAATGAGTATATTAATAAATTACCCTATTTGTTAATATTACAATGTCATTAGTTTTGCGCATGTCTTGCCAAAATATTTTGATTTTTAAAATTATTACTTAATATATTTTTCTTAATTGAAGGATTTTACGGTAAAGGCTAACCTAAGTACATTTAAATCATTTTTTTATTTTTTGAAACTTTTTTATAAAACTATTAATCTAAATGTATGTAACATGTATATCAAGTTTTATTATTTTTAGATTTTTATTTTTTAAAATCAATAACATTTTTAGTAATTTAAACTAAAAATGTAACTGATTTTGAAAAAATAAAAATCTCCAAAAATGGTAAAACTTGATGCACATGTTAAATACACTTAGTTTAATAGTTTTATTAAAAAAATTAAAAAATAGGTTAAAGCAACTAGGTGCACTGTATCACGATCCTTTATTTTTAATCATTATGTTTATCTTATTGACTTGAATGTCTTTCTTTCTTCTTTTACCTCTCTCCAAATTTAGAATTATGGATGGCTATGATCACTTCCATTGACCGACTGTCGAAATGGGCGCGTGCATTGCATATTCTGGAAGTCTCTCCCCATTCTATTCTTTTGAATTTCCTGTTATTTGTCTTCTTTTCATCATTCAATCTGCTGCTGTCTTCTCGTTATTGTATTGAGTGCTTTTGCTTTTCTAGCACTGATAATGAAAATTCGCTGATTCTCTCCGTTCACCCTCTGCCCCACGACCAACATTGCACCTATGGGACAGTACCAATACACGCAATAGACCCTCCTCCAGCTTTATATATTGCAAGCCCAGAACTAGTGCTTCTTATAGCCTTATATTGTTTCCTACCTGGTTTGCACCAAAAACTTCCATGTGAGGACAACTGCAGTCTTCTTCTGTGGGCTTGAATCTTGTTACTCTTCTTTGTTTCGACTTTCAGATCAGCTTCCTCTCGTGGGTTTTGATGATTGGCTGTGTTCTGTCTCAAAACCCATTTTCTCCAGAGTGGGCATTTGTTTCAGTTTGTCTTAACTATACGTTGGTTTGTTTTTCTTGTGAAGTTCTGAAAACCCAATCGATCATTTGCTTCAAACATGTAGTTGGACATCATAAGTATCAGATTTTTTTTATTATTATTTTTTTTTCCATGCAAAGCAAACCTGCTTCATAATGGCAGGACCCCGCGCCCTTAATTAAGAACTGTTTCCCACTCCTGCACTTACAACTAAAACAAAAAGGAAAGAGAAAGATAGTAAAGAATATACAGTTGGTCAGATTCCATAAGGATGGAGGAGACATTCGTGCCATTACGAGGAATCAGAAACGATATTCGAGGGAGATTGACGTGCTACAAGCAAGACTGGACTGGTGGTTTTACTGCAGGCATCAGGTAGCTTTGGAAGTTGCATATTCACATGTTTTGTTTGTATTTCTTTTAATAACAAGTTTCATGATATTTAATCCACGTGTTTCTTTTCCCTCCATTTCTATTTGTTTTGATCTTATTGAATGGATGATGATGCACCTTCATCGTCCAGGATTTTGGCTCCAACAACGTACATATTTTTTGCATCTGCAATCCCAGTTATATCATTTGGAGAACAGCTAGAAAGAAATACAGGTAAGTAGTGTTATGTTATGTTTGGGTGCTCAACTAATAAGAATGGTTTATTACTCGATTTGATAAATACAAAACTCACAAGAAATAAACACAATTCAAATCTAATTTTAAAAACTTGAAAATGCAGGTTGCATCACCAGGGTGAATTGGAATGCTTCCTCTCTACCCTTAACCATTTCCTGTTCAGTGAACCAGCTTAAACTAATTAAATGCAGCAAAACACGCATCTGCATGGTACTTTACTTAAAAACAGGATAGGATATGAGGGACTAATTACATGTAATAATTTTTTGGAAAGTAGATACTTAATCACTCAGCTCCAAGACTTGCTTGGTTTCGCAGATGGTGCCCTCACTGCAGTACAAACGCTGGCATCTACTGCACTTTGCGGGATCCTGCACTCAGTCCTTGGAGGTCAGCCATTGTTGATTCTAGGAGTAGCAGAACCTACTGTACTCATGTACACCTTCATGTTCGACTTCGCAAAAGACAGACCAGATCTCGGGCCACGGCTGTTTCTAGCATGGACTGGGTGGTATGTTCTCTTCTAGTCTCTCGGGCATACTATATTTCATGTTGTTCTTATTAAATAAATAAATAAATTCTATACATGGTATTGATTCCAGATTATTCCTTCTCTTTTCTAACGCTCACCGTTTGCCATTTGGATCGAAGGGTCTGTGTTTGGACTGCATTCTTGCTATTCTTGCTGGCTGTTCTAGGAGCATGCTCTATTATCAACAGATTCACCCGTGTAGCCGGCGAGCTCTTCGGTTTGCTTATTGCCATGCTCTTCATGCAACAAGCTATCAAGGTAAGTAATTGCCTTGATGGGCACGTGCTATATGCAGATGCATATATATTTCATGTAGCAGTATTTGGTGGTGGCAAGCTTAGAGATTTGACTTCCATCCCATCAAATCCACTACCACCTCTTCTCTCATCCAAGCTTAGGACAGAGAGAAACTAGTTAAACTTCTCCAAAACAGGCTATAAATTATTTCAGATACTGCTTCTGATGGAGGAACTTACTGTATTCCAACTTTCCAACTGATGTGTGACTTCACACGACTAACGCAGAACCTTTTCCCCGGCATGATTTCTGACTTTGTGCTGTAGGGACTAGTGGAAGAATTCCGCATTCCCGAGCGCAGAAATCAAAGCTCATTAGAGTTTGTACCATCCTGGAGGTTTGCCAACGGCATGTTTGCTTTAGTCCTGTCATTTGGGCTGCTTCTCACTGCACTAAGGAGCCGAAAAGCACGGTCATGGAGATATGGGTCTGGTATGTCATATGCGTGCGTGTAGGAAATGATCATTTCTAACGCTGTGCTTTTGGCTGGAGTTTCGCAGCTGTTGAACTCCCTTTTATCTTTTGCGGAAATCCTGCAGGCTGGCTGCGAGGCTTCATTGCAGACTATGGGGTGCCATTGATGGTTCTTGTCTGGACTGCAGTGTCATACATTCCTTCCGGCAGCGTTCCAAATGGCATCCCAAGACGTCTTTCGAGCCCGAATCCTTGGTCACCTGGTGCATATGAGAACTGGACAGTAATCAATGTATGTTCTTATATTTTAGACCTTATTGCGGTTGAATCTCTCATATGATGGAACTAGTAGTGTTTCTATTTTTAGGGGTTCTAGGTCATCTGGCCTCCAAGGGTTGAATTTGGACTGATGATTTTTGTTGCTGGGCTTGCAGGAAATGTTAAAGGTACCGGTTTTGTACATCATTGGAGCTTTTATTCCAGCGACTATGATTGCAGTGCTGTACTATTTCGACCACAGTGTAGCATCTCAGCTTGCTCAGCAGAAAGAATTCAACCTCAGAAAGCCATCTTCTTATCATTATGATTTGCTTCTTTTGGGATTCATGGTATAAACATCTCACCTTTCTTCATGTCACTGTTACTGCTACCTCGTTTACACATCAACATCAATAAAGCCAAGAAAAAATGAAAAAGGGAGAAGAAGAGCAGAGAAGGAAGAATTCAAGATGCCTGACCAAATGATCTTCTGGGGGTCTGATTGTTAGATTTGAGGGTGATGCGGTCGGTAGGCTGGCAAATTAGTCACGACAAACATCAGCAAAATACCATGATATGGAAATTCAGTAAATTCCTTCTTCTGTCACAGGTCATATTGTGCGGCCTCGTTGGAATCCCTCCTTCTAATGGAGTTATCCCCCAATCTCCAATGCATACGAAGAGTTTGGCTACTCTTAAACATCAGGTACTTGAGAGTTTGAAGTCTCAGATACTGTCAACTTTAATAGAATGCGTTCCTTTTTTCCGATTTTAGCCGACCCAAATATGTATATGTTTGTTAGTTTAAGAAATTATCACACAAGATACGCCTTTCTGCAGCTTCTACGCAATCAACTTGTAGCGACCGCACGCAGAAGTATGAGAAAGAACTCAAGCTTGTCACAACTGTATGGAAATATGCAAGAAGCTTACAAGCAAATGCAAACACCATTGATCTACCAGGAGCAATCAGCCAGGGTATGCCAGCTACAACACCACTATGCCATTAGTTTATCATAACCAAGTTGGCTTTTACTTAACAGATGATTAAAAGAATTTCACTTTCAGGGTCTAAGGGAATTGAAGGACTCGACAATCCAAATGGCATCCAGCATGGGGCAGATTGATGCTCCAGTTGATGAGAGTGTGTTTGATGTTGAGAAGGAAATTGACGATCTCCTCCCTGTTGAAGTAAAAGAGCAGCGTCTAAGCAACTTGCTGCAAGCGATGATGGTGGTTGGTTGTGTTGGAGCCATGCCCTTTCTCCGGAAGATCCCTACGTCGGTGCTTTGGGGTTACTTTGCTTTCATGGCCATTGAAAGCTTGCCAGGAAACCAGTTTTGGGAGAGAATTTTACTTCTTTTCACTGCTCCAAGTAGAAGATTCAAGTAATTTCTGACTCCCCTTGCATCATCTTTCTAGGTCTGTTTATCAGGAAATCCAAATACAATTCAGCTCCCTCACCAAACACAAGTCCATCTCATCTCATTAACTCATGAAACGAGAAATCACTTCTTAACTTTAGCAACATCCAAACATGTTCAATCCTTCCTGAAGTAATAACTGAATTTTTATGATGTTACAGAGTGCTTGAGGAATATCACACCGCCTTCGTTGAAACCGTTCCTTTCACGACGATCGCAGCCTTCACGGTCTTCCAAACAGCTTACCTACTAGTATGCTTTGGGATAACATGGATTCCAATAGCTGGGGTTCTGTTCCCTCTGATGATCATGCTTCTAATTCCTGCAAGGCAGTACTTACTACCAAAGTTCTTCAAAGGGGCACACCTTCATGATCTCGATGCAGCTGAGTACGAGGAAGCACCGGCTTTGTCATTTGACCTCTCAGCCGTTGTAAGCTATGCCTGTCTCACCGTGTTTGAGCAGTGCCTCCCTATTTCTGTATGCCGCTTTTTTGGAATTGAGATTGATGGGGGGCAAAAAAAAAAAAAAAATCAACAGGAACACACCCAATTCAGTGGAGTACCTAATGCCAACTAATTGAACTTTTTAGCTCACCCTGTCTACATGTTTGAATTTACAGCAGGAAGGAAACATTGGCATGAGGAAGTCATTTGCAGATGATGGGGAGATTCTAGACGAGGTAATTACACGAAGCAGGGGAGAGATTCGCCGCGTATGCAGTCCTAAGGTGAACAGCTCCAGCTCCACCCCGGCTGCGGACTCAACAAGAGACCTTCCCAGCCCACGGTTCACGGAGAAACCGCACAGCCCTCGCGTGAACCAGCTGAGGCAGGAACAGAGTCCTAGACCCTCCAACTTGGGAGAACCAGCTCGACATTCTTCCTGCCAGTAAGAATGGAGGATTGAGAGCATTTGTGATGTGTTGTAGTTTTTCTGATTGAGAGTATTGATGGACTGATGGTGTTTGCACTTTCTCCTTCTTGTTTGCATGCATGTTTGGCCAGTCTTTTGTAAATTGTATCATACCGTAGTTGAGCTTGATTGATGGGCTGTGGCACTACATTTTCAACTACTAATATGACCGTGATTGAGTGTGGTCAGGGCTTGTTATCGCCCACCTAAACTTTTTTTTTCTTTTCATGACTTCGCTTTCTGTATTCTTTTGCAAACCGTCAGCCCGTCACACCATTCATGCATCCTAGCTGATTTCTACCCATCAAAAAGCAAACACAAATACCTACTGTAGCTTTCAGTGCTTCCCCAATTATTGCAAGTCGTATCCACAGATTGGGAGACTAATGCATTACAGTCGATGCTTTAGATTAAGGGCGTCTTTTTACAGGAACCTAGATCACCCATGATGCGATGTGTTTGTGTTGAGACGGAGAAGAGTATAAGCTTTGAGATGAACGGGAAGTGGTTATACGTAACCTCCTCAAATTTTAAGATTAAATCCAATCCTTTCATTATATTTAACATTATTTGTTTAGTTATGAGTCCCAGTTTCATCCAAATTCAATGTGTGCATAGGCCACATTTGCTCAAAATAAACATATCCATGTGTAAATTATGGAAAATGCTTAGATCCGTTCACATATATATTATAATGGAGTAATACTTTATAAAATCATTTATTCATATAGTAATGATATTTTAGATGATTTAAATGTTAAAATACTACTTAAAAGTTGATATTTAGCATTAAATTATTTTATTACGTTGATTTTACATATTTATAGATGGAGCCCATATACAGTAATATTAGATAAATAAAAAGATTTCTACGATAATATAAATAATACTAAATATAATAGATGGAGTGAATTCTTCAACAAACATCTATATACTAAAAATAAAGTAGGTTTTATAAAACCATGAAAAGGGCATCTTTTTAAAAAAATAAATAAATATGTATCTGTTTCGTCTTTGGGAAATGATCCAGCGGTGCAAATATAACCATGACTTACGGTTGGCATGATGATGAAATCAAAATTTAATTGATTATACTGTTTAGTATCATTTGTTTAACCATGCTACCAAATCAAAATTTAATTGATTATATTGTTTAGTATCATTTGTTTTACCACGGTAACAAAAATCATTTAATTGAACTCTTAAAATGAGCCGCATGAAAAATTATATGTAAATTATGAAAAATGCTTATATCCATTCATAGATGCATTAGAATATTATGATATTTTATGGAATCATTCAACGTATAGGGATGATATTTTATATGGTTTAGACGTTGAATAAAATATTTTAAAATTAATTTACAAATTAGGCAATTTTATTACGTTAATTTTGCACCTTTATAACACGGGAACCATGCACACATTTTTTATTTGGACGAAAGTTGATTTCGTTATCAAACAAATAATCTTCCAATCAAAAAATAAATAATCTTAAATACAATGGTAAATTGAATTTTGATTTAACATCACATGCGGCTTATAAAACCAATTTCTGCCATAACTATGGCGGTACATGTACGACTAGATCTTTTCTTTAATCTTTAATCCCAATAACGGAAGACATCATCACGTCTTCTTTTACAATTTTAAAATGCTTTCTTTTTCTTTTACATTTCTTTACCTTAAACAAAACAGACCTCTGGTGTTTTTTTTAGTGCTGTACATATAAATTACAGTTTCTTAAAGCTAAACGAGGTCAACTATTCTTTCACACGACATTCACTACCTCTAATCATGTATTTCTATGCTTTCTACTTCTCGAATAACCTTCTATTTCGACGCACTCACTTCTCATAAATAAAACCAAATCTACTTTTTTTAATTTTTGTTGTCTACAGACTCCCAAAGTGATATTAGAGAGAAAAAATTTTGATTTTATACCTTTTCGGTAATTTACGTATATACATGCACGTAGTTTGACTGAAATTGTAAATACACCTATATAGTTTCACGAATCATGTATTACCCCACATAGTTTCATAGAAATGGTTGATAACCATGAGCCCACCGTCAGTTATCGTTAATGTATGATCTGAAACTTTGAAAATGACAAAACTAACCTTTTTTCCCATTATTCGATGCATTAATCCTCCATGTCACACGCTTTCTGCTCGTCTTCTCCAAAATTACAGTGATTTTGGTGCTTTTCTTCTCAAAACTATGGCCATGGATGGAACCCACATGGGTGGAATATATGCGCGAATCCATGGCGTCATGGGGCACCTTTGCTTCTTTCCTCTCCCAGGAGCTCCCAAACCCATTTTGATTTTCTTATTCTCATGTCTTGCTTTCTTACTGAAGTTGATTTAATCAGGTATTGTGAGCATAAAGTTGTAATAGTGGAAGGTGTTGCTCACTTGCCTAAATCTTTTTTGACGGCGTGCCGGTCCAAAGAGAAGCTAGTATTGACAGAGGAGTCTTGAGCAAACTATCTCAAGGAGATGACCGAAAGAAGAGTCCCTGCAAGAAGTGCAGAACTAGATGATCAAACTAATGCTTCTACGCCGGAGAAGAAGAGAGAGAAGGCACGAAAGATAGCCAAGAAGAGAGGTTTGGCCATGGATAGGCATCACCATTGGCATGATATTTATCAACTAAGCTGGGCCATTTCCACCCCTTGGCTTAAAGTGGGAGTACGCATACCCACTATGTTGTCTTAGCATGTATAATTATTGATTCGGCCTTGAATTATGGATGAAAACTTGTGGCAATTGATGGAAATCCACATGGTATTTGTTGGGATTTTAGGCTATCCCCTTTTTGTGTGGATTAAACAGGAATAATTAATCACAGACAATAAATATTGCAAATGATAAACAATCAAACCACGGAAAAACACACCACAATTTTACGTGGAAAACCCCTCTTTACCAAAGGGGAAAAACCACGGGACCCAGTCCAGGTAAATCTTCCACTATAGAATAATGGGATTACAACGCAATGTCTTCTCTAGTCAAAACTAGAGGATTTCATCATCACAATAAGGATGGATTTCAATACAGGAAATAACCAGGATAGATCTCACCAAATCTGAGATGACGGCAGAATTTTCTCTCTTAATGGCCGGAAGAGATAACTGCCGTAGAAACCTTAAGCATTTGAGGATAAAATCCTCCTCCGTCCGTCGGAGCTGCTGCTGCTGCTTCTCTGAAAACCGAAAACGGAGAGAAAAAATTCTCTCTGACGACGAACGAATGTCGCTGCTGAGAGGAGAAGAGATTTTTATAATCTCTCTCTCTCTCACCCCTTTTCTCCTCCCGCGCCGAAAGCAAGAGGATGAGACGAAATGGCAGGTGAGGAAATTCCACATAAGCCAAAAGTGGTGGGGCCCCCACTTTGACTTCATGTGGGAGGAACCCACCTAATAAATCTCCCCCTTCCGACTACATGAAGGGATTCGCCATCCCAACAATTAAACGACAAACTTCAAGCTTCTCCCTTGGTAGAGCCTTCGTCAACATATCAGAGCCATTATAATCGGTATGGATTTTCTCAAGTTCAAACAACTTGTCATTAATAGCTTCTCTTATCCAATGATACCTCACATCAATATGCTTTGATCTTGCATGAAAAGAAGAATTCTTACCAAGGTGAATTGCGCTTTGACTATCGCAAAATACGATATATCTTTGTTGCTTGAAACCGAGCTCATGTAGAAACCTCTTCATCCACAACAACTCTTTACATGCTTCAGTTGCTGCAATGAATTCCGCTTCGGTTGTAGAAAGTGCAACGCATTTCTGTAGCCTTGATTGCCAAGCTACAGCTCCCCCTGCAAAAGTAATCAAGGAACCAGAGGTAGACTTACGAGTGTCCACATCTCCTGCCATATCTGCATCCGTGTAGCCAACTAGTAATGGTTTCTCATTGCCAAAACAAAGTCTCAAAATGGAAGTACCTCGTAGATATCTCATAATCCACTTAACTGCATTCCAATGCTCTCTCCCAGGATTGGACAAAAACCGGCTAACAACACCAACTGCATAAGCTATGTCTGGTCTTGTACATACCATTGCATACATCAAACTTCCCACAGCTGAAGCATATGGAACCCTTTCCATGTCTTTCTTCTCTGCATCTGTAGAGGGACACTGCTCAATGTTTAGCTTAAAATGGGTGGCAAGAGGAGAGTTAACCGCTTTAGCTCTGTCCATGTTGAACCTCTGAAGTACATTCTCAATGTACTTCTCTTGTGACAGATATAACTTCTTGGCATTCCTCTCACGATGAATGCTTATGCCAAGAATTTGTTTTGCTGGCCCTAAATCCTTCATAGCAAAAACTTTACTTAGCTGCATCTTCAACCTGTCAATCCTCAAAGAATTTCTGCCAATAATCAACATATCATCGACATAAAGCAATAGTATAATAAAATCATCATCAGAGAATTTCTGCATAAAGACACAATGATCAGAAGTTGTTTTTCGGTAGCCATATTTCCCCATAACTGACTCAAACTTCTTATACCATTGTCTTGGTGCTTGCTTCAAACCATAAAGGCTTTTCCTCAGCTTACACACGTAATCCTCTTTTCCTTTTTCCACGAAACCCTCTGGCTGCTCCATATAAATTTTCTTGTCTAATTCACCATGGAGAAAAGCAGTCTTTACATCCATCTGTTCAATTTCCAAATCAAGACTAGCAGCTAGACCCAAAACCACACGAATAGAAGACATTTTAACAACCGGAGAAAAAATCTCATCAAAATCAATACCTTTCTTTTGATTGAATCCCTTGACGACCAATCTTGCTTTGTATCGAGGTTGTGTGGTATGTTGTTCTAGCTTCACTCTGTATACCCACTTGTTCTTCAAAGCTCTTTTGCCCATAGGTAACTTTACCAACTCAAATGTATGATTTTCATGCAGTGACTTCATCTCATCTTGCATGGCTTCAACCCACTCCTTCTTGTGTTCATCTTCCATGGCTTCTGCATAACATTCGGGCTCTCCCCCGTCAGTCAGTAACACATATTCATCAACAGAATATCGTGTAGAAGGATGGCGATCTCTAATAGACCTCCTGAGTGGAACATCTGGTGGAACTTCTGGTACTGGTGACTGCTCAACAATGTCATCATTAATCTCAACCTGTGTATGAGTATCAACATCAACTGTACCATCCTGGTCATCTTGAACTTCATCTCTAACCTGTACTGGCACATGTGTCAAAGGAACTGGATCCAAGTCTGTTAAATTATCATAATATTGAGAAACTGTTTTAACTGTTTTCTCAATATCTTGTATGGTTTGGTCTTCCATAAACACAACATCTCGGCTTCTTACAAGCTTTTTCTGTACCGGATCATAAAACCTGTAACCAAAATCATCTTGGCCATAGCCAATAAATACACACTGCCTTGTCTTGACATCAAGCTTAGACCTCTTATCTTTGGGAATATGCACAAAGGCCTTACATCCAAAGACACGCAAGTGACTATAGGATACATCTTTTCCCAACCAAACTCTGTCTGGAACATCAAAATTTAAAGGAACACAGGGTGTGAGATTTAACACATGTACAACAGTACTCAAAGCCTCACCCCAAAAGGATCCTGGCAACTGTGCATGTGAAAGCAAACATCTCACCCTTTCAACTAGTGTCCTGTTCATTCTCTCAGCTAGCCCATTTAACTGAGGAGTCTTCGGAGGTGTCCTTTGATGCCTAATACCCAGCTGTTTGCAATATTCATCAAAAGGACCACAATACTCACCTCCATTATCAGTTCTGATACACTTTAACTTCTTCCCAGTCTGTCTCTCAACTGAGGTCTGAAACTGTTTAAAAACATCTAACACTTGGTCTTTTGTCTTCAAGGTATAGACCCACAACTTCCTTGAATGATCATCTATAAAAGTCACAAAATAGAGAGCACCACCAAGTGTTTTTACTTTCATGGGACCACAAACATCAGAATATACTAAGTCAAGTATTTCTGGCTTCCTTGAAGGAGGGGATGTTTTAAAGGCAACTCTGTTTTGCTTCCCTGCCAAGCAATGAACACATTTCTTTAGTGTTGAATTCTTCAATCCAGAAAGAAGATTCTTCTTAGCCAAAACCATCAAACCCTTCTCACTCATGTGACCTAGTCTTCTATGCCATAGCTCTGTTGTACTTTCATTCTCCATTGTATTGATAATACAATCAGAAACCTTTGCCTGCATGAAGTACAATGAGGAGCACTTCTTGCCTCTAGTCATAACCATAGAACCTTTAGTAAGCTTCCATTGACCATTACTGAAGGTGTTGCAAAACCCCTCATCATCAAGCTTACTTGCTGAAATCAAATTCAAGCGAATATCAGGGATATGTTTAACATTTTTCAAAAGCAACATCGTACCATTGTTGGTTTCCAAGCACACATCTCCCATGCCGACAGCTTTAGCTACACCATTGTTACCCATCTTAACATCCCCAAAGTCTCCGGATGTATAAGATGTAAAGAAGTCTCGTCGCGATGTAGCATGAACGGAGGCACCACTGTCAATCACCCAACTAGTCTCATGAAATGCAAGGTTGACAACATCATCATCATACACAATAAGGAAGTCATCTGTGACGGCAGAAACTCTATCAACATCATTACTATCATCAGTTTCTTTTTCTATCCCTTTTTCATTTTTGTAGTCTCTTTTGAGTTGTCGACAATACTTCTTTATATGCCCCTTTTTACCACAGTGATAACACTCAACATTGGCAAACCTGTTTGACTTGCTTTTGCTTCTGTCTCTGTTCTTCGGACCTTTACTCTTGCTCCTCCCCCTCTTTTCCATGACTAAGACATCTGACTGTGACGGACCCTGTGACTTTCTTCTCATCTCTTCATTTAAAACACTACTCTTAGCCAAATCCATAGTGATTACACCATTTGGAGCTGAGTTAGATACCGACATTTTAAACGTCTCCCACGAGTCCGGCAATGTGCCTAGAAGCCATAACCCCTGCACCTCATCTTCAAATTTGATATTCATCCCAGCCAACTGATTAAGAATTCCCTGGTAAGCATTCAAGTGATCTGATAAAGGAGTTCCATCCCTGTATTTCAAGCCCATCAACTTCTTTATTAGAAACAACTTGTTGTTCCCGGTTTTTCGAGCATACAGCTGTTCAAGCCTGTCCCATAAAGAACGTGCATTTGTTTCTTCACTGACATGGTTTAAAACATTATCATCCACCCACTGCCTGATATACCCACATACTTGACGATGAAGTAAAGTCCATTCAGCATCAGTTTTTTCTACGGGTTTTTGTTCCGCAAACACAGGCAAATAAAAATCTTTGACATATAGCAGGTCTTCCATTTTTCCCTTCCACACATGATAATTTGAACCATTCAAATTAATCATTCTACTTGTATTAACCTCCATCGTTCAACACAAGGCACAAGATTACTAAAACCTCGCTCTGATACCACTTGTTGGGATTTTAGGCTATCCCCTTTTTGTGTGGATTAAACAGGAATAATTAATCACAGACAATAAATATTGCAAATGATAAACAATCAAACCACGGAAAAACACACCACAATTTTACGTGGAAAACCCCTCTTTACCAAAGGGGAAAAACCACGGGACCCAGTCCAGGTAAATCTTCCACTATAGAATAATGGGATTACAACGCAATGTCTTCTCTAGTCAAAACTAGAGGATTTCATCATCACAATAAGGATGGATTTCAATACAGGAAATAACCAGGATAGATCTCACCAAATCTGAGATGACGGCAGAATTTTCTCTCTTAATGGCCGGAAGAGATAACTGCCGTAGAAACCTTAAGCATTTGAGGATAAAATCCTCCTCCGTCCGTCGGAGCTGCTGCTGCTGCTTCTCTGAAAACCGAAAACGGAGAGAAAAAACTCTCTCTGACGACGAACGAATGTCGCTGCTGAGAGGAGAAGAGATTTTTATAATCTCTCTCTCTCTCACCCCTTTTCTCCTCCCGCGCCGAAAGCAAGAGGATGAGACGAAATGGCAGGTGAGGAAATTCCACATAAGCCAAAAGTGGTGGGGCCCCCACTTTGACTTCATGTGGGAGGAACCCACCTAATAGTATTTGGGCCGTCTTCACCCTTTTCCTCTCTGCATGTCCTCTCCATCTTCCCCAATTACCGTGACAAACTACACCGACAAAACCAGCTCTAGCAACCCCATTATATCCAACAAAAGAATCCAAATCAAATGCTGTAGCTGCCTTCAAATCTATCAAATCTATGGCAGCTCTCTGTCCCGAATTCAGTGGCCCCTTTAAAACAGAAGACACTATGGCACCCATGAAAGTTGCACATATTTGGCTGCACCCAGCCATCCAATTGCAACAACCATGGAAGCCCACCTAACGCAATGCCATTAGCAGCAGCAGTGCCCTTCTCTTTCATTAAGTTTGGTGCCAATCTTGTAAACGAATGATTTTTGGAGATGGGCATGGATGGTATCTTGATTTTCTTAATACCGTTTTGGCCTTTGGATTGGGAGTTCCCTTTTGGGAATTCATTCTTTTTTTTTTAGGTTCCATTCAATTTAGATGTGTATGCTTTGGCTTTGCTAACCTTCAGCTCATGTCCTCTAGCATACAACTTTCTCAGTCGAATTTGAGCTCTGCATCATATCAAACTTGAAAATCATGAAAATGACTATAATTTTCTGCATAGCCAATGCAGAACGTGCAATGCCGAAGAATTAGAGCATGAGCATGAAGAATGTTTCAAGAAGGGTGGTGCTTCCATTGAGGCAGGGGAGGGAATTCAAGCGGCAGTGGTGGGAAATTAGACGGATAGCGACATTGAATATATATTTCTCCTATTGATGGTTTCTAATTTATCGTTGGAGGGTTACTAGTCATGAGCCAGCAGCCATGAGTTGTTTGCTGGAGAAGATGGGTTTCCTGGCTATGCAACCCATCGATGGGACGTTTCCATCGTCTCATCCTCTGGTACATTCGCAAGCAACGAATGTCTAGCATTGGATAGAGGGTGGAGCTAGCCGAAGTGGGGAGTGAGGAAGGGCATCTTGGAAATCCAATAATTTGCTAACATCCTGTGGAGTTACATTTGACAAAAACCGTTAACATGGGGGCTATCTATAATTTATGTGAAATTACATGGGTTAATATGCAATTCGTGAAACTACGTAGGTACATCTACAATTTCGGTCAAACTAGGTGGGTATATATACAAATTACCCAAAACTTTCATATGAAGTTATGGTTCAATGCAAAACATGTGCACTAAACCTTAATATACACTTACATTGATTATTTATTTTTGCTTTTTTAAAAACGTTTTCGCATACATATATATAGTTTGTATATATGAATTTTTTTATGCTTTAAGTATTTTATTTTAAATTTGTAAACAAAAAATGCCCCCCTTCTTGTGCACCTAGCTTTACTGCACCAAATGCACTACACAATTTATTTTTATTTTTAATTTTTTATATATTTATGTAGACCTAAACATGAATGCTCCATATATATAGTTTTTATTTTTTATTGTTTTTAAATATTTTATTTCAAATTCAAAATAAAAAAAAAACCATTTTCCATATAAAAATTATATATGCAGGATATTCATGCTTTCACCTACATACAACTATCAAAAAATTATATATAAAAAAAAAAAAAAGAGTTATGCACAACTCATATATATGCCAAAACTATAAAAATATAAGAAAGAAGTCAATGAATGCAAGGGTGTGCATTGAGGCTCTACGCACACATCGTTTGCATTGAATCATAGCCAATGTATATTGTATCAAATCATGAGTAGGGATTGTCAAGTCATAAGGCCCACTGTCTACAAATCTGAGAACAAGCCCACTACCGCTATACGCAGGCTCTATGGTTGGTGGGCCCCAGGGGCTGTTTGTGTGGCTCTCAAAGCGTTGACTAGTAGAGGTAGGCCTTGGCATTCACTTACATGCGAGTATCGATAGGCATTCGGGCTCCGGACTTGGC
This sequence comes from Annona cherimola, assembly GCA_030490835.1. Taxonomy (NCBI): domain Eukaryota; kingdom Viridiplantae; phylum Streptophyta; class Magnoliopsida; order Magnoliales; family Annonaceae; genus Annona; species Annona cherimola. The sequence continues at coordinate 23,902,014 of CM059972.1, read as the reverse complement.
GGATTGATGCATGCGGATAAAAAAGCGAAATTAGGACAGCCTAGTTGACTCCTCTCTTTCATCTCATCCACTCTTCACTTGTTAGTGTCTTCTTCTATGCATGCGAATATTCCCCACACAGATAAGACATCTCCTCAGGCTCACCCTCTTCAAGGCCTATTTTTGGGTCGATGGGAATTGGGATATCTAAAAATGACAAACAAAAAGAAAACGTATGTTATTGTGAGCATTGCATCAACCCACCGACAAAAACTATTTCTTGATGATAATGGGGGAAAAAAAAAGGAACTGTTCTTATGAAAACGTATATCACATCGTGAATTATTTTCTTCAGAATTCAATTATTTTATTCTTCTGCTTTTAATCCTAACATGCTAAACTCTTATTTTTATCTTTATTTTATCACGCTTATTGTCCCTAAAGCTGGCATTTTGTGAGGCTTTCCACGTAACAGTGCAGCACGTCTTTCGCATTTGTAAGACCATTAGATGCTAGGCGTTCTACTTGGAAAAGGTGAACGACATGCAGACGGGGTGCGACTTACCTATGTAACTTAGGTAAGGCACTCATAAGTATTCGTCGATCCCATTTTAATTTTGGGTATGATAGATTACATTAAAATGGGTATGATAGATTACAAAATACTATCCATGAATATGAGTAGGGTACAAATTAGTATTAATCCCCCTCAAAAAGAGTGCGGGTAAGGCAGATACGTTAGGTACCCAAAACCGACCCGCACGGAAATAATTACATATGTATATGATATATATTTTATACTATGAATTGCGTTTTATCTATGACATCTTGTGTACATACCCATTTTTAAAAATTAATTTGGTTTTTTATACATATTTCATTCACTTATGAAAGCTTTTTATAAATAAGCTTGTGAATTATAATTAATATATTAATAGTTTTAATGATTAGATTGTGACAGTCTATACTTTATATTTTTATATAATAATGTAAACACTAATATAAGTATTTGCATTTTGAAATATAAATGAGTATTGATTTATATTTTTAAAAATAATATAGAAATAATTTTTTAAAATTTATATTTGAATATTAAAAGAACCAATTTGGTACCGAAACCGAGACCTATTATATGGTTAATGGGTAGGGTAGGGTACACTAGGAACCGAACCGACAAATAGGTAGGATGAGAAAGACCTTCTGCAAATAAGATATAAGTATGATAAATCACTACCTGAACCATGTCAACCTGAGTTGCACCCCTAGATGCCAACGATTAGGGATACCTGGGTTGGGTTGAGCCCCATAGATACCTGGGTTGGGTTAAACAATGTTTGAACTTACTTTTTTACAACTCAAACCCAATTTTAGGTATGATAGGATCAGAGTTCAAATGAACCTGAACCCTAGATAAACTCAATTTGTAAATATGATATGTTTAAGGTTCAAATATACCGAACCCAAAAAAACTCGAGCTTTATTTTCCATTTTATATTTATTATAAAGTATACTATAGACATAATATCAAAATAATATTTCTTTATATTTTGTGTATCTTATGCTATTTATATTTATATTTGAATACGTATTTGACATATAGTAATTATATTATAAATAAAGAGTATTTGTTTTATTTATTTTATCTTTTAGTTCTATCATTTATTTTTATATGCATTAATTTTCTTCCTTTATCTTGTTTTTATGTTAAATTTTCTAAAAAATATTTTTTATTTGTTATATTTTTAAAAAAATATTAATGTGATTATAGATTATTATATTTATTTACTTAATTTGTTATTGTTATATACTTATATGAAATTCTAAACTTATCCCTCTTAAATAAAATATAAATTCATTAATCTAATTTTCAAAGTAATGTTAGAGCTAGGATTAAGGTTAACATTTTATAAATAGAGTTAGAGTTAAAGTTGAAGTGAACATGAGTTTCGTGAGTTCCAGTTACGGCCTTACCAACAGTGAATATGGAAAATGAAGTCTAACAAACTTGGAAACATTTTCTTTTTCTTTTTTTAATCGTTAAATGTTTACAACTCGTCATGAAGTACATTTTTCATTTTGTCGTAGGGGATGTTTAACCGAATAGTGAGAAATGATACTTCTAATACAAATAGGAGAATGAGCACCCCATTTAGATATTTAACCCAACATTTTCTTTTCTTTTCTTTTCTTTTTTAATCCTTCAGAGTTGGGACAAAAGGGGCTACTCTCATGACTTACGAAATCCATTTATTTGTTTAGTTAGCTAGGGAAATGGGTTTTACTCCAATCAAAGATATGCATGGCACCGTCTAATAAAAGTGTTGACCGACTTTAATATGTACCAATTTCAAAATTGTAAAACCAACATCTCAACCATCTAAAACATTCGCGTAGATGAATAATTTTATAAATTATTATAACCATGAATGAATCTAAGTATTTAGACCATCCAAGGCAAAGTATGACCAAACCCGAGCGAGACTGATTTAGGAACTGCTGGGTCAAATGTAAATTATGGGGATTAAATAGAATGAATCGGACATAGATAAATGAAAATAAAGTGGAACTGGCTAAAGTAGTTGTGCAGATTGATATGAAAAAATGATTGGAATATTAAACTAAAAATAAAAAGAACAGCATAGTTAAGCCATTAATAAAGGTTGACTTTTTGCAATTTACATATTCTCATTCGACTCGCAAAATGCCTAACGGTCCCTAAAATGATTTGGATTCTAAGTATAGAGAGGATACTGGCAATTCGATTTCAGGCAAAATTTTCGTTTTTGAAGACCGATGAGGTGGGCAAGAGCTTCTCCTCCTCCAATGTTCTCTGGACGTTTTATTCACAAATGAACGTGGAAGGAAAGAAAAAGAAAAAGTTCTGTCCTGACGGATTCAATCTTACTGAATAGCCTTGTATTTAAAAATCCAAAATAAATATATACATATATCTAAAAATAATAAAACTTGATTCATAGATTAAATATAATTAGATTAACATGCTTATAAAAAAATTCAAAAAAACAAAAAAAAAAAAATTCTTGAACTAGTCTGAAACAATGAGTTAGCATTTGGTGTTAAGGTCAAACTTAGTGAGTATATTTAGAAAAAGCCTTTCATTTTATTTAAATGGTAATGCTTCTACGAAACCTCTCTTCCATGTAATATTTTCCATTTTAAATATTTTAATAGTTAATGAAAAAACTACTTTATTTATTGTATTTAATATTTTTGTAATATCTTAAAAAACATTTCACTTATCTAATATTATTGTACACGGGCTTCATCTATAAATATGTAAAATCAATGTAATAAAATTATTTAATGTTAAATATTCATTTTAAAGTTGCATTTCATCATCTAAAATATTATTTCACTGTGAATTCCATAAAATATTATTACATTTTAATACATATATGAATGGATTTGAACATTTTTTCCAATTTATACATAAATATACTTATTTTTTAGCAAATATAGCTCGTACACATATTTGATTTGAACGAAACTTGGTCTCCTAGATAAACAAATGATGTTAAATATAATGAATGAATTGAATTTTCTATCAAAAACTTAAATTTTAAAGAAGTTATATAAAACCGCTTTTACATAACTCGGTTACATAAAAGTGAGGCCCACTATTTAAAAATGCATGTTGAACTAATAATGCATTGATCGCATGGCGGGCAAACAGCTAAATAACTTAAAAGCAAACATCTTAAGAGACTAATTTTTAAGTATTCAGTTGTGAACTTTTATCAATGCAATAATTATATTTTTAGTTCAATAGATATTTTTAAACATGGTGAACAGTTTGGATCTAAGAAATTAATCCATTAAGCCATTAAACCCATCCTTTAGATCATCAGTTCGGTTCATTTACCTAGGTAATTTAAAATGGTTTTAACCAGAGATTTATGCAAAGAATAGAATGTGAAAACACATATAATAGTGCAAAAAACACGAAATTAATTAAATTGATCCACAAAGATTAAATTGATTTTAATCATGAGTCCCACAAGGTGTTTTCCCTTTTTATGAGTGCGTATTCATTCTAACATGCTTCCAATTTCCTGCTCATGGATTTTGCATCGAAATGATTTTCTTCCAAAACGTCCTGAAACAATCCAAACCCTACTCCTGGCTAAATCATGACCCCAGGATGAACGATGGTACCATGTCATACAAATCAAACGCATGTTACCAAATGCAAACTTAAGCAGACTAGCAATCGCAGATGAGTTAAAAAGAAAAAAAGGGAAAAAAAAAACAAAAAAGAAAAGAAAGAACAACTTTTGTTGTTGATTTTACCCCCAAAGATTCCATTAACAGCTATAGATTGATTCTAGCACAAATGAACAGAAACCAGCATTCTTCCATGATCAATCTGGACCATGAAAAGAGGATGGAACAAAGATGCATCACAAGGAGCCCAAAATTCAGCTACTTACTACTAAATTTGCGACCTGACATCTTCTCTGATTCGTAAAGGATGTGATTAATGAGACCTCTGGCAGCACTGCATTTGCAGAAGCAATCACTTAGATCAAAATGTAGTAGCTATCAAAATAAAAGGCTTCCAGCTAGGGTAAAAATGTTTAGAGTCAGTACATTTCTAGGTGCAAAAGACACCTGGTACAGAGCCCAATAGAATTGCAACCAAGGGAAATTGCGATCAGAATTCAGACAGGAAAATGCTTAATGATATTAGCTTGATATAAGCCTGCCCTGTGTAATCGATTGAGCTAAAACTCCAACCAGATTCCGAACCACGATCCCCCAAGGCTGAATCAGATCTCTGTCCAATCCAGAAGCAAGATCACTAAAAGGCAGAAAGGTTCATTTTACTTACTCATCTTTCAACTTTTGTATCTTTTCAGGATCTGTTTCATCCATGTGTTTCTTGAATTGCTGCCTGACCATATCCACAACTAGCTCTGTATTGTGTTGCTGCCAAAAAACTTAGTTGGTTTAGCAGTTACTTTCTAGTACAAATAGTCAAAGATGGCAAAATCAACAAACATAGTTTATGAAATAGAAGAATTAAAAGATTTTATCAATAAATCTCCATATTTTTTCACTTTAACTATCAAGAAATAAAGTAAGAATCTTTCAAGAACCAAGTGAACACAAGAAATCAATAATGGCAAAGAGCTTGGACTAGGCTTTTAAGAGAGACTTATTACGAAGAAACTGCTCAAGAACTTTGCTGGAATTTCTGCCTTGGATGATGGCTTCGTGAAGGATTCATGGTCACACTATTTTAGTCATAAATGCATTAGAAATTCTATCAACATATGTAAGGGAAAAATTGGTTTAATTGAAACCCATTTTAAGCATTGATTTTACACCTTTTTGCCAACGTATCCCTCTGAAAAAGGGATATTGTTCTGTACTCTCTCATCGCACAGATCACACAACCTAAGGAAATCTTTGACTTATGTATTTTTACGCCAACCACCAAGATATCCAAATGATCACAAATAGGAATAGTTGCTAATTTCAAGAGTAAAAGCCCCCAAAATAAAAGCAAATTCATAAAAAACAATTTACAAACTGCTTACCTTATGTCCAATGAAGCGAGCTCTTCTGAGACATTCACGGTACAACTACAAGAGATAAGGCCACATCAATATTAAAAGGTGCTTGGAGTTATCGAGAAATGCTCTCCTGTGATGTGTGAACCATAGCATAAGAAAAAAATGTGCGCTCTTAACTAATAACCGTTGGATGCAATCCAATGCCTTACACTGCAACAAGTGGAGCAAATCCAAGCAGCCTCTCATGCATGTGGTTGCCATCTAGACTCACATACAACTCCAGAATCTCAATAGAAATCATTCATTAGATTTCCTTTTAAGTATACATTTATTCTATTTGGTTGGCTTATGCCAGGCTCAACGAACCATGGAACTTGGCTAATAAATATTTCGTTTTGACTTTCTTATTGTGAATATATATATATATATATATATATATATATATATATATGAGATGGTTATATTTCTAGGACCAAGTGGAGCAAATCCAAGCAGCCTCTCATGCATGTGGTTGCCATCTAGATTCACATACATCTCCAGAATCTCAATAGAAATCATTAATTAGATTTCCTTTTAATTATATATTTATTCTATTTGGTTGGCTTATGCCAGGCTCAACAAACCATGGAACTTGGCTAATAAATATTTTGTTTTGACTTTCTTATTGTGAATATATATATATATGAGATGGTTATATTTCTAGGACCCTGACTCTATGGAACAGATACGAACCAAAATATTGGTGGGGACTCTACAGATTTGGCCCACCTTGATGATGATGTGAAATCTACTCGACTCATTATATTTAAAATCATTAATTTGACTAGGAAACCAAGTTTCAACCAAATCAAACATGTACATGGCCCCCCATCCAATAAAGATATAAAATCAAGGTATTTTTTTATCATAATCAACTTCCAGCATGCTGTCAATTCAATATTTAAACTATCTCAATTATTCTTCCTATGTATATTACTGATTCTCTAAATTATGATAGCATTTTTATGCATGTGTGAATAAATACAAGTATATTTTATAATTTAGATAATCATGTAATATTTTAAAGAAGGTATTACCTACCCAAAACTGATTCAAATGATTTTTGGTACTATAAAAAAATAAATGATGTTAACCAATGTGACTAGTTGAACATTAATTTCATCACCATGGTAGGTCTCAACCAAGAGGCTCCCATAATGTTTTTGTGAGCAACCTAGGTTTCACCAAAACCCATATTTTTTAAAAGGAAATATCCAATGAAGCCATTTTAGTGCAATCTGCCCACTTGATATATTCATGATATTTTCTATCAGATAAAGCCAACTATATTATTCATTTTATATATGAGACGTGATCCTATTAACCCAAGCAAAGTAATGACTTAGCCCAGAGCAATAAACTTGTTTTATTGTATTTTTTATTATTATTATTATTTTTTTGCTTTTTCTCAATAAAATCGCTAATCTATCGGTGTGTTTGCCAATTAGTATAAAATGTCATCTTAAAACTTTTCAATCTAAAACTTTTCACTCTCCATAACTACTATATTTTTAAATTATTTTTTCACATTTTCCTATACAACTACCCTACTTTTCAATCATTTCTACACAATTACCTATACAACTAACCTATCTATTTTAACTTTATTCTCTTTACTCCTCATCATTACCCCTATCATATCACATCATTTGACAACTTTTACTCTCCAAAACTTTTCACCAAAAGTTTTATCCATTCCCAGACACACCCTATGTATATTTAATATGTAAATTAAGTTTTACCATTTTTTGGAGATGTGTATATTTTTTAGAATTTTAAACATAAGTTTATTTTAGTAATTTTCAACCATTAAAAATGGTTTAAATACTCTTATGTTTAAAAAGCCAAAAATATATATATATCTTGAAAATAGGTAAAATTTCGTTTATATATTAAATAATCTTAATTAACAAGTTTATAGAAAAAAGCAAAAAAAAAAAAAAAAAAAAAAAGTTTATTGGTCTAGGCTAAGTAAGTCATTACTTAGCCCAAGCTAACACAATCATACCTATATATATAAGAGATGATCTAGTGCAAACAGACTACACCATAATTACGGTTCATTCCGCTGCAAAATGGACCCCACGCCTATTAAAATATAATAATACTTTACACATTCATTTATCAATGTAAAAATCATACTTTAAACGGTTTACATGTTGAAAATATCACTTTAAAGTTGATATTTACACTAAACTATTTTATTACGTTGATTTTGTACTATTTTAAGATGGGGCACATACACATGTTGGATTGAGATAAAATTGGTATGCTAATAAAGTGAATAATTCGAAATACAATGGGTGAGATAGATGTTGATTTCATGATCAAATGGGGTCCATTTGCAACGGATTGCACGGTAATTACCGTGCAATCCGTCTGCACTTGATCAAAATCCTATATATATATATATTTATGTGTGTGAAAGTACTTTTGGATATTCAAGTGCGCCATAGCAATAAATGTTCTATTTTTTTAAAACCCACAAAAATGTTATGTTACTTTAGATTACCCATTTAGATATACAATGAAATGACTTTTATACACATGGTTAAACATATAAAATTAAATAATATGTTTAGTTTATCTAATAAAAAATATGATGATAACTTGTGCCCCATTACAATAAAATTTTAGTGAATTGAACTCATCAAAATATTTTTCGTCTTTAAATTATTAAAATTAAAATAAAATAATTAATTATTAAAATCATTCATCATAATTGTGTTATGTAATATTTAAGTTTTAACCAGCTTAATTAATATGGTTTATCTAAATACATTAGATAATATAAAATGGTTCATCGAATAAATGTTTTGCAATTTTATTTATTGAAACTAATTATCCACATCTAATTTAGATTCAATAACATGATTAAAATTTATAATTAATTTTATCATAAACATTTTTCACTGCACTTAATTTTTACCATAATACAAGTAATTAAATGAGAGTTATAAATAGACATGTAATCTTTCTCAAAAAAAAAATGATAAATACATAAATGATGGATCAGATTATGTTGATCGTTGATACATTCTATCTTTTATTTAATCTTATCAAATCAAAAAAAAATTCTACTTTACTCTCATCCATACTATAATCAAGAAGAAAGCAAGCACGTGTCTAAGAGGTAGCTTATTCAGTTCACTTGCACAAAAACTTGCAACATTGGATTTCATCATGGCTGTTAGTATGCAAAATTCTTTTCTTGCGCTGCAGTTTATAGGAGAGCATTCCTCAAAGATATATGTGTAGAGAAGTTCTAAAATTATAGAAAAAATAAAATGGGAGAATATAATAATGGAAAAAGAAACCATGAAAAATGCTAAACTTACTCGGATAACATTGTCTGCAAGCTCTGGAGGCAATGCCATTTGGAGGGAAGGCATCTTGGTCTCCTAGATTTTTTAAGGCCAAAAGGAAGAAGAAGAAGAAGAAGAAGAAGAAACATATATCAAATGCACATATGTACTATCAAAAAAGGAAATATAGGAAGGATTATTAAAGGGAAGTAGGGCATGAAGTTCAAGTAACGAATGATGAATATCACAAAACAGGACGCATGCATTCTTTTTGCAACTACACCTTCAGTAGGCGTATCTTACTTTTCCTTTCAAATACTGAAATTCATGCAACACGAGGGGTCAGATGGAGTTTAGGCTATAAGGAAGATTAACTCAAAGAGTATCAAAACCAAAATGATACAGTGCACAGGTTGCAGATAGCAAGTCAGACTCAATCCATCTTTGATTGTTAATCCCAATGCCGGCCTACCTAATCCACCAATCCGTTTGACATTTGGTAACAAGGAAAACAAATTCCCACTTTATTCTACACACCTTTTATATAATTTGACATCTGAACTATCTATTATCCTACCTTTTCTATTATTACTTATATATTCCAATTATTTTTTACATTTTTGGTATACGTGTTTTATCTATTTTATCTTTATGCTCTTTACTCCTATTCATTACCCCTATTATATCACATACATTCACTTTCAAAAAATTTCCCTATTTTTTAACCTCTTCCAAACGGACACGGAAATATTAAACAAAAAACGTGAAATAGCCATTATGTCGAAAAGAATGCAGAAGCTGATGGACGAAATTTCAAAACGTTCATTGATGAGTGGGAATTGAAAAGTCTAGATAAAAATTCTTCGAGAGCACTTTTAAATTGCATCCCTAAAATAAAAAAACTAAGATATAGATCTACTGTTTCCTACATAAACACCACAAAATTTCAGCCAGTGCATCTGAAAATGATTGCACCTTTCGACCCCAAAATAGTTAACGAACTATCTCGATAGCCAATAGCCATTTCATCGAACACCAAGGATGCAAGACGACGAAGGAAAAGAGAAAAGGAGCATCGCCCAGCCACCGCCAAAGATGGCACCAAATCCCAGCAACCCAAATCCCTAAATTTAAACGAACTCGGTCCAAGTTACTTTCCCATCATTAGATTACTGCAGTGCGATGCAAAATATGAGAGGGAGAATGCGAGTTTGGATCATAAATGCGGATTAGACTGCGAAATGAAGAAAAGGGTAAATACGAAAGCGATGGAGAAACAAAAGACATAAAAAAATAAAAAAACAAAAGCTTTTGACAAAAAAAAAACTAAATTCAAGCAATTGGGATTGATTTCTGATACCTGTAGAGTAAACCAGAGAGAGAAGAAGAAGACAGCTTCAGAAGCAGGGAGAACAGCGATGAGCTGAAAAATGGAGAAATTCGGATGCAGTTACACGACCTTATTATCTACACGTGTTTCTCAAGCTGACAAGAGGGACCGATGATCCTGGCGATCCAGACCGTTGTTCTAGCGGGGACTATCATTGCACTTGGGATGTTTGATCCTGATATGTTACTTATTACCAACAACACCCTGACTTCCTTTTCTTTTATCTGATGCTATTTTATTTTTTTTTACTAGATAGAAGTTTTTAATTAAAAAAAAAAATTATAGCATTATAAAACAAGATGAGTTAAACATGATAAATGGATTGGATTTTTTAAATAAATAAGAGTAAAAACGGTAAGTATTGGTTGAATCATTAACCTCTGCAAATATTTTAAATATTATGTGGATTATTTTTAAATTTTTACAAATGTATACCAGAGTATACTCTTCTGGGATGCTATTTTGGCTTCCCTTTAATACACTCCATTCCCACATATACCCTATACTGGGTTATAGTGAATACAAAATCACCAAAACTTAACTAGCTTATCTCGTTATTTAGGGCTATTTGCATTTTCCTCCGCGTCTTCTATATTTTTTAATTTTCACCTCATGACTGTTGATTTTGCAAAATCCCTATTATGGATTATCTGCAAACAGCATCTTATCGTTAGCTTTGACTGAAATCTGTAATCCACACAAACGTGATCGAAAAAACATATAATGACATCCTAAAATCATACCTCACATAATGATGAGTGAGTCGAAGTTTAACTTCCATCCAAAGACCGCAAGGGTATTTTTTCATAAAATGGAACTCTTTTGTAGAATTAATAGTTTAAAGGGTAAAATTAACAAAATAGAAAAAGAAAAAGATAGGGAGGTTAATGCAAGTAGGCCTCGTATTTTCACTAGGGGTGTTAACGGATCAGGTTAGACAGGTTAGAGCCTAATTTTAATTTTAACACATTCAAAATATCTCAACGCTAATCCATTTATTATTCTATTTAAAAAATTTCAACTCTTACCCATTTAATAAACAAGTTGGCAAGTAATTAAGGAGTTGTATAACAAACGACATGAAAGCTTAAACTCTAATAGACAATGATCTCACATAAAAAAGCGAGAGGGTATTTTCGGCACAAATAGAGCAATAACAAAAATAAAATTAGAGCATGAGTGGGAAAATGAAAATTAAGTAACGAAAGGAAGCTTATGGAGGAAAAATAACCAAGGGAATTACGTATATATAATTTTAACGAGTTAAGTTGAACAGGTTGAATTGGCTGAAAGTATTATATGAGTTAAACAAGTTACTAAATGAGTTGACAGGTTATAAAATCTCAACCGCGTTCTATTTATTTAATTAAACAGTTAAATGGATTGGCGGATCATAACTCATTTATTTAAAAATCTCAACTCAAACCCATTTACAAACAGGTTAAACGAGCAAGTTGTGAATTTACCATGATGATTAACACCCCTAATTTTCACTCATCCAGCGGAAGAGTAGTGCGACCTGGATCAGGCTTTTCTACTTTGTATCAGCTTTCGGAATCTCAAGAACGTAGGGAACTAATTCCATCCTTAGTGCACAGAATGCACATGTAATCAGCGAGGAGATGAGATTCAAAAGGCACATGTGATGGTCCTCATTAGGCAATGCAAAAATGTTTTATCTAGCACACATTTGAATGTCAGCAGCCACATGTGAACAGGACCTTGAACTTCAGTTCAAGATGGTGAACATAGCAATGATTGAATTCCATCCACTCCAATCATGGCAGAAAATAAATGTTCCTTTAGTGGGGACGTTATAGCATAAGTTCAATCTTTTGGTGTCTGCTTCATTAGTATCAGTCCAAACACCATGTCTTGATGCATCCGGAGATGGAGTTAAGATATTTATAAGAAATCTCCTTCTCTGGGACACAGTTGGCATTCATCAGCAGGTACAGAACTGGAATTCAAGCATTTTTCTGATTTGACCCCGAGTCCCAATCGTGGATATTGTTAACAGTAGGAAACTGGTTCCAAAAGAGAAGTGGAAGCAGACATAAAATACATGCTAATAATCATGTTTTATTCCAGCTGATCCTTCTTTGGTGGGAAGCAGCTTTTGATGACAAGGACAAATCACGCTTGCTTCCATTTCACATGGCAGTTCCAAGCCAGTGGGCAATGCAGGCAGCATCTTTAGTCCACCAATCAGGAATGCATGCAAGCAGAATTCCCGTCCGCTTCTTTCTCCATTTGAAGCTGTAGTAGTAAATCCTTCTTATTTAGATAAGAAAAACAGTTAACCCTGTCTTATAACTCTCCCAATGTGTTGACTGTAAAGATGCCTTCAGTCATCTGCCCATCTCACACCAAGTTTTGCCCCAAGATAATATGCGCTGACAGGACCTCTGCCCCCGAACTCATAGATCTCTGGAGCTATTTTCTTCTCATCTATCCCGCGGAGAACTGGAGTCAGTATATCCCATGCAGCAGCTAGCTCATCACTCCGCATGAAGAGATGATTGTCTCCATTAATGACATCCAAAAGAAGATGCTCGTATGAATCTGGCATTTCAACAGTGTACCTAGAAAACCCAATAATTTAACCAGAACACAAGATTGTTGAATCAAACATATCCAATTTAATGAGACTGGGATACTTAGGATCTCCTTACTTGTCTTTATAAAGAAGATTGAGCTTTGAAGCATCCAATTGTAAGCCTAAACCAGGAATCTTGTTGTTGACTTTCACCAGAATAGCTTCATCTGGCGTCTCAGATAAAATCAGCTCATTGGTGGCAAGATCGGCATTATACTGAATGTGTTCCCGGTAGATATTTCCTGGAACACTGTGAAATTGAATGCGTATCTCGACACTGTGGGACCATTGTGGAGACCAGCAAGATCAGTATCAAACCAACACCGTAACAAACATAAAATTTCCTACTCTCTAATTACAAAACAAAAAAAGAAATGAGTACATGAGAATGTTCTGCAGGTTTTCAAGAAGAACAGCAACGTTTAATTAATTTTTCTGCCTTTTTGCAGCAGTTATTTATGCTTTGAATGCCGGAAAACTCTTTCTGAATCGGACAGGATAAATAACCTTTTAAATGTGATGGCAGTCGCATAAGCATTGTCATATTACGAAAACTAAAGCTCGCATTAATATTTTTACAACGCATAATGGAATTCTCAAAATTCACTCAACTCTATAAACAAGTGAACTTTAATTTGACCCAGGCACTTTGGATCCTATGAATGAAGACTCTTCAGACCCCATTGAATTTCACCGAGGAAATAGAGAATTAGAGATCATATGAACTAGCATCAAAATAAATAAGATTTAATGGAATTCCCATGGTAGGTCATGGATTTTGAGTTCATAAGATCTAAAAACAATTCCCTTGTGATTAAGTATGCTCACGATAAATGTTTACTGATTATATGGTATGTGCTTTGGAGTGTTGGCAAATACTATTATATTTTCAGGAATGCCTAAATGCACCCGAGCGCACTTAGTCTCCGTGCAGGGTGCATTTAACCCATTTTTTATTTTATTTTATTTTTTTTGAAAATTTTTAACCAAAAATGCCACTTATTTTAAAAAATCTACAAATCTCTAAATATGATAAAAATTGATACATATGTTAACTACACTTAGATTAACAATTGTGTAAAAAAAATTTCAAAAAAGTTTTAAAAAATGAGTATTTGCACCCGAGTGCATAGGATAACAACCCTTTATTTCAGACTACAGAAATGATTGTGACACAAAGATGGCAGGCTGAGATTGAGCATACAACAATACCTGTGTTTAATCAGCCCAATACCAGCTTTTATCAAGAAAGGAACCCCATCCCAGCGTGCATTGTCAATATATAGAGCAGAAGCAAAGAATGTTGGGGTCAGTGTATCCAAATAAACAACATTGTTATCCACTGAACGGGCCTTATATTGTCCAAGGACAACATCATCCAACTCCATCTTTCGTATGGATCTAAGAACCTTCACCTGAACAGGAGTCCAACATCCAATTACAACCATTGAATTCATGCCTTCTGATTTGTATCCAACATGATAAACATGTTTTACCTTTTCATTTCGGACATCTTCACCATCAAGACTCAAAGGTGGCTCCATTGCGAACAGGGCAATTGTTTGAAGAATATGGCTATGGACTACGTCTCGGATGATACCATAGCCACTAAAATATCTGCCAGCCAGAAACAATATTATGAAAGACTCTGAAGCATCATGAGTGCCATATGTAATGTTCAGTTACTTCATTTGCATGTTAAAGTACCTTCCTCGAGTTTCCGCATCCCATTCTTCAGATAAAATGACCTATGACAATTACTTAGGAACATAAACATCAACAAATCGGTCTGACACACATTGGCCAACAAAGACATAAATCAGGAGCATGGAAGGAAACATACTTGGACATTGCGAATGTATTTTCGACTCCACAGTGGTTCAAAAACCAGATTAGAGAATCTCAAAACAGTGAGATTCTCAATTAAATCTCTTCCCAAAAGATGATCAATCCTAAACTCGAATTGAATACAGTCTAAATATTAGAGCAACTAGCAAGAATAAATCCAAGAGTCAAAAAAGATTAGAACAAGCCACCAAATATTCAAATGTTCTCACATGAAAATAATGAAGAAAAATACACACCTGTAGATCTGATTCTCCTCGAATTTAGACAGAATAAATTGTGTTAACTGAGAAGATGACAAGGCATCAAAGCCAAAGGGTTTCTCTACTATTATGCGATTCCAGCCTCCCTGGGACTGGGCATGATCAGCAAGTGAAAACACAACATCAAGAAGTGCTTCTTGTGGCACAGATAGGTAAAATATTCTGTTTGCTTTGGAATTTCCCTGTTATAAGATATTCAAGCTCATAAAAAATTAGTGAGTAGGAAGCGCAGTAGCCTTTGGTGCAAAGCAACACTTGAAAAAGATGTTTATGCATTTACCCTTTCCCCCATCCTAGTTAGAAGAAATCAAGTACATAAAGGCCCTAAACATGCCTCCCCTGCCATGATTCCTGATGGATCTATTTGATTTTTGAATTTGGGAGCTTCTAACCATGCCTTATGAAAGGCAGAAATCAAAACTTTTTTTCCTAATGCAATCGCTTAATTCAGGTACTGGAAACACCATGATCTGGGTTTCCTCCACTCACCTCAATTTTTTCCATGAGTGCATTGAGTCTTGTCATTCCCTCTTTGTTGTTATAACCTCCATTAAGATAATAAGTTCTCCTGAGAAATGCATCCAGCTTGTCCCCACAATTTTCTCTGTATGGTTATATTTTCAATTCTTGATGAGAACATCAGTTGGACAATCATTGAATGAAAAATACTCACAGAAAAGGGAGTTTAAATCTGCATTTTTTACGTGAATATATTATGGAAAACACTGATAGGTAGATCCAAACACTATAATGCAAAGAAATCAAACATCTGCCGCTCAATTCCAGAAAAAAGATTTCCAAATTATGCCAAGCCTCATCAGATCGAAATCCCATGAAAGGGATTAAATCCAGAAGTTCAGCAACAACAAAAGGAGAACTGGAATGAATTGGCCTTTGTGTGTGTACTTGGTTTGGGGGGTGGGGATTGTTGATGTTGCTTTAAATGCAAAGATCAACTAGAGGCACTGACATAACCTAGTTGTAATTTCCTTGTTTCCCTTCCCCTTCCAAGGATATAACAACAACGATTAACCAACTTCAAATTTGACAGGAAAATAATTGTAATTCAAAGTCAACTTTCATACTTTAACTAAAAATTGCATCCAAATACAAGTCAACACAGATTCTAAAGTAAAGAACTGGATGAAAGAGATGTAAAATGTTAGAATTATACCGATGATCAACTCGACAAGTCAAAGTTCCTGCAATCATGGATCGTAAATCTTCATCTGTCATGTCCTTCCTCGAATACCCAAATATGCCCACATTCTGCATCCATAGTGAGAAAAGACGAGGAGAAGAAAGTGAAGTAGATCATTCTGAAAATATAAAGAAATTTCTACAATAGTAGTAGGAAATGCCAAGATTATTGATGATGATGAAAAATATAAGTATGCTCTTGTATCTTATGGTTTTTAATATATAATGATTTTCGAACAGTTAGAGGCATATTCCTCTTACAATTAATTCTCATTCTTGGAGCCTCTTCCATACATTCCAGACTAGGAATCCTGGAAAAGTCGCCTGAATGCCTATGCAAGCATTTTTATCACTCTATTCAAGCTAAAGTCTCAGTATAGGCCCCTAAATGCCAACCGATGAGGAATCCTCCTTCAAAAGACAAGAAAATAATGGCAACAGATTGCCTATTGTCGAGGCATGACATCTTGCGGAAGTAAAATTCTCTTCAAGAACCCCTCAAATATTCATAATGCATTTTGGGAATGGAATAAAATGCCCATCCACAAAGCATTTTGCCTATTTTGTTCACTATTCAAATCCAAAATCTTGTCAAGGGTAAAGAAATACCTACAGATGAGGCAATTTGCTGACCTTCCACGCCATAAAAAAGAAGAAGGAAGGAAGGAAGGAAGAAAGGAAGGCAGACTCAGTGCTAATGCCTGAGACATTTCGGCCACCTTAAAAATAAAAATAAGGAAGGAAGGAAGGAAGGCAGAGTAAGTGCAAATGCCTGAGGCATTTTGGCCACCTTAAAAATAAAAATACGGAAGAAATAAAGAAAGAAAGGCAGAGTAAGTAGTTTTCAACAATTGGCCGCCTTAATAGTGGACGATCCTGGATTGTTAATATCTCAGTTTACAAACAAATTGTCCACCCATGAGATGTTTCAACAATTCAACACTAGAAATATCAGAAAGCGTACCTTTAAAAAATACTGAGATATTTTAACCTTAAAGAAATTGCTGTAAGGCCATCAAGAAAGCTTTTTCCCATTCTTTGAAATTAAAAATTTATTATGGCATCTAAATTCCCATCCTTCAAGAAATATAAAAATCCTAGTGAGGCCATTAGAATCTCTATGCAGGACGCATTATTCCACTTTCCTGCTAATACATTTTCTAAAGTATTTTATCGAAAACGATTGAGAATTCCCCTGTTCTTTCAAGATAAGTATCTTGTTAATGACACAAAATATGTCCACTCTCAGGAATTATGTTACTACATCTTGAAGTGGAAATTCTTGCTAGTGGCACTAGATGCTTGCCAAAGAAATCTCAATGGCCCCTAAAGGCCTATCAGTATGCATGTTTAGTCCTTTGCCTACTTTCCAGTTTAAACTGTAATTAAAGTGGCCCAAATGTTTAAGTCCAGGCATTTTCACATGAACCCCCACAGAAGTACGAAAAATACTTAATGCCACTGCTTATTAGCTAGCTATTGAATAGGTACCTTACATTCTTATCATCAATGGTTTTTGCCATTTCAGAGTTAGATACCATGGCATAAACAATCAAATGCAAATCAAAAAGCCCATTAGTCTCAATGAAATTTGCCATGTTCATAGTTAGATGCCATGGCAAATCAAAGAGACCATTATCCTTGACAAATTTTTCCATGCTTAGAGCTAGGTATCATGGAAAAAGCAATATAATACAAATCAGATAAACCAAGTCCCAATATACAAGGTAAAATTCTACTGGTAGGAACATCTCAAGGCTTGTCATTGAGGAATTGTGTAACTTTTTAAGTTAGAAGGTCTTAGAATAGACACTGTCGTGCCAATTCACAAGGCAATAATCCCATATTTCACGATCAGAATCGTAATAAAGCAATGAAATTAGTACCTTTCCATGGTTTTCAAGAACAAAACCTTACAAGAGTAAGGAAATTTGTGTCTCAAGATGCTCTCCCACTTTGCAAATGAAAATTCACATTGAGGAACTCAAACGTCAATATTTGGTGTGTTGTGCACAATTTATGAAGTTCAATTCTTTTCAAAGAACCTAAATACATATTAATTAAGCATTGCCCAATGTCAGTGATACTTTCTATACAGCAGTTAAGAACAAATTCACAGTTGACCTTTCCATTTTTTCAATGCATTACTTAAGATGTGCCTTTTAAGTGCTTAAATTCACTGGCAACCTGAGTGACTATTTATGAGGCATTTTTCTGTTATTCAAGCCAAATATCTAAAACAAGCACGTGATCTGGCAATTGGCTTGAATGCTTCCAAATTCCATGTCGAATTTCTTGATGTAGGTGGCTGGATGCCAACAATACGTTTCTCATATGCCAGAAATTGTGAACCTTGAATAGCAGCAAAGAGAAAGCTTCTGATTTTCCCAAACACTCATCCCAAAGGAAACACTCTTAAGCCAGGGATAAATAGAAACAAGAGACGAACATCAAAATTACCAGGCAGCATCGAAGGCAGAATAACTAAGTCAGAGACAAGAATAAACTGAAAATAAGCCAACTATGAAGAAGAACTCATCAAGGATAAGCAAATATTATCCCAAGAAATGTCAGCAGTTTCGCGTGGGGATCAAAGCTGAAAATAAGAAAACTATGAAGAACAAATCAACAAGGATAAGCAAATATTATCCCAAGAAATGTCAGCAGTTTCACGTGGATTTGATGATTGATCAAAGCTGTGGAAACTAGAAAAAGAAAAAAGGAATTATACCTCAGGAATGAATCCACTATAATACAGAGCAAATATTGCTGGGAAAACCTTGTTTCTGGCAAGTTCGCCAGTTGCTCCGATTACAGCAATGCAAAGGGATGGTGTGGTATGAATCTGAATGCCATGATCATCCGAATCCATTTCCTCAAAGGATGGTGGAGATCCTGTTTCAGTACTCAGCAATTCTGATAATTTCCATAAGAAGCTTATGTTAGGAACTCTTGCCTAGGATTAGTTCCATGAATGCATATCATAGCTAAATAGCCAATACTCAATGTTCTCCAGCAGATAAAATCACCAGCAACCTTGCCAATGAGGGAAAACGAAGATAATAAAATAAAGGCTGAGAATGTGGCAAGTTACAAGTTATCAGGAGAATGACTCAAGTTACAAGTCATTCTTCAACATCACATGGCATTATTCCAAAAATGGACTGACACAAAAGCCGGTGACAGTACAAGAAATCTATATTTTCCCCTTCTGATCAGCTATTTACATGAATTCTGTACTATCAGACCAATTCTGTTGTATATTTACCCATACTGCCATACATACCAAAATATGGAATTAAATTACTTAATAATGTTGACTAACCTGACATTGCACTTCTTTCAGAGCCATCTTTAGAAGGCATCCCCTCAGAAGACAATGGCTTTTCAGAATTACCAGGTTTTCCATCTGTTCCTTGAATTTCCACCCCTTTGGACATCTTTAGCCCACCAGGTCTTCTTTTGTTGGAGACCTGGAGATCCAGCTCCTTTTTCATCCAATATTTTGAGCCCCAGAACCGACCATGATAGTTGGCGGCCTCTCCATGAAGCAAAAAGCAGCGATCTAGTGATGTATGATAGTTGTTAACGACCTGCTCTCAGAGGGCCAGAGCAGGAAATAAATGAATCAACCATCTATAGGCATAGAATCACCAAGATGAGGAACAACATTTCAGCAGTTCCAGAGAAGTTCTTTGGTTGAGCATTTATGCTACTCAAGTAAGTAAAGAACCAAGAGGACTAGCCGTGGTATTTTTGCCATGAAACAGTTTTTCTTTTTCTTTTTCTTTTTTTCCTTTTCTATTTTCAAGAAAAAAAGGATGTGCTTTCCAACCTAACTTGTTTCTGAGCATGGCTGCTTCTCACTCCCTCCTCCTTTTTTTACCACCAACAAATCTCTCTCACACAATGTCATTGGAGATAGATATGCTTCCACTAATTTTCTTCATTCCCTTTATCTTCCTTCTTCTTACTGTTACTAAGATTTTTCAAATTCCACCAAACAAAATGCCAACAGCTAAGTTTGTAGGTATCACTAAAATTGTTGCAGTATTTTGTCCCATTTGGAGTAGAATATCAACGTCAAGTGTTTCAGATACTGTTCTACCACCAACCACATATGCAGTTAGGAATGTCCCATCATATACAATGGCCCAAATTAAGCAAACCCATGTCTACTCATTCTCTACTTCGTTAATTTATGAACAAGGAGCACAATACTTATTCCCTTCTAACAAAGAAAATTTGAATTCTTTGATCGTCTTTTGTCCTGTAAACCATCTATTTCACAATGGTTAAGCAAGAAATTGGAACTCTACGGTACTGTGCATTTGAACACAACAACATGCCTAATTGCAAGCATCGATATCACAAAGAGGAAAACATCGAAAAACGGGAGCGAGTTCAGCTCCAAAGGGATGCCGAAGCACGCGAATTTCCACAAAATCTGTAGACAAAGAGACCAGAGAACTGACCAGGGGCATCGAAGCTGCGCAAGATTCGAGAGAGAAAGGGCGATTGAACAAAGATTCGGGCGCAAGCCTGATAAACCCAGGAACTGAAAGTGCCATCTCTCGTTCCTTTTACCCGTCACTCTCTTACTCTCGTTCCCTTTACTTCCTCGGGTAGTGATATACTTTCTATCTTTAATGGCGGGTAGTGAGCTCTGTTTACGTGAAGATAATGGCGGGCTGGGAGTTGAAATGCCGTTTTATTGAACTCCAGAAAGTTGAAATGCTCGATACACGAGCGCCAAAGATATCGCTAAAAATTATCTTATACCCCTTAAAAGTATTAAACCACCATAGAATTAGTCGTCCTTTTTACAGGAAAATTATTTCTTACAAATATGTAAATAGAAATTTTTGCTTAAATGATTTGTTAGGGGCTGGGATGATTTTGAGTTAAAAATTGCTGTCGCATTTGAGGAAAATGGAAAAATGTATAAAATAAATAAAAATAAGAAAGCTCGGTAGAAATTTGTGAAAGTGATTGGAAAATGTGTTAGAAATAGAGTGAAAAACTTTTCAAAGAAGTGATTCAATGCACCAAGTTGCATTGAAATTTTAGTATACTCGAGTGCAAAATTTATTTTTAATTTTTTAAAAAAATTTTAAAATTTTTAATCCAAAGTCTATTTAATTTATAAATCAAAATTTATCTTTTTGAATATATATTTGATTTTTTAAAATAAAAGTATTTTTTATAAATATTTACAATCATCTCAACTAGTATTATAATTAAACTCTGAAACATTCTTATAAATTTCAGATAATATTCTAACAAATATCTAAAAACATTACTAAATTCTTCATATAATAGATACTTCAATAATAATAATAGGAAAACTGCTGCCACCACTTCAAACCCATGACTCCCCTTTTGCCAACTTGGTGAAATACCACAAGGCTGCACGTATCATAGCAAAATAGAAAATGACTAAAAAATTTTTATTTTAAATATATATACGCATATCTAAAAATGATGAAACTTAAGTATATGTTAAATATATATATAGGGTGTGTTTGACAATTTAGAAAAGTGGTCAAGTTAAAACTTTTCAATCTAAAACTTATCACTTTTCATAACTATTATTTTTTAAATTATTTTTTACACATTTTTCTATACAACAATCCTACTTTTCAATCATTTCTACACAACTACCAATACAACTAACCTATTTATTTTAAATTTATTCTCTTTACTCTTCATCATTACCCCTACAACATCACATCATTTCTACTAATTTGACAAGTTTTACATATAAAACTTTTCTTCAAAAGTTTTACAACTTCCCAAACACACCCATAGTTTAAAATTTTTTTAAAAAAAGTTAAAAAAAATAGGTATTGCATCTAACTGCATTAGAATTTCAATGCACCGGTTCAATGAACCACTTCCCGACTTTGCATGAGATTTTTTTTTAAAAAAAAATTTCGAACCTTCCAAAGGCTTATGTAAAAATCTTTTATCCTTTTGAACAGCGACTCCTGCCGCGGGAAGCGGGCTTAGTGGTCCGGAAATGACATCAACCATCCTCAAGCGTATCATAAACGGCGAACACAGCAGGATCAATGCAGGGTGTTGATCCGTGGTCTGATTAAGCATCTTCCGATTTTCTTCAATTGGATTTATTTTTCTGGTTTTTTTACTTACTTCTTATGTGAATCTACTTTTTTTAATTATAAATCCTCAAGTATGCCCACGAATTTTAGAGTAATGCATTCTAATGCATTAAAACAGGGTGCAAAACTTTATTTTTTATAATATTTTTTTGAAATTTTTGTTATAAAACTATTAATCTGTTTGTATTTAATATACAAATTAAAATTTACCATTTCTAGAAATATGTATATATATTTGATTTGTTAATATAGGGGAGGTTTTAGTCATTTTTAAATGACTAAAATACCCTATTTTTAAAAAAAATTATACATTTTTAAAAATGGTAAATTTTAATACATAAGTTAAATACACCTAGTTAACAATTTTATAAAAAATTTCAAAAAATATGTTAAAAATAGATTTTTGTACCTTTATACATTGAAACATTAATTCAAATTTTAACCCTAATTTCTATTTATCCATTCATTTTCAATCATTTCTCTGGTAGGCACTAAGTTTTCCTCAAATTCCTCCAGCTGTACCATGCAGCTAACGTCCGTAAGTTTCCTTTGCATTTTCGAATTTTTGCAGGGAATGTTTGTTTGCGCCAAAATCTTTTTAAACTAGGGGTGTGTTTGGCAATTGACAAAAAATGTCAAGTCAATTTAAAACTTTTCACTCTCCACAACTATTATATTTTTTAATTATTTTTTCACATTTTCCTATACAACTACCCTACTTTTCAATCATTTCTATACAACTATACACACAACTAACCTATCTATTTTAATTTTATCCTTTTTACTATTCATTGTTACCCATATCATATCACATCATTTGACAACTTTTACTCTCCAAAACTTTTCATCAAAAATTTTATTCATTACCAAACACACCCTAGGTATGTTAAAAACTTGTCTAACCAAAACTTTGTATGTTAAAAACTTCTCAAACCAAAACTTTTCATTCTCCCTAATTATTCTACTTTTAATTATTTTTTATATTTTTATACATCCATTGTACTTTTCAATCATTTCTACATAACTACTTATACAATTAAGCTATCTATTTTAACTTTATTTTCTTCAATTCTTATTATTATCCTTATCATATTGCATCATTTTATATTATTTAAAAAATTTTATACAAAAATTTTTTATTTAAAAGTTTCATCACTTCCTGAACATATACTAAAATATTTTGATCTAAAACTTTTTACTTTTCACAACTACCCTGTATCTTAAAATTATTTCTTCACTTTTTCTTATATAACTACCATATTTTTCGATAATTTCTACACAAATATCCATACATCTAACTTGTCTATTTTAACTTTACTATCTTCATTTCTAATTATTACTCCTATTATATCGTATTATTTTCTCTTATTTCAAAATCTTTTATGCCAAAAATTTTTCATCAAAATTTTATCACTATCCAAACTCGCCTTTTAACTATAGTGTGTGTTCGGAAAGTGATAAAGCTTTTAGATTAAAAGTTTTTAGGGTGTGTTTGGCAATGATAAGAAAATGTCAAGTTAAAATTTTTAAATGTAAAATTTTTCACTCTTCATAACTACCTTTTTTTTAAAATTGTTTCTTTACATCTTCCTATATAACTACCTTTTTTTAATCATTTTTATGTAACTACTTATTCAACTAACCTATTTATTTTAGCTTTATTCACTTTACACCTTATCATTATCCATATCATATCATATTATTTTTTTATCAATTTGATAACTTTTACATCAAAAAATTTTCATCAAAAAATTTTCATCTAAAAATTTTATCATTCCTAAACACACCTTTAATATAAAAAATTTTAGATTTGAAGAGAATAGTATGATATGGTAGGAGTAATAATGAGAAATAAATAAAAATAATGTTAAAATAGTTAGGTTAGTTATATGAGTAGTTGTAGAAAGGATTAGAAATTGGCTAGTCGTATACAAAGATGTAAAAGTTGATTAAAAATAAGGTAGTTATGAAAAGCGAAAAATTTTACATTTAAACATTTTAGCTTGACATTATTTTCTCATTGTCAAACACGGGATATTATTTAATACACCCATGTGCACTTAGTCTCAGTGCACATGGGTATATTTAACTCATTTTTTTAATTTTTTTGAAAATTCTTCATAAAATTATTAATCTAAGTATATTTAATGTGTATATCAATTTTTACTATTTTTCAATATTTTTAGATTTTTTTTGGATCTTTAAAAATTAATTACATTTTTTGTAATTTAAAATTACTAAAATGCCTCTGATTTTTTAAAATCCAAAAAAATTAAAAAATCTCAAAAATAGTAAAATTTAATACACATGTCAAATATACTTAAATTAATAGTTGCATAAAAGCCAACTGTTGGTACTTGCTGCCCACATTTTCACAGCTGGTGCGGGTTTGACATTGAGTATGAATTTCCACTTAGTTTTGTAGTGATGATAATTTCTGAGAGTTTATCTCCCTTTGACATTAGTGGGACTTAGTCTCTGCAAAAAAAGAATTTATGGGAGCTTAGTATGTCTCCATAGGAATGAGCTTTACTTATACTATCAAATACGATGTTATAAATTATCAATAAAAAACCAGTTGTGTAAAAAGCCGACTGATCATTTACGAGATTTCCGACCGGTCAAAAAAAATATATTTTTTTTATTTTTTTTGAAAAATAATTTTATAAACATGTTAATCTAGTTATATTTAATCTATAAACCAAATTTTACCATTTTTGGATATGTATATATATTTATTTTGGATTTTTAAATACAGGGGTATTTAAGTCATTTTAAGAATATTTAAAATGACTTAAATACCCCTGTATTTAAAAATCCAAAATAAATATATATACATATCCAAAAATGGTAAAATTTGGTTTATAGATTAAATATAACTAGATTAACATGTTTATAAAATTATTTTTCAAAAAAAATAAAAAAATATATATTTTTTGACCGGTCGGAAATCAGGTCTCGTGTAAAAAGCTTTTAAGAAATGAATATTTACACCAGATGCCCGCCGAAAGTACCCTCTTCACTTTCAAAAATAATGGTGCGACTGTCATCCTCGTCGCCGGCGAAGTAATGATACTAGCGACCGAACTCTAGATGATGGATGATGGGTTTTAGATTTCAGATTAGAGTGATCTAAGATCTAAAAATTACAGAAATGTCATTATGTTTAAAAATTCAAAAAAAGTACTTAAAAACAACCAAAAATAGTAAAACTTAGTTGATAGATTTAATATACCTAAATTTACTTACTCATGAAAAAAATAAAAAATAAAAATATACATTTTCAAAGTCGTGCATCCGGCCTCAAAAGATCAGGCCTCCTTGAGGACGATGATCACACCTATCACCAATTTTGGCCTTCCCTAATCTTGCCTATGTTCTCCATCTGGCGACAAGTAACAATACCATCACCTTGAAATCTGGCAATGCTCTAGCCATAGCCAAAATCGCAAGCATCGATGAACGGCTATTTCATTTCTAATGGTTGCCATTTTTTACCCAGCATGTTGCTTTTCTGCAAATCGCCATCATCGTACTCTTTTCCAGATCAAGAAATTCTAGCAATAGCCAACGATATCCCAGGAAGATCTACTCTGATCTGATTCCCAACAGCAAGCAACCAACAGCAAAGTCCCCAATCGACAGCAATATCTCTTCCGGATTGATGGCTTTGGATTGGATCGAATTGAGATGATAGCGGTTGATAACAATATTTCTTCATCGATGGCTGGAGGTGTAGCATCAAATTGTGATGCCTTCACCAGCCAAAGAGGGGGTTTTTTGCATTTTAAATTTTCTAACTTTGCCTACTCTATTTGTATTTTAAATTTAGAAGTTTGGACATTTATTATTTAAATCTTGAAAACTTTGATTTCCTTATGTTTAATCCTGTTAGCATTTTAAACCATAACCCGTAATGGTGTTATAAACTAACTTTAATTCATACAAAATGATGTAAATATCCTCCGGCATCTAAAAAAAAGAATATTTTTTTATGTTTTAAACTTGACTATTAAGTTTTTCTCTATTTTGTTCTTAGAGGCTTTAACAACATCTTCAAATTTAAGACAGATTTAGGTATTTTTTTAAATATCAAAGGATATTTATGTTATTTTACATGGATTAACGTTAATTTTTAACACAATTATGGGTTAAGACTTAAAACATAAATTAACCAAATTTTTTAGGGTTTAAAATGCAAACAACTAAACTTCGAGATTTAAAATACAAATAGGCAAAGTTAGAAAGTTTAATATGCCAAAAAACTAATGAAAGAGAAGGCCGAGGATGGTTTTCTCCCAACAGAGGGAACTTATATGAAGAGGGTAGATTAGACATTTCATTCAGGTCTAAACAATTGATACTGTTAATGAAAGAATGGGTAAGCCAGGAATTATGGGGAAAGTGTGTGGATATACAAGGAATTGTTGAAAATGCATGGGCATATTATGAATTATGACTAAAATTTATAGATATATTAGGAAATTTCCTTAAGCCGTGTAACTAACAAGTTTACCATTAGCCATCAGATGATTGCCGTAGTGGTAACTCTAGGTGGATAAGATGCAACATACTAAGGTTCGAATCGTCCCACTAAGTGGGGGCAATTTTTTTAATTCCTCTTTGTTGTTGGAGTATTTTACAGATTTTTTCTTGATATGGGGGTATTTATAGAAAATTTGTGTATATTGTGAAAGTTATATGTGTGCTTTATTATAGTATCAGTTCTCATGATATATAAATTCCAATAAAAATATGTTTACCATTCCTACGCAATGCTGATTATTATCCTCGGACTTCTTGTTTTAGGAATTTTTGCAAATATGTTCATCATTTGATCAATATTGCATCTATGTCCCTAAATTTTCTAATATTGCAAATATGCTCACAAAGTTTGTATGAAATTGCAAGTGTGTCCCTTTCGCCATAACATTGTTAAAATTTTTCGTAAAATGATGATAATACTCTTTTAACCCAAGTGATATACTTACAATTTTTGCAATTGTTACAAGCATATTTGCAAAAAATAAATCTAAAATAATAATATATGCAAAAATATATAAAATAATGCTACTAAGGTGTTGCCTCAGTAGTATAAGGACGTGCCCCTATTGCTGGGATTTTCATTTAGCGCAACGCGAAGCATTAGTATGGTGGCGTTGTCCTACCCAGTTATATGGGAACACCTACCAGTTGAAAAAAATTCGAATATTGTTAAGAAACTTTGAAATATTAGTAGATATTTTTAAATTGTTGTTAGAAAATTATAATAATGTCTCAGTGCTAGATTGTAATACCAGTTAAGATGATTATAATATATGTATACCCATTAAAAATATATATATATCAAATAATGAAATAACAAATAGATCTACAATATTTGAATAACTACAAGTGTATCACTTAACTTAAAAGAGTATTATTGTCATTTTATAGAAAATTCTAACGTTGTCCTAACGGAAGGAAGGGACACTTGCAATTTTATACAACTTTGAGGGCATATTTGCAATATCGGCAAACTTTAGGACGCGAATGCAATATTGGTTAAACTTTGTAGGCAAATTTGTAAAAATTCTTTTAATTTATCATAAATCAAGATTATTATCATGTAGTACTAGTACCTTTAAGCATTGTTAATTTTGGAATATTTGCATTTCCATCGCTATCTTTTTGGATTTTCAAATTTTTATGCACGGTTGTCTTTATGCAGCCCCTTGTATTGTTTTTTTTTATAAAAGAAATATGTTCTTCAAAGCACACGAAACCAATATGGCTGCTCATAAACTATGTAATTTTATGAGTGATCTAATTTTTTGTATATATGTGAGTTTCATCTATCTCTTATTTTGTAAAATTTTGTTTATGAGCTTCTTTAATATTTTTATTTTTAAAATTAACAGAAATGCATAGTGCGTATATGTAGGCGCCTGACTAAACGCACCTGGGTACATTCTGCCTCGATGTACCCTGTACCCAGGTGCATTTCACTTTTTATTTTTAAATTTTTTACACAGCTGTTAATCTAGGTATATTTAACATGTGTGTTAATTGTTATCCTTTTTGGAGACTTTTAGATATTTTCTGATTTTTTAAAATCAATGGCATTTTTGTAATCCATAAATTACGAAAATATCATTGATTTTAAAGAATAAAAAATATAAAAGTATTCAAAAGTAGTAAAAATTGATATACATGTTAAATATACATAGATTAACAGTTATATAAAAAATAAATTTTTGTACTCGGGTGCATCGAAGCAAAGTGCACCCAAGTGTACTGTATCATGACTCATGTACTAATGTCTTTTTGTTATTTTTTAAAATTAAAAAATATTATACAAATTCAGAAAATGATAAATTTCATAGGACAACATCTAAGTAAAGTCCGCACATTTATGAAATATAATAAATAAAATAAAATAATTTTTGGTCTGCCCTTACATTGCTCAATTTCAAGGCAACTTAATGGAACACCTACTCTTTTTTCAAATGTAAATCATTTATGATTTTTATCGATATACATTTATTTAAATTCCAAAAATTACCTATATTAAAAACTTTTAAGGAATTACTTCAATGGTAGTCGATACCAAAAAAAAAAATCAACGTGTCGCCTTTATATTCGACCTATCTTGATAATTAAACTAAAATCCAATACTTTAGCATCATTTATTTTATTATAAAACCAAAATTTTTTTCAATAAAAAATTTCCATGGCTTCTATGCGCTTAAAATATAAATCTTATGTGAATTATGAAAAACACAAATTCATTCATATATGCATTAAAACTTCATAACACTTCATAAAATCATTCATTTATATGAAAATGATGTTTGGGATAATTCACATGTTGAATTAACTATTTAAAATCCATATGCACATGTTTAACTTGTATGAAATTTCATTTTTTAGTTAAATTAAATAAATTTTGCCACGTGTGATACGACAAAAATAAGGTGTCAATAAATAGGGTAGTTAAAATCACCAGAATATGTGATTCCATTATAAAAATAAAGTATTAATGAATAGGGTATTTGTGTGACAAAATAATTGAAATATATGAATTAAAAATAGAAAAAGTAAAGTAATTGTATGGTTAAAATATAAAATTGTTTCTTAAAAAACGTGTGTGAACTGTGAAGAAGTGGTAAATTTGCTTCCTTCCACACCCCTCCATATTTGTTTACTTTTAATTTGACGCCATTCTGAATTTTTTTATAGATAATTATAATAATCTTAACTAATAATATTACAATTAAGCAGTGAGACATTCTTACAAATTCCAGATAATATTCTAGCAAACATTTAACAAAATCTTTGATTTTTTCTGCAAAGTGAACACTCCCATAGAATGGGAAGACGAATGGCACCATTGTTTTTTCGAGCCCGCATCAACTACGGAGTTACGACCGGTTATCGTGACGCCTCATGAGTCGTAGCCACGCCGTTGGGAATTGATACAAGCAACTTAATGCACACAAAATAACACCACACGCAACAAATAGATAGAACCTGCTACATTAGTTGTGACTAGTGCGAATAAGTAAATCAACCCCAAAACCTACAAAACTAGATCATAATTCATATATAATGACATCATCTCTGGATGTATGGTTTTACCAGATCTTTAGAAAAAGCAAAGGTTTGCGATCATTACAGAATAAAATCATTATCAATCAAGGAAAAAGAGTTGGTAATGCACCCGAATAAACAAATAAATCGTCATCATTCATCAGAGAGTAAAATAACAAGCATTGCTGGCGATGCACAGGAATCATTTCAAGATGATATGCAGGCCCCTGCCAAATAATTTCGCCGAATGATCTTTTACGACCGGTCGGAAATCCGGTGATTTCCGACCGGTCAAAAAATATATTTTTTTGTTTTTTTTTTTGAAAAATAATTTTATAAATATGTTAATCTAGTTATATTTAATCTATAAATCAATTTTTACTATTTTTAGATATGTATATATATTTATTTTAAAATTTTAAATACAGAAATATTTAATTCATTTTAATTCCGACTCCCAAAATCCCCAAATCATCTCGAGCTGTGTTTTGTCCTTCCATGTGCTTAGCTGGCATCCCAATGCAATTCCTCAGTGGATTAGTATAGCCGCGACGCCCGCCGCTGCCCATTGCCCATTCGTCTTGGGCAGGACATGGACGAACGAATCAATCTGGACCGTGCATTAGGGAGCCTTGCGATGAACGCATAACATCGAATCAGAGAGCAACAGGTGTATGATTGCCGTCCATTCTCATGACCAACGGTAGATTGCACGGCACGTGTGAGATTAGATGGGCCATCAACTTCTTTTGTCTTCGTAGTAGTATTATTATTATTATTATTATTATTATTATTTCTTAAATCGTAGTACACCTGTACGCGTCGAAAATTAAATTAAAACTAAGCACAAAAGGCAATGTACAACGGAGTTGGTACTCTGCCCTAATTTCCTTCAGTTTCGTCCAGTTGGGCTTAAAGTGTCAACCAAAATTTTTCGATCAATAATTTTTTACTCTAGGTAGTTATCTTATTTTTAATTATTTTCTTATATTTTTTATACAAACTACTATATATATATTTATTTATTTTTTCATTAAAAAAAAACTAATCTATCTATTTTAAATTTATTTTCTTTATACCTCATTATTATTTTTATTATATCATATCATTTTTTATCAATTTAACAGTTTTTACCCCAAAAAAATTTTCATCAAAATTTTTTACCTCAAACGAATGGCACATTATAAACATATGAAATAGATTTGAATAACAAATCACGGGTAAAATATTAAATCGAGACGAGCACTGCAGTACTCATTTTATAACCGTTCTTTTAAATCAATGGAGAATTTGGAATTTATCGCAGTTATGTAATGTTGATTTTCAATAAATAATAATATTCATAATGGTATAATATCTAGTCTTGACGGTCCAGATTTTTTAAAATTTTTCATAATTTTCTCACCTCGTACGGTGAGTTTGATTCTTGTTCGTCGATGGTGAGCTCTCGTCGATAAGGATGTCGGGCTCTCGGCACGTGAGTTATGGAGTTTTGTATGTTTGACCGCGTAACTAATACATAGGGTGCGTTTGGAAATAAATAAAATTTTTGATGAAAAATTTTAGAGAGTAAAAGTTGTCAAATAATGTGATATAATAGGGATAATGATGAGGAGTAAAGATGATAAAGTTAAAATAGATAGGTTAATTGTGTGGGTAATTGTGTAAAAATGATTAAAAAGTAGGGTAGTTGTATGAGAAAATGTGAAAAAAATGATTAAAAAATATGATAATTGTAGAGAGTAAAATGTTTTAGATTGAAAAGTTTTAAGTTGACAAATTTTTTTTATTGTCAAACACACCCATAGTGTTGTTTCTAATTTACAAACGTCTCCGGACATTTTTTTTTATGGGTATATTTACATACATCTCAACATATATTACACTGAAGCTCTGAGACATTCATACAAATCGAGACACACACAGCTCCTCCAGAAAATCTGGAGACACAGCTCCACCAAAGAATGAGAAAGACACAGCTTACACCAACCGAAATAGAACTTTTTTGAAGCGATATTGAGGAATAATGTTGTTCTTTTTAGATTTTCCAATAAAAAACAAAAAGCTACTTGGAGGAAATATGTTAACTATTTGTATTTCTGTGTGGATGAAAATTTAAAAAATTCAAGTCATTAATTTCAATAATTATAAAAACTCGAGTGTCAATTTGTAAATAGCCTTTGAGATGTGGGGTCACTTCTTGTTTCTTAATCAATCCAATCAATCGTCGGCGGAAACAAGTACCCGTCGCATCAGCATCGAGTGCCAAACGAATCCCGTCGGGTTCATTTGCTAGTTAAAAATAAGATGATCTCCACCATCCAATCTAAGCTTCCATTTCGTTCGCAAGTTCTCGGTGATGAAGTCGTCCAGCTGTAGCATGGTCACCACATGGACGGCTAGGATTGCGTTACATGTACGGACCCGCGTCAACCCCACGTGGAGATCTAACCCGGAAGGCATCAACCACCGGCTGATGGGAGAATGACGATTGACTACTGATGCATAGTTTCCGGGACAAGCAAGGCTTGAATTTCGCACCATTCATCACCCTTACACGGGACATTTTTATATGATGATCTGAACTGTCTGTTTGATACTAAATATAGATAAAAAGATTTTATACTATTATTTAAATTCCTTACTCTTTTCAGATGTAAGGATGAAAAGTGGTGGTTCTTGCATGAGAAGGCATGCATGAGATGTCATCCATTCTGCTCAAGCGTAACCTTTTAAAGGCAAGATTAACGAATTTAATCCGCGTTGGTAAGTAGAATGTGGATGGTATCTAAATCTGTGTTTCATTAATTATAGTAATTAAGCCTAATTTCCCCTATTTGAAAACCCATAAAAATGGATTTGTGCAAGAATTAAAGAAGAAACGATAATTCAGACGTCTGCTCCCGTTGTATAATGTCGGTTTCATCTCGGGCAGCGGCCGCAGAACGATGGATGCAGAATAATCGTCCACTTGATATATATGTCTGTTACGGCTTTTCATAAAACGACAACGACGATTTCATTTTTCATCATCCATGCCTTCAAG
This sequence comes from Annona cherimola, assembly GCA_030490835.1. NCBI lineage: Eukaryota > Viridiplantae > Streptophyta > Magnoliopsida > Magnoliales > Annonaceae > Annona > Annona cherimola. Next base: position 23,869,111 of record CM059972.1, on the reverse strand, counting down.
TTGGTGGGACCCCACTCCGACTAGGAAGCAGCTGTCTTGATAAATGAAAAGAAGAAAACCATGTGGGGAACATTGGATGATTATTGAAAATAGAGTACAGACATAAAACAATACTTTTGAAATGAAATTTAAAGGGCCTGTTTGGTGAGATTTAAAAGTAGGAAAAAAGTTTATGATAAAGTTATGAAAAAGTTAAAAAGTAGTACAATATGATAAGCATGAATAAAGAGAATAAAGAAAATATAGGTAAGATAGTTGGATATAAAGATGCTAAAATATAAAGATAATAATAAAACAAGTTAGGCAATTAGATAATTTATTATCTAATCATATCAAAAGGTGCCAATAAAAAATTATTTATTTATTTATTTTTTATATATTACCAAGGTGGCGTGGACTTCAGCCTATCAGGCATCTTATCACAGCCCTTTTGAAAATTGATTTGTCTAATTAATTACAAACTAGATTTAATAGTTAATTGGTATTCGTAAAGTGAATTTAGACCATAGAAAATAGGGTTACAATTTGGGTTAGCTTCCATTCAAGGTGAAGGTTATTCTTATTTTATCATCAAAAACTTTTATGTTACCTTATTTTATGTCTGATTAGTTTTAAACCCATCATATCCTATTTTTTGAAGGTTGGATTGATTTTAATTTTGGTTTCAAATTAGTTTTTTAAATAATTTTATATTATATTAAAAAAATATAATTTTATTATAAGTTTTATTTAAAAACCTATAATCAAGATGATAATAGTATAAATTTTAAAATACATTTATTAAATTTACTCAATAATAGATAAATTAAACAAGTTTTTATATATTCAAGAGATATATTTATGTCTTTTACGATAAAAATGTATAAATTTACGGAGGATATACCTTTAAAAATGTATAAATTTTAAATTTTACTTAAATTAATTAAATATAATACTAGAATATTATAAAATTGCATAATTAATACTTTGGTGGGACTAATAATTATTTAAATAATTAATTTATATTATCATAAATGATGTTTTAACAAATAAATAATTTCAATATGTTAAGAATTTTTTCCGAACATGAATCTTCGTTTTGAATAATTTTTTTTGCTTTCTGACTATATACATGGTAATTTAACTAGTGAATGGAAATTTTTTTATATAATTACAAACACCACGAGCAAACATGATAAATGTACAATTTGGTATATTATGCGCTGTTAGAAGTACTTAACCTCTGTAAAATAAACAAAATAAAATTTTTAGTGTCTACGCGTTTGTCACTGCTTTACTGCGAACTACGGCAACATGTTAGATTATCGGCTGCAGCGCAATTGGATAGGATGACGACAATCAATGCAGCCAGTTTTGGAATGGGATGTTAGACAAGATTAAAAAAGTGTCTTTGTATAATGGGAACGAGAAAAATTATATAAAAATTAAGAAAATTGTATAAAAATTTAAAAAGTTAATATAAAAAAGAAAAAAATTTATTATTATTTGTTGAGAATGTACTTTTGTTGAGAATGAAATATTCATCCTAATCCCATCTCATCTCACTCCTTATGAAGATGATGATGAGATAAAAATGAGATGAAATTTTAAATTTTTAAAAAATATTTTATATTTTTAAAAAATAATAACTTATATTTTAAATTTTTCATAAAAAAATTTTCCACTTCCATCTAACTTTCTATGTTCCTAACACATTACTTTTTTTTTTTTATTTATAATCTCACATCGTGGTATTATACTCACATAATTCCAAAGGTAGGTTTGGCTATAATAAAAAAATTTTGGGTGTGTTTGGCAATCGTTAGAAAATGTCAGGTTAAAATTTTTCGATCTAAAACTTTTTCACTTTACACAACTATCATATTTTTTAATTATTTTTTCACATTTTTCTATACAACTATCCTACTTTTCAATAATTTCTACACAAATACCCACACAACTAACATATCTATTTTAATTTTATTCTCTTTACTCTTCATCATTACCCCTATTATATCACATCATTTGACAACTTTTACTTTCCAAAATTTTTCACAAAAAGTTTTATCCATTCCCAAACACACCTTTTAATTTAAAAATTTTCACTTTCTACAGTTCTTAAAATTATTTCTTCACATTTTCTTTACTACAACTTTAGCTTTTAATCATTTTTATACAACTAATTATACTACTAAATTATTTATTTTAACTTTATTTTTTATTTCTCATTATTATACCTATTTGAAAAACTTCTACGTCTCTTTTGTCAAAATATTTATCATTTTCCAAACATGCCAAGTCCATACATAGGCCACGATCTCTTTGGGACTAAGGGTGCACAAATAAAAAAAGGGTGCATAAATAAAAGGATGGTAGGCCCCACTTCGAGAGAGCATCGAAGCAGCTATTATTCCCCAACCATCCGATTGCGTCCTTTTGGGACCTGAGATTTTTAGGCCAGCGTTGAGGAAAAAGATGCGTTTCTTAAGATGGGGCCCGCATCTTGGATGGATAGTCTTCATTGATGTGCTGTGCCGGGTTCTGCTGTGCCTGCCACTGCCAGTATTAAAATGGTGCCAAAAGCGCACCCTTTGCTCCCGCAGGCAAGCAAGCAACACTTTCTCTCTCTCACCCCTGTTTTACAATTCCAATGTTCGCTGACAGAGACCTTCCACCCCCATATCTGCCTTTTCCTCTCTGAATCTCTTCCTTTTTTTAAGTCCCTAAGTCTCTCTATTTTCCATTACTTTCATTGAAAAATCAGTTCAATTGGCTATTTTCTCTGGTAAGGATCACAAGAATCCTTCCTCCTGGGATCCTTTTTTTTTTTTTTTTTTTTTGTGTTGGGTTGTAGTATCTGATGTTGGTTTCTTTGTAATTGAATTACGGAGTGAGAGAGGTTTTGGGTTCTGAAGTTATCATCTGTGGTGGGTTTCAACCTGGTCTTCACGCAGTCTTTCTTTAACTCCAACTCCCAACTCCGAACTCCAATTGGATTATTCACTGCCGTGTAGATTCTGTTTCTTTTCCCAAGTTTCCTGCTTTCTGGAATTGGGCTTCGTGGGTTAATTCTGTTGGATTCTAATTGCTTCAACGTACTGATCGTTGTTGTTGGATTCTTTGGCGGGGTTTAATCTCTCTCTCTCTCTCTCTCTGTTTTTGTAATTTGGGTATTTTAAATTGCTCCTTCTTTTATGTTGTTTGGAAATTGGGCCTCTTGGGGTACCATAATCTTTAACTCTGTCCTATGTGTCTTGGTGTTTGGTTGTTTTTGTGATTTATCTACTTGGGCCTTTGTAGTTTGTAAGCCTATTGAATTAATGGCACAAGAGGCTTTTTTCAAACAATTACTAGTAAGATAAGGTAATCTTGATCAAGATAGGAGAGACGTTGTAGGTAATGTTAATTTAGTAATAATATCATACTAGGAGGTGCCATGGAGGATGCTGGGTGTCTCCAATGACAAACGCATGGAATTGGAACTTTTGACTGGTTCACTGGTCCTTGATTGAAAGGAATGCTTGAAATTCAACGTGTGGACAGTCGATTTAGTCATTTTTTGTGGGGTCTGTTGAGCTTCTTCTGGTCTTATCTTCAAACCAGATCGTGGTGCCTAAACTTTCATGAATCCAAGTCTTCTTCATAGATGAATCTTTAGCACTTGTGATTGGTTAAACACTATCATTATTTAAGTGAAAAACACTCGGTTTTGAATCTGCTTTCATCAAATATGAGTATAATTTAGTAAGATTTTTCTGTAAAGAAAGGTATGCTAGATATCAGTGAATTGTATGACATCTCGCAATCAAATGCGCCCATTTAAAATATTCCTCTTCATATTGTCTCTGAATGAAAAGTCATTATGATTTCAGGAGTATAGAGTTTCTCTTTGAATAAATTTTATATGTGGAATCAATCCTTCTATCATTTGTCTGATTGATAAGAACTGTATTGCTTTCCTTTTTGGGTCTTGGATGCAGGTAGTGGGGCCTGGCAGTTATCTGAGTTTAAACTGCAATTGCATATTATTGTATTCCAAACTTTGGCTACTTGCAAATGGGGTCTGAAGGGCCTTCAGTGATAACAGTTCATGTGACTGGATTCAAGAAATTCCATGGAGTTGCGGAGAATCCGACGGAGACTATTGTGAGCAACCTGAAAGGGTTTATGCAGAAGAAGGGATTCCCAAAGGGCATGGTATTGGGAAATTGTAATGTTCTTGAGACTGCAGGGCATGGAGCCCTTGCTCCACTATACCAGATATTGGAGACAGGTGTGGCTGGGCTGGACTCTAAATCTCCAAATGCAGGCCATATTATTTGGGTATGGCTTTTCACTTCTGTTCAAAATTTCATAAGGGTTATATTTGGAAGTTGGATTGAGTTGCAATGTTGAATTGAATTTAGTTGAAGTGTTATTGACTTCAATTAACTTCAATTGTATGTAAGTCAGCAAAGTGGATGTCAAATAATTTTTATTCATAGTTAGTAATGGTGAGCAGTCTTCTGTTTGGGATGACGCATTTGAAGTTGATGGTCCTATGCATCTGTTTGCAACTATGTTCTATGAAAAAAATTGAGGTTAGCCCCAATTTGTCTATTGCATTTTGTTGACTGGTAATTCACATAGGCATCTTCATGCAAAAATTTGTTTCATAATCGTGTTAGTAAGGGATGTATAAGCATTTTGCTGTGCAATCATCTATAGTAGATTGTATTGTGATGCCTCTTTTCTTTGACCTGCATCCTAAAAGAATATTCTATAACTGCTGCCTTTTGGACTGATAAATTGTTTTATGCTTGATTGTTATGGCAATACACTTCTAATTTTATGGAGTACCATGAAATTAGGTTCCAAAATAGCGGAGTGCAACTTTTTTCATGATTGAAATTGATCCATTATGCATAAAAAACTCATTTAGGGAACCAGTTGCCTTGTGTTTTTGCAGCTGTGTTGCTGTTAAGGAACATTACTTTGTTGACATTTGTTGCTTTTGAAAATGAGTTGTACACATTGATAAAAACTAGGTAGTACCTCTGTCTTTAACATCTTTCTTTTTTTCAGCTTCACTTTGGTGTAAATAGTGGTGCTACAAAGTTTGCAATTGAACACCAAGCAGTTAATGAAGCCACCTTCCGTTGTCCTGATGAACTGGGATGGAAGCCTCAGGTTTGATCTTATCTATTAAGTTACTTCCTTGAGCTGTATAAATTCCTATTATTTCTATCAGGTCAGTAGCTAATTTTTATTAATTATTGGAACTTTCTTATTTTTTGTGCAGAAGCTTCCCATTATCCCTTCAGATGGAGGCATTTCTAAAACCCGAGAGGTAACCCTTTGTTCTTTGTAGATTTCTGAAGACCAATGCTATCTCTGTTACTAATTTGCTGCATACACTTGAATTTTGGATCAACTTACATAGTAATTCCAATGAGAGAAAAATCGGTTATGTTGTATTCTTCACCAATTTAGTCAGACTGATGAAGTGCCTATGCGTTTTTACATCTGAAGATTGTGCAGGAGTACTCTTTATGTTCCTAGGAGCACCATCTGTGACCAGGCCACTTTTTTAGAATCTATCTCATGAAATCTATATCGCATTTGGAGAATAAAGTCCTGTGAAAGAAAAATGTGAAAGAAATCATCCAAAGTAGTTATAGGTCAAACTATGAGTGTATGATGCTTGCTAGCTTAATGTATAACTCATTGGGTGCTCCCAGCTGTGGACGATGTTGGACTCACTATTCCTGCAATTCAGCGAATCTAACCATGGGAAGTAACTTGAATTTCATAGGGAGGCCTCAGTGTGAAAACTATCTATACTCTCACAAATGTAGTTTGCAGAATGAAAAAAAACACAATCTGGTTTTCATACTGAGAACAACAAAATTTTGGCTTATTAACTCTTTTGCGTCTTTGTGCATTCTGAAATATTTTGGTTTCCTTTCTTTTTTAAAAATAATGTGAAACATTCAAGAATTTGTCCAGATAACACAGATGGACAGTTTGGTAAACTGCAACAGGAACCATCATAGATTATTTTGTATTACGTTAATGTTTGCATGGAATCTTAGCCCTTCAAGATTAATGATGATAAATGAATAGAGTACTGCAGGAATTTCTGCTGCTTTTGTCTTAAGGATTCTAACTTCCATTAAATGTTGGAAAAGAAAAAGAACTCTTTAGTACATTGAAGTGTATTTTATCAATGAGCATGCATATGTCCATTTATATAAGATATTTCTTTTAGAAAGTTGTCATATTATAGAAAAAATATGATTGGCATATTGGTTATAGAGCTCAAATAGATGATTGATAATATACAAGACTCTCAGTAATGTGAATTATGAGGAGGGAAAGATGCGTACAACCTTACTCCATTTTCTGAAAAGGCTGATTTTATGCTTTGAGCCTGCACTATCAAGGATCCATTGCTTGAGCTTTATCACAGCGTCATCAGCAACACCTTTTTTAAGCTGACTATAAACTGTTAAGAAAAAGCTCTGATAATCATTTTGAAGTTTACATATAATGATGAGTCCGGATCTAGTGCACCCAATTGCAAAAACCCATTTTTTAAATTTTTTTATACAATTGTTAATTTAGGTATATTTAATATGTGTATCAAGTTTTATTATTTTTGGATATTTGTAGATTTTTTTTTTGAATTTTTAAAATCATTGCCATTTTCATAATTGACAACCTGGAATTATGAAAATTCCATTGATTTTAAAAATTAAAAAAAAAAAAAAAATCTAAAAATCTCTAAAATGGTAAAAATTGATTGTATTCAATTTTTTTTAAAAAATAAAAAATAGGTTAAATGCACCTGAGTGCATTTAGTTGTGCGCATAACGGCTGTGACAATGCTATTAAACATTATAATATTTCTAATCATTTCTTAGGAAGGCATATGTGAACACTCCTATTTGATGAATATAAACTTAGCTAATGGAAGCTTACCTAAATAATCCATTAATATGAGAAAGTTTCCATGTCTACACTTCCATATAAGTGGAGGGACCATGTCTGCAAGAAATAAAAAGCTAAATGAATCCCAATCAAATTGCTGTTGTCATGTAGTACAGAAATGTGCTTTCTCTTTCTGGTTAACCCTTCAATGCCAATCTCTTTTTCTACACAGACCTCCCTCCCTGTTAATGAGATTACAAAGGCTTTGGTAGAGATGGGCTATGATGTAATGACGTCCGATGATGCTGGTCGGTTTGTGTGCAACTATGTCTACTATCATTCTCTCCGATTCGCAGAGCAACATGGCATCAAGTCCCTTTTTGTACACGTTCCTCTTTTCTTAACTATAGACGAGGAGACCCAAATGCAATTTGCTGCCTCGTTATTGGAGGTACTTGCTACTTTATACTAGTACCCAGAACATCTTTGGTAAAGTTAAAAAAGTTGCATATGATATCTATACGTGCTTTGTGTACACTGGTTACTTTTGCAATGGTGCTTGTGAAAGACTAATGATATCCATTGATCAACTCAGAAGTTGTCTGATCTCAAGTTATGGTCATGGAAATTGCAGATGGATGTATGCATGAATTCATGCAGTATTGATATTTTTTCAAGACTATGAGCGCCTACATTGCTGGTCCACTAAGATTTTCATTTTTTATCCAATTTTTTTAGCTATAGCTTAGATTGTACATTTTCTTATGTTAAGTCAAGTAGCCAGTTTATGTAGATGACTCAATATGGTACATTGAAATTTCAAGTGTACCAGATCTAGGTAATCTAAAAAAGTTTTTATTGCCACAGCTCGACCAGTTCTCCATTTAATTTGTCTCCGATGAGCAATGTGGTCTTGCCTAGGTTGATTGTTGATAAAACAGTACAGACAAAGCAAGTTGGAAAAAGGGTCACTGGGTGCAAGGGTGCAAGGGTGCTACGCAACGCTACATTTTTCTGCTTATCCCTGAGCTTTTTTTAAAAAAAAATTTTAGTTAAAAGCTTATGCCTGAGCTTTTAGTGAGAATAGCTGCTTGGAACTTGGAAGGAGGGGCAAAAGCCCTAGTTAAATCTAAAAAGGGTGTGGGTGAGAAAAAGTTAAAACTGCTTTTTCTTTTCTGTTTTTATATCATATTTATCTGGTTTTAACTTTTATAATCCATAATAATCCAATTTTTTACAGTGCTTACTTTGCGAGTGATTTACTACAAACATGTGCATGGAATGGTTTATATAACTGGTGGTTTTTCTCCTACTTACTATATGATTTTTTTAATATCTAAGCCCTGCATTGTAATACTTCATCGAAGTATATCAATTATGATGTTAAAAATCAAATATTTTGAAAAATTTTACACACATACACGCATATCTATTTTCAAGTTTAACAGTTTTATATTCTCCTCAAAATGATGCTAAATACTATACATTTCAATTAAAGTGATTTTTAGCATCATAAATAAGGGCTCTTCTTTTATGTAATATGGATACATAAAAGTGATTTCATGTAACCCTTTTCATTTTTAAGATGTTAATGATTGATGGAAATTTAATCCATGTATTGTATTCAGGATTATTTATTTAGTTAACAGGTTAAGTTTCATCTAAATTAACTATATACACAGGTTACATTTGCTCAAAAATAAATATATGTGTAAATCAAGGACATGCTTAGATCCATTCATACATGTATTAAAATGTAATAATATTTTATGTAATTATTTATTTACATAGCGGTGGTATTTTAGATAATTTACATGTTCAAAATATTTGTGTGTTTTGGAAGTGATAACACTTTTGAATGAAAAGTTTTGGCGTAAAAATTTTTGAATTTGGATAAAATGATGTGGTTAAAATAGATAAGATTAAAGAAGTAATGAAGAGTAAAGAGAATAAAATTAAAATAAATAAGTTAGTTATATGAATCATTTTGTAGAAATGATTAAAAAATAAGGTAATTGTATAGGAAGATGTGAAGAAATTATTAAAAAAAATAGGATATTTGTGGAGAGTGAAAATTTTTAAATTAAAAAGTTTTTAGCTGGCGGTATCCAAAAGTTTCAGTATAAAATTATTTTATTGTATTGATTTTACGCATTTATACAGAGCTTTTATACTGTGATACTAAGTAAACGAGAGTATTTTTATGAGAGTATTTTTATGATAATATAAGTAATGCTAAATATGGTAGATAGGATGAATTTTTTGACAATCATCAATATATCTGAAATAAAAGGGGTCATAGAAGAGAGGTTTTACAGAGTAGACCCGCATAAATACACATTAATTCATATTTTACATGATTTAGATGCAAAAAATGGTTTGAAAAGTAGAAAAGCAACCATTTGTATAGACCACTCTTATCCAAACATTTGCGGAAGACACTCCTCTCTAAATTTGAACGATACATAATAAATAATTTTTTTAAAAAATACACATCATATGTTTATTGTCATTTTTATACTGATGACATTTCTCTCTCTTCCCTAACGCATTCGCATTATTTTATTTATTTTTCTTTTTTATTTCTCTCTATAGAACTGAGGTACCGATCCAGTACACGGGTGCAAATGTGCAATACTCTATTTTTATTTTTTAATATATATTTGCATCGTTGTATGGGCCTAAGTTTGATGTTTTAATATATGAAATTTTTATATTTTTATGCTTTTAAATATGTAATTTGAAAATTTAAAAAATAAAGAAAGTAATTTTTCACATGCCGGCACATGAGAAATGAGTAATTTTATATTTTTAAAACTAAATAAAATATCCATAAAATAATAAAATACCATGATTAGTTCACATATAAAATTGAAAATTTTAAAAAAAATCAATAAAAATGGGGGCGATGCACTGGATTCGCTGAACTTTCAGTGCACCGGGCACTGGATCATTACCAGTCAAATTGAATGGTTTTGTAACAAGCTGAATAGCTGATTGGTGCTATTGTCTTTGTTTGGATGATCGGCAGTCAGCAATGCGCTCATCTCAACCCAATCTAAACAACCCACGTAAAGATAAATTACATATAAAACCAAAATTCAAGAAAAGAACAAAAACAAATGGAAAGGGGGGAAAAGAAAACGAGGAACGGGTGTAGCTGAGATTGATGCTAAAACCAATAGCTCTCTGGGGCTCTGATGAGGAATCGGGGCTCCTTTCCACGCCAGGCGCACGGTATGCTACGCTTCACAGTGCGTTTGAATCTGGACCGTCTATCTTGTGCAAGCCATATATCTTTCACGCTAGATTATTCATTCTTCTTTTTATCGAGACATTTGTTTGATATTTATATATATTTCGCTTTTGATTTTATGCACCCGGGTGTAAAAACTTTTTTATTATTTTTTGAATTTTTTTTTATAAAATTGTTAATTTAAGTATATTTAACTTAGGAAGATGATTTAGTTAGATTGGCTTAAAAAATACGTATTTTTAATTTTTTTCAGTTTTTTTCGTGAACATGTAAAGTTAAATTTATTTAATCTATAAATCAAGTTTTACTATTTTTAGATGTTTTTATGTATTTTTTAATTTTTAAATATAGTGGTATTTTCGTAATTTTCTGTCAACATTTTCATGAAAAAACTGAAAAAATAAAAAAATAAATTTTTTGGCCGACAACCATAAACAATAGTCATCTTTAACTTATGTATTAAGTTTTACCAAAGATTAGTAAATAATTTTTTGATTTTTTAAAAATAGGGATATTTTAGTAATTTAAAATGTCTAAATAGCCGTATTTTTTAAGATTTCAAAAAAATATACAAATTTCTAAAAATGATAAAAATTAATACATAGGTTACATACACTTGGATTAATATTTTTATAAAAAAAATTTAAAAAAAAATAAAATGAGTTTTTGAATCGGATGCATTGAAACTTAGTAGGGGTGCACTGGAAAACGCCTCCATATTTGTAGGGCTTATATTTTAACGGCAGCGATGCAGTGTTCACAAAATCAGCTTACATGTAAAAAAAAAAAAAAAAAAAAAAATTCAAACTAATTCAAGTGCGCCGAATTTGCACAAAATTATATAAGAGAGATGTTTTTGTAGAGCAACCATGCATCTAGCTTCAAAACTTATTTGTTTTAAATTTTTTTGTTTTCTCTCTTCATAAAACTATTATTTCAGATATATTTAATCCATGTAATAAGTTTTACTATTTTTGAATATACATATTTTTAGTGATTTAAAAATTAATAAAATATATTCCCATCTGAAAGTGGTAAAATTTATTATATAGATTAAATATATCTGAAATAAAAATTTTATAAAAAGAAAAAATGTAAAAATAAATGCATTTTTCATCCAGCTGCATGGTAAACTTTATAGTATTATAACACTTTATGTGATACATTCCATTCGTTTTCTTTGGTATTGTTGAGTGAATAGGATGCAATTCCATGACGCATGATACCACGGTGGATCGTTAAATTTGTTATGTTCGGGCTCCATTTTAATGATGATACAACAATAAATCCATTGATTGTATTTAGCGGTGAATCGAAGACCTTTTGGGAGGGGGGCAATTTGAAATGACGGGGTGGAAGCTTTATCTGGGAGGTTTCATTTATGGAAAGATAAAGTGTATTTTCAAATTTTTATGCAAAATTTCAAGGGGGTAATTTTAGTTTCAAAAATTTTAGGGGGTCCATTAGCTATATGTAGATGCGCGTATCTTATATTCAATATCATCCATTTATCAAAAGTCATTTGATTTGGAATCCTATAAGGGCAGCACTTTGAAATCTACTTTTTTTCTATGGAAAATTTTAAAATCTACTCGAATCTATTTATAACCGTTCAATATAGTATCCTAAGACAGAAAAGGGGAGAGAGTTCTTAAAGATTTATAAGTTAAATCTCAAGTTAAAATGGACGCATTTTAAAATCGTGCACCTAAGCTGTAAGGTTAGAGCAGACGATATAACACAATGACACCCATAGCCCACGAGCCCAGGTTTATTTTTCCGAGCCTATGCGTTACAAGTGGTATTGGAGCTAAAACTTGTTTTATGTATTAAATAAATCTATATTAACAAGTTTGTAAGGAAAAATAAAAAAAATATAAATAAGTTTTTTTAAGGTGGGACACGCTAACAGAATTATTCTCCTAAATTAATAGTATTTAAAATCAATTTTTATCAAAAATCAAATGAGTATAAGGGTTTTAACGGGTTTTATTCTCTCTAAAACTAATTCTTATTTTGTGTCTTATCAAAAAAAAAAAAATTCTTATTTTGTGCCATACTGATATCTATTTTAAAATCAATTAGAATATCCTGAATTAAATATAATATTTTAAATAAAATGGATGGAACTGTTTTAGCATTCGATCACATGCGAACTGGTTCAAAGTGAATTGACATTGCCGTTTGATACTTTTCTTTTTTTTAGAAAATTGCTTTTTTCCATCAACGGTTGTTTTATTTTATATTTTAAAGGGATTGGATGGATGGGATCAAACAATGGGAAATAGGTCCTGAATCCACCAGATGATCTTCCCTCGCCCCCCTTGATTTATCTTTCTTGGCTGGCGAGATATTACATACGAGTGCTCTTTTTGTACCCTGCTGTGCCGCTACGCTTGGTGCAGCTTTGCCGCTTCTACAAAGCACTGTGGCGACATTCCCTTTGCCCATCTGTCAGAAGGCCATGCTGTTGAAAAGATGCATTAGATCCTGTTCTTTGCCACTTTAATACCCTTTCATATGCAAAGTTACAAATTCACATCTCCAGTGCAAATGAATATAAGTAAGGATAATATTGTAATTAGCTCAAAGGGATCTCTGAATTCAGGTTCATTGGCAGTTAATTATCTAAAATAGTTATTAACTATTAGATATATAGATCTAATTAGCGATCACATATCATTTATCTTAGCAATCTAGTTATTTATTTTCGTTTTTTTAACAAAATGATCCCCAACTTAGAATCATTAACTATTTCTTTTTCATGTACCTAAAAATACTACAATTCATATAAAAAAAATACTACAACAAAAGTTCTTACATGTGGGCGCGCACTCATCTTTTTTGCACCCAAATTTCAACGTTACTGAATGCATGTCATTGCGCTTTTTTGCTTTTAGTTGACTGCATTTTTACAAGGTATGGGTTAGTAGGATTGATATTGTGCGTGTAGGAGTGTGGTATTACCTTCAAGTCTAGAAGAGAGCATCAGTCTCCCCATCCATGAAAAATTTTGTATGCATTTGATATATATTATTATTATTCTCCGGGTGTATTCCTTTTATACTTATAACATTTGTACCTAATTCCTATTAAACTTATAACATTTAACAATTTTTTTTTATAACATTTCATCATAAATTCTTATTATACCTATGTTGTAAATACAATCATTATCTATTTCATTAAAAATGATTTTAACCTCTAATTTTTTTAAAAAGTAAAATGATTCAACTTTAATATGACTCTTGATCATTTTTTAATTGGTGTTATATACATTATAACATCTCATATTGCAAATTAAACACATTTACATTTACAACCATCACCTTTGAAGGAATATCCTACAAATATTCCCTATATGTGAGGGGACAAATTATAAATACCCCTTGGGGACATATTTAACTTCCGAAATGGGAGACAAGTTCCAAACCCCTAACTTGTTAGAAACAGGTCATTGGAGTTATTATCAACCCACAAGGATAGTGTCACTCTTGAATCATTTAATGTCATATATTAATGATTTACTATTATCAATTGAGTTATATTATGATTGAAGTGTCTCAAAATGAACTAAATCATCTCTTCAATAAGGTAGATGATGTTTGTGTTGATGGTATAGACATGAGAGGAATTTAGGATGGAATGTTAAGAGTATAAAAAAAATTATGAAACATTATAAGTATATAAGAAATTAGGGGAAAATATGATGGATATGAAAGAAAATTTTCCTTATTCTTAGGTTGTTTAGTATGGCGACTGTTATGTGATCATTTCAACCACATATAATATATTTTTGATTTTAAAAATTTTAATTTTTTATAGATATGTTGTTATATGTGTATTTAATATATATATATATATGGGAAATGATCCAGTGCATGCGACTGCACCGTGCAGTCCATGCACTGTGGGCCCCACCTGATCATTTCCCATAAATCCACCCCACCCATTGTATTTAGAATTTTTCACTTTATTACCATACCAATTTTCATTAAAATCCAACATGTGTGTAGTCTCCATCTTAAAATGGTGCAAAATCAACGTAATAAAATAGTTTAATGTAAATATCAAGTTTAAAGTGGTTTTTTCAACATCCAAACCGTCAAAAGTATGATTTATATATGGATAAATGAGTGTATAAAGTTTCATTACAATTTAATATGTGTGGGGTCCATTTTACAGCGAACTGCACCGTAATTACGGTGCAGTCCGACTGCACAAGATCGGTTCCCTATATATATATATATATATCAAGTTTTACTATTTTATAATATTTTTATATTTTATTTTTAAAAAGTCAATTCCAAGGGTATTTTAGTCAACTTCACCTCTTAAAAATCTTGATTTTTAAAAATTGTATGGGGGCTGATATGTCATATATCACATGTTATGAACCCGTCGAATATTTATAATCGCATTTATATGTAGACCAAGATCGATTAATTATGTTTCTTGACATTTATTTTAATGAAAGTGATTAGATTTATCTCTACTCCAATAATTATGTGAATAATGTGAAATATGAATGTATTGAAGACAATGTCATGAAATAGAGAAAGGGCTTCAATTTACGTTTGTTGCATCTTTCATTATCTTTTACAAGATAATGAAGAAAGATATGATAAATCCAATTTTCTTGACCTATTTAATGTCGTAACTTAATGATATTATTGAAATGGAGAACATCCATTTATCTAATGTTTCTAATACTGATATATCTAATATTTCAAATTTTAAATCCTTTCTTTATTTTTTTTAATGGTGTTTGTATATGAAAAGTGAATATTGGTTATTTGAACGGGTAACTTTACTTTTCCACTTCCTGCTTTTGCCAATCAAACATAGAACTAATAATATTGTTTTTGTACCATAAAAAAATATTGTTTTTGTACTCCTCAGAAAAAAAATATATTGTTTTTGAAGTTTATAACCTACAGCTATTACTTGATGATCCAAGAGGAAACATACATATTTTAGATTCACTATTATAAAAGTGATGATTTTCTATATTTGAATGCATTGCATTTTCCAAATGTTAACCAGGCCTTTAAAGGTGTGCAGCCAAGCCTTTTTTTTTTCCTAATTCAGCTGCACCCATTGCTGCTTTTCTTTTTGTGTGTGTGAGTTTTTGTCTTCTAGTACTCATGGCATGCTGCCACCATTATTCAAGTTAAAAGTGCGTAGACAGTCAAAAGAGGAGTGTTTGTAGATGCACTCCACGTAGGCCACTGCACGGCAGCCACATGGAGTCACTAGATAGATGATCCTCAGTCCCAACATGTAATTTTTCTAGCAGAAAACCAAGTTCAAGGAAATCAAGGGGCCATGTGCAGGATATATAGAGATCTAGAGAGAAGGGTCAGAAGAAACAGATGAGAAAGAAAGAAGAAGGCCCACTTGAGGAATCTTTTTCATAATATATATATATTCCATTCCTTAACCCTCACACTCACACTCACAATCTCTCTCATTCTCCTTTTTGGTTGAGGGAGAGAGAGAGATAAAAGGGTAGAAATTGGTGGGTGGCTTCTGGAGTTTAGCTCGTGCACCGACGGCTGCCTTTTCAGAGCTCGTAATCCTATAGTCGAGCTATTATGATTATCAGCGTGCAAAGGAGAGCGTATCCTTCTATTGCTATCGCTCTCGTGCCCACCGCTACTTCTAGTCTTCTAGCTACCTTGCCTTTAAGGGCTAGCCAGCTATACACATCTTGATTTTCCATGATCACTTGGCAGAAATGGAGGTGACCCATGTTGCCCTTTAATTTTGCAATGTGAAGGTAACCTTGCAATTTGGGTATCGTGGCTATCTCTGGTTTATTCACCTTTTATTGTAGTCTCGTCTCACTTAATTATGTCATTACGGAATGTTTGGATGGTGGATGAAAATAGGAAATGCAAAAATTAGCCTTAAAATTTTAAAATTAAGTACCTAAAAATTTGAATATTGATTTACAATGACTAAAAGTATATTTAAATGTAAAGTAGGACTGCCAGCGTCCAATCATGGGTAATTAGAATTGATCATGTAGGCCAGGTTTGATGGCTATATATATATGTGCAACTAATGCATCTATATATATATATATAGGATTCTGTTCCGGTGCAGTGTCACTGCACCGGAACAGCGGTGCAGTGGGCCCAAAATGGGCCACACATGATCATGAAATCATGATCTACTTCACCCATTGTATTTAGAATAATGTATTCTATTACCATACCAATTTTCATCCCAATCAGATACTTTAAAGTTGTTATTTACATCAAACTATTTTATTACGTTGGATTTGTACCATTTTCAGATGGGGCCCATATACATATCTGATTGGGATGAAAATTGGTGTGGTAATAGAATACATTATTCTAAATACAATGGGTGGAATAGATCATGATTTCATGATCATGTGGAGCCCATTTTGGGCCCACTGTACCGCTGTTCCGGTGCAGCGTCACTGCACCGGAACAGCTCCCATATATATATGGGAAATGATCCAGTGCATGCGACTGCACCGTGCAGTCCATGCACTGTGGGCCCCACCTGATCATAAATAGAAAATCCACCCCACCCATTGTATTTTATGGAGACTACACACATGTTGGATTTGGATGAAAATTGGTATGGTAATAAAGTGAACAATTTTAAATACAATGGGTGGGGTGGATTTATGGGAAATGATCAGGTGGGGCCCACAGTACATGGACTGCACGGTGCAGTCGCATGCACTGGATCATTTCCCATATATATAAGATCCGATCCTGTGACTGCATCGTAATTACGGTGCAGTCCGCTGTAAAATGGACCCCACACATATTAGATTGTAATGAAACTTTATATACTCATTTATCCATATATAAATTATACTTTAGACGCTTTAGATATTGAAAAAACCACTTTAAACTTGATATTTATATTAAACTATTTTATTACGTTGATTTTGCACCATTTTAAGATGGGGACTACACACATGTTGGATTTGGATGAAAATTGGTATGTTAATAAAGTAAACAATTCTAAATACAATAGGTGAGATGAATTTTCTATT
The DNA here is from genome assembly GCA_030490835.1 of Annona cherimola. Lineage (NCBI taxonomy): Eukaryota > Viridiplantae > Streptophyta > Magnoliopsida > Magnoliales > Annonaceae > Annona > Annona cherimola. The sequence continues at coordinate 23,851,919 of CM059972.1, read as the reverse complement.
TATGATCAAGTGGGACCCACAGTGCATGGACTGCACCGTGCAGTCGCATACACTGGATTAGACCAGGAAATGATTAGACCAGGAAACTACCCTGGTGGTCAAGTTGGTAGTTTTGAAACCCTGCGGTCTGCTCAAGAACTCCTGCTTTTTCAATCACTCTCACGAATCAGAAAATGATATGGCATTCATTGCTTTAGTACAGCCACTTGCACTCTTATTTATAAAGATGATCTTTATTTTACTCCGAACCTTTTGCTAATCACTGCATGCGTGTATATAACTATATATATCTCGGCTGAACATGTGCCTATGAGACAGCCATGTTTGTCCCATTGATGAGGGGTCTGGAGCAGGTGGTCCCAGAATGTTGATTTTGGTCAATACCTTAATCTCCTGGTGGTTGACTGTAGTGTAATCATAAAAGGGCTTGGCATCTATGTAACTTATAGTTGCATTGAAGTGATTTTCTGTAATATTTTTCATTTTTAAGATGTTGATGAATGATATAAAATCTAATTCATTTATTATGCTTAATATCATTTGTTTAGTTAAAAGTCTAATTAAGTTCTAAATTAAATATATGCATGGGTCATTTTTCCTCAAAAATAGGTATATTCATGTATAAATTACGAAAAATATTTAGACTCATTTACATATATATATATATATTAGAATATAATAATACTTTATAAAATCATTTATACACACAGTAGAAATATTTTAGATAGTTTAAATGTTGAAAATACTATTTAAAAATTAATTTTCAGTATTAGATTATTTTCTTATGTTGATTTCACACATTTATAGATGAAATCTATATACAATAATACTAAATAAATGATAGTGCCTCCGTAATAATGTAAATAATAAAAAATACAATATATCGAAGTGAATTTTTCATCGACCATCAAGATATTAAAAATAAAAAAATTACATAAAAGAAGAGTTTTATTAAAGTGGAGCTTATCATACAATACCACAAAATAACATAAAATGAAGTTATTTAAACTATTTCTATTTTAACTTCTATCCATCAAAATAAAATACCCTTCATTGATGGAGAAAAAATTTTCAGCAACTTATTTTAATAACTTTTTTCACTTTTTTCTATTGATTGTGAAGGAACCTTAAACCATTTATTTTAATAAATTTCGCAGATGACATAATATATTCAGTTAAATTATTCATGATTAACTGAAGCTTTTTCAAAGAATGAGGCCGATGCTAAATTGTTAATATTTTTTTGAAAATTTCATGATAAAATTTAATGTTATGCTTATAAATAGCTGCAAAGTATAGGGAGTAATTTTCTATTTAAAAATTTGAGGGTATATTTACAATTATAATTAAACTATGAGATGTTATTTTTTCAAGTGACCCAATCAAATATATGGTTTTGTCTTTGGAGTTTTTTTATTAGTATTATGCACATTTGTGATATCTGATATTATAAATCAGATCCTTTTACAACTCTCACACTTAGAGATGTCACGCTTGGATAGTCATCTTATAAATATCCCTACAACTAGGGAGAATAACTATAAATACTCATATTACTAGGGGACACATGATTTACACAACACAACGCTGTTAAGAAAACATGCACGTTGGCGGAAAAGTTAGTTACGAACGAGCCTCGTTGTCTTTGTAGTTTTTACATTTTAGTAAAAGTGTGAAACGTTTTGCTGAGTTTCAAAAGGTTCGAGCCTGCAGGAATTCAGATGCAACAACAGTACTTCCGAGGAATTTGAACATCAGGATGTCAGCTTCAGCTCTGCTGATAAGATCAGAAAGCCACGTTTCCTCCTAACTGTATTAAATATTAACGACCTTGCAACTAAAAGAACTACAATTTTTCTGCTAAATAAGTTAGGTTTGGCTTTTATATAACTGAATTATAATGAAGTTATATATATAATCTCATGGATAGGGTCATTTTGAGGATGGAATTAAAATCCAGCCTCCGATGCATTTAAAATCAGTTATTTGATTACAAAAATAAAGTTTCGTTCCAATCAAATAAGCAAAATCAATATAATAGAATTATTTTATTTATCTATCAATTTCAAAACTATTTTGAATATCTAAACCATCAGTAAAGTATTATATTATCATGCATTGATTAATGAATCTAAGTATTTTCATAATTCATACATGAATATTTATTTTGAAAAATTATAGCTCACGCATGACTTTTGTAGATGATTTTTTTTTTATTTTGTTGATGATTTTGGTTCCATGATAAAATAAATAATTTTGAACAACTTGAACAGTTAGATTTTTATTGTATTATCGAAATCACCCCCACTGATGAGTTAAAAAAAATTAGTACACCCTGAAGTGGACCGAAACATGTAAATATTATTCCATAAACTTTACCCTTTTTTATTGTTTCAACTGAAATTTTACTTATAATATGATATATTTTTCATCTCATATTACAAGTCAAGCTCATAAAATCTTGCAAATTTTCTATAATAAACTTACATCATTAAGAAAGAGATGAAAGTTTCTCAAATGGGAGACATTACCACTTGGGAGAAGCAGCTCCACTTGGGAGATGTTACTCACATTGAAGTTACTGATAAAAAATATGGAATCGGGCCAAGCAGATAATTAAAATTGTGTTTTCTTTGTATGAAACCTCATCTACACTATTTATTATATTTATCATCGTTTATATTATCGTAAAATGTCATCATTTGTCTAGCATTATTTTATATTAGCCTCATCCACAAATTTATAAAATTAATGTGATAAAAATATATTACGATAACAAATATTAATTTTAAAGTTATATTTTCAACATCTAAACTATCTAAATTATCATTAATATGTGAATAAATGATTATATAAAATATTGTTACATTTTAATGTATATGGGAATGGATCTAAGTATTTTTAATTTATACATGAATATATTTTTTATGCAAATGTGAAGCTAAATTAATGATGATAAATATAACAAATGGAGTATATTTTCTGTTAATTCATAAAACTTACTGTGTTTCTTTTCACTGTTTTGAAGACTAGACAGGACCAGACGGTTGGACTGGTTTGTCTGTGAACCGAAAATTGAGCGGTTCAGTTTGTATACGTTTCGGTTTTTATTATTGCAACGTTAGAAAATTGTAAAAAGAAAGTAAAAATACATTATTTTTACTTCCCACCTTTTCAGTGAACTCCTTAAATTATATGTGTATCTTATCATAATTCTGAGATAAAAATATAATTTATTTGGAGAATCAAATTAAATATTGAATTTTAATAATTTTTACATGATAATTATTTATGTTAATATCACGGTTCAAAACGGTTTGAATCAATGGTGGAACCGGTCAAATCAGAAGCGGACACAACGTACGGTTCGATTCACGGTTTAGTCTTGGCAACATTGTTTGGCTTCATGAAGTGCGGAATTCTTGTGTGAGACTGGACTTGAACTTGGGCGAAAGGCGCATGACATTAGAAATTTAGGATATGTTTGGCAATGGTTTAAAAATGTCAAGTTAAACTTTTTAATCTAAAACTTTTTACTCTCCAGAACTATCATATTTTTTAATTATTTTTCACATTTTCCTATACAACTATCATACTTTTCAATTATTTCTACACAACTACCCATACAACTAATTTACTAGTTTAACTTTATCATATTTATTCATCATCATTTCCTCTATCGTATTACATCATTTGACAACTTTTACTCTTTAAAACTTTTCATTAAAAGTTTTACCCATTCCCAAACACACATTTAGAATCGGTTAGAGAATCACTCACCGGGGCGAAAGCTGGGGCCACGCGTTGCATAATCAAATCATTCGACCCTTTTAGAATAATTGAACTAGTTGTGAAAATTAAAAATAACTAAAACCGGATAATCAAGTGCGCTGGAGTTAAGGAAAACAAAATAAATTGAAATGTTTACTGAAAATTTTATAGCATAACATATTTTGAATGCTTGAAAAACATGTTATTATTGTAACTAATCAAGAAAAAAAATATTCAATGGTTCAGATTATGCATATAGAATTATATAAACTATCCATCGAAACAAAATAATTTTAGGAGTAAAACCAGTTCTATTAACATTTTTAATTTTCCGCAGTCAACTTGATTATCCAATTGTATTTATTTTTAACCGGTCTATATTTTGTTTCAAACATTCCAAAAGTTTCCAGGGATTAAATATGCAACAAGTAGCTCACCTTGAACATGGATTAGGACATTTCAAGGATTATCTTAAGGGAAGAGTTCTTGAACCTTGTTAAGGGATGTGAATCACATAGTCGTGTCTATTAATTAGCATGTTAATCAATATTGTCAGGCAACACTTTGAGAACTGTACTAATCTAAGGGTGTGTTTGGGAATGGATAAAACTTTTGGTGAAAAATTTTAAAGAATAAAAGTTGTCAAATGATGTGATATGATAGAGGTAATGATGAGGAGTAAAAAGGATAAAGTTAAAATAGATAGGTTAGTTGTATAGGTAATTGTGTAGAAATGATTGAAAAGTAGGGTGGTTTGTATAGGAAGATGTAAAAAAATAATTAAAAAATAAAAGAGTTGTAGAGAATGAAAAGTTTTAGATTGAAAAATTTTAGGTGAAAATTTTTCGTTATTGCCAAACACCCCCTAAGTCTTCTGTAAAGCCACGATAGTGTGTTGCCTTTGCCTGCCAATACAGTTACGGAGGTGATGTGGAGGCAGCAACTCACGACAGTCCTTAAGATGGCTGCAATCCGCCATTCCCCACCTTGCACCCCGGTTACGGGGAATCCGTTTCGCACCGCACCCAGGTTGCAGTTGCACACAATCCGCGGCCGTTGCGTACCATCCGCGGCCAAATACCGTCACTGTCTGTAGATTCTACCGCCGCCGCAGCAGCCAATGATGTCGTATTGATTACTCGGGAGGTGCGTTTTAATGCGCGGCCGGCTACAGATATCCCGTACCGCTGACGTAATTCATGGATGAAGAATCGTTTGGAATCCACCCAAAAAATAAAACATTCTTCCAGTAATAGTTGCCCTTGCACAGTTTCACTGCGAAGCCCGCGTACATATAAACATTCAAGAAAGACACTAGAACAGAATTTAATGCATTTTTTCATTACATTGGGAGGGAAGAGGTCGAACCCTCGACCTTGTGGGGCACCAAAATTTATTGCATTTATTACATGTAAAATTGGGTTAATTTCAAATAGAATTATATATTTTATTTATGAATATGATCACACATTTTGAAAAATTACATTGGTGAACATAGTAATTACAAATATAGAGTCTTGATTAGTTTCTATTAGCATCTATGCACAAGAAATGTCCCTTTTACTAAAAAATGTTAAGGACAATTTGTTAATTTCGCAAAAAATTTCTCAGCTATATAGAAGCTAATAACATTATCATATTTGAAATTATGTAAAATATATTGCCATCTATACTATTTTTCTAAATATGTGGTCATATCCGTGAAGAAAGGTATAATTTATTATCATATTTGGAAATTGAAATTAACCTTGTAAAATTTTAATTTGGCCACATTTGGCAGCAAATATGCATCTTATATTAATTGCAACCAAATTTTTATTATTATTTTAATTAACATTTATAATAGCTATCTTAAACATTAATTTTTGCTTTATTGATTAAAAATAATTATATTTAATCAAATGTCATCATCTAAAAGTAATCAAATATTTGTAATTACATAATTAATTGTAGCCAACATACATCTAATATTATATGCAACTAAAGTAATTAGCTATATAAATGGAAATATATTAAGGTGAGAACAGAACCATAGACTTTATACCCAAATATTGGTCGTTTGAATTTTTTTTTTTTTTTTTTTTTCTTACATACAAACCCTATTTATCCCAAAAGCTTTGACACTGGACATTGAGTAACGTTGAATCGCTTGACACTCACCACCAATATTTGGTTCATAGCACATGCAATGCAGGCCATAACTTGGACAGCCAACTCGAATATTCCGGCTTGTGGCCACCTAATTAATTATCAACCATCACAATTTACATATATTCTATTAAAGCTCTTCCATTTCTTAGCCAATATACTTCCAATGCATCAGATAGGCTACATCTAGCAGAATTTACACTGCCAACCTTTTCGCGTTCCTTTCCTTCTCCCTACTAATTATATTCCTAGCTACAGGCTTCTTCAGTTCTCTTATACCATACTTCTACTTCTTCACTGTTCTGTTACATATTATAACTCTAATTATGCACATATAAACTTGTATTAAGCCTTATTAATCAGCATTTGTCGATATCATCGGACGTCAACGACCGCGGCTGCCCCTCCAGCAAGCAGGCCACCGGTGGGATCGTGAGTGTCTGCAACTTCCCATATGCATTCCAGCAGAAAGGGTCCTGCACAATGTCGCCCTGCGCCGGAAGCAGCTCGACGTCGGCGAGGGTCAAGTTGGAGCAGGGCAATGAGTCGCTGCAAGCGAAGTGCATTGGCGGGCCCCGGATGTCGTAGGTGCCCTTGATGCTGCTGTAGGTGATGTCGGACACGAGGACCGCCGACGTCTGGTTGGCACATACCCTACCCAGGCAATAGTACTGGTCGACGATAATCGGGTTGCGCACCGTGTCCATGACAATGTCTTGGAAGGTTACAGAGGACACTAATCCTGACCCACCTTGCCATGTCTTGACACGGACCCCGTTGGCCGAGTGCCGGATGATGCTATCGCTGACAGTTATGTTCTTGACACAGGCATGGGAGTTGCGGACGCCTAAGCTACCGATGCTGCACAAGCAAGGCGGATTTTGTTAGCTGAAGTTCGAGAGTCCAATTGCATTTGCGGGGGAGTGTCCAAAATCAATTTGGAGGAATACCAAGTTGAGAAGTTCAACTGGATTGAGCCGACTCAAAGCAATTCATATCCAATAGAACAGTGTACCTGATTCCATGACTGGGTCCGCATGTGACGTTTTTAATGTCTACGTTGAAGGAACCAGAGCCAATGGATATGCAATCGTCGCCTGAAGGAAGAACAGAGCAAGATGGTAAGGTGATAATCATGAGAGAGAGAGAGAGAGAAGAAGAAGAAGAAGAAGAAGAAGAAGAAGAAGAAGAAGAAGAATTGCGACCCACCACTGGAGATGACTGAGTCATAAATTCCAACTGATTCAGTGTTCTCGACGTGAATTCCATCAGTGTTGGGGCTGAGAGCAGGGGAATACACTGAAATCCTGTCAATGTGAACGTTCCGGCAACCATCGAATCGGAAATGGAAATGGGGACTGTTGCGAATCTTCAGTCCTTGGACGGTGAGATTGGAGCTCATGAAGAATCTTAAAGCCTACATTGGAAATTTCAAATGATTCTCAGAATTACGTGCAACAAAATGCAACTTCTATTTTAAAAGAGTTCAAATGCAGCTTACCACAGGGCTATCACAGGGTCCAGTCATTGTTGTTCCATTAATCCCCTGCTTCAAAGAGCCAGAACTTTCAGCCATTGCATTAAAAAAAAAAAAAAATTTGAACTTTGTAGAGATTCTGTTGATGAAAATTTTCGAATTGAATGTTTAAGCCGGCCCGTTTGGTTAAATACCCAAGTAAGAAAGAGTAGTATTATCTTACCCTGTGCGGTTTGCAGGGGAGATTCCACCACTTCTCTCCTCTGCCATCAATGATTCCACCACCCTGCAGTCTCATTCCATCCATTCTATAAAATACCAGCCACTGTCTCCTGCTGGCATTTCTAGGCCAGTTATCCGGACCATCTGGTGGCGAGAGCACGCCATCAACCTTCACAGAATTCAGACACAAACAGATCAAAGGACTCATTAATTTTCTTGTTAGAGAGTGTTAAATATGCATGAATTTGAAAGAAATGACTGTTTTTGTACCTGAAATGTGAATCCATTTTCACATGGGCCTGCGAAAATCATGGTCTGGATCATGAATGTGTAGCCTTCTGGAGCCAAAACAGTTCCTGATTCAACCTGACAAGCTTCTTCCCATGCAGCCGAGAATGCCTGCGTATCATCAGTCACAGCATCACCAACTGCACCAAAAGATCTCACGTTGAAAACCTTGGAAGAATTAACGGTGCTGCTATCAGAGGTTGCATTAGCAGGCTCTGGTGCAGGACTTGGCCTAGATAATGCCTCTGGTGCTGGACTAGGCTCCAAATCCAGCTCAGGTGAGAGATCCGGTGGCGCTGCAATTTGGGAAATTTGGTGATGATGCTTGTGTTTAGTATGGTGATGAAACCTTCCATTAATGGGAGGAAGGGAAGGCAAACATAAGCAAATGAAGAACACAAGTAAGAGCATTTGGCCTTGTTCCATGGAAGCTTAAGCTCTGAAACCAGGCACAAAGTGGTGCAGCAGGAATAGCTAGTTTGGTATTTGTAATTCAATTTCCAAAATCTATCACTTTCATGAATATGGGCTTGAGAGCAGAAATTCAATGAACCCAAATCCGATATAGATGAGGATGGCCATTGTCACTTTCATCACCTAGGTTGTTAGGATGATGGGATTTGCCCCATGGCTTAGGTAGTTGACTGAAAGTGGACAAATTGCTGCTATATGCAGACAAGAACAGTTTGGAGGGAATGAACTAACTGCAGAATCACCAGAGCTTTGGACTCATTTTATAATGTAAGATCTCAGTGGCAACTACTTCGAGTTTGTGCTCATTTTTTTATTTTTTGAAAGGCGGTAGCCGACCAATTCCATTGAGGAATGTCTTTTATTAATTTATTTTTTCCTTGAGAATGTGGAGTCTGCATCTACCCAGGGAAAAAAAGGTGGAAAGGGAATAAGGAATTCAGATGGGTGGAGGGATGAAGACCATCTTCTTCCCATCTCGCTTACTTTCTTTTGTTCCTAAGTCCCCAGTGAAGAGTAGGGAGTGGGGGGCATGTTTATATCAGGAAATTGCCGTATGATTTTGGCACTATTTTAAGACTCATTTGGAAGATTGATGGAGAGTTCAGCAGTGAATCTGGATAGAATAATCCGCATCTCAAAACCCAAATATCCGTTTGAATTCCCCAAAGGTTGAACTTAAATATATGAGAGAGAAAGGTTTCGTTTATAATCATAATATCTGCGAAGAAGGTGGAGAATTTATGTATCATTTGAGTTGTTTCCTCCTGCAAGTTCTGCAAATAAGCAAGGCGCGTATGAAGAATAGTCAGCAATAAGAGTAGAAATGACTGGTGAAAAACCGGATAGGATTACATATGATTAAATTAAATAAAGGAAGTCATTTGTTATATGAAAGGCGGCGGTTAGTGATATGGGTGCACTGCATTTTGCTCCTGGTGGGATCAGAATTTCAAGTTTGTGCGGCTGGGATTGGTTTCTGAGGTGGCAATCACCGTATTATACAAGATGGCCCTGCGTAGGCATGCCATTACCAATACCAATACCAAACAACTGAAGGTGGTCCAATAGTCATGTAAGAGCAAAAGATGGACGGTTTTCTATATATACAGGGCTGGCCAAAAAGCTTTCTAATTAATCATATCCATTCCTTATCTAAATTAATCATTGCTAATTACAGAAGCATCAGTGATCATGGATGGTGTGGATTAATTCTGCGGCACTTGTGGTGGCATGTGAACGGATGCGAGTATGATGTTATTGATTCAGAGCTTTGCTAAGTCCAGCTCATGGCCAATGCCTAAACCTCATAATGTAAGAAGTACAGTAGAGTTGGTCCAAATCACGATATTTCGATACTTAACTGGTAACAGTAATAATTTCCGCATTAATATAAAAAACTTAAAACACATATCTATAAGATGATACACTAGAGGTACGACTATATACAATATATAGTACATATGCTTAACTACAATTTTCAATTTTAAAATTTTAATTTAATTTTTATTTTTTTCATAAACATGTGTTTCCCAAGTATGTTTAATCCATATATCACGTTTTACCATTTTATAATATTTTTGCATTTTTATTTTTTATTTTTAAAAATTAAGTTTTTTAAGGGGTGAAAAATGACTTATACATCCCTAAAATTGATGATTTTTAAAATAACAAGTAAATATGTGAAAGTATTGTAAATTAACAAAACTTAGTATACAAGTTAAATACACTCAGTAAAACATGTTTATAAAGAAAAAATCAAAAATAAAATGAAAAATAAAAATAAAAATTTTAAACTGAGCCTTTATCTTTTATGACCGGACGCATGGGGGTAACATGTGCTTGACCCAAAATATATATTTTTTCATTTTTTTATGGCTAAGTAAATCTAGGTGTATTAAATTTATAAATTAAGTTTTATTATTTTTGGACATTTTTAAGTATTTATTTTGCATTTTTAAACACAGTGACATTTCCGTAATTATTTGCCTTGTCTATGAAAAAATGAAAAAATAAAATAAAATAAAATATGTTTTTGCAGCCATGCGTCCGGCAGTAAAAGATCATACGACATTTAAATTAAGCACATGTTCAATATATTATATAGAATCATGCCTAAATATATTATTGGCAATTTTGTGAGTTGGAAAGATTAAACGGAGAACTCTACCAGTTGATGGCCTGGTAACAGTTAACCTGTTAACCCGTTTATTTAAGCAAATAGATTGTCGGATTATTGTATTGCAACTTATTTAGCAAAAATGACTTACTCAAGCCTTTTTTGTTTTTTTTGATGTCTCACTCAAGCCTATTTTTAAGAGACCGGTTTCAGCGCAAACGTTTGCACGCTTGGTTGATTATGCAAATGCCTCATCTGCCCTTGAATTCAAATGTGCGGCTGAGATGAGCGATAGCAGACATGGGCAAAATGGGAAAGTGAGAAATCGAAGTACATGCGTGTAGATAGGTGAGTTGGTGTCTGGTAGCTTGTTGCAGAAGCTTTGATAATCCATAGCTGAGGCATCAGACTCCCACTTCCTTTCTCTTAAAAAAAAACCTGTCCTCTTCCGATCAAAGATGAGCGGAGAAGAAGAGCAAGGCATCCAATCGGTATCCAACTCTCACTTTTCCGACTGCGTAGGAGTGGAGAGAAGCAAGAGCAGCGACACCGGATGAGTGTAGAAGAAGAGCAAGGCATCCGATCGGCATCCAACTCTCGCTTTTCCTTCTCTCTTTCTTCCTCCGAGAACGAATCTATGCATGTATAGTATTATTTTTAAAATCCAAAGTCTTTATGATTTCTGAAATCATGCTTTGATTCACCGAATTTCTACCCAAATCGTTTTGGGGCCAGGGATGCACTTGGTTTCCATGCTTTGAATTCAGATCAATGATCTGATCTTCATCTTCTGCATGTTGTCGTCCCTATTTTTGTTTTTTTTTTGTATTTGGTTTTTTCAGCACATTGCTCGTTTGACTTTGTTTCATTTGAGTGAGTTTGTTTCAACAGAGATGGCGGCGGGATTTGGTGAGCACGACAATGGGCAGCAAGTCCGCCGGATTTTATACAGTGATTGTGGTTTTCTCTCGCCATCGTCAGGGATGGGTGTCTCGCATGGTGAAGGCAGCTTTGGTGAGGAAGATCGGATGAGTTTCTCACTGGCAAGCATGCTTGTTCAATTGGGGAAGAAGGCATTTGGTATGGCGCACCGGCGATGTACAACAATCTGTGCATGTGCAGCCCACATATGATGTTGATTGATTTTGCAATTTTGTTTTTATTTTTAATGACCCAACAGACACTTGTTCTGGTGTCAATCATTTCTTAATTCACGCCTGTTAAGCTCATCTACATGTGAGATGCAAATTGTTTTGGATGTTTTTAATTTTTTTTGGATCAAGGGGAGGCTAAATAAAAGTTGTGCAATTATGATATTGAGTGCTTAATGATTTTAGTACATTCCTGGTTATTCATTAATTAATATTCTCATGTGCGGGATAAATTAATATAATTATCCATAAATTAATCTTTTTAGTATAATTATCCATAAATTAATCTTCTTGCATTATTATTATTATTATACAAATTTGATTATATTTATTTTTGGACAAATGATATAGATATGGAATAAAATATGTGCAAGTAATTTATTTGATACTTTATAATTTCGATAATACTACTATTGAAAATAAAATTATTTCTGTGACAAATAATTAAAGTCACTTGTTAAATAATGTTCTCACATGAACACTGCACTATTTTCTTTTGTATTAAAATTAGTTCCGGGTCAACGACTTGAGGTGCAAAACAAAATCTGAGCAAGTGATTTATTTGGTGCTTAATAGTTTAAATACTACCCCTGTTAAAAAATAAAAAATTACTTTACCGACAGAATCCAAATTACCTATAAAATAATATTCACATGTGGATACTATATTATTTTCTTCTCAATTATAGTTATTTTCGGGCCAAACATCTGGACTGTTGAATAAAATTTGTGCAATTAAGTTATTTGGTGCTAAAAAATTTTCCTATAAAAATATAATTATATTTTTTAATAATTTTGAAATCAACAACGAAAATTACCGGTGGGATGGAAATTACCTATTAATTAATTCTTATTTGGATATTATGATAACATTATTTAACTTACCATAATTTTTCGTGAAATTTAAATTTTAAAACGAATTATCATTATTAAATTATTTTATGAAAAATAATATCAAAATTATTTGTAAAATAAGGTTTGTTATTATTAAAAATAAACGATAGGAGTTTAATCTGCAAAATTATAATGTGTAAAGCTTATTTCATAAAAGTGCAAAAAATATTTTACTTAAAATTATGAGGCCTTGAATTCATTATGGAAAAACTCAAAGAATAATAAAATACTATTGTATTTTATTAATTATTATTTACCAAAAGTGTAAATAATTATTATTGATTTATTAAATATATGAATTAGGTAAAGGATCCAATTATTGGATTTATTTAAAATTTTAATACGAATCTATATTTTATTATTTAATATTATTAGTATCTTTCGTATTACATTTACGGATAATATATTTGATATAAATTTTATGAACAATTTATAAAATCCGTCAAATCAATTCATTACAAATTGATAACTCTATAAAAATCATAAATCATGTATATATTAGTTCATGATTTTGCATTATTCTTGTAAAATCTGTATTGCCCATCTAATTTGTGAAAATGAAATGTCATCAATCCTATTTCATGTGTTAAAACTGTATAACTGGTTTACGTTATCAGGCGAGTACGTAGCAAAATCATATATTCTATACAACTTGTAAAATATATAAAATTTATCAATTGCATATGCGTTGTTTCTATGATACTTGAATAACCTGTAAAATTTATTTTATGGAAAAAATGAATAAAGATTACCAGTATAACACATCATCCCTATGAATTGCATAAAAACTGTAAAATCCGTAAAATCTGTAAAATCTATACAATCGGTCAAACATGCTAAATTATATCATTAGTTCAAATTTATTTTTTTAAATAAATCTATTCTGAATTTGTAAATTTTAGGCGTACATTACCGATTATAATTTGTAATGAATATCATACAATTTAACGTCATGGATCACTCATCATCTATAGTACTTTATTAAAATCATATGATTAGCCATAGAAATACATGCACCCCAAAGTACTATAATTAATCTCACCTACCCATACTCACGCTTTACCCACAATGATACTCTCATGGTACGAAATTACCATATTACCCTCATTTGCATTTTATGCAAGAATGCAAACGTGTCGCTTAATGACGGCAAGGGTGGAAGAAGATAAGGATATTTTGGCATTTGATAAAAAAAAAAAAAATTAATGGTTGGAGACGGAACTTTAACTTTATTTGTATATTTGCAATTCATTTTGAAAATTTTGAATTCTATTTATTATTTTTCAAATAAAGGGGGGCATATTTGCAAACAAGCCAAACCTCAACTCTAACACCACAACAAAGTTCATTGAATGAATGTACAGTTAGCTACATTAGACGTATTTTTGCTACAAATGATTATTTAGTTGTAAATACCTATTTGACTTAGAGCGGTGGTAATTGGTTAAATATAGCCACTTTTTATAAGGAATGTGGTAAAAATAATATTTAGCGCAACTGTTACAATTTAGTTATAAATAATAATGAAACTTTTGTTGGTCCCGAATTGATGGCAAAACCCAAGAGGGGAGGGGTGAATTGGGTTCTTAAAAATTTCTTTGGTAACTTAAAAACTTAACCCCTTGTAAGTTCAATCCCCTTGAATGAAGAAACAAAATGGAAAGCAATGTAATGTAGAGAGCAGAAATAAAATCAAGCAGACAAGAATTTTTATAGTGGTTCGGGCAACCTCCCTACTCCACTCTTCCAAGCTCACACTCCTTGTGACTTGGGTTCCACTATTGTATTCTTTCAATACAATTAGAGTCACTGCTCTCTTCTAGATTCCAGCTCTAGGGGGCTTAAACAACACACTGCACAAGTAGGTGATGAGTCTCACTCCAATCACACACTACTTTGCATACACTTGATCTTAGCTACCAAGCTAAATCAAGTACAACACAAACAAACGAAATAACACAAGAAATCTACACTTTACAGATGTGTAGAAACGATTTAGCTCAGAGAAGAACTTGTATTGTATGCTTTGAAGATTCTGAAATATAGCTCTTGCAACTTGAATCAAAGTTCTTCCTCTTTGTATGACTTGATCTCTTTGGAGCTCTTGAATATAGGAGTTAAGCACACTTAATGAATCTTAGCTCCTTCCCTCGTCCACCATGAATGCCTTTTATAATTTTGGAGGGAATCCGAACGTTAGAAGGTAGGTGGCGCGCATTTAATGCGCCAACGTTCGAATAAATTCCGACCGTTGCGACCCAAGTCGCAGGCGGAGTCGACTTCGGGTGCGACTTCGCCCAAGTCGCAGATGGAGTCGACTTCGGGTGTGACTTCGTCTCTCCGTCGCAACTTCAAGTTCCAGGTCGGGTCGACTTGGGTATCGACTTGACCCAAGTCGCAGGTGAAGTCGACTTCGGGTGCGACTTCACCTCTTTCAGGATCCAAGTCGGAGTCTTGAGTCGACTTAGGCTTCAAATTTCAACTCAAGTCGATCATGGAGTCGACTTGGGTTGCGACTTGACTTGGTCTTTGCAAAATATGCTTTGATCTTCCTCTATCTTGCTTGGCTTTCTTCCTTTAGTCCTTTTGATTCTGGAATGACTCCTCATACTTGTAGATCTTGTGATTCTTGAAGAACTTGACCTTGATCCATCTTAGATTGGCTTGAATCTTTTGAATCTGGGGAGAGCTTGAGTCTTGCATGATATATTCATGCACCTTGCTTGCTTTGGAGTCATTTGATCTCATAGACTTGAATATTTAAAACATACTTGTATCTTTGCCTTGGACTTGATTTGATCTTGAATCATGCTTGAAGCTTTTGCTTTAGACTTGATTTTGATAAAGAGCTTGTATCCTTGATTTGATCTTGAAGATAAGCTTGAAACTGCATCTTTGATCTTTGAATACCTCAAGTCGCACTTTGGGGTCGACTTCGTCCGTGACTTCGCCCAAGTCGCAACTGGAGTCGACTTCGTTTGCGACTTCAGCATTCTTCCGTCCCGAGTTCAGCTCTGGAGTAAATTTCCCGACTGAAGTCGATAGTGAGGTCGACTTCGTTTGCGACTTGGCTTCCCAAGTCGCAAGTGGAGTCGACTTGGCCTGCGACTTCACTTGTTCTTCTCCCATTTTCAATTCTGGACAGATTCTTCTTCTTGAAGTCGATCTTGGGGTCGACTTGGACAACAACTTGGTCTTCCATGCTTTATATTCTTCAAATATATATGCCTTAAACATTTCCACAAACATGTTAGTAGCCAAGACTTACTCAAATTGATTTGTTAATCATCAAAACATAGATTTGGCTTGTTTTCCACATATTTCCAACAACTTTGGATTCAAAGTTGGAAGTATATAGGAAGCCTTGTTCTAATGTAACCCGTTGATCAAATTCTGAGTTGGATTGGCCACAGATTGCTTGTTGGGGTTGAAAATGGGAGGAAATCAATTAACTTGTATAAAAAAGAATTATTAAACTTACAAAATTCAATAATATATATTCCAGCAATATTTTTCATCCATAACACCTTAAAATCATCATGACATAAAAAATATGAATAGATCAATAAAGCAAAAAATCATTGAAATATCATTAAAAAAATTACTAAATCATAATTGCACTCAAAATTTTGTTATTATTTTCTGTCAAATTTTAATAGCTATATTAAACAGTATTTTTTAGATATTTGATGTAAAAAATTATTGCGTTTAGCTAAATATCATCCCTCAAAAGCAATAAGATACTTGCGGCTAAATAATCAATTATAGCTAAAAAATACATCTAATACAGTCAAATAGATGTTATATGTAATTAAAAAATTAGCTACATAGAACTAAATTTGTTGTGATGATAGCTTAGTAGGAGTAATATTAATAACAATAACAATAATAAATAATAATAATAATTAATTAATTAAAAAATTTGCAGCTCAGAGGCAGTTTATTTTGTATCCGCACGACTAACGTGGTTTCCAAGCCATTATCCTAACTGTCCGTCCAATCCCTCTCATAGAGGTCCTCTCTTGCCGATCCAGGCAGACGTAGGCAATGACTGCAGCAGATGGAGATGGAAGAAGCAAGAGAGGTGCTAGCCTAGCATCTAGCATCAGCCGATGAAGAGGGAAGAAGCAAGAGAATAGACAGGTGTTGGCGTAGACAGCATAGGCAGCGGAGGCGTTTGGCACGAGCGTACCAGGATCGGTTTTGAACTTACTTCAGCAACTCCCCGTCAAAACTAGCAAGGGTGGTGAACCTGCCTTAGGGCATCTGCTATCACATGTGGGCGTTAATACCCGACATCCGAAATTCAATTCCCGTCATCCGCCCATCGAGCAGCTAAGCTCTGGGCAAAAAAAAAAAAAAAAAAAACTAGCAAGGGTGCAACTTAGGCCACGTGCCCGAAGCCCCGAACCCTGACCTGCTCCTTAAATGTGCATCACAAGGTAGCCCTGTGGAGTGGCAATCTGCATCAGTACATTGAGCTTCCGGTGACCTCTCATCAACCCTGATACAAAAGGCTTGAGCTGGTCGTTTGGGACCTCGAGATCCCTTTAATTAATGTAATTTCTTGGCCTCGGGTTGTATTAATACACCGCCTTTGAGCGCTGACATCTATAACCTCCTGTTCTAAAGATGCTGGTTCAATGCAACCGGGTGCAATGCAATGCAATGCATCCGGGTGTACTTCACTTTTTTTTTTTTTTATGAAAATGTTAATATAAATGTATTTAACATGTGTATAAATTTTTACCATTTTTAAATATTTTTAGATATTTTTTTGAATTTTTTAAAATCAGTGGCATTTTTAGTAATTTAAAAAATTCAAAAAAAAATATCTAAAAATCTCCAAAAATAATAAAAATTTATATACATGTTAAATATACTTAGATTAACAGTCGTGTAAAAAAAATTTCAAAAAAAAATAAAAAAATAAGTGAAGTACACCCGGGTGCATTTAGGCTCAATGCACCCAAGTGGATTTAACCTGCGTCCCTATTCTAGTGATATCAGCCCAATATAATCTTTTTCAAAGTGATGCCCCATTCTAGCAATATTGGCTCCATTATAGGCCATTTCCTCTCCAAGTCTGCCTTTTTAATAATGTATTAGTAACTTTTCTTTATACAACATCTATAAATAAATTTTTTTTAAAGGACATCTATCAATCATTTCAATTTGACCTTTAGGGCCCGTTTTGGGAGTCGAAACCCATAACCTCCGCATCCATTACTAGGCTCATATGAAATGTTTGAGCTCATTGTATTTTACTCTTAGCCTTGGTTCCCATGATGCTTCTCCCCTAACATGGCCTTACTGGGCCTTTCAGTATCATATCATATTAAGGCGTCTGAAATTGGCAGAGAAGCAATTTCAAATACTGGAGATGAGTGATGACTAAAAGCAATGGTTTGTCCGGTAGCATGCAGAATTGGATCCTTTGCTACTGCAACCACCTGATCGTCCTTCAAATTAAATTCCTCATAAAGGAGCAAGTGATGAGGAAGAGAGGTTGCTTTCGGTACCTGGAAAGATCATTTCTCACTGTTTTAGAGACGGGCATGGGAGGATGTCTGCCAAGTTAAGCCTCCAAACCCAGTTGTTTCTTTCTTTCATGTGCACTTCCACAGACTGTCGTTGGTTCAACCGCATTCAATATTCATGTAGCTAGCTAATCTCAGTTTCTTTTTCCAAGTTATGATAACGTGCAAGTATACTTCTATTTCTCATCCAATTGACAGCTAGAAGTTGAGTTCATTTATAAAAAAAAAAATGTTCGTTCGGTTAGATAATTACTGTATGCTTACAAATTAATTAAGCGTATAGTGTTTTTTTATTTTATTTTATTTTTTGACAAGCATAAAGTTAAGTCTCGTTTAAATGCAGTTTTCTTTTTCCAATTTAGTGCAGTCTTCAAGTAATCTATTGTTGTTAGTAGACCTCATTGATTAAAACCATAATCACCACAGGATTCTCTATGCTAAAGCACTAAAAGAAATAAACTATAAGTGAAAGTGTACCTGAATCTATAAGAGCAATTACTTTTGAATCCAGAGATTTTTGATCTTCCAAATTAGTATCCTAAGGTTTTCTGGAGAAAAAACTCTCTCTTGTCCAATGAGGGGATGTTAGAAAAGAAATCTTAAAAAAAGTTTATAACTTGGGGGACCACAACCGTTTATATAGAGCACATATTTTTTTTATTTCTAATTTAGCCCGTCATAAAAATAGAAATTAGAATTATGCAATAAAATTTCTATGCCTAAGAGATCTACACTCTATTAGATAATTTAGGCTCATAAACCTTATAAGATCACTTTATAATTTCGACCGCTATTTATGATAGTGTATATATAATTATTATATATGTGTATCCAAAAAATCAACGATCTCCCACTTGGACTATATATAATTTTTTTTTATAATTATATATAACCTTATGAGCTCAAAACCTTTTGCTATCGTGGCTAAAAACATCTCTGAACCATCTCGCCTATCAGTTATGCCAACATAAGATCAATGCAGCCTTTATCACATTCATCGTAACTACTAACTAAACCCATTTATGGTCATGTATATCAAACATAACTAAATGACATAAATTAAGTATGAATGTGTAACGTGAAAATTGCATGTAATGTGGTCTAACATACCTATTTTCAACTGGTCTAAATTATTTGGTGAGATCAAACCAAAATCAAAATACCGAATAACGAAAATACCGAATACTTTATTTCTGCAGAAAATATTCGTAATTATAATAAAAAATATATATGTCAACAAAAAATCAAAAAATACAAACTCCTACTAAACTAACATACATCAAATGATACAACACCTATGCGAGCAATATGCTCATGAAAGACCTTAGGTGGTAGTCCCTAAGTAAGCAGATCCACAATCATAAAGTTTATTCATAGGTGTTCTATCTTTTCTTAACCACTAGAAACTTGATATCAATAAACTTTGACTTTGTTAAGCTCCTATTATTGTTGGAATTTAAGGATGTTGAGTTATTGTCACAAAATAACTTAGGTGGTCTTTTAATTCAATCCACAATTCGCAACCCCATGACAAAATTTTGCAACCATATAACCTAATTGGATGCCTTAAAATATGTTATAAATTCAGCTGCAATGGCGGAAGGAGTTGTGAGTGTCTGCTTACCACTGGTCCAGGAGACAGCTCTTCCAACAAGTAAATAAATATAGTTAAAGTGGATCTAAAACTGTCTTGACATTTAACAAGGTTGGAATTTGAATATCCAATGATTTCTAAGTTTTCCGACCTCCTGTATATAAATACGTAGTATTTTGTTCTTCGAAGGTACCTCAAAACCTGTTTGGTTGTTATCTAATGATCCATTTCTGGTTTGCTCAAATATCTGTTCAATATCCCAACAATTAATGTTATATCTAGACGTATATAAACTTGGGCATTTGTTTCACGCCTACATTCGATTTGTCCTTGCACTTCACTTATACTCTGCCACAGTAATAAAATGGATGACATTCACACTGCTTTGAATAATTATGGTTAGCGGCAATTTGCAAATATACTCATGAATTTCACTCTTGATTTTTTTTATATATTCTCGAACTTTCAAAAATTACTCTTGTACTTATAAATTTTCACTAAGGATATTTTTGTTTAATATAAAACTTTTCACTCACCACAACTATCCTATTTTTTAATTATTCTTCATATCTTCTTATACAACAACTTACTTTTCAATCATTTTTAGACAACTACTCATATTTATTTTAACTTTATTCTTTTTATTTCTCATCATTATCTCTATCATATCATATTATTTTACACAATTTTAAAAAATTTTAATTCAAAAGTTTTATCACTTCTCAAATACACCCTAAAATTCTCACTTCCGCAATCAAATTTTCAGATCCATCTGGTTTTCTTCCAAATGCTATTTCTGGATTAACATTCGCTGCAGTGTTTTGGATGGCAAAAAAAAAAAAAAATAGCAGGTAATTTTAGCATTTCAAAAATATTAAACATTAAAAATTTAAATGCAGTTATGACTACTAACCACATGGGTATAAGAGAAATTTTAATAAAAATCAGTAGGCATGAAAGGAATTTTCAAAAATAAATGAGTATATAAAGAATTATGAAAAAAATCATAAGTATATTTGGAAAATTGCGTTATGATTAATTAGAAGTCGTATCTTGCATAGAATACCGCGGTTAGTGAAATAGTGGACAGGGCCATGCCCAAAAACTAAGGTGGGTCCTTCTTCAACAAAAAAAAGGTGGGTACAAATTATAATTACCAACCATTTATTAATTAGAAATTTAGAATAGACATGGATTCTGCACGTGTGGTGTCATGTGAGCGTGTGAGATTTACGTTATACTAAAATTCAAGGATTTGCCAAGTCCACAGGACTAATAATGCAGGGGACTTTTCATCAAAATAATAATAATAATAATAATAATAATAAATGCAGAGCACGGCTCATGGGCAATGCCTGGCAATGTATATAGCAGCAAAAGACTCATTAAAGGGATTCTGACTTAGTGAAAAAAATCCTTGTACAAAAATAGAGACAAAGGATGCATGCATGCAGCCAGTTGTCTAATATGTGAATTTTACTATCCCACACGATCGGCTGAGCTATTTGAGTATGTCAGTAGAAAAAACAGGATAAGTTCCAAAATATATCTACAAATTTTTACCTTTAACTTCAAATATATTTACGATGTTTTGATAATTCTAATTAAATATACCCACTTATTTTTACTCAAAATTCCATTCATATATGTGTTCTATATAAAATGACTAATATATTAAGTTCTAATTATAATTCTATTAGTTTAAAATTATAATTAGGGTTTGGGAATATTCATCATTTCATAGAGAAGTGTGGTTATTGATAGGATTTCTAACAAATTATGTAAGTATATTTGTAATTATCGAAATACAGTAAGAATATTTAGAATTAATGATAAAACTTGTTGGAGTACTTGGATCTGCCGAAATATTATTTAGGGTGTGTTTGGAAATGGATAAAACTTTTAATGAAAAATTGTAGAGAGTAGAAGTTGTCAAATGATGTGATATGATAGGGGTAATGATGATAAGTAAATAGGATAAAGTTAAAATAGATAGATTAGTTGTGTTGGTAGTTGTGTAGAAATCATTAAAAAGTAGGGTAGTTGTATAGAAAAATGTGAAGAAATGATTAAAAAATATGATAGTTGTGGAGAGTGAAAAGTTTTAGATTGAAAAGTTTTAACTTTACAATTTTTACTCATTACTAAAACACACCCTTAATAGACGTGTGACGCTCATTTAGATCTTGCATTTTTAAAAAGTTACAAGTTTTTGAATTTATTTATTATTTCTATTTTTTAAAAAAGAATGGTATGGGCATAAAATACCATGGATGATAAATACTTCCACCATGTTAATTTTTAAAAATACAAAATACCGAATGAATTCAAAAAATCACTGCATTTCACTCGAAAAAAGATTTATGTGGAGCCCATATATTTAGTAAAAAAAATAATGTTTTAACTTTCGCTAAATTACCTGATTTACAGGTAATCCTATAAGAAATAGATATTTACTAAGAGAAATGATCTTAGAAATCTATGTTTAAAAATGGTTCAAAACGGCTAAAATAACTGGATGTTTAAAAATCTTGAAAAATATATACACATATGCAAAAATGGTAAAACTTAATTCGCATGTTAAAGACATCTATATTAACAAGTATATAAAAAAGTAAAAAAATTATTTAATAAAAATAATAATTTTTTAACTTCAGCTAAATTACCTGATTTACAGATAACCCTGTAAGAAATAGATATTTACTAAGAGAAATGATCTTAGAAATCTATGTTTAAAAATGGTTGAAAACGTCTAAAATAACTGTAATCTTAAAAAATTATACACATATACGAAAATGATAAAACTTAATTCATATGTTAAAGACATCTATATTAACAAGTTTATTAAAAAAAAGTAAAAACTTTTTAATGGTTTTTTAAGATAAACTAAATGAATCATTGTTTACCCAGGGCAAATAGGATCATTTCTCATTTACTAATTGATATATATAGATATTTATATTACTGTGCATCAAGATTAATTTACTAATCCCGTAAAAATAAAAAAATCATTATTTACTAATTGACGTATATAGATATCTATCAACTTGTGCAACCTGATTATTTCGACTCATTACGCGAAATGCTTTGAAAAATTTCATGATTTTTCAAAGTTGTTCAAAACTTTTAATAATAATATCAACATTTCAAATAAAAGCAAGTATATATAACATTAGTCTTTTAAATTTAAGTAAGATGTAAATCGTTAATATTTATAAGTTTTACTATTTTTATTAATTTAAATATTATTTTTTATTTTTATTTTATTTAACAAGAGTTTTCAACTCATTAACAACAGACGTGAGGCTTTTTGGCTTTAACCATAGGTTTTTAAAGATGGGCGACGATGATGTTAGCTTCTAATGGTTATTCACCTGGTCACACCTCTAAATTGGTGCACATCTTAGTACTGACATGTGGACCACCTGTGTCTTGGGTTGCAATACAAATACATATGAAGACTCGAGACTTGATGGATGTTCTTTTTTTTTTTTTTTTTTTTCCTCCTGGACTATCTATTTAAGGTTGCAGTTGACCAATTTATATACCATGAAAAGGAAACATCTTTTATTTAACTTGGGCAATTGGTTTACTTTTTTTTTTTTTTTTTGGGAACTTTGGTACTCACCCACCCCAAATACGTACTTAGACCATAAAAAA
Source organism: Annona cherimola (assembly GCA_030490835.1). Classification (NCBI taxonomy): domain Eukaryota; kingdom Viridiplantae; phylum Streptophyta; class Magnoliopsida; order Magnoliales; family Annonaceae; genus Annona; species Annona cherimola. The sequence goes on along the minus strand of CM059972.1, from coordinate 23,828,585 downwards.
AGAATCTAGATTCGAAAAAAAAAAAAAAAAGAATTTTCCCTCAGGCGCCATTTGGACGGCTGTGATAAGTAAGCAGGACCCACTTGCCAAGATCCCAAACATTCAAATTAGCTAGTTATGTAGGCTGATGATTTGTCTGAATCCTCTTGGCATTATGCGATCATGGAGCCACGTGGCATGTGAGATGCCGTCCTTCACGTTAGGAATTGAATGGAGGGAGTTTACAGTTAACGTCTCAGCTTGGAGAAAATTAAGAATCTTTAATTAAGAAAGAGTCAGCTTAGAAGGAATTAAGGAATAGAAGAAGGGTATAATTGCACCGGGAGATTTGCATATACGTCTTTCAAGTTTTTCAAATTTGCACTTTTTGGTTCTTAAATTTCACATTTAATTTGCTGTAGAGGACTTGATGTTTTGGAAAAATATCTGGTTGTTGTCCCTCCACTAATGGGAAGTTCTAACACTATTAATCTTTTAACTTAAAATGACCAAATTTTCATTTTTAATATTTTAATGAATAATTTTCTACCAAAATCCATTAAAAAATATCCAAAAATTTTCAAGTAGTCCATTTAAGGTTTGGATTTTTTTATGGGTATCTACAATCATCTCGGATAGGTATTTCTAACTAAAAGTTTGAGACATTCTTATAAATTTCTTACAATATACTCATACAATTAATAATATTTCTAAATTTATTTATAAGGTGAACACTCTCACACACTAGGAGAGACCGATGCCACCGTGGTGTTTGATTGGGTTACCACCGTGTCGAAGGCGTGGTGGCAAGTTTGGATAAAATTAAACAAAGGGTATTTATGTCATTTTAAATAAAAATTAATTGTTTTAGTATTTCTCGTTAATGGAATCACCAAAATTATAGACTTTTTAAAACTTCATGAAACTTAAAGAAACAAAAGGTACAAATTTTATCTTATCCAAAAAGTACAAATTTACTTTTAAAAAACGTACAAATTTTATAAACTTGAGGGACCTGTTTGCGAATCCACGTAATTGCACCCATCTCCCTTCTACTATACCTTATATGAAATAATGTTATAAATCCTGAGCTCTAATCCCCCGATTTATTGAAAACAAACTCTACTTAGCAAATAACCGGCCACTTCTATGTAACCCCTCTCATTTTTGAGATCTTGATGTTTGATTTAAATTCATTTATTTAACACTATTTGTTTAGTTATCCAAATTTACGACGTGCACAAGTTACATTTGCTCAAAAATAGATACATTCACGTGTAAACTAAGAAAAATGCTTAGGTTCATTCACATATATATTAGAATACAATAATTCATTGTAAAATCATCTATCCACATATTTATGATATTTTAAATTGTTTAGATGTTGAAAATACTACTTAAAAATTGATATTTAATATTAAATCATTTTATTATGTTGATTTTACATATTCGTAAATAGAGCCCATATACAATGATACTAGACAAATGAAAGAGTTTTCTTATAATATAAATAATGCTAAATATAATTGATGGAGTGAATTTTTCATCAACCATTTATGTGTTAAAAATGGATGAGATTACATAAAAGATGAGTTTTATAGAAGTGCTCCCTTATAATATAAATAATGCTAAATATAATGGATTGAGTGAATTTTTCATCAACCATTTATGTGTTAAAAATGGATGAGATTACATAAAAGATGAGTTTTATAGAAGTGCTCCCGAGCAAATAATTTGCACCATCTATCTAGTAAAATGTGTGCACGATTGAGTACCCCAAGTTATTTTGTTAAATATCGAGAATTTTAATCAGTTTCATTTTTTAAATGTACTTGGTTATGCATAAAAAAGGAAAATTTTCTCTGATATCCGCAATATTTGCCTATTATTCCTTTTGTATCTATGATATTTCAGAAATTTTCCTTACCTCCATAACATTTTATCCCTAACTCCCCATACACTCATGTCGTTACTCTCAACCAAAAATGACGTTAACTATATAAAGGAATGTTGATTTCTTCCCCCCATGCCGTTATGTAAATAAAGATAAAATAAATTTTTGCTCCGTCATTATTAAAATTTAAACGAAAAATACATCAGATTTATTTTACAAAAAATATAATAGGGATTCCTTTTGGAATCTTTTCGACAAATAGTGTAGGGAAAAATAAACATTTTCACATATAATTAATGTTTGTTTTAGGTTGAGACTAACAATATGGGTGGCTAGAAAATTAGAGTTGAAATGTTGTGGATATTAGGGGAATTTCTAAAATATGATGAGTACAAAAAAAATAATAATAAAATGTTATAGGTACGAGGAGAATTTTCTCTATAAAAAATTTACGTGAAAGCGTAAGAAATTAATGCCCTTAATTTTCATTTGTCATGATACTTATCTGAGCTTTGCTATTTATAACGTCCTTAATTTTTTTCTAATGTTTTCATATATTTTATTCAATTCGCAAAACAGTATCCCTATGCTACAAAAATAACCATATTCGATTATAATTTTTTTCTTTTTCTTCTCAGTTTATAAATTATAAAATTTATAAAGGTACTTATCCTGCCAGAACAGGGCAATGACATTGTGACGAATCTTTTGACTGTCTAAAGTACTTATTGCTACTGGAGTTATCACCTGGAGATAAGGTAAATTATATAATATCTAGGGGTGAAACTTTTGGGTTAGGTTGATTCGAACCCGACTCCATCCAGCATTTTTTTAGGTTTTGTATTTGATAGTTTGGGAATTTGAGTTCAGAACTTGGATTTAGGATTTGATTGATAGAAACGCAGCCCACAAAATCAGAACCTGAATTCTAATAAATATTATAAAAGATCATACATGAATATGCAGCTTTAATGTATGTCTTTTTATAGAGGCATGATCGATCCCATGCGGTATTTAATTCCGTGGGAACAATTTTTTATTTTTTCTTATAAACATGTAAACTTATGTGTATTTAATCTATAAACTGAGTTTTACCATTTTTAGATATTTTAAAGCATTTTTAATTTTAAATTTCTGTCTTATCAAAAAAATAAAAAAATGAGTCCTACGGTCAGACACATGGGATCATGTCTCCTTTCATAATATTTTTATTTTATCATCAATGATAATTATTTTGAAAAAAAATTTAGGTCTACTATATTATAAGTAATTACTTCATTCACATGTAGTTTGAAATCGATAATACAATCTTCATATTTTTAAATTTGAATGTAAATTAATGAGATTAACCTAAATTTTAAGCCAAATTTTTTTTGAAATCTCACGTGAACTACCACTCTAATCTAACCTGAACCCCACTTTGAGATAGAATTAAAGTTGAGGTTTTAAAAATAAAGTTGGGCTAGAGTTAAGGTTCGCTTATTATTACTTGAGCTCAAGTTTGAATTAGCCAAAAATTGAGCATGAATGACCAGAGTTGCAGCCCTAATAATGCCAACTATTAGTGAGCAAGTAATGATAATTAACAAAAATTTAATATAAATATATAATTTAACATCTTAATTATCTAACGATCCCTATCAAAAAACTATCTAACGATGCTCTTTTCTTGTGTAATTTCATTGATTTGTTTTCATTTTTTTTATAGAAGTTTGTATATTATTGTTTTATTTATAGTAATCATCTCCCTTTTCGTCATTTTTTTTATATTCTATGTTTTTTTTCTCAGCGACTTTGCGTCATCCTCAAATGGACCCCTTCTAAAATTTTCAGGGCAGGTTCCTGCAATAATCTCAAGACTAGATGGAAAAAAGTGCAATTATAGCAAAGCATATGGATGGCACTGTTTATTGAAAGTAACAACATTATAAGACATAATAAAATGGAACAGACACCTAAATTTTTTTAAACGAAAAAATAAATCTGTGCTGGGATTAGAACAGCACACCTCTCCGACCATTTCAACAGTGTGTGCTGTATTTTTTTTTTTTTTTCTTTTTTGTTTGAAAACAAGTGGATGTGGAAATCGGCAGCTCTCCCTGAAAACTTGAACTGGTTTAAAACCTGCAAAAGCCCATAGCACTGCGCCATTTTCTCTTCCACTTTCTACAGCAGAAATTCCTAGAATTCCTCCTCCTCCCCAACGAATCTGATTTTGGGTACTAAAAATTTCTCAATGTGTTGCTAAAATGTCCTTCCCCGAACCCAATTCACCATCAGAGATTGGGCGGTGGGTAGGCGACCACCAACCCGCATTTTCACATGGTCGATCCCCGTCAGCTTCGTCCCTCAGCAGCCGCTACACAGGCACGAGCGAAAGCGTGATTCTAGTCCCAGTCCCGGGCACGGAGACCCCGGCAACGCGTGCAAAGATGGCAGGTGCCGGATGCCCGTCACCGGAAGTGCTGACAAAGATCGAGCATGCGTCACCAGAAGCCACCAAGAGGGCGGTGCTGCGGCTCTACGAGAGGTTGAAGAGCCACGGGCTGAGGGATGAGGCTCACCAGGCATTGAATAGAGAAGATGATGGGGTCGATAGGGAAAAGGATGGGGAGGAGGAGGAGGAGAAAGAAGAAGAGGGGAGAAGGAGAGAAGAGCTGTTGGGGATGGAATATCTTTTGAAAGACGGTTTTGTTAGTTATCTTCGAGATATGGCGCGAATCACACCGCCCATCCCTCAGCAGGTATCCTCTTTAATTTCTACACTGGCTTTTTCTCCTCATACACGTCATTGTCCCTGCGGTCCTTTGATGAGGGACCCACGTTTTAGAATTTGATGAGACTGTTATACATTGGGGTGAAAAATGAAAATCTTGGGAGTTATTTCTGCCCAGCAATGTCGCAAATGATTTGAGCCGTCCAGAATCACTGGATACAGAATTTTCCATGGCTGCAATTTCTGAGTTTCTTGGCAGTAATCTGGCCATTTTAGCCCCTGTAATTAGCTCGTGTGTTAGGTCGACCATGTGTAATTTGCATTGAAACAAATGGTTTTCCATCAACTAAATTACAAAATTTTTACTCGAATTAGACATACCTATCTTTTAAAAGCTCAGTCCAAACTAAGGGCATGTTTGTCTTTAAAAAAAAACTTCAAACTAAAATTTTTTACTCTTCCTAATTACCATATTTTAAAATTATTTTTCGCATATTCCTATATAACAAATCTATTTTTTAAACATTTCTAGTCACTTAACCATACAACAACCTTATCTATTTTAATTTGAAGAATGATTCATTTAGCTCGAACTAAGCAAAAAACTAAGCAAATGTCTCATTAGCCCACTTCAAAAAAAAATTATTACAACATTTTTTTTTACTTTTTTCTTCTTGCACTTATTCATCTAAGTATATTTAACCTCTAAATCAAATTTTACCATTTTGGATATGTGTATATATTTAATTAAAATTTTTAAATATCTATATGTATATAAATTTAAAAATATATCCTATAAATATGTATGTGTATATATATTTAAAATATCCCTATATTTAAAAATCTCTAAAAATATATATGTACATATATCCAAAAATGGTAAACTTTATTTATATATTAAATATACATAGAGAAATAGGTATATAAAGAAAAAAAACAAAAAAAAAGTGTTGGAAATGGATTTTTTAAGGTGCTAACAAGATCACTTCTCTTTTAATTTTATTCTCTTTGCATTTCATCATTACCCTCTTATATCATATCAATTTCTATTAATTCAAAAACTTTTACACAAATTTTTCATCCAAAAAAAAATTTATTGCTTTTCTAACACACCGTAAATCAAAAATTTTAAATTTATTATTAAATTTTGAGTTCAAAACGGATTGACAATTCAGGTTAATATATAATTCAAGTTTGACAATGGGGATTAACAGTTCTCAGTGCATCATAACAATTTAAACAAAAATTAAAATTATTATTCTTTTAACCACATTTATTATATGGATAAATTAAAGAACTATCACAACGTCTACAGACATTAGAAACGTTATTCAAACAATATCACAAATGGTCATTAAATATATCAGTTCTTCAACCTAATTGAAGCTAATATGCAAGACAGCGAAATTAGAAAAATTTTAAATTAATTTATATTTCATTCTAAAATTTAATTCAGTGTAGGAAATGAATCTATTTGATTATCATTTCTCATATATTTAAAGATAATGCAATTGTGTTTTTATTTATGCTATAGCCTGTTTAAAATAATTAAATTATTTTGGCTATTTGGTTTGGCACGTTTGGCTAAAAATTTTAGGGTTTGGCATTAATATTCATGTTATAGACTATTTAAAGAATGATAAATCATTCTTGTTAATAATTTCATTGAGGTCCCTCAACGACACTAACATGATAGCCCTACTCATCTACCAGTATTTTTAATTCGGCTTTTAGGTCATTTCTTCTGAGAATCCAAACCATGAACTCCAAGTCCATTGCCAGCCTATGATATTATTATTATAAAAAGCTTGAGTTGATCGCAACCAACACATTTTTTCTAATGTAATCCTTTTTAGTTGCGATAGAACCTCCATGTAATCCTACATGAATTATTACACACCATTTACTTGGAAAATATCTAGCCCCGTACAAAGCTAGTACTTGTGAAAACCAAGTCATCGATTGAGACTAAACAATTTATTTTCTGGTTTTTGACTTATTGTGGTCTATGCTTAAAATTTTCGAATTATATTTAACTAATTTTTTTGGTAAATTAGTTATTTTTTATATACTTAAATTATTTTGCTTGGCCATTAGGGCTTGTTTAATTAGAAATCATAACTTCCCTTCCAGCCACGCTTTCATTGCTCTTTTCACAGCAAAAAACAAGAAACGTTATTTTTCATAATTTTTCATATTTGTGCGGCAAAACTAAAAATATATTCAATCCATTTAAACAATGGCCAAATAGGCCCTAAGAACTTTTAGCCGATTATGGTTGGGAAGTTTTTCGCCAGTTTGGCTTGCCAAATGTACATTGTTTTCCTGCGTCTCCTCTTTATCATGCATACAACTCATTACAACTCATTAGAACTCATGTGCTGCTGTTGGAATGTATAAAATTTGCTGATGGGAGGGATCGGATCTTTTCCATTTGCTTGATTGTAGCTTCCCTCTTGTCCTCTCGATCACTTGCTGACTTCATGCATGATTGTGACTAGTGTGAGCACCAATGCAACAGCAGCGAGATTACATCGTCATGTGCTTAAGACATGTTCAAAATGACACGAGATTCTTTTTTAATTTTCGATACAACTTTTTCAATTTCTAATACAACTTTACTCATTCCGAAAATATATATCATTTACATTCTCAGACTAAATACAGATTTGATCCAAGAATCTTGTATCATTTAGACATGCCCTTAAGTCAACGTGCTGCACAGCACTTGGGCGCTTCCTTAATCCAAACCTTCCATCATCTTGTCACCACAGAAGCTAATTTGGTTGACATGACAGCCAATGGATGTGACTGTTACAAAAAACATTCAGAAAACCCACAAATTCTATTTAGTTGGAGGTTCAAGATCATCTGGCTTTTGGGCTCAACAGTTGGAAAAACTAAGGCTGTGCTTTGAATTAGAAGGAAATGATGTGATATGATATGAATAACGATGGTAAGTAAAAAGAATAAAGTTAAGATAGATAAGTTAATTATATAAATAGTTGTATGAAAATTATTAAAAAATATAGTAATTATATAAGAAGACGTGAATAAATAATTAAAAAATGGGTTAGTTATGGAGAGTTAACAGCCTTCTAATTTCTATCGAAAAGTTTTGTATATTAAACAAACCTGCGCTAAATCTTTGTGGGTGCTTGGCAAGTTATACTGATTATTGCTGGAGAAATATAATCTGCTCATCACTAATTCATATAAATTCCACCTCTTTTATTTATTTATTTTTTTTAGAAAAAAAAAAAATACTATCAACTTACAAAATGGTAAATTTCGTACAACGAACAGGTGGTGCGTTTTTCAGGGATAAGATATTCGAAAAAAGTAAAAATTTCAGAGCAGGGAAACGCGACCTTTGGCAGCAAGCTATTGGGATGTTTGGTTGGGCCAGTGAGGAGCTTTTTCAACAGAAAGGAGATAGTGGAGCTGCAGATTCTCAATGGCATCGATGGCTATGTCATGCCAGGGTCCATGACCCTTCTCCTGGGACCTCCAGGTACCAACGTAACCGACCCCACCCAAAACCAACTTCATTTCTTCTTTCTACACCGTCTGCCCACCATTCTCTTAATTAAATGAAGCCCATATTTTGTGTGCGCGCGCGCGCGTGCTTGTGTCATCCACTCATCCATAATTTTAAGTTTTAAGACCTTTTGGTATGAAGACCCAAGCAAAATGGGCAGGGCCGGTCTGGGTTCATTCTGTTGATTATCTGTACAGGAAGTGGAAAGAGCAGCCTCTTGCAGATAATTGCAGGGAGGATACAAGGTTCATCAATGGAGGGTGAAGTCACATACAATGATCTCAGTGCATCAGACATACGGCTTAGTAGACTCATTGCATACGTATGTGGTCAACTCAACAAGTACGTTAATCTATGGTAAAATGGGTCTACGCTTCTGTAAAATCCCTTTTCCGCGTAACTCCTTTCATTTTTTAATATTTTGATAGTTTATGAAAAATTCAATCCATTTATTATGTTTAACATCATTTTTAGTATGTTGAAAACCCTTTTATTTGTCTAATATCTCCGTGGATAGGCCCCATTGAAAATCAACGTAATCAAATAGTTTGATATTAAATATCAATTTTAAAATTGTATTTTCAACATCTAAACTGTCTAAAATATCATTTATACATGAATAAATAATCCTATAAAATATTATTACATTATAATACATGTGTAAATGGATCTAAATATTTTTCATAATTTACACATGAATGTAAATATTTTTTAACAAATGTGGCCTAAAAACATACTTGATTGAAATAAAACTTGATCTCCTAAATAAACAAATAGTGTTAAATACAATGAATGAATTAAATTTTCCATCAAGGATTAAAATTTTAAATTTTGGAGGGGTTAAATGGCTCTGCTTCTATATAACCTCGTTACATAGAAACAGAAGCATGCAAACATGTGGTTTCAGCATACATGCCCGTGAAAAGCCCTCCTGCTAGCTAGCTTGCAGGTTGTGTGAAATTGCACACGCCCAGGAAATCAAGATGTCTTTGAAGCTAGAAGATGCTCTTGGCTCAATATCAACACATATTGCCAGTAAGCACAAGGCGCAATTTGCAACCTGCAAGCCTGTCTATAAGGTATTATCAGGATGTGGAACAGCAAACCATTTATCCTGGACATAAACAGACAGCAAAATCAATTACTGAAAGATCTTAAGCATCTTGCTCTTGGCATGAAAGTCAAAACAGTAAGATGAAGCCATGAATCAAATCTTATGTATCAGAAGCACAGCTTTAGACTTTCAAATTTCAATCATACAGATTCAATCCTAACATGTTTCCTTTACTTGAACTTTTGCTAGACATATTCCATTGTTATCAGTCAGGGAAACACTAGAATTTGCAAGAGACTGTACACAAGGATTGCGCCCCGAGAACTTTACACCCCAGATGAGGAAGTTCTTCGCCCATGCACTAGTGGAGGAACAAGACCCTTTCCTGGAGTTCGTCCTACAAATCTTGGGACTAAAAGGAGTAGAGAATCAGCTTGCAGGAGAGGCAATGTCTGAGGTTGATCGCCAAAAGCTGACAACAGCAGAGTTGGCGCTCGGGACCTATGCCATTATGCTTTATGACCAACCATTTTCAGGATCAGACCCTGCAGCAACATATGATCTTGTGGATACTATTCGGACTATCAGCAGGATCCAACAGTCTTCAGCCGTCATGTCCCTCAACCAACTCTCACAGGAGGCATTTGATTTGTTTGATAGGATCATACTCCTTGGACATGGCCATGTCTTGTATCAAGGACCCCGACAGGATGCTGTTACATACTTTGAAAGCCTTGGGTGAGTAGCAACAACTAAAAAAAACCACAATAAATTTCTCTTGTTGTATTTGTGGCTATTATCATTGCCATCATTTTTGCATTGCAATCTTAATGCAATGCAACATTGGTTGGAATCTTGTCAATGTAATCATTGAAGCAGTACCATCTAAAGAGTTGATCTAACAAGTTAGGCTTATAACCTTTCTAAGTCATGATCATGACACATGAAAGGCAAATGAAAGCTATCTTTGGATCGTCCAAACCATGTGTCTTAAGATTTTCATTATATAACCTGCTAGATGGTAATCTTGTCCATCAAACTCACTAAGAAGGTCATTGACTGATCAGCAGCAGCATTTACAGTTCTCACCATTGTTGATGATGAAGACCATGAGTTGCATGACCCAGACTAAGGGGAGAAAAACAAAAACAAAAACAAAACAAAACAAAACAAAAACAAAAAAAAAAACATAGTTGTTGTTACTATACTTTTGTTAAAGACTTCTGTCTATTTATTTAGGTACATAAAGCCAACACATGCAGAGTCTTGGGAGTTCCTTGAAGACATTGTAGCTGGAGAGGGATCACAGTATCTGATGCTAGGAGCTAGCCCCTTGGGCCTTGATGAACTTGCAGAATGCTATAGGTCATCAGATCACTACAGAGATGTCATGAGAATTGTCAAGGGAGAGGATGTGAAACATACGTACTGGATAGAGAGCGAGCCTGGAGTGGGCTTATCCCTCAAAACTCCATCCAAATACCATTTTTCGATCAACCAAAAACCAAGAAGAGAGATGGGTATGCACTCACTACAGATTTCAACATCTCCATCTAAGATAGGCCAATATCAGGCATGCATAGGCTGGACTTGGATGCTTAAATGCACAAAACAACAGAAAAGATCAGTTTAATGAATTGCTAAAAGAGAACAATGTGGAAACATTAAAATAATAACGAAAACATCTTTCTCATAAACATTAGCAATCAGCCTCAATGAACATTTATTTTCAAATGATAATGACTAAGTTGCCATATGGAAAGCCTAGCAGAACACACAAAGAAGTCAACAAGCACCCACTTATTTCTTTGTTGCTTTTGCATTGTAAACGAGGCTGCAAAATGCTAAACTCACATGTCAATCCACTTCCTGTGAACATTGTAAGATTCCAATTATGATTTCTAATGCAAGAATGATCAATAAAGGATCTGCACCCCATTAACAGTGCTCGGATTTTACTAACAGAGCTAGTGGTAGCAAAACTTTCTAGCAAGGTTGGGCAGTCAGGAGGGATTGAGAGTACAGGAAGAGTTCAGGTGGGAGATGTAGTGACTGGAATATCCATAAACAATGAAGAACTACAGTACCTTGCAGTTGGCTCAAACAGGACAAGACAGGAACGCTCATCTCAAGTATACTCGAGGTTGAAGCATGCACGTGGACACATTCGCCTTCAAGTAGAACGCTATAAAGATGAGGTAAGGAGGGATTCTTTAAAATTATATCCATTTAATGCCATTCTGCCAGCAGATTCAGCTTGCATTGATGCGTCTCTCTTGACCAGAGATTAAACCTGGCAATGGAACTTTCACACACTGTCGAAGGATTGATGAGACTATTTTCCAAAACTTCCCAACAAATTATTAGAGATAGAACAGATTTACTTCCTGTTTGGGATACAGAGGAGAATGGATGGGTGGAAGAAATTATTCTAGGATTTGTCATTCCAAACCAACGCAAGCAAAAGCCAATGAGCCACCATACACTGCTTCATCCAGCAAGTTCACTGATATTGGAAGCTCATGTCAAAAATAATTTAAGATTTGCTGAATTGTCCAATTGACTTGTGACTTACCTACCGTTGCCATGTTCATTGAAATGAATACTCAGAATTATATCTGGCCCAAGCATGAAGCATACAAGTCAACACAGCTCAGTGGAATCAAAAGTTGACTCGGGATCAAACTACAGTCCCCATAATAAGTCAGTTATTCCCATGCTTGCATATCATGTCATGGCAATAAGCCAATGACCAAGTTTGTGTAGAAAAGCCACCACTAAGAAGAGCACCGTCTTCTAATCATAACAGGCTACGTAAAAAGATCTGTAAACTCTAATTTTTCCAAAGACAAAATTTTAAGTAGAAACTCCAATTATGAATGATTCTTCCATACAGATTAAAAAAACATGACACTGACCAGCTTTTGTTGATTATGACTTGTTCAGGAAGATGAGCATCAAGCTTACTGGAAACAATTCCAGAGGCCCTTTGTCCAAACATGGTGGCAGTCTACTAAAACTCTCATCCACAGACAGATTAAGATTACCCAACGGCTTCACATTTTAATCAAGTTAAGGTTGTTCCAGGTCAGATTCTTGAATCTGCATGCTTTCATAACTTTCAATCACATAAAAGGCTAAGGTTTTAAACAATTCGCAGAGACTTAAACTTTCGTCCTTACCATTCTGTCATCTACAGGCTATCATTTTGGGTATTTTCGCGGGCACATTGTTCTACAATCTTGGAGGCCAATACAGACAGCAAAGCATGAACTCTATTCGAGCCCTAGGCTTTGTGTCCACCATGAGCATAATGCTGATAAATTTAGTTCAGCTTCCTCTCTACATGCTCCAAAGACCCATTTTCTACAAACACAGGTCACAGAGGTTCTTCAGAGCTTCCTCATACGTGGCCGCACATTGTGTAGTCAATCTCCCACAGACATTCATAGAAGTAAGAACTGTATGATCCCTAGATAAATTTCAATTACTATCGGCCAATTCTGGAATCTGGAGCTTGATTTACAGCATTATGTTCTCAAATGAAATCCACTGTGACTCTTCTGACCTGAACTGGACATGCTTCTACTTCCAGGCACTGGCTTATACATTGTGCGTCTACTTTACGGCAGGACTTTCTTCCAAAGAGAATGGCATTCTCTTCTTTGGCTATCTGATGTTGTTGTTTTTGGTTGCATACTTGGGTTCTTCACTATTCCTCTTCCTCAGTGCCATATCATCCATCCCTGAAGTAGGAAATGCTCTGGCAGGTACGGTTGCTTTCTTGTGAATAACAAAATCATCTGAACATTCTCAGCTTACAGGAATGCAAATGTCTGAAAATTTCAAAATACAAAGTCCAATAGACCAAGGTTACCATATTTTCTGTTTTGACCTGCCACTGTATTGCAGGTCTCATTGTCTCTGTCTTCCTACTCTTCAGTGGCTTCGTTATCTACCCATCAAATGTCCCTTCATACTGGAAATGGCTCATACAAGTCAATCCCATTCACTGGGCCAACATCTCCTTCTGTGGCCTCCAGTTCTCCAAAGTCTACACCAAACCATGCACAAACTACCTCAAGCAAATGCCATTCTGTGACCAGTTTCCAACAATGACAGTCGGAAATGCCTACTTAGCGTTCAATGAACTATCTGAGAAGACTGGAAAGACATGGCCCCCTTATGCCATTCTACTGGGGTGGACTATGATCACCATCTTGTCAGCCTTGGTGTCCTTGAAGAAGATAGAATTCACAGAGACAAGCCCATCACTGCCACAACCAAGAAAGACACCAGTCATAGGTAACTATAAGGAAGACAATGAGATCGAACAGTCATTTGACAGCTCCAATTATTTTTCAGAAGGCTCCAGTATTTCCAAACATGCAAGGCCAAGGACACCAACATCAGGTCCCAGTGTAGCGTATGATGACATTGGAGCTGAAAACTCAAGTGAGGAGTTTCGGTTGGACATGGAGTGGGACAGGCTACACCTTCCAGTTATGCCAGTGACACTTTCATTCCAAGACCTTTCATTCACAAGGTAAGTTGAAATCTCCCAACCATCATTTGATGGGGTGCATCCTCACCTGCTCAGAAATATTATATTCCCCAGCCCCTTAGTCATGAATCTAGACATGCAATACTGTTAACAACTACATTACATACCAACTGTGCACATCAGACACTGTCACAATCATAATTATCTTCGATGCTTATACCCTAGTAAAAGGGCACCTTTATGCAATGTGCATAAGGCTTCCAACTCTCCATTAAGCTATTCAACTGGAAAGGATTCCACACACTCAGATGGCATTGCTATAATCAGAATGAGGACTAAAACTCCCAAAATGTGATGCCAGCAGTTTCAATTGAGATTTTGGAAAACAACAATTATTGCTGGAGACATGGTATTCATTCCATTGTCTTTATGAATTGAAATTGAGCCATTCCTAATACAATCATTACTTCTGTAATTAGTTAAATCACCATATTTAATTTGATTCCTAGAGGAATGCAGGTGAATCTTGTGGCTGAGATTGTAATTTTCCTTTCTAATTAGAATTTAAATTTTGCAATAGGTGTGATGCAATTTCAAGAGAAAAAATCACAGTTTTCAATGGTGTCACCGGTTATGCTAGGCCTGGGATGATGATGGCCTTAATGGGTGGCTCCAAAGCCAGTAGGACCACTCTCCTCAAATGCCTCTCTGGAAAAGTCCCCGCGGATGGAAACCTTAATGGTGAAATCCAAGCTTATGGCTCCAACCGGCCAAATGCTTTCTCTAGATTTGTCGGTTATGTTGAGAGGTTGGATGCCCACCAGCCCTACCTTTCGGTGCGTGAGTCCCTCCTTTTTAGTGCCGGCCTCCGGCTCAACCAGTCAATCAACCCAATGAGTCGCCACATCCATGTGGAGTTAGTCCTCGACCAGCTTGGATTGAAGCATTATGCCAACCAACTCATTGGATCCCTCCGTAATGCCTCAGGGAAAACTTATGAGATAGCAAAGAAGATAACAATTGCTGTTGAGCTTGCTGCAAACCCTAGTGTCCTGTTTCTTGAAGAACCAATCTCTGGCCTTGACGCTGCAGGAACTACAAATATACTCAGAATTCTCTCGGGTCTGTCATTCCCAAACAGGATCATCATTGCAACCCTAACACACCCTAATGCACGAGCATTGTCCTTCTTCCAACAAGCTCTGATCCTAACACAAGATGGTCAACAAGGGTATTTTGGTCCAATAGGATCGAACTGCAAAGAACTACTTACCTATTTCTGGTCAATCCCCAAGGTCCCTAAATACAGCAAAACACAGAGCCCAATTAGCTTTTCCATGGGTGTTTTAGGATTGGGGATCAAAAGGAGAGGAACTCCTTTCACGGATTTTGCAAAGGCATACCAACATAGCTCATTGTGTGAGATAAACAAGAAAGAGATTAGCAACATCAAGAGGTTGAACAAGCAAAGGAAATTGACTAGCATAGATTTTACTTATCCGACACCATACATGCAGCAGGCAGGGTTGGTGCTACTCAGGACACAGAGATTTCTGTGGAGGAATGTACAATACACATATGGCAGGCTTATGGGTTGTGTGATGATTGGTTTCCTAATGGGATCCCTGTATTTTCAGATAGAATACAAGGACATATATGGTTTGACTTCACGCTCGCTGTACATATACATGCAGATAATTCTCATCGGTGTGATTTCAGCAAACAATGTAATTCCACAAATTGGTACAGACAGGTTGGTGTACTTTCGAGAGAGAAGAGCTGGAATGTACCTGCCAATCTTTTACCCAATCTCCTGGGCAGTTGGAGAGATACCATATTTTCTGATTGCAACACTTGCAATGGTAGGGATTGGGAATGGTTTGGCAGGGATTGCAACAGAAACTGCCACAGAGTTCCTATTGTATTGGTTGGCACTCTTTGTGTTCACAGTCTGTGTGACCTATTTTGGGATGATGCTTACATTTCTAGCTCCTGTGCCAACCTTAGCAGCATTTGCCACATCAATCGTGACATCAGTATGGGTTTCAGCTTCTGGGATTGTGGTGGTATACTCTGATATCAAATTCTACAAGTGGGTATATTGGAGTAACCCATTTCAATTTGCAATGAATGCACTCACGTCTATCAGTTTCTTCTGTGACACGAAGCAATGCAGATCAGAGTGCAGGTGCCCACAACTGCCAGATGGTTCATATGTGTGGGAGAGGCTGGCAAGTTCAAGGGCTCTCAGCAAAGGGTGGATCTATCCAGATATAGAAATACTTTCAGGAATGTGTGCATTGTTTGCAGGCCTTGCATCTCTATTCTTTGTCCTGTTTAAGCACAATTCACCCCCTCCAAGGTAGAATGGATAGATCAATAGAAAGAGGAGCATAAAATTATAATTAGAGCTAGAAGAGTCAACAGGGAGGAGCATAAAATTATAATTTGAGCTAGAAGAGTCAACAGGGAGGCCTATCAACATGAAAGAGATGTGTACATTTGCTGGTGATAAGTGGTACTTAGATTTCTTTGTTAGAATTTTTTTTTCTGTGTTTAATTGCAACTTCATTTATCCCACTGTATATGCATATTCATATGCATTTCGCAACAAATTGGGATTTTTTTCTCTACATAAAGATGTAAATGCACATGTCTATGTCACCCACTCTTATGATCTATGAAACAAGTTTGCATCATTGCATGCATGCATGCTTTAGGTTTGTTTATTGTAACCACTCAAAAAATATAGATCATAACCAATGAACTTCAAATTGGAGACAAATCAACATAAGTTTGCTCATTGGCTCTCTGCATACTGGAGGCAAGAAAGAAACGTCCCTCGAGATGGTCTCTTGTTAATGATGTATATGGTCCAGCAAATGAATAATAATACTAGATGTGATAAGAAGTGAGTTCAAAATTACAACCAAAAAGGAGAAATGAAAGTATAAGTTTTCCCAAGGATTGAATTTTGGGAGAAAATAGCAAAGATCTATCCCCAGTCAATAAAAGGGAGATGCACATATCCCCCTTCTGGAGGCGGCTGCAGAGATGGAGGTAAGTTTCCAAAAGAAATTCCTATAGTGTCTCTGACCAAATCTCCTGTGAAGCAAAACGAAAATACAAACGACTAAATCAGACAACTGGAAAGAAAAGCACTGGGTTGCAGTGCCTATGAACATTAGTGTTGGAAATTATCTAATCAACCATCATAACCCATTCGTTGTTTTTCTTTGCAATTTGAACATGCTAGGAATCAAGAATATAACTCTGAATAATAGGAAAATGGTATTCCCATCGGTAAACAATATTAAGTATTTCTTGAACACTATGAGTTTTGTTCATCCTTTTTCATTAATAGTAACGTACGTAGTATCAATAAACTTGACTGAAATAAACTCGACTGAAATAGAGCTATCTCCTACACCTGACATATTAGGCTGTCGAAGTGTTGCTGCAGAACTTGTACCTACAAAAAACCATTAGCAATGCTTGAGACAGAGTAAAAAGCAGAGTCTGGTGAAATATAGTTGCTTCTAAAAAGTCTTTCAGGTAACTTAAATGAAATCAGCGGAACTCTAACGAGTTAGCGAGTCTGGACAATAATTTCTTAAATGTAATTTGCTTGAAAGGTAGCGAATGTGAAGAAAAAAGTACTGTATGAGACACCTACTACGTATTTTCCATCATAGCCATAGCAACCTATGTCACTCATATCAGTTATCTTGAGTAGACAGATTCTTATCTGAGATTTTGATCACAGTTTGCCTTCAAATAAATATTCAAAACCTGTTTCCAATGGTATGAACTTGAAAGCATGAATCTCACAGAAATTGCACATAAAGTTCCTAATGGCAGGAAGAATTTGGAACATATGCTCAGATTAGTTATTTTGAGGTGTTGGTGATGACAGATTTTGATCCCCCATAATGTATAAATACCATTTAATGAATTTGGTGTGCAGTGGCATCCTCCACCAGCAATAAATCCGTGTCAAAGATTTTATCCTTCTGGAATTTCAATCTGACTGTGTTGCACACGCCTGAGAAGCATAGGCACGAGATACTTTTTTTTTTTTATCACCAATATTATTCCTAATTTTTGTCACACCCCAACTTTCCAGGTAGAAAATTCTAAAGTATCATCATGAAGTCATGCTGAACTGAAGAAAGGCACTTGCATGGCACTCCAAAAAGCATTTCAACATGCAGTTGGTATCGCACGTCTCCAACAAAAGCCTTCTTTATTACAAATGGCCGAGGATATCACTAAAGCTCCCGGTTATGATATCAAATTTGACATCCTCATAAGTTTTTGAAGAAAATTTCAGAACATTAGTAATTACTACCAACAAAGATCAGATTCACAGCATAAGGATTATTGCATGTCTAATTGCCTAAAATATCACATACCTGGTTGGGATTGACTTGTTTGCATGTTTTGCTGAGGATGGAAATATTTGCATGTATCACCATATTGGCAAAATCCCTACAGAGCAAAAATAAAAGAAAACAATCGAACAAAGTCCATAAGTGTAGGTGCACATCAAATGATACAAGAATAAACAAAACAAAACAAAACAAAACAAAAAAAAAAAAAACTGCCATACTGCTTCCATTTGATACATTTTACATTGAAAATCATAATCATTAGAGCTGTGATGCCTGCAGCACCATGAGTTCCCTTGTTCTTTTTTGACAGATACTACAGATAGTTTTCATTGAAACAAAATGTCCAAGGGGGTTCCATCCAAATTCCAAGATTTCATTGTCAAGAAGAAAATAAGAATTTCCAAGAGCCCATCTAACTACAGTTCATTATGCAGTTATCATACTACATGCCACAAGTTCTGGTTGGTGCATTACACTGCCATAGTCACAAACCAGTCACAAGACCAAATTATCCAGAACATCGACACCATTGATGGAGCATGAACGAGAAAAGAAATTGGCCATACAAAGAATGAAATGAAGGATCAAAATGAACACAATGCTAGGTCATCTACCACATTTTTAGATGGAGTACTAACGAATTTACAGTTACGGTACTCTGACTTTTGCAAAGTAGGATCCAGTGGATAAGCGAGTATATATGCCCTTCTTGCAGATGGTAATATTCTATTTGAGAATGCTAATACATAACCTGGATAAGAGTGTTACCAACGTCCATCAGTACAAACATGTCAGAGTTGGATTCGTGAAAGTGTCAGACTAGCCACAATTAAAACTGCCAGAAGTATAGCCCCCATCAAGCTATTGACTTGCGGGGCATTTATCCAAAGAATCTGGAACTATGCCATCATGGTGATCCAATTACAGCAATTATATCGATTGATTTTGAGTTGATAACTGATTTAGAAAGTGACTCAAAAGGATCGACAATCCAGATCCTGTCACAGCACATACTGATCATTCTAGTGAAAATAATGACAAAATGCATTGCAACAGAGTAACGGAATAGGTTTTCTGGCATACCGTCCTCATGAAACGGTTACAGATTCCCTTCCCAAAGCCATCTGTTTGAATGCGATATGGATCTGCAGAAAGCACAACAGCATTATAAAAAATAAAAAATAAAAATTAAATATAACTAATTAAAAGGTTTGCTTGCAGCGTTGCACATTTGGAAACTCGATGCATTGAGCATTTGTGGAAAGCAATCAAGCACGGGGGAAATTTCCTTCTATTATACGATTTGATTATGCGACTAAAAGCGATTTTAGGGTTCTGAAAGAAAATCATCTTTCCACATGCTAAAAAAAAATAACAAATTTAAATTGTAATTCAAAAATACCAAAAAGTTCCCTCGATGCTCAGATCACAGTTACATAAGTTACAATTTCGGGTTGTAAGAATCACAAAAGCGTTGGTCTTTTGCCTCAATTTTTGTCATTCACATAACAAACCCGAGTTTTCATTCCTGTTGTCATTCCAAGTTGCTGCGCTGCTACTTCCACCCAACCCTCAAACTTGAGGTTGTAAAATTCATAACAAAGACGATTTGGGCTTTCGTGTCACAGAGATGAGAGAGGGGTAAAGAGCATACCTTTGAAGGAGTCGTACCAAAGAGCTTTTGCACGCTGGTGTTGGATGCCGGAGAGATGGCGCTTTCTAGCACCCGGCGTGTCTTGGAATTGCTTGTCGCAGTAGTCGCAGTAATACTTCGCCAGCGGCATCTCTCTCGCTCTCTCTCTCTTCTCTCTCTCAAATGCACACGAGGAATTAATGATCTGAAGAAGTCAATCTGTGTGTGGGGCCCGCGTTCATGTTCTTATCATCATCCCCACCGTTTATCGTTTTCATCACCTCCTACTAAAGATGGGGTTCGAAAATTAGAATGATACGCAAGCTCTAATTGCTACCATCAAAAGCCAAAACATCTGGATTTATCAACAGTTGCATTGACAGGATTACATTGCATTGACTGGTCCGGTGCAACGCAATTGATTTCCTCGTGTGATTGGCTGCTGTTGGTTATGTAATTCTGCTGAACTCTGTAATGATCCTGGTGCTGTTGAGGATAGATTTTGGGCACGTTTGGCCTGGGTGGCATGGGATCCATGCCAATAATTTCCTTTATTATTAATCATATTTGCCTACTTTTATACTTTTATCTTTTAATAGATACAGAATTTTTCAGATAATCTCACTTGCATGAGGGTAGACTTGAACACCTAACGTGATGCTTGCTTGCTCTAGGCGCTTCCACGGGACCATGTGTGTAATGACGTTAAGAAAATATAATTAAAATAGATAAATTAGTTATATAAGTAGTTGTGTAGAAATAAATGAAAAGTAAATTAGTTATATGAAAATATGCGAAAAACAATTAAAAATGAAATAATTTTAAATAATAAAAAGCTTTAGTTTGAAAAGTTTATGTGATTAACAAACATAACCTTAATCACGAATAGCTAAACAACCTTTATTAGTACCTGTATAACAGGGTGTCACTTAATGGAAGAATTTTCCACGTAAATATTTATATCTTGGGTGTGTTTGGAAATGGATAAAACTTTTGATGAAAAGTTGTAGAGATGAAAAGTTGTGAAATGATGTGATATGATAGGGGTAATGATGAGGAATAAATAGGATAAAGTTGAAATAGATAAGTTTGTTGTGTTGGTAGTTGTGTAGAAATGATTGAAAAGTAGGGTAGTTGTATAGAAAAATGTGAAGAAATGATTAAAAAATAGGGTAGTTGTGGAAAGTGAAAAATTTTATATTGAAAAGTTTTAACTTGATAACTTTTCGTTGTTAACAAACACACCCCTTATATATGTCGTTACTAAAGCTTCGGCAGCAAAGTTTCTAAGCCAATCACGTTTCCCTAACATATTTCCAGTCCAAAAAAGATCTCGGTCTAATCAAAACCATCCAATTTATCTGCTGCAATAAAACCAAGAACTTGTTGTTATTCCAATCACTTGTACTATCATGTCTAAATTTTTCCACGCCTTTTTACATGCGGGGCACTAGGCCCATCACCAATATCCACCACACCCCTATAGAATGGAAAGACAACTCCCTATTGGAGCAAAACTCACCTAGAAAAGGCCCACATCAGTTCATCAAAAAAGGGTCAACCACATGGGCCATGGCCTTTTTACAGTATGGTTTGGCTGGAACTCTAAGATGAGGAAGGAGATCAACACCCATATGCAGATGTCTCCTTTAATGACTGAGGTGTTCCTTCTTGCAGGCAAGTAATGGGGGGGATTGTAAGAGTCTCTTGAGCTCCATAGGTATTCCAACAGAAAGGGTCATCCACCAGTTCACCTGCAGCTGGAAGCAGCTCCACCTCTGACATTGTTATGTTGTAGCATGGGACTGTATCACTGCAGGCAAAATGTATGGGTGGGCTTCTAACATCATAGGTGCCCTTGATGCTCCTGTACGAGACATCGGTCACAAACACGGCCGATGTCTCGTTCCGGCAGGCCTTGCTCAGGCAGTAGTACTGATCTATGATAATGCAGTTCCTCACATTCTCCATGAGGATGTTCTCAAAGAATATGCTTGAGACAGACCCCGTGCCACCCTGCCATGTCTTGATGCGGACACCATTGTCCGAATCCCTGATGACTGTATTTCGAACCGATATGTCTGAAACACAGGCCTGAGAGTTGTGCATACCAAGGCTACCAATGCTGCGTTCGAAAAAAAAAAAATATAATGAGTTACATCACGGGGATTACAGGAATTTCTCATTTTTGGCAATCATTTGAATCACGGACAAAAACGTACCTGATACCATGACCAGGCCCACAGGTGACATTCTCTATGTTGACACCTGAACAACCTGTCCCAATCGATACACAGTCATCACCTGTTATGTCAACATTCTTTGTTAGAGATCATCTCATGACTTGGGATGTGTTTAATTGCAGTAAACACAAATAAACCAGTATCCAATTGGTGTAAAAAGTCCATGATTTTTGGTAAAATCTAATAGCGAATTAATGAACAGGTGATGACATGCTCTCGTATTTGATAGTCACGAATTACCATTGCTTATGATGGAGTTGTATATGCCCACGGACTTTGTGTTCTCGACATGGATGCCGTCAGTGTTGGGGCTCAATGCAGGTGAATTTATGGAGATGTTCTCTATCAGAATGTCATTGCAGCCATCAAATTTCACATGGAACTGAGGGCTGTTCTGTATGCGAAGGTCTCTCAACATCAGGTTTGAGCTCATGAAGAACCGAATCAACTGAATTTGGACAAAAAATGAATCAATAAGAAACAAACCACATAACTTCTTTTATTTTATTATTTTTTTTTTTAACAAATCAAACTTGAATTTTGTTTTGGTTGGGGACTCACAGGAGGACTGTCACAAGGTCCGGGCAGTGTCGATCCATTTGGGCCCTGTAATTACACATTCCAATACGATTAGTGGTTTTAATGCTTCAGTAATCTAAAATGTTGATCCAATTCACGCCACATCAGAGGAACCTTGAATTGCAACAACTTCCCAAAATACAATAGTCTACGTTCCCATCCTATATGAAGTTTTGGACAGTGCTGCTTGCAATTGTGATGTACGGGAACTGTTCAACCATCTCTAGGACCCATAAAATCAAGAGCCTGGACGGCTTTTGCACAGGCAAAGGTCAGAATGATTTATATGAAGCGATGTAATTACCCTGTGAGGTTTGCAGGGGAGATTCCACCATTCCTCTCCATTTCCTTCAACGACTCCTGAACCCCTGAGGGTCATCTCATCGAGTCTGTAAAACACCAGCCACTGGCGCGCGCTGTCTTCCTTCGGCCAGTTCTTCGGCCCATTCGGCGGCATCAGAACTCCATCCACCTGTTCATCATCAAGAACAGAACACACCCAAGAGCAGCATTTTGAGTAAAATCATGAATCCATGATCACAAGTTCAAAACCCTTCAATTTCAATTTCCAAATAACCACCAATACTTACTTGCAAAACAAGGCCACGCTGACACGGTCCTGAGAAGATGGTAGACCTGATCATGAACGTGTAGGCCGATGGCAACAGAACCACCCCGGACTCCACGCTGCAGGCGGCTTTCCACGCTGATATGAAAGCCTCAGTGTCATCAGTGGATCCATCTCCAACTGCTCCATATGATCTGACATCGAAAATGCAGTTTCCTTCGCTGCCATTGCCCGGGCCACCGGACTCAGGTGGACTAGTGGGTGGGTAGGGAAGTGGTGGAGCTGCAGGACTAGGAATCTGTGACCCATGAGACTTCTTTTTCTTATGGTAATGCACTCTTCCTTGGGCATCATGCAAATTGAGTGCTAGAACAGTGATTAGCAGACAAATGAAGAACCCTCCACCAAAAATGCTGGTGGACATTGTGAATTTGTGTCGTTTAAGCTGGCAGTCTTCTCAAGTGGACAACCAAACTGGAGAAATTTTTGTATACGAACTAGGCCGGCTGAAAACAGAGCAATGTAATGGTTTTTGCTGGAAAATGACAGAAAACTACTTCAGGAATGTTAAAATGGGCAAAGGAGAATGAATGAATGAGGCCTGAGAGGGAGAGGAGAGAAGATGCAGTTAAGAGCTTCATGTGACCAGCTACAACCTCTGGCTAATATTTATGCTTGAAAGGACCACAGAAGAAAAAGGCCCAAGCAAAAATTGCCACTCGTTGAACTAGTATTGTCTTTGGAGGGAAAAACAGTTGGAAGAAGTTGTTTTTCAAGTGAGTTCGAGAAAATAATCCACCATCCATTTGAGTTGGTAATGAATCATGTGACTCACAACATTAGCATGCTTGGAACATCTAACATGTGTGTGAGGTGTGGGTTGTTCATGATCATCAGCAGGACACGATCTCTCCAGCTTGTTGTTGGGGCCAATAGCTGTAAATGCGGGATGCAGCAGCTCTTTTTTCACACCACAGTGGCCCACCAGATTGATGAT
This sequence comes from Annona cherimola, assembly GCA_030490835.1. Lineage (NCBI taxonomy): Eukaryota > Viridiplantae > Streptophyta > Magnoliopsida > Magnoliales > Annonaceae > Annona > Annona cherimola. The sequence continues at coordinate 23,804,483 of CM059972.1, read as the reverse complement.
CGGATCCACTCTGAAGCCCTGCACATGCATGGCACATTGGCATGTGTGGTGGAGACAAAAGCCCCATGTCACTGTTTTAAGGACTCCAAAGCCCCCAAAACAAAGGTCTGCAGTGTACGTGTCCGTGCAGAATTTTTTTTTTTTAAAAAAAAAAAATTAACTCTTCATGTCCACATCATGGCTTTGAATTAAAGCATCTATGTTTATTCCATCTGTTAACTACTTCTGAAAATGTTGGTCATTAACCAAGTCACGCATGCAAGGGTGCTTCCAGAATATAACCTTCTTTCAATGCCCCATTGCTAAAAAGATCCGGGGTTGGTTCATGGGTTATGGATCTTATAATGTTATATTGTTCGCTTTAACTTAGTAGCTCAGCCACAAAGTTTTAAAATGCATCACAACACGTCTAAGCTTAGACTCACTTATAAACCCCTAGGAGTTCTATTACCTCTTTAACGTAGGATTTTGTTCTTAGCTATTACAAACTCACCAACTTTTGCCTAGTTTGTTTTCAAACCACAACTCAAATTTACTCTAGGCTTATGTCCACTCAACTTAACTATAGCTTTCTACCCTACATCTATTGAAAAGGTCCACTTTGATATCATTTATAATATACAAACTTAGAAAAATTATTCTAGATCCATAGGCTATGGGTTATGTAATATAATATTGTCCGTTTTGGCCTGATAACTTAGTCATATAGTTTTAAAATGCATCACACTATGTTTAAACTTATATTCACTTATAAATCCACAAGAATTGTCTTCCCTCTTTAATGAGGAATTCGGTTATGGGATGTTTATCAAAACAGCTTGTGAGATCATAGAGCCTTCTGATGGATTGCTAATTGGGTGACCAAATAATGACAAAGAAAAAATAATCAAGTTGTCGGAATAAATAAATCTCACAACAAATAAACCAATAGTGATAAAAGGCAAATAAATTTGTATCCCTTTTAATGATAAGAGAAATAGAATTACTAGAGGTGAATAAGAGTAAGTTAATGTTCTAGATTAAAGAGTAATAATTTTGTTAGGCCGACCTAAGATATGCCTTACTTAAGCTAGCCTAAAAACATATATTTTTTATTTTTCAGTTTTTCATGAATATATAATGTTAGATGTATTTATATATAATGTTAGATGTATTTAATTTAAAATCAAGTTTTACCATTTTTGAATTTTTTTAAGTATTTTTTAAATTTTAAACATGTTGTCATTATCATAATTTTCAGGTTCATGAAAAAATTGAAAAAATAATGTTTTTTACGTCAGGCTAACAAAATCATCTTTCTAAATTAAAATTGCTGATCATGAATCCATGAGATGAAGGAACGGAAAAGGACTCCTAGACTTTCAAAGCTTAATTGACACTGCGCTTGTTTTCAACTTTAACGGAATAGTCCCTAAAACTTACAAAGGGGTGTTCAAGTGCAGCCAGCGCATGGCTGCCCCCATATGTCCTGCCAAAAAAACTCATTTTTTTATTTTTTATTTTTTGTAAACATATAGAGCTAAGTGTATTTAACCTACAAATAAGTTTTATAAATTTTGGATGCTTTTAAGTTTTTTTATTTTTAAACATAGTGGCATTTTTCGTAAATTTTGAGTCAGAAAATTAAGAAAATGTCACTATGTTTAAAAATAAAAAATACTTAAAAACACCAAAAGTGGTAAAAATTGATTTATAGATTAAATACACTTAACTCTGTGTGTTTATAAAAAAAATCAAAAAAATATGTTTTTTGGGTGGGGCTAAGCCCCGCCAAACAAAATTACCTCTCAAACTTAAAATGCTGTTGCTGTAAAAATATATATTTAAAAAAAAAAAAAAGATTTCGCAATCCTATTCTTCAAAACAATGAAATAAATTCAAAATCCATGCCGCATGAGGTCCATCATAATTAAACCGTGGTACTTTGAGAATCCAGTCTCAATATTTAAGTTCTTACTATATTTCAAGATGATTTCAGGGTGCATCTCAGTCAATGGTGGCTCTTCATGCAACAGATGTGTGATTCAAACCGTTCAAAAAGTGGAACACCATCATGGAAATCATTCTGCACGCAAAATTGAAATTGACTACCAACGATAAATTTACAAGCACCTCAAGTCCTGCCCTTTAGACAAGCCTGATTTGTGCTAGGTGACCCATCTCAAGGAGGACAAGGCTACATCCAGTACTTGAGCCGAACGGATACGTGAGATAGACAGTACATTACAACGGACTGTACAATGATTGCAGTGTGCAACTACAGTTACCAGCTATCATACGGTCTTGGCTGTCCAGCCCTTTTTGTCAATGTGTTGGTCCAGGGAATCGATGCTGCTATATATGCATTGTTATTTCACATGACTAGGTAAGGTGTCCTCTCTTAAACTAGTTTTTTCTTATGGGTATTCGTACAGTACATTATCTCAACTAGTATTAGATTCAGGTCCTAAGACATTTTTATAGTTTTTTAATAATATTTTACAACTATCTTACCAATACTTCTGTTTTTCATAATACTATTTTCTACTTATTCCAACCAATGGACACACTCGCAGAAATTAGGAAGAATAACGCCACCATAATTTACTCATGACAACGCTGTTGTGGAGGTTTGAACACAGGTCACCCAACTTGAGGGATAGACTTGCGTACCACTGGACAAAAGCCTCAGTGGCATCTCTTACACTAGATGAATGCGATTGTTGAAATGTGTACCCCACTAATAGGTATCCTTCCCACTTAAGGAAACGTAATGCCACATTGCAAGGTATGCACATGAAAACGCAGGGTCACTAAATTCAGTTGGGAAAAATTACCCAAAACCCTTTCAAATATTAATGGCGTATAGATTGTGAGATATGCATGATTTTTGATTTGTGATTGCATTCTCGACCTGCATAAAGCTTAAGAATGATTGAATTCTTGGCAATGTTCCGCTTCATTACATATTATTTATTTTATGCATGTACAATTTCTAACAGTAATGACTCATGTGCATGCAGGCGTAGTATATGTGGAGTGGCAGAGACTTACCTGAACCGAAATGGAAAATCTGTATGTGTTGCGGGTTTAGTGGACTACACATCAATGAAATCTGAATGGGTTGGAGAAGAGGGAGCATGCATCTGTTCATCAGCCATTTGAGATCATGACAACTTCGGTAAATTTTGATAATTATTCATCATTAAGGTGAATGTATATTTAAGTATAAAATCTAAGTACTTGGCATGTACATGAAGCATTTTACATATGCACCAAGAGTCCAAGATATCGAATGGGAAGCACAAAAACTTCTATTATGCCAGCTAGCAACCCAATTTGGTGCCCCCACTTTGGATGGGACACGCCACCAAGGCTTGCATTTGGCAAGATATGGAGATGGTGCATTCCTATATAAATAATAAATGCAATATATGATATTTATTTGTCTCACTTATGACGGTAAATCTATTTTTAATTCCTTATAATTTCTGCCTTTTCATTGGAATTAGCATATTGGCAATGGGCAATGGAGATGGCACTGTTAATTTCAGCTCAGACATTATGTCATTTTCAACCACACAAGCCATGCAACCTACATCAGTTACACATGTAGTGGCCCAGGCCCACTATTGTTGGGTGGTCCATGGGAAGGTACATGTAGTGCACGTGTGGAAAGATTTTGTGTGAGCATGTATGTGGAGTATGAGGAGTTGAGAGAGAGAGAGAGAAAGACTATATGTAAATGAGAAGGAATTAAAGGTCAGGAGCTTATGGTCTGGTGGTCTGAGACGTCATGGATTGGCGCTGAGACTGCTCTCGTGACTTTCGGTTGGAATCTAGTACACGTTCGTGGGCCTTCTCCCAAGAGTAACGACAACGGAAATAAATCAGTCACGGGCATGTCCTTAACTTGCGGTGATTCGAGACCCTTTTTCTCCTCATCGACGGCATACATGCATGGAAGCATGGAAAGCTACTTTCGCGCCTCACGTGATCAGCCCAACCTCAATAACATATATATTGATCTGTAGTATATATGCACCACCTCGATTCTCTTTCTGTATTATGCTTTTTGTTTTGGTTGGACATTAAATTGCTGAGCCCCACTGGCTCTTTTCTTTCTTTTCTGGGGTGCCAGCTGATTATCAAGCCCATGTTGGTCCATCTATCAATTATTGGCCGTGGGAAATCACCATTTATCTCCTTAAAATGTTCATTTCAAATATCTTAAAAATAATATTTGCAGTTATACCTAACCTATGCAAGTTCGGAACCTCTTTGTTTCTGCAAACCATGATAGTTTTGATAAATTTAGGTCATTTATTATACTTATTTATATGTGTTTAATTAAGATACTGAAAACCGCCACAGTTGGATACCTTGATGATTCTATCGAATGTAAACCTCAGGATATTTCTCTACAATCGATTATGACCCAGTAAGGTATCCTATCAAGTTAAATTTTAATATCTTGGCTACAGATATATTAGTAGATATAATGGATAGCTTGAATTTATCGAGATTATCAGATTTACAAAAATAAAGAGATTTGACACTTGTATAAGCATAATAGCAAATATTTTTTAAAAGTACGTACGCACGTTTTTGATAAGTGTCACCTTATAAGCAATAACCCCAAATTATGTCAAAATCACAATTTACATTTTTTTAAAAAAAAAAGAAAAAAAAAAGCATAGTATGAGTTGTAACTCTATTTTTTTTCAAACTTTAGGTGGATATTGCTTCTAATTTTATTAATATCTCAATGTGAAAAAATTAAAAAGAAAAAGAAAGTAATCAAATTAGGCTGACTAATTCACATGAGGCGTCCAAATATATAAAGATTCGTTTGGTGTGGATGGTGGGTCAGAAGTTGGATATTTTTTTTCTGATAAACAAAGTTGGCCATTTAAGTAGAGGGCTCAGAGAGAAATAATTTCAAACAGCTGCCTCTCCAATTCAACAAATTTAAGCATGAATGACAAACTTAGCAATTTATTTGGTGTACATAATCCTTGTCGTAGCAACAAAATTGTTGCATATTTCTAATAGCAGCAAAATTTTTACGTTTATTGGTATATATAACAATCATCCTGCCAAAAAATTTTATTGTCAAAGCCCAGCGATGGGTGTGGAGGAAGTAATTTTGCAGCACCTAGCGATGGGTGCACCAGTTTTTGGTGCTCCACAGGCAATCGGGGCCGCTAAACTAGTAGAATTCTACGTTCGCTACTGTATGCATGCAATTATAAAAGATAATCACCTTGATCTCCACCGTCGATCTGTTTCGAGGATTGAGAAGGCGTCCCCACTTTCGGAAGATAACTAAATCTCGATCTTTCAAATTAATCACTCCAAGATTATCTCACGAACAGCTCTAATTGCAAAGATCTAATGAGTGATTTGTGGTTTATATAGGGCCGCGGTATCCTTTCGACTGGACCCACTGTCACATGCAACATGTTCATGTGCGTGTCACGTGCGAGCATCACGGATTAGGGTTTTCGAGCGTGCCCTGTGCATCCGTTGTCCCTAGCGCCGGCATGGGTGCATTCGCTTCCTTGGTTTTCAGCCACAATCCATGGTTTTCGTCTCAACGGTTTCCAAAACGGTCCAACTCCCAACAAAAAAAATATTTCACACCTTTCCCCTTCAAGACCATTGGGATATTTAGTCGCCATATAATTTTATGGGTAAGATGAAAATTAGAGTGATCATAAAATGAACGGTTTGGATGGTTCTCACGTGTGATCATTTTTCCACCGGTGATCTGCGAGTGCACGGGTGAAATTACATTCCTCCTGGCCTTTTTGACTTTTTTCCCAGACTACCGAGCGAGAGAGTGCGTGGTTCACATGCATTTTTTGCTGCTGCAAGTGTTGAAATAGAGGCCGATGGATCTCAGCCATCGAATGTGCGAGTGATACGTGTCGTGGAAGGTTCACGGATTGGCTGTTTTTTATGCGTCACGGGCGCGACCCGGATGTCGGTATTTCTGGTGCAACGGCGGATGGAGACAGCAGATAGTATGCAGCAGAGCCGCAAAATAAGGACCTGTGCACACCCGTCCTCTCCGCCATACACGTGGCAAGTTGGTGCACCAATAGAATCAGTCCATCTACATCGAATATTGGACCTTTAATTATACAATATATGCATGATCAAAAAGATATACAATATATGCTAAAATTTTGAGGAGAGAGATTCGTGTGGATGGTATTTTCCAGTGGGAAAAATTTTAGACATAGCATGGTTGATTAAACGGACGGATAAGATCGTACTTAAGAGAGATGGAGCTAGATTCCTCACTGTCTTCATCAAATCATACCTTGAAATTTCTCCCTAATACAATAAAGGCGCGTTTGACATTCCGTCATAATTCAAACCCGCAAGATCTGATATTGTATCTTTAATTGTTTTATTATCTTATTTTTATATTATAATTATTTTTTCATATTTTTCTATGCAAGTTTTTCGGTATATATTATCTTTATCTTTTCATAATCATCATCGCGATCGCATTATTTTACATCCTCTTTTTCAATAGTTTTTCTACATTTTTTTAAAAAATAAAGCTTTTATTTGCCAATCACACAAGGAAAGTTCGGGATCATCCAACTTAGGGTATGTTTGGCAATAGATAAAAAATGTCAATTTAAAACTTTTCAATCGTTTTCTATAACTATCATATTTTTTAATTATTTTTTCATATTTTCCTATATAACTACCTTAATTTTCAATCATTTTTACACATTTACTCATACAACTAACCTATCTATTTTAACTTTATCATATTTACTCATCATCATTATCCCCATCATATCATATCAATTGACAACTTTTACTCTTCAAAATTTTTCATCAAAAATTTTACCAATTCCCAAACACATCCTTAATTGAATGCAATGAGCTTTGGATGAGAAGTTATTTTTGTGCCTCAAGTGTCAAGACATGAAAAATTATATTTAAAAGTGAGAGAACATTAGAATCAAAAACGGAAAAAAGTAGAATTTTATATACGGATTATGATTTAATACAAAATTAAACATTAAGGGCCTGGATTATTCATTTATTTTTTAGTTTTTCATCAATGAAGAAATTTTTTCTATATATGAACGTTATGTTTTTTTACTTTCTTACATATTTAATTTGAATTTCAAAAATGAAAATTAAGCTTTTTCATGTGCTTATTTTTATTTTTGAAATTTAAATAAAATATTTTAAAATATAAATTTTCGTATATAAAAGACCTTGAGCTTTTGCATTATGGCATTTCTATAGAAAAATTTAAAATTTGTTAAATGAATCATCCAAGTGCAAGCATTGCTCACGCTTCTGTTGAATCATAACCCAGTATATTGGAAAAATAAGATATTGTATTAAAAATGAAAAAAGTTCAATTTAAAAAAAAAAAGTTAAGAAATCTTTCAAAGCAATACACACGATTGATTTTTAGATCTGAGATCTCGTGCGGATCAACAAAACCTTCCAAATGATCGACAACAGCACAGTGACGTGTCATACTTCCACGAGGACGAGCTCAAAACTGCTGCCCTTTGGTACGGAGATCTGTGCCCTTTGGATTCTAGAAAGTTCTAGAATTCTTATTTATTTTCTGGTTTTGCAGAAAATCTGCGACCGCTGGATCATGGATTGATCAGAAGGGCAGGCTGCGGACTCCAATCCACACGGTACAATCGATGCGTCTGCTTATTTTTCAGTGTATATCGGAGATTTGGTGGGGAACGAAGATTCAGGAAGATGAATTAAGAACAGATGCAATCTCGAGTCCCGGTTTAAAAGTGTAACCCACGTTCCCACGTTTTTATGTAATCTGAGCATGATGGATGGCATCGATGACGGATGCGTGTGAGCATTGAAGGTGTTAAAATACATAGGTGTTGTTTATTCACCGAATTATTATTATTATTATTATTATTATTATTATTATTATTAATTGATGAAATGTTCACCGGATAATTTTATCGTGGATATTTATACATTTTGACAACTAATATTACGATAAAGCAAAATCTTAATTCTTACACAATTGAGAGAATTTTTCTGTAACACTCTTGACATAGAAAAAATTTACAAATATTTTTGTACAAATGTAAAAAAATTAAAAATTCGTACTCTATATGAGGAACGGCCGAAAGGGAGGCTTGAACCCATGTTGAGCAATATCTTGCTTACATGAGTTACCACATGATGAGTACTCTTATGACTAATATTCACCGATTATTTTTGTATGTATATATTTACAGCTATCTTAAATTCTATTACAATGGAGTCCCGCCGTATTTTCACATATTTTCAGGAAAAACATATTACTCTCATCTATTTATTGGAGAGATACACTGCTCTCACTCTATTACAGGGAGACATATTGCTCTCAAATATATTAGATTTAAAACCACCAAACCTGGGATTCAAACAAGGACCGGCAGGCGCTGTGCTAGCCTCCTTACCACATGGTGGCAACCAGATTATTAACTAGCCTTCAATGCCTCTCGAGGCATTTTTTTTATTATTATTTTACACGAATCTTTGCTTTGCAATGTTGTATGCTTCAATCTAATTTTACAGACGAAGCTCACGAATTCTTAGCAAATTTTTATTTACATTACCAGAGAGAACATCAAAACTTCTCATCTAAGAAACCACGACTCTCACACACGTCTCATGTGAGAACTCGAAGCCATAAACCAAAGCCCCGACCCTGGGTTGGCATACCTCTGTCAACTTTAACATGCTTAAATTATGCAAAGGAACCAGAACAACCAAAATTCCTAGAATTGCTGATGATTGAAAGTACAAATTGTTTAATTATTACATGAAAAGAAATAAGTTTTACATCCGTAGTGATATAGTAATTATAAATTTTCAAATCACCTCTAAACGTTTACGTGAAATTGCAAGGGCAACAATAAATTTTTCCATGAAATGACAAAAATAGCCCATTTTAATATATACGCAGTAAAATTTGTTTTTTCTAATCGCTGCTTTCTAAAAGTTATTGCAAATAATAAATATATGATAAAAATAATAACACTTATAAATAAATATTTAATAATAAAAGTAATAGCATTAATAATTAGTTATTATCATTTCATGAAAAGAAAACTTCCACTCATGAAGTCTTATAGGAAGGGACACATTTTTTTTAATTTCATGCAAAAATTACGTATGCACATGAAAAAAACGAAAAATTGACGCATTTGTTGCTAACTATGTTACTTGAAGCGAAGAATGGAATTTTAGTGGAGTGATTTACTTTTTGTGGGGGACAGACCTGATGAGTAATAAGATGACTGGTTGGCATGTAATGCACGTGATGGATCCACTGTTTATTTCGAACTCGTGTCGTTGTTTTCTTTTTCTTCTCAGCTCTCGGTCTTGTACTTCCGTCCATCAGCCCAGCACGCATGTATTATTATCGGATCTACGAAATGCGCCGTGTACTGCCGGTTAGGCTATTGTACTTACCTTTGGTCTTAAAAAACGAAAATCATTCACGCACGTGTCACCGCCGTACACGTGTCTCATGGGATCCGAAGAGAATGAAGTGGCCTGAAATGCACAAGCCGGTGCCGTCGGTAGTCAGGCTAAGAAGACAAATGAAAAACACGACTTCCATGTGGACCCGTGTGTCACATGCGAGTGTTGGAGTTAGCACTTGGAGAGGTGCGTTTCAAGCAAAACGAAGATAGCTTGTTCTACCCCTCTTCATGAGTATTATTTTTTACATATTTTTTAATCATTGTTGCTGAAAATAGAAAATGAAGTCTCCACACCGGGATTGAACCCAAATGTCCCAGCACCACAGCTGAGAACTTACGAGCCAGGCTAAGCCCAGTCCTAAGCTAACCCTGCTTGGCATTGCATTTGCTCAATGCGTTTTTGGGAATTTCAAAAAATTCTGGAGATTTCAAGCTTCTAATTTCAATTTTAATTGGACATCTTAGAAAGTTCGAAATTATAGCTTTCCTGTAATACGAGGAAGCTGTAACCGCAGAGCTAGTCAAGGCCCAGGTGAGGGGTTTCGAGTCTTTCGACTCGTTTGAAAACATAACTGGGATTTTTAAATTGGGTTGGGATGGGTATGGGGATGGACCCCAACTCAACCCACATATATGATACGAGAAAGCCCAAAATTGGATCGCTGACCAGCGGTAACAAGAGTACAAAAATAATTCTGGTTTTGTGAAAATACATTTTTATGTAACTTTTTTTTTTTTACCTTAATGAATAATAGATCATTTACTTTATTAATTATATTTAATATCATTTAGATTATCATAGAATCTCATCATTTATCGGATATCAATTTCCATAGCCCCAAAGTGACAAAATATCAATTTTAAAATCGATTGTTTGTCTGTCTGGATGCAGGCTAATGTCTCAGTTAGGTTTTGAACTTCAGATCTCTTACACATGCACACATTTACAAAGATTGGTGTTATCTTCTGCTCATCCAAGTGTTGACATAAAGTTGTATTGTCAACATCTAAATCATTAAAATATCATTAATATATTGATAATAGATTCTATAAAGTATTGTGATAATCTAATTCATGTGTGAATAGATCTAAGTATCTTTTTATAATTTATGGATGAGTTTGGAAATCATCAAAACTTGTCAACTTCAAAGTTTCAATCCAAAACTTTTCACTTTCCACAACTATCCAATTTTAATCATTTTTGTATATCTTTCAAAAGTTTTATTAAATGTTAAACACATCCTACTCTTGAATATATATATTTCTAAATAAACGTGGTCCATACTCATCTTTAATTTGGATAAAAATTAGTCTTCTAGCTAAATAAATAATTCTAAATATAATGCATAGAATGTATTTCTCATCAATCGTTAAAGGGGAAAAATGGATAAAGCTACGTGAAAACTTTTATGTATGACTCATATAAAAAATCATGCATACGTATGCACTTATATATCACATTTCTGGGATGGAATCATCCTCTCACTCTCTAACCACTCTCAAAACAAATCTCCAAATTTAGTAAAATGTCCAGCCCATTTAAAATAATAGTTATTTAAATGATTTTATCAAATTTCCAATCCACTTAAGTCAAGATAAATCTCATATTATCATCCAGATCTTGCCCCACCAGCTCCAAATTCAATATCTGTACTTTGATGTCATTGAAAATTTATGACAATGTAATAGCAACTAATATTGCAAAAGGCTATACTTTAGGGGATGCTTTTTGTCACAGAAAGCTCTATTTAGAGACGTAAATAATATTATACTGAAAAACTAGCTTTTACCAACAATAATACAATAAATATTGCAAAAATTAACGTTGCAAAAATTGTTGCAAAAAGTAATTTTTTAGTCATAAGTTCAAGAAAGCTTCACAAAAGCCTTTTTTTAACAGACATAATAATTTAGTTATAGTGACATTAGTGTAAATTAATATATGGTAGCAAAAACTTAGTTATAATGACATTAGTATAGATTAATATATATTAATAATCTTAAAAACACAGAATGAGAAATTAAAAATCACAGAATAAGAGTATCTAGAGTCTAAAGTTTCACATACTTTTTTTACAATATATACATGGAATGTTTATTTAATCTGGATATTATGTGTTGAAGGAGAACAAGACCTAAATTATCCTTGCGCTTTCTTTCGAAACCTTCAAAGTGTAACCCTAATATATTTTTAACCATCTATTTTCATATAATTAAATCAATTAGAATTCATTAAACTTTGTGGCCGTTCATGAGATTTCTCAATATCATTATGCATATTCTCATGGTCTTACATTTTCAAGTTTACTATTTTGATTATCGTATATTAGATTTCTATATTTCTATTCTTTCACAAAATTTATGGGAATCATTGCTAGAGTGAGCGCTTAAACACTAAGCAAGCATTAAACCACAAAATATTAAATTAGCAACAACATCCTTCATAAAATAAGCAAAAACATAATATCCGCTACATTGTATGCATGCTACATCATAAATCCTAGATAATGGATTTAGCTTAGCATGTTTATAATAAAATTCAAATACAAAACAATATTATATTCAATGTTCATCTCAAACGCAATAATTAAACTTAAAAGAAAGAAAGAAAATGAAAGCTTATTGATTAGAAAACCCGATTATGTTTCGACCGCCTCAAGCAACTTGCCGCTCTACTTCCTGCCTCATGCTTTTCACCTTCTCTCTCTCTCTCAGACCTTAACCCAAGCTCTAGGAACATTTTAGGATGCCTTGGGACGTTCTTAGTTATTTATATATATTTCTAGAGAAGACTTGCGCACAGAGTTTGAGTTGCGCATGAATTTGCCATGGCAGCCTCCCACATAGTTTGAATAGTATGGCACCTAGGTCCACACGGTTCAAACCATGTGGCACTCTAATTGCTTGGTTTTGCTTTGAAAATTTGAGATTTTGCTGTCCATTTTGCTCCAATTTGTGTTGAATCTTTTTCAATAAATTCTTAACTTCTTGATCATCATTTTAACTCTTTTAAAATCTTCAAAATCATTAAATCAAATGTGATCTTGTTCCTTGAGCTTTAAACTTCTTGAAATAGACACAAATTCTCAAAACAGACGCATGTTGCATCAAAATGAACAAACCAACTTCAACCGACCATAACTTTTGATGTAGAAGGAGTTACGGGAGCTACAACATATCAACAGAAAGTATTTTTCGAGCCCTTTGTAAGATTTAAGATCTCAAATTTGCACGTACTTTTTTGTTTTGCATGAATTAGTAAATTGTGAGTATTTTGGGCTAAGTAAAGCTAAATCAATTAAAATATAATTCAAAAATCTTAAATGCTTGAATTCTTCTCAACTAATATTTAAAATACATAATATAAAAGTGACTCAAGAATTAACAAAATTTTATGTCCCTAAAAGTTGTTATGTCCCTAAAAGTCTATTTCTTGTAGTGTGTGCTGAACATTTAAGTAATAGTGTCCTAATTATCATTGCAAACTGAATTTTTACAACATTAACATATTGTTCTAGGTAATTTATAGATGGATCTACTTATTCTGATGCTAATTGCATATATAACTACATAATTTCACAAATTGCATATTACCCATCATATAATTTCACCAAAATTACATGTGTACCCATGAGCCTACTTTTCCATTAGCCACTGTTAATGTGTGGTTGGATATTTTATAAAATGACAGAAACGACCCTCTTGAAAAACATCATTGAATTGTGACCAAGCTTTGAATCGTTGTCTGTACATCATTGAATCGTGGCCAAGCTTTGAATCACTATCTGAGCTAGAGGGCGATGTAGCCGTGGGGCTAAAATTCTCGGTCATTGCGATGCCGCTTGTGGCTAACATGAGTGCCAAATCGCACAAGATGGCAATAGTATTCAAGACAACTACTACATGTGAAGATTTCTTTTGTGAAGATTTTGGTTGAAGGGAGGAGAGCTTGGAAAGGTTAGGAATTTCCTAAAATTTTGCATTTTTGTGAAATTTCTAATCAAAGTTTGTTATTCATGTTCTTGAATCCATCTCTTTCACTGCCAAGAATTCCAAGATCTTCACCATTGTTGACCCGAGCGGTGTTGAGAAGTCTACCTTGCTTCGTATCATCTTTTGAAAGGGTCAAAGATGTGAAATTAATTCACGATTGGCCATAGGGGTGGAGACTTGGCCGATTTTGGAGGAAGAACAACACCAGTGGGTGGCAAGACAATGATTTGAACGCCACCTTGTCATCATCATCAGCAACAACAATCTAATATGGCTGAGCCAAAGGGTGACCGAAGCGCAGATGGAGTAGCAGACCAAAGCAAGAGATAAGGGCTAACCTCCGAACCTATGGTGGAAAGGAACCTCCAGATACCTGATAGGATTCAAGCACATGAGAGGCTGGACTTATGAGAGGGAGAGAGCTATGAGCTGGCAACAGATGAGCTAATTAATTGTAAGATCTAGGGCCTATCCTTGTAGTATAAAGGAGGAGGTTATTTCATAAGGTACAATTTTTTGACCTTATACTCTATTTCTTATATTCAAGAGACAGAGGAGATGTTCCTCCTTTGAGAGGAACCCTAACAATACATTCATCGGCGCGAATATATGTCATGATGTGAATTTTTATACTTTCGTAGTTCCATTCACATCAATTGGTATTAAAGCCATCGATTCGCTAGACTAGCATGAAAAGGACGAAGAATGCGCAACGCAGTAGGCTTCCATTTCATGGCAGCTGAGCAGCCGACAACGACGGACCTTACGCAACAACAGCAAGCGGCCCAAGTTTGTCAAGCGAGCAAGTAGGCAATGCCAGAGATCTATGCACTCCAAAGCTACAACAGGATGTTTCAAACATAGTCGAGCAGATCAAGAACATCTAAACATGTATGAACCTGCTTCTTGAAACTCAAAATAATAAACATGTTGCATCCAGTAGTGACAATTCTTTATATGAATCAGAATCATCTAGGTCAAGTGAGGAAGGCCACTAGTAGGCAAGACATCCATATCAGAGAGGGAGATAGACGTCTGATAGTTCGAAGGAATCCCGACTGCTAGTGGGTAGGCACCATGGGGGAAAACGATGAGCAAGCGATAAGAGGAGCCACTATTCCAGGCAAGCTGTCACGACCCCATCCTAGGGTTGTTGACCACCCTAATTGGGCGACGAACCCGGATCAGTTATGCTTCAATGAATTTAATTATAATGCTTATAATATATATGAGATATATTAACCGGTGTTTTATTTGAAAGCCCTGGACAGGTACTTGGAATATAATATATTATCTCATATCTATTGAAAACTTCCAGAAATCGGTACTTGTATTATAATATATATATGTATAGCATATTTATATGTTTGTCAAATAAAAGTATAAATGTGTGTGCGTTTTAAATTTCTGGACTTCAAGGATCCATGGACGGTCGGTTTTAGTTAATTAAAAATATACGCACATTCCTAAGTTAATATACGTCCATGAATTTTTGGATCTCATACAAAAATCATTTTTGAGATATGGTTATTTATGGACAAACAAAATATACATATCATATTTTGTGCTAGCAATTATATAATTAATTTATATAATAATGAATTAATTATTTGATATTCTTTGTGTTGACAACTATAAATTGTACGACGTTTTGTTTAACAAATGTTAAATAGGGTATGGTGGAGGATAAATTAATTTATGGTTTATAATAGAGGATGGATTCAAGAGTTTATAATTACATTCCAATAAATTATTTTTATTCTCTAATAAGATTATTGGAATAAGAAGAGTGAGATTTGATATAGTATTTACAGATTAAACTAAAGAGCATATTCAGAATTATGGAGAAATAAATGGAAATAGCAAGTTATGTTATGTAGATTATTTGTGGTTGTTTATTTGACATTTTGACTACTTGTTAGTTATGATGGAAGTTTTTTTTTTTGAATTTATTTAATTAAATTCAGTGAGTTGGTTCACCCAATTAAATGTGGATGACACATTATTTTAGTTGGTAAAATATTTAATTGGGTTAAGATAGTTGTTATGATGCTTAAGCGAGAATGGTGTGTGTAATGCATCATGATTATTACCAAGTGGAACGGAATTGCATATGTGGGACCCCGAGGATATGTGTATTGGTTTTAATTATTTCCTTAGTAGGTCCTATGCATGCTAGAAGGCTACTTTGGAATGTCCCTTTGTGGACAGTGTGGTATTACCTTAATGGGCTGTGATTTGTCCCTTTGTGGACTGTGTGTTGTGCCCAGAAAGGCCGTGAGTTTGCTCCATTGTGAGCAGTGTGGATAACCTTACACATTGGGTCAGTGGTTTGTGCATTTCCTATGGTGCTTTCATGATGTTATACGCCATTATATACGTGGTTTATTTCTTACTTACTGAGTTATTTAACTCATTCCTGAGTAATTTAAATTTCAGGAGAGGCGGGACCATCTGGTCAATAGTGCGGGTTAATGGGCTAAGATGGTGCAGCAGAGACATTTTATTTTTATTTATTTATTTATTTATAATTGTTGGCTTGTAATGAATTAATGGGAATTATTCCTATTAAATCGATGGATAGTTGTGATAAATTTTTGGATATTATTTTATGAAGTATTAATTATTAAATTCATTGAAGCATAACTGATCCGGGTTCGTCGCCCAATTAGGGTGGTCAACAACCCTAGGATGGGGTCGTGACACAAGCCAATTCCTACTAGGGGAATTTAAATTTCCTTGTGTTCTCATCTTAGGACCCCATGTCATGGTTACTATGGACACTGATTTATTTCAAAATCATGGATACACCAGAAGAGTCCAAAGCGAGGATCGCGTTGTACCATATGGAGGGAGATGCGAATATCTAATTTTTACATGGACAAGAAAACACCATATGTGCAGTTCTTGGAGGAGATTCTATAAAAAAAATTGAAGATTCAATTTGGTAGTGCGAATTAGGTGGAGGTTGACGAGTCATTAACCAAAATTTGTCAGCAAGGGTCACTAAACAACTAACCGCGAGGATTTAAGGCCTTATCGAATTGAGCACCTTGGTGGTCCGAAAGGGTCCTAGTTGGGTCCTTCGTAGCGGGGCTAGAAGATGAGCTTGGCTCGAAAGTAAGGATGGTAGGTTTTAGAATACTAGCCAAAGCGATCAAGTGGGGTAAGAAATTTCATAGGGCTACCAAGAGAGGATGGTCGAAGGTGTCCAACTGGACAATGTGAGGGTAGGTGGCAAGGGCCTAGAAGTGGCTCACTAAAATCTGCCCATTCAGAATTAACATGGGAGCAGTTGCAGGAGCACAAGAATAAAGGCCTGTGTTATTCTTGTGATTAGAAGTTTACAACGGGATATGTATGTCCTCGCAAGCAGCTATGTGTACTTCAGCAAGAATGGCCAGATTCTAGCTCTAAAGGAGGGGCCAACAAAGAAGCAAAGTGTAATGGCCACCCGTTTCAAGAAACGATGGGCCATGCAGATTCCCTTTTTTTTAAAGGAAATGGTGGGATTTATAGCAATTAATCCCAGCCGTTTAGCAAATGAATTAGTATAAAATGGGGATACATGAGGTGGGTTCGGCCATTTGAAGGAGAACTTGAGCAGAGACGAGCTGACGAGGGAAGAAGAAGGAGACTTTGAAAGTAAGTTGAGTAGAACAACTTTTTGGTTAATCTCATTGATTTTATAATATATGTAACTTCTTTTGGTATATCTAAACCATTCGCGATATTTCTAGCATGGCTAATTAGTCACCTGAGTATTATTAAAATGTTGGATGTTGAAATTTTACTTATTTCAATGAGAAATATCAAATAAAGAATAGAAAATGTTATATGATAAAATAAACACACTTCTAGGCATAATCAAAGAATTTTGACCGTACAATAACAAGATAATTATATATTTAGCTTGCCTGCAAAATTTTAACGTGAATCAGGCTTATAGATTTTTCGATATAATAATTTTATAAATATTTAAAGTGGTGAATATGTATTTTAAGGATAAAAGACCAGAAAATAATTCCAGGAAAATACAGATGCAAAAATAATAATCCGACCCGTTATAAACATTATTTGAGATATTTTACAGATATATATAATGAATTAGTTCTGTTAAAAATTAGTTTACATAGCTATTGGAAGTGATATTGAATTTTAACCCTTTATTAAACCCTTTATGTCAAATCTGATGATAAAGATGTTATTTTGAGAAATAGATCGTCCAGATTATAACACATGATTTTTTAAGTTATCCCTAAAATTTCAGATCAAATAGACAAAAATATTGAGAGATCTATACCATTTTGGTTGGAGAATAGGACCGTTGAAAATAAATAAATAAATAACTAAATAACTAAGCCTCTAGACTAGTGGGCTAAGCCCATCAAGACAAGTCCAGTGAACCAGAAAGCTCAGAAGCAAGTTTACTAGTCCCAAGCCCACAGAAACTAAACCCAAGTTTTATGAACCAAGTCTAGTTCACACAGCCCGCCAGCTTGATCCACAAGCCCAACTCAACTTCCAGCCCACCAGCAATAGCCACCGGTGGCCAACTCCGGCACCGGCTACCAATCGGCCAGTCAAAAAAAAATTCAAAATAAATATAGAAAAAATTGAAAAATACCCAGAAAATTAAAGTCAATATTTAGAAGCTTAAATGAGTTTAAACATATAATTTTTATAAAAAATGAAATTATTTAAAGGTGTGATGCTATAAAAATAAAAAAATTATGAAAAATTTCAAAAATAGGAAAAAAGATGAGTTTTTAAGTCTACTTAAAAGTACATAAACTTTTACCAAAGCAGGACTTTGAAAATATTATATGAATATTGTGATTTGCTATGAAATTTGATTATTTATTTAAATTGAAATTTTCTTTCAAGTTGGTTTATTCAAATGAGCATTATTATTTCAAAATCATATTAAGTGGTGCATTAGTCACAGTGCATGAGCATGATGCATAATTGCATATTGGGTTTGCTGCCAAAGAGTAAAGTAGTATGGTAGTATTTTGGTAGCGACCTCAAGACTACCAAAGAAAATGAATTAGCTCACGAATGTGTAGCATGGCTGCACGCGAGCACAAGCAGATGACAATACCCACAGTGTGAATACATGATTCAAAATTGACATATGTATTCACATGTATAAAGATATTTAAGTTTTTATTAATTAGAGTTTGTTGTGTATAAAAGACAATAGGGATATGTTTGTTTTTTGAAAAATCAATGTGATTGCAAAATGAATTTTGTAAAAATATTTTTACTTATTGAGCTTTCAGCTCACATGCTTTTATTTTCAGTGGAAACACAGGGATATGATAATAAATTAAAGTCGTCATCAACATGAAAAAAAAGACGAAATTAGCAGAGTAAAGGACAATAAAGTTTAGATTTTTATAGAAATTATCTTATAATGCTTACTTGTTTTGATTATAGACACTGAATATGTATAATAATTTCATATTGAGCAAACTTAAGATGTAATAGTTAAAGTTTTATGATTTTGCATATTGTTATCAATTTTCATCTTGGGAGATTTTATTCTCAGCTTGAACATAGTAAACCTTATTCATCACACCTCAAGGGTGGGGTGTTACACAAAGGAAGAGAATATAATAACCCCAAAACTGTGTAGGATCTCATTGTAGGTACTAGCAGGGGAGGCCACATACTAGTCTTTCAAAGTGGATGAAAACATTAATGAGACCATAAAGGTAATAATGATTGATAGTGGGAGTACCCATAACTTTGTGCATTAGGAGTTGGTGGGGAAGCTGGGGCTAATGACACAACATACGAGGAGGTTTGTAGTGATAAAGGAGACAAGATAGAGTTGGAAGGCTAAGAAATATGCCAGAAGGTGTCAGTTATGATAGAAGGAGGCAAGTATATGGTTAACTTTTTTCCCTTAATGCTAGGAGCAGCAGATGTGGTATTGGGCATGACATGGTTGCATGGGTTGGGGATGATAAATACCCACTGAAAAATAGAACCATGAGCTTCAAATTCAAGGGGGTGAGATACACACTCAAGGCCCTACAACTGTCGAAGATTAAGCTCGCATCAGGCTAGCAGCTTAGCAAGCTACAAGGGGTCGTGTGTCAAATATTTATGCTACAA
The DNA here is from genome assembly GCA_030490835.1 of Annona cherimola. Classification (NCBI taxonomy): domain Eukaryota; kingdom Viridiplantae; phylum Streptophyta; class Magnoliopsida; order Magnoliales; family Annonaceae; genus Annona; species Annona cherimola. The sequence continues at coordinate 23,784,879 of CM059972.1, read as the reverse complement.
GGAGCAAGGGACACATTACAGTTAGCATAGTTATATAAGTAGCTATGGAGAAATCATTGAAAAGTAACATAATTATATAAGAAAATGTGAAGAAATAATTAAAAATAATATAATTGTGGAGAGCGAAAAATTTTAAATTCGAGCAATACACTCAAGAATGATCAAATCATGGAGAAATCATGATAGATTGGCACCACTAATACTTTGATTTGATCCATTATACACATAATAATGCAATGACAACATCTCCTATTCTTTTAAGCTTTCGTAAAAAAAAATGTAGAGTAATTTTTAAGTGTACCCAAACAATTTTATTATAATTGCAAATACACTCTTATATTTTCAAAAACTACGAATAACCTCACATAGTTTGATTATAATTGCAAATATATTTACGTCATCCTAGCTCTGTCAATGCATTATCACCATGTGGGTATATTTTCAATTTTAAAAACTAAATGTGTATATTTAATTTTGCAAATATACCAAATAGGTTGCATATATTCGCAACGCTACCTGCTTCATGATGACTTAATGATGAAGTCATGATGAAGATGGTATAATTGCAATTATAGTCAAATTATGTGGAGTTATTTATAATTTTTAAGATTTTGTGGGTACATTTGCAATTAGGAAAAACTTTCTCGTACACAAATTTCACCCGTAATTCTACTTATACCCATAAACTTTCAAAAATAACTCTTAACCCACGAATTTTTATCCTAATTCTATACTCATGTCATTAGGGATTCGTTAAAGGGGTCATTAACCTCTTGTAAAATAATGAATATGTTATCCCTAATTATGATTTTTATAGCTAAATTTTAGATTATAATGAAATTTTGGCAATTCTATAATTATAAAATGTTATGTTATTTGAATATGAATATTTAATTTTGAGCAAAACAACTTCAAATAATATTAAAGCTTGCATATTTGCTATTTTACGGGGGAGTTAATGACCCATTTAATGGATACTTAATAGCATGAATATATGTGAAATTATGATGAAAATTCATGAGTATAAGAAATATTTTTAAAATTTCAGTAAATATAAGTGGAATTATGGATAAAATTTGTAGATATATGTGAAATTTTCCCTTACAATTATGATCAAACTATGAGAGTATATTTACAAAGAGGAATGATCCTCTTAGCCCGAACTAAGTAAATGTCTCACTTAGCTAACCTAAAAAATCCTATTTATTTATTTATTATGTAAATACATTTCAGAAAAGCTACCCATTTATTTATTTCTTATGTAACCCCGTTACGCATTCTTGCCCATTACTTGAAACCTTTATTGGTGTACGATAGAAAGATTGCCAAAAAAAATTACAATATACAGGGCTCCGTTTCTATATAACTTTTTCAAAATTTAATATTTTGATCTTTAATGAAAAATTTAATTCATTCATTATATTCAACATCATTTGCTTATTTAGGAGATCAAGTTTCATCTCAATTAAATCTATTTATGGGTCACATTTGTTGGAAAATGTATATATTCTTGTGTAAATTATAAAAAATACTAAAATATTAATTTTAAAGTAGTATTTTCAACATCTAAACCGTCCAAAATATCATTTTTATGTGAATAAATGATTCTATTAAGTATTATTACATTCTAATATATATATAAATCGATCTAAGCATTTTTCATCATTTACACATGAATATATATATATATACATATATTTGAACAAGTGTGGCCCATAAACATACTTGATTGGAATAAAACTTGGTCTTCTAGATAAACAAATAATATTAAATATAATAAATTGATTAAATTTTCTCTTAACAATCAAAATTTTAGATTTTAAAAGAGTTAAATAGATCTATTTTTATATAGCTCGGTTAACGGGACCGATATAGGGCTCCGATTTTGGACTGGTCTAAAATGGTAATATCTTAGACCCGTCGAGATCATCATTTTGCTGTTGTTCATTCTAAGCTGCCCATTTATTTAATTGTTATGTAAGCCCATTACGCATTTCTAGCCCATTAGTTGAAACCTTTTTTCTAATTTGCCATACGATAAAAAGATTGAGCAGGCAATGATATAGAATTGCCTCAACGCACACAACGTGTCCGCCTTCTCACCGTTTTCATCTGCATGATGAGATAGCTGTGGAGTCTTCAACTAGTTTTCAGGTTTCAAAATCTCAGGCACTCAGAAGATGATGTCCTAGAGAACAGAACAAAAGGTGAAATCTCAACATATCCAAACACCCGAATTCAAATCTAAATTAAGTCACAAATGCTCACATGGACGAACTACCAATTTGACTCATTTACAAAAAGCATTAATTCTCGTTTTACTTGTTTCGTTCCATCATTTTCATCTCATGTAGGATAGTGAAAGGTGTGGCCTTGTGATAAAAAAAGAAAAAAAAAAAGTATCACGGAGGAGTTATATTTGGTCGTCATCATCATTAATACTCTACTACACTAAGTCTGTCTAACACCTCTAATTCGGGATGTTAATGTTCATGGTCAACTTATCAACACCTCAGTTATTTTTCTCTCTAAGTCTTCCTCTCGTCACCTAATTTTTATCTTCCATTGTTGCCTTAATTTCATTTTCCTGTTGCTGCTTTATTTCCATTTCTCCTACACCGAAAATACTCTATCGTCTCTCCCTGTGAGGTCATTATCTACTAGAATCTATGCTTTCAAATTATCTACTATACAACCCGTTAACAACTCATCAGCCAGTTTATTAAATGGGGTATAAATGGGTTAGAGTTAAGGTTTTTTTAAATTGGTTGTAAATGAGTTAAAGTTGAGATTTTTTTTAAATGGTTTGATAAACATATTAAAGTTAAGATATTTTAAATGGATTACGATTAAGATTAGGCTCCAACCCTTCCAATCCGATCCGTTAACACTCCTACCTCTAATCCTCTTAAGGAGAAATATTAATCCTCTCAACATTTTTTTGCTCATTATTCTATAAGTACTTTTCTGCTCGCATCTTGGATGAAGCGTAATCTCACATTTCTCGAAATTGTTTTCTCATTTTCAAAAAATAACAACTTACTAATATAATTTTTTTAAAAAAAAATCTACTTTTTCTACTTTCAATATAACTTTTCCCACTTTCAATATAACTCACTTATTCCCAGTACATAAACAACACTTTTTTTCATATTGTTTCGCATCATCCTTTAAATAAGCCCAACATAATAGCCCAGACAATGAATCATAAATCCTTAGTGTAATATTAAATTTTTTTTAAACACATTAATTCATCTAGGCGTAACTGCTGTTGTCATCATGGTCCGTTGATCACTTTTTTGCAACCACAGAAAAAGACGCATGCCCTAGCTTCCAATCACAAAAGATATAGTTTGGATTAAAAATGTATAAAGCTCACACAATAATGAAATAAGGATTCAACCAATCACTTCTTTATTGTGATCATTTTATAGGGTATGCAGAATCATATATATGCTATGATGAAGCTCCCACTCACTTTTTCGCGTTGTAGTACTATTCAAATGTAAATCAAGTTACTACCGGGAACTGTGGCGTCTCTGCTGACCCAACCCATTTTTAACAAAGTAAAACCAAAATTTTTTTATCAATAGAATCGGGATGGGTTGACTAAGCATCGACCTGAAGAATCGTGACCGCTCCTCATGTATTCATTTATTAAAAATTATAAGAATATTTTCAAATATTATTCTTATTTTTTTTCAAAATCTTCATATTATTTATGATTAACTATATCAATAATATAAGAGTCAATAAGAAATATTTGAATATATATATATATATATAACTTTCATGTATAATTGAAATTTTCCTAATGTTTGAGAGGCACTCCTATAAAATGTTATATTTTAGGAAATTATTTTTTAAATGCTAAAATCCATTCTAAATAGGATAAAACTATGTTAATAAAGTCACACACTATATTTACACATGTTTTGTTTTAGTAATGATTTTTGATTCTATTAATTAGTAAAATCTTAAAGCATACAATATTTGAATTTAGTACAGGTGTACTTATATATTTATTATATGTATAAATTCTTAAAACTATCCTATTGAACTCACATTTTTTAAAAAGAGCCCAATTATATATACGGTCCCGCTTCTATATAACAAAGTTACATAAAAGCAGACCCAGACTTTGATCTTTAATAAAAAATTCAATCTATTCATTATATTTAACATCATTCGTTTATCTAGGAGATCAAGTTTCATCCCAATAAAGTATGTTTATAGGTCACATTTGTCCAAAATATATATGTATATATATATATTCACGTGTAAATTATAAAAAACGCTTAGATTTATTTACACATTTATATTAGAATGTAGTCATACTTTATATAATCATTTATGCACATAGAAATGATATTTTGAAGAGTTTAGATGTCGAAAATACTACTTCAAAATTGATATTTTAGCATTTTTCATAATTTACACATGAATATATACATTTTTTAACAAATGTGGACCATAAACATACTTGATTGGGATGAAACTTGATCTCCTAGATAAACAAATGATGTTAAATATAATGAATGAATTAAATTTTTCATCAAAGATCAAAATCTTAGATTATAAAGATTTTTAGATTTTAAAGATGTTACATAGATCCGCTTTTATATAACTCAGTTACATAGAAACAGGGCCTATATATATCATATCTTTTAGACTAAGATACATTCATATGTTTTTTATTTTTCATCATAAACATGTTTTACCATGTGTATTTAATTCATATACCAAGTTTTGTCAATCTGCATTATTTTTAATTTTTTAAAAATTAATCAATTTTGAGGTCATTCAAGTCATTTTTCACCCCTTAAAAAAGTCAATTTAAAAAAAAATTAAAAATAAATATATAAAAGTATTGTAAAATGGCAAAACTTTGCATATGAATTAAATATATTTTAGAAACATGTTTATGAAAAAAATTAAAAATTATAACTAACTGTGAAATAAATGAATAATATATTTTAACTTAAAATACCTTATCATATGTAATCAGGCTCTTTTTTAAAAAGGTGAGGATTAACCCGATTTTGTCCACACCCACTATATAAATAGGATCAAGACAATTTTCAAAAAGTAAGACAAAAGATTAGACAAATCCTGACCTGGTAACCCGCCCCGATTCCTGCGGGCCTACAGCTTTCGATTTCATATTCAACAAATGAATTTCGCATTCGACTTTATGCATGAAAAATTAGAGATGGGTCTTCCTCAGGTCTGATCAATGCTTTGATCTCATCTACGAACGCAACGTATTATGAATATAATTACATTCATGATCGTTATCTAAACGAAAGGAGATCACTACTATATTGTACCCCTCTTACCCACTATTCTGGGTCAAGGCAGTCACCTTCTCGACAAACTTAAAGATACTACAGTTTGGTCGTTACCTGAACAGGATAGGTTCTAGAGGCTCGTATTTCTGCATCCTTTAGTGCAAAGGAGATAAGAAAGCCTAGCGGATGAATCATGACCGTAAGATATTTTTAAAAAAAAAAACAAAACAAAACAAAACACGCACACAGACTTTTAATATCAATTACGCAACTGAAAAATAAAATTTTATCTCATTAATACATAATGCTTCGCCGCAACTGATGAGTCTAATGCATGAATAGATCACCATTGTATTTCCATCAATTATAACTTCGAGATAAGAGTCACGAGACACATCTGGTTCAAACTGATTATGGATTTCATTAGTAGTCATTAAGTCAAAGCCCATCTATGCCATGTCTAGGAAATGCCATCAAGAGGAAGTGATTGGGCGGTTCGAATTATCAGAAACAACTCCAATGAGGCAGGCCTCGCCACAACTTCAACCAAAACCAACATAGCCATTTCCCTTCCTAGTTTCTCACTTCATTACATTTTGGTCAAGGCAACTCTCGCCCTACTACAGCTTATACAGAAAATTTGTGATAATAACCAAAATTGGAGAACTAATTCTCTAGTTCCAAACCAAATTAAACACTGCTAGTTCGATTAGAATTTAAATCACATAAACAAAAGCCAATCTTTCTGTTCTATGTAATGATACAATCTTGTGGTTTGAGGAAGCAAAGGGTCGGGCAGACCCACTTGAGGTTCTCAAAGATAAGCAAGACCCTTCTAGATCTGCTTTTACAATACAGGTAAAGTGAGAATAAAGAGGGAGAGAAAAAAGAACAAAAGAACCAACTGTATCTTGGTGGCAAAGACAGGAAAGTACGGCGCTAGATTCTACACCAATATGACAGTATTCATGGTGGACAGTGACTCACAAAGTTACATGGGTCCAATACTCATCATAGTCCAAGGAAGGCACACTGCTTTCTTGCATGCTCAGGGATAAGCTTGACCAAAATCTCCATTGGAACATTCTTCAGTTCTGAAAATCAGTACAGTAAGCCATGGCAATGAGCAGTTAGTAATTTTACCGCAGGGCATTGAGAATGGAAAACAAAATGAACGCTTGAAATATTCATACCATGAGGTTTGAAGTTGAAGAGTGGCGGCAGAAAGCGTCCATTAGGTAGACGCGTATTCGGATCGCGGAGTTCATCAAAGAATGGATGAATCAATGCCTCCAGCTGTATTAAAGCGAACATCAGATATAAACGGAATCATCGAGTGGGTCTAAGCAAACATTACTAATAAAGGTTTATTTGATACTTACTGCAGTGCAACGCAGGTTCGGAGAATATTGAAGAAGTCTAGACACAAGATCTACTGCCTCTGGCGGCATTCGCTTGTGGAATATCTGGTGTGCAATGCAAAAGAAAGGCGTCAATCACATTTCACATGCATGCAAGCACAAGGTGCACGAAGAGCAATTTCAACCAATACCTTGTGCCACGGGTGAGCTTTGATTTGTGGGAACTTGAACTCTGTATAGTTAGGATTCATGCATTTTATTTCCTCCCTTGTAGGGGTACCTAAAACCTGAAGCAGTGACAAATGAGACCAAAGCTGTCAGTTCATGATAGATATTGAATTATACTCACATTGTTAGAGACAATATAATCCCCTCACCTTGATGATTTCAACAAGTTGATCAACACCACTCTCACCAGGAAAGAGAGGCTGCAAAAGATTGAACAGAATCATTCATCTGCAAGTGATATTTATTTTTTTTTATGTTTCTAACCAGCTATGGGACTGAAGTTGTAGTTGACTAATAAGCATACCTGTCCAAGCATAAGCTCAGCAAGAACACAGCCAGCAGACCAGATGTCAATGGCTGTGGTGTATTCAGTTGCCCCAAATATCAGCTCAGGTGCTCTGTAATACCTAGAGCAGATGTATGATATATTTGGCTCCCCTTTAACCTATAAACAAGCAAAAACAAATCATTTATTTGCAAAGCAGGCAGACTCTGATATCAAAACATGGCTCGCAGTAACTAAAACTAAATAAAGCAACACATATCAAATGACCAAAATGCCAATAGTAATTCCCACCAAGTGATGAACCCTAAATCAGGTAGGAGAACAGATTCTGATTTATGGACAACTGGATTAATTTTAAGTTTCCATGAATTTCCACAATTATAATAGCTTGATCACCAAATAAACATATTATGGTAAACACGATGGGACATGCAATTGGACATTTTGGTCTCAATTAGTTGCACATTTTAGTTAGTAGTTTCTAAGTGCCCAAGCCTCATCCATCAAACCAAAGACAGCTTTCATATTCTGGAAGCATACCAAGACTTTTGCACTGCCAAAGTCGCATAGTTTCAGTTGGTGAGTATGAGGGTTGACCTGTCGTAGGAAGCCTATCACATTAGTAACTTTCAATAAAATGATATAAACAAATTGTTATTAATAGCTGCATGTACATATGCAGCTTTTCCTGAAACTCATAAACAAATAACAAAGCAGAAAAATGTACTTGTACACATACCAAAAGATTCTGAGGCTTGATATCTCTATGACACACTCCAATACTGCCATGGATGTAAGCTAATGCTCTACATATCTGCAAAAATCGACATAAAATAAGAATGCAGACAACAGTGTCCCATGTTTTATCCTCGTATAAGCACAAAATACAACAAAAGCGGAATCATAAACAACAGATACAAATTACAAAATTTCCAGTTTTGAAGCAAAATTATTGACTTGGAACCAAAAGATTGCTGGATATACAGAAAAATATCCAGTAAAATCTTATGGGAAATAAACATATGGCACAAACAGTAACAATCTATTAAACTCAACTAATAGCCCAGATGAACAACCTAATGCAAGAAAGGAGTCCGCAAACACATCAAAGTATTTGGCAATCAGCCAACAATTCTTAACCATAGCACACCTAAAAATGAATTTTTTTCTCCTGACTCAGGATTTCCAGAAAGAATGACTCACTGGTGAAAGTAGGACAACCATTATGTTAAAAGTTTAGGACTTTGGTCACGATTCACAGACCAAATCAAGATAGGATGGACAAGTGAAGAAAGAGAACCAGCCAGATACATTGACCAAGGACCTCAAGGTCAAGGTCATGATCAATCAAGAGAGCCATAAACATAAATTATGTGCTTCCACCTTCCTCTATAAAACTTATCTTGGTTAAGAAAAGTCAATACAAGCACATGGATCTGATAAAAGAATGAATACATTGAAAATAATATTTAAAGCCCAAGAAAGAGCAGTCATCAGGTAAAAAACACACATACCTGATACATATAAAGTTTGACGTAAATCAGAGGCATCCGTTGATTCATCTTGTTGTAGTGTTTGATTACACGATGAACAGTCTCCGGTACATATTCAAGCACCAAATTAAGATAAAGTTCATCCTTTTCTGTTGTTGAAAAGAAACAGTGTTTCAGAGAGACAACGTTTGGATGATCCAAAAGGCGCATTGTCTGCAGCTCACGGTTCTTGTACCGCTTGTCCTGGAGAACCTTTTTTATTGCAACTGTTTCACCAGTCTCCAAGCACTTAGCCTGCATGACCATGATAAATACACTTGTCAAAACTAATGACCAAGAACAGGATGGTACGATACATCCTGCCTGCCTGATGAAAAACCCAACAGCACACAGCAAATGGATAATGATGGGGAATGTATAAATGAGAAACGTGCAACTTAAAAAATCATTTTTGATCAATATGTTGAAACAATACCTGAAAAACTACCCCAAATGATCCATGCCCAACAACTCTTTCAGCCATGTAGCTAATAGTCTGCCAATTAAATAGATAACTCTTTCAAACATCAGTTATCACAAGTAAGAAGAACATATCTAATAAAAGAATTCAAATCAATCAACTGGAGACAAAAATCTTTGCTAGTTTAAAAAGCTCAATGAATATGCCCATAAACACAAGAGTGTCAACATTGGTTTCCAACTTAAATTACCTGCTTTGGTTGGCCATTTCGACCGCCAATGGTCGTAACAATTATATGACCTGTTTCTGTACCATTGCCATCCACAATAGTTGCTTCGACTTCCTGTAAAGGAAACAACAAATGCTCAAGAAACAGGCTATGACAACAGTTGATGGGACATGTCTGAAAGACTAATAATAAGCCCACCGGCATCTACCTTGTCATCCCTTATCTTCATATCGTTCATTTCCTCAGGCAGTTTATCCACAGCATGAGCATTTCCGCGGGTGTCTCTCGCACCAGATGAAGGAACCACACTAACCGAAGCCATCGCTACAAAAGAGATCGCTTTAGATGTACTTCCAATACTAACCTAATCACTTTCTCCTGTAAATAAATGAACAGGCACGCGTAAGAATAGACCTGAGTAAGTGACAGAAATAACACTCAAGAACCAAGAACGAGAATCAACATTCAGAAGCGAATGATCTTGAGGCTACTGCTAGAATGAGTTTCGTTAACAGGAAATAGTTTTTCATGCACAGAAACAAACAACAGCACAACGGCCAAAGGCGGCAATAGTTTTTCATGAAAGTTACGCATTTCAAGGCTTAACTCATCAAACAGGAAAGTTGCACTGTTATATTCTGGAAAGGAATCCAGTGAATATGTTCAATCATATAGGTTAAAAAACATGCAAAACGACCACCCAGCTCAAATCAATCATCAAAAAATAGGCTACACCTTAAATAAAGGTAAGCCACAAATAACCAGACAAGCTGGAGAGATCATGACAGCTCGCATAGAAATCAAAACAACAGCAACAGCTAGTGAACCTACTTTCAAAAGAGGATTTGTGTCCAAAGCTCTACACTCCTAAAAATCGTTCATGAATCACCGTCCGAACAATCATTCCGAAGTAATATGAAGCCAGATCTCAACAGGCAACGTAATTGAGGATGGCTTACAAGCGATAACACTGACCAAAATAATGATTTTTTTTCTTGGTAATGGATAGGGAAATTTTCCTCCTCTTGGGACCATTTGATTAGTGGAAAAAATAAATTGAAAGAAAAATCACGTTCAAATGAACAAAATAACTTCTTTCCACTCAATTTCCCAAAAATAATCGACGAAAGAGCGCTTACTCCCAGGAAAACAAAAGAAAGACGACCTTCAAAATAAGAAAAGAACTTGTTATGATCATGAAATCACAGTTCTACTGAATTAATTACCAAAAGAATAGAGAAAAATAATATATAGTAAAAAAATACCCATACCACAGCCATGTCCTAAAAACGACAACAGAAATTCCCAAAAATAGAACCGAGAGGACTGAAAATCCTAAAACCCTTGCCAAAGCCTATCGACACTGAATAAAGTAGAAACAAGTACATAGATTTCTCGTGAACCAAAATCGTTTCTTTGCAAGAAAAAAATCGAAACAGCACAAAACGCTTTGCACCTGGGAGATCTAAATATTTATTTAAAAACACCGAATCAATCAAAAACACGATAGTAAATAAACAACTGACTCGAGCAGCTGGAAATAGCAGAAACAGCATGGCAATCAAACGAAATCGATTGCCCGAGTCGCGGAACAAGATTGTGTTCTTTCCATTCATAACCGCCATTTCCACGTAGGAAGAAATGCACTATCACCTGTCAAAGAAGGGAAAACGCGAGAAATGTTTTTAAACGGCATACATAATTTTCCGACAAAAAAAACCCAGTTTTTTCGCAGATTTGTGGATTGCGGCACTCAAAACCAGCCCTTATTGGACTACTAGAAAGCGATACCCGATCCAAAGGCCGAAAACCCAGTAATCAGCATAAAAACACCAAAATTGACCCCAAAAAATGCTGGAAATTGCATTTTTCAGAAGAGAACGATGCGCGGCGAGAAATGTACCGATCGAAGAGCGATTCCTCCGATTCAACACATGACGACCTGCAAATCGACGAAAATTCCAGCAGCATGATAGGTCAGAGATCGTTTTGAGAAAGAGAGATGAGACCGATGGCCGTCTGCTTCGTCGTCGCTGTACCCTGCCTTTTTTTCCCCTTTCTTCTTTGTAGTATTTTGAGACGCAGCTTTTTCTTCTCTTCCTTTAGGAGTTGGTATTGATGACAGTCAAAGCCCCAGCCCTAGTGAGGCCATTTTATTTTCTGACAGATCTTTTCATACTCTGGCGCACTCCCACCATTCATACGCCCCTGCTTGAATCTGCTCATTTATGAAACAAATAATGCAAGGTGGAACTGTCCACACCGCACCCAACATCATAAAACTGAAAAATATTTTTAATTTCTCACCTGTGTCAGATTCGCATGAATTTATTAGACAGTTTGGATTTCTGTCTGCATGCAAGAGGCTAATAAACGGACGTCGCGATGCTTCGAAGGCTTAATCAAGTTTGGATTAATTCGTGTGCATGTCTAGGCTGTTTATGGGATTATGCGGTGTCTGAGCATGGAGCAGGATATGCAGACAGAGTAGCATGTAAGTCCTCTTTTATTTTATCTCTCGCAAGACACTCTTTTTTGACCGTTCAACCATCCTCCCTTTCGAGTTTCTTCTCTCCCCTCCTTTACTAAAAAAAAAAAAAAAAAAAAAAACCTGTTGGGAATTTGCAAGTGATTTGCGGAGTGGGGGAATCGCACATGGGAGTCGCATTTGGTTGATGGGAAAGCAATCACCAAAGAGCATTACATTGCAGTAAGAGCAAAAATACATTTATAAATTATCATTTTCTAATTTAATTTTAAATATCAGTATCTTTCTATACCATCTTCCGTTAGAAATCTAGAATATATTCGTCAAGTTGTTAACAAGAGAATGAAATTTTAATATTTATTTCATTTTATGGAATAAATTTTGTTTTATTTATTTTGATTGGTTCGGATGTCTGAAAATGACAATGGTAAGAAGCGAACCGTGCTTCAGCTGATTGTATCAACGCCCCGCGATTCTCCCATAAGGAAACAGATCTCAAGGAGACTCGCCGGGAAGCTAATCACCATGGAATTCGCAAGATCTCATGAATCCATGATAATTTGTCGATCTTACACGAGATCTGAACCATCTATTGTACTATACAATTGTATTTATGGATTTATTAAAATTAGTCTTGGTCTGGATGGTTTTAAGTGAGAAGTCCGATGAGATCAAAATGATCAACGGATTCAAGTGTACTTAGAAAGATATTGAGATAGACAACAGCAGATCAACGGCCGTTTTCTCCTATTTAAATGGATGTAGATAATAAAATGGGAGTCCAGTTGACACGTGGACGGTGGATACAGCCAGGAACTGCAATCGGCCCCACCTCGAATCGCGCAAACATTGGGAGATTTGCGTAAAGTTCCTTAAGTTTCTGAAATTTGCACGTTTTTAACTCTTTATGTTTCATATTTGCCGTTGATGTTTTGAAGTTTTCTCATTCACTAACGTAGAAGGCTAATGGTATTAATTTTTAACTTGAAATAATTAAAATGCCTTTTTCATATTTTGATATATTATTTAAATTTTGAAATATTTTTACAACAAACAATTCATAAAAAGCGAACTAAAAAATACAACAAAAATAAAGGGTATTGGATATTGAATGAAATAAAATAAAAGGTATTTTGTTCGTTTTACGTAAAAGAAATTTAATAATGTTAAAGTTACATGCTCCAGAGGAACCGCAACTATACATTTTCCAATTTTCAAATTATCTCATGCAGGTGTAAAACTTGGGGTGTGTTTTGGATGAGTGGAATGAGAAAGGGAGAGCGTAAATGCAAAAGTCAACATTCAATCATCCTTTTTTCTATTTTTTCCTTTTATTTCTATCATTTTTATATATTTTTAATTATTTTTCCATATATTTACATATAATTACACTCTACTTTTTTTTGTTTATATTTGACTCTTGTTATATCTATTTCATTCAGATTCTTTATTCTTCAAGGTGCGTTTGAAAAGTTATAAAACATTTGGGAATGGATAAGGGTATGTTTGGTTGGAGGTAAAACTTTTGATAAAAAGTTTTGGGGGTAGAAGTTGTCAAATTGATAGAAAATGATGTGATATAATAAGGGTAATGATGAGGAGTAAAGAGAATAAAGTTAAAATACATAGGTTAGTTGTATGGGTAGTTGTGTAGAAATATTGAAAAGTATGGTAGTTTATATAGAAAAATGTGAAAAAATAATTAAAAAATAGAGTAGTTATGAAAAGTGAAAAGTTTTGGGTTGAAAAGTTTTAGTTGATATATTTTGGCCCAAAACAAACACACCCTAAAACTTTTGATGAAAAGTTTTTTAGAGTAAAAGTTGTCAAATGATGTGATAGAATAGGAGTAATGATGAGGAGTAAAGATGATCAAGTTAAAATAGATAGATTAATTGTATGGGTAGTTGTGTAGAAATGATTGAAAAGTAGAGTAGTTGTATGGGAAAATGTGAAAAAATGATTAAAAAAATATGATAATTATAGAGAGTGAAAAGTTTTAGATTGAAAAATTTTAAGTTTACATTTTTTCCTCATTGCCAAACACACCCTTGATAAAAAAAATTTAGTAAAATTTTATAAATTACGAGAAAATAATGTGATATAACATGAGCAATGCTAAAGAGTAAAAAAAATAAAATTAAAATAAATGAATTAAATGTGTGGATAATTGTAGAGAAATGATTGAAAAGTAAGAAATTTATATGCAATGAAGTGAAAAAAATAATTAAAAAATAAAATAATTTTGCAAAGCGAAAAGTTTTAATGAAAAAAGTGTAGACTTGAATAAATACCCTCATTCTTCTCAAAACAAACACACCATTGATAGCTAAAATTATAAAATCTCATAAAATTGAAGTACCGACGTGCAAATCCCCCGCGAATATCCGTAGAGCTACAGCCCTACAGTATAAATATTCCTTGGCCGCGCGAATATTCGACCACGCGCCTTTTGGCCGCACATGGCGACCGGTTCTGATGATGTCTGCAGTCATATTTTCGTGCTCTGGAAGCGGGATAGACCATACGCGGCCCGTTTAAACTTCGAAACTGCGACGAAATTTCGTCGACAGCTGCTTCGATTTATGAGAATTTTGGACGAATCGTTGAGGTTTCTGACCGCGAGGTTTCCTTGACCATTTTTGAACTGGCGGAAATAAATAAATAATGAATGGCCGGCTTTCAAAAAGTAAAAACAAAAGGGCCACCAGTAAACATCCACTTTTACGATCCGACTCATACAGTTTGTGTTGAATCATCAAATGCACTTGGATGAGAATGAGTTTTTGTAAAGCGCGAAATAAAAGATTATATTAGGAATTTTTTTTTAAAAAAAAAAAGTATTCCCATTCATTGAAAAATTCTCATTTCCGACCGTATATAACAGCCATGGTTTTTTATTTTCAATATCATTATGATCGTTTCTAATATAATTTATCATTTTTTATATAATTTATTATTATTTTAATATAAAACTATCAATCGTACAAATCTCACACATTGTATCTTTGGGTGATGCAGACCATTGCCTATAGTGAGAAACCATAAATCACCAGAGTATCAATCCACGAGATCCGTGTATCAATGCGAATGGGCACCAGCAGCTCCACAGGCCACCCTGTACTTTCGCATTCCGAGTGACGCGAACTTCACAATTCCTTCACATTGTTAAATATGGCTATTATTAAAAAAAAAAAATCAGTAAAAATATTTATCACGTTGCTCCTGTGCTAAATTAAAATCTAGTGAAAATAATTTTGCTGGTTCCGAAATATGTGCCCGGGTGATGTATCAATTACAATTGTTCTTTGAATATGAAGAGGATAATCTTAAAGTATGAGATCGTCTGTGAATAAATAAATAAGAAACAGACTAATGTCCTGATAAAAAAATGTAAGTAACTATAAAAAAAATAAAATTATTAGGAGAGATATTTCATGTCAATATTAAAAAAATTCTCTCCACTCTTCGCAATTAAGTAAGAAAATTTTATCATAACAAATAGATGATATGAAACAAAGTAGTGAATATGTAATATTCATAAAAAATTATATTACTAATAAACATTAGGACAAATTCTATATGAGCTAATTAAACCTTTAATTTCACTTATATTCACAAACTTCAAAAATTTCTCACGTGTTCATATATTTTATCTAAAATTTTATTTATACTTATGTTGTTCATTTGTCAAGTTAAATATTTTAAAATGATCCATTCAAAAAAAAATTAAATGATAACAATACCCTTGTCTTCCCATTAATGATACTTCCCATCAATGGAACAATGGCTGCCTATTAAGGTTTACAAATGTTGGGTGAAGATGAAGAGTAGCCATGGTAACATTCACATGATAGAAAAATTGCTCTTCAGCACCGTGTGCATGCCTATCCATTAGAAACAGGGATGGTGGCTTAATGGAAATTGTGCAATTTAGTATTGGCTTGCTATTTCGGAAGGAGACAACGGCTATAATTAGGATTTTGATTTGCCTGCAAAAATTAGGAAAGTAGGACAAAAATCTTCACGAATACAAATTGGGATAGTTGTTGTGATTGAAAATACAACTACTGCAGATGGGATTGCCTTACTATCGCAGATATTGTCTGCTTTGGGCCTCGCCCGCACGATTTTGTTCTTCTGTGTTCACGATCCCGTCCTTCCCCAAAAGGCGTCTCGATAGTGTAACTTCAGCGGCCTCCACTTATAGCTCAGGCTCCCTCCCTCTTTCTAACCGATGTGGGATATTACATTCCTTCCCCTCGGGGCTCCAGCGCCTTCACTGGACACACCAGTAGGACATCGGGAGTCGACTTTGATACCATTATGTAACGCCCCGGCCCTTACTGTCGCAGGTATTGTCCGTTTTAGGCCTTTGAAGCATAACTGATCCGGATTCGTCGCCCAATTAGGGTGGTCAACAACCCAAGGATTGGGTCATGACAACTAAGATTTCAGCAATTACAAACATTGGCAAATTTGACTATCATCACAAAAACTAATGAAAGACAGGAATGACATAGTTTAATTTGTGCGGCTAGTGATTTAGTAGTAACAACATACAAGTTTCCAATGACGAGCGGCTGCATGCGGATGAGAGCAGCATGGAGATTGGTGGCAAATTGAGGATTATTAGAGAAGAACTAGAGTGATGTGACGGAGCAGCTCAAGCACAAAATGACGGCAGATTCGATAGCAAAGAGCAACGCAGTGTTGATTCAACAGCATTGCGTCCAGTTTGTCTTCGTTCTAAGCAAGGGATCTAGTTCCTGCTCTCTTTCATTCGCCCAACAAAATTCAGTAATTAAAGTCCTTAAATACCTTAAATCTATTAACAAAGGTAGTCGTTAATCCAACTTATTACCAGCACATCTTCATCTTTTATTTGGCAATAACAAACTAGGCATCTTCAACAAAATTTCGATAGCCATGAGAGTCGATATTATAAGTTTGTAACCCACCTAGATATCTTCATCATCAAATGCTAACTACTCAAATTACCTTCAATTACGACAGTGATGTCAAACACTCAATTGTAGCAAACGACACATGCAAGCTGCATGACCCCTCCACCTGTTGGTTTTAAATTCAACAACTTCTTCCATCAATTTTCAATGGCAGAAATAGATAAGGTGATACAAAAATCTAATCAGGCCATGTCCAATAGCTCTGGCATTTCTCAAATTTACCAGATTTGGCCTCTACCTCAATTGTGCTCACCACCGCCAAAATCCATCTCCTTCACTGCTAATGGGCTACATCTTCCTCATAAAAATTCATCTCATCACTAGTTTAGCTAGTTGTTGGTAAAATCAAAAACCCACTTCTATGACGAAGAAGAAGGTATGGATTGGGAAATTTGGGGACAAACTATGAGAGGGCATTTGTGTCATTTGATACATGAGATAACAATATACCTAGCAGATCCTTAACCGCATAGGTATGAATGAATTTTTTGGCAAAACACTTGGGGAGGAGAATTTTAAAAAAATTATGGGTATAATGAAATTAATGGTAAAATTGTGAGTATTCGTGGAATTTGCTCTAAATATTGGCTTGAAAACAATGAAAATTTCTTATTACAATAGTTTTCTATTGTACGCCAAGCAGACATGAGAGAAACACCACATTTTTCCTTATAAATGCATCATGATTATTAACATACATTTTTCTTATCGACCTAGCATGCTTATTAACATTTAAGCTATCAAATATGATGGTAACCGGTGATAACAAATTTCAAGCAGTGCCACTCATGGTAAAAAAAAAAAAAAAAATCAATTTCAGCCATCAATTATTAGCAACAAAGCATCATTGCTTGCTATAAAAATCACCTTCATTAGATGCAATAAACATAATGTTCCATATAATATTTAACATCAACAAATTTTATTATTTGCGTCAAATAGTCATATTGAGGGGAATTTAGCACATAAGCCAGTAAAGCCACAAAGTATTTCCAATCAAATAAAATATTTATTTGCAAGTAAGCATATGTAAAAATATTTTCAAGTGGATGACTTTTTTAGCAACAAATTTCAATTTTTTAATGAAAAATTAATTGTAAAAAATGAAATTTATTATTGTGTATTTATTCTATTGTGGGAATTTTTTGACTTCTTAATTAGTTAAATAAGGTTCCACCTATATGAAATTTCATCCATTTTTTTCTCATTGTTAACTGGTTAGAAATCTGCACCATCCATCAGAGCTAATTGAATCGAATAAAAACATCATCATTTAGATGCTAAATATTAATTTTTAAATTATATTTTCAACATCTAAATCATTTAAAATATCATTATGATGTGGATAAATAATTTTATAATTTACATTTGAATATGTATTTTTAAATAAATGTTGGATATGCACATCTTTGATTAAGGTGAAATTTGATTTCCTTGCAAAACAAAGGATATTAAGAGATGATATGGATAGTAAGCAATGGAAAATTAGGTTTGTAAAAAGTGTAAGGATGATGTAATATAATAGTGATAAAGTGAAAATAAATAAAATAGTTATATGATAAATTATTTAAAATATATGGGTAGAAATGAAAAAAGAAAAGTAATTATATAGTTAATATGTTAAATCATTTCTTGAAAAATGTGTGAAGAAAGGTAGAAAGCTTGCTTCTCTCCTCACTCCTCTTATCAAAAGGTGTCTAAATACAACAGATAAAGTGAATTAGATTAAGATAAAAATAAATGAAATTATGCGAAACTACATATGTGTAACTTGATTATATATATAGGAGGATAATTAAAGATTAAATATATCTTTGCGCTTGTTGAGAATTATCCAATGGAATTTGATTTGCACAAGAAGAATGGATGATGAGAGATTATTATGTATAGTAAAATGAGATACTAAATTAAAAATAGAAAAAATAGTATTATGAATGAAAAGATATAATTATTAAGCGTTGAAAAAATAAAAGATTATATGAGCGGGAAAAAATATTTTGAAAATAAAAATATTTGAAATGGGAAATCTTCTTCCATTTCTTCTAATAGGATGATCATGAACACGAATTTGAAAATGAGAAAGCAAATAAGATAACAAAAAAATCAGGTTGTTGTATTATATATAATCATATTTTGGAAGATGAAAACTAAGTAATGATACAAAATACTATTATTATGCATTAAAAAATGTACGCTTATACAATAAATGTATAAAATTCAAATATTTTCGGATATAAGAAGCATTTGTAGAAATAACACGACGCATGAAAAAATTTGCGCCGTGATTGACTTGCAGAGTAACCTAGCAAATTATGTAATTAAGTAGAAAAATAATAAATAATAATTATTATAAGCAAAAATAAAATAATTAAAATATTTCTTGGAAGCATATAATGAAATTGGATTTAGATTAACATATTGTATCAGGAAGTGTTGTTGTTGGTAGTAGAAAATGAAAGAGTATCCAGAATGAAAAAAAAAAAAATTATAGTTATTATGTATTAAAAACGAAAGATCGTTGATAATAGAAAAAGAAATAGCATGCACGTATCACAGATTTTGTTGTGCTTGGGAGCACACCTGAAGCAAGAGTTTACATTTTAAACTCTTTAATTTGGTATATTTATTTTTAAGGGATAATTTGCAAATGTACCTACATAGTTTAACTATAATTGCAAACATACCATATAGTTTTAGAATTCGCAAATTATCCCACGTAAGTTGACCATAATTGCAAATATACTCATGTCGTTATAACACTGTTACTGCATAATTACAGCATAGGTATATTTGAAAAGGTTTTAAAGCTATGTTGGTATATTTGCAAAAATTAAATATACACACTTAATTTTTGAAATTGCAAATATACTCATATAGTTTACATATCTTTGCAAATGAATCCATGCCGTAATGATACAGTAGAGGCCTTATAACAGCACGAGTATATTTCCAATTATGGTCAAACTATGTAAGGATAATTTGCAATTTCTAAAACTATATGAGTATATTTGCAATTGTGGTCAAACTAAGTGAGCGCATTTCTAAATCACCCATTTTTAAGGGAGACGTTAGCAACTTTTCAATTTAAATTTCAAAACTTTTAGTTTTATCACGTTTTACCCAATGTTATAAAAACCGAAATAAATCGGTTGGCTCATCTGGTTCAATCAGCAACCGGTAGACAACTCGATCCAATTCAACCGGTCTCGGTCAATCTAACTACTGTAAACCATTTGAACCGCCAATTCGACCAATTTTTGGATCGGCCGATCAAATTGGTTAGGGAGCATATGTGAGAAAAACACCCAATGAAACTTTTCCTCTGTTTTCCATTTTCCCTCCCAAACCCAAAGTCGCTGCCCAGAGCCGTAAAGCACCCTACTTTTAGTCATTTCCCTTCCAAATCTGCCGCTTAGAGTTACCTGTAGTTGTGCTTCTTCCCGCCATCTTCCTTCTTCCCCAGTCATCTCCACTTCAACAGTTCCACAGTCCCACTACATCTGTCGATTTTTTATCCCTCTTCATAGCTTCACCACCATTCACCTGTCATTGGCCCTGCTCGCTTCTCATCGTCGGAGCTCATCATCATCGCCACAACTCGCAATTGTCATTGCAATTGTTCTATTGTCGTCATAGCTGTTTTGCTGTCCACTAATATCAGAGCTGTTCTGCTGTCGTGGCCCGTCATTATTGCCACAACTGTGTTTAATGTGGTTGCAAGTTGTAATGTGTAACATTGCAACTCCAATTTACTGCTTTTGCTACTCCTGTTTTCAATTCATTCCCAGGCGCCCAGCCCCTTCTAATCTCCTCTCGCATCTTTTTTTTTTTTTTTTTTTTTTTGATGAAAGGATATCCTTTGTCCTTACTCCCTCTCAATTTGAGAGAAGGGAAGGACACCGGAATCCACCAAATTCATTTCCAAAAAATTATCTGTACAAAGTTTTTCAATGACATCTTGAGGTGGGACATCCCACCAGACGAGATGGTCCGCGTCTGACACCGAGACCAAATGAGCAAGAGAATGCGCCACAGCATTTCCCTGCCTCAATACATGATAAACAGAAAAAGACCCATTTACATTAAGCATCGATCTGATTTCCTCAATCAAGAAGCCCACCGGGGATGATATTGGTTCCAGGTTGGACAAAAAATTGTAAAGTAGTAGGGAGTCCGTCTCAAATTGCGCTTGCTCGATGTTTAGTTGGACAACCCATTTGATTCCCAAAAGAAGAGCAGTCGCTTCAATAAGTAGTGGCTCGCGAACCCCTTTCCACTTCCAACCACTGGCAGCAATAAAAGAGCCCCCCGAGTCTCGGATCACCGCAGCACATCCGAATCCGTCCCGATCCAAAAGACATCTGGCATCCGTGTTAATCTTGACAAACCCCCGAGGTGGTTTTACCCATCTGGTAACCATGGCTCGCTCCGTCGGCTCCGAGAATGTGAACAATTTTGCCTCCCGGTAGCAGTTAATGAACTCCGAGCACCAGGCGAAGGTATCCGCGAAATATGGCTGGACACCCTCCACTCTGAACCTGTTGCGTAGAAACCATACCCGCCAGCAGCAAAGAAGGAAAAGAGTCATGTCATCATGCCTCATATCACGCACGCAAGCCTCGAGGACCCCCATAACCGATAGTCTGAGAGGGTCCCCCCTCAGAACCCTTCTGCAAATGTCTTTGGTCGCATCACACCTGATAAAAAGATGGTTAGCATCTTCAACTTCACTCCTGCAAAACATGCAACAAAGGTCAATATCGATTCCCCTGCGGTTAAGGTTTAACAAGGTGGGGAGAACATCCCTTGCCAATCTCCACCCAAATATGATGACTTTTGATGGAAGCCGCAACCGCCACAGTGCTCGAAAGGTAGCCGCCTGTGCGTTTGTGGTTGGGTGCTTTGTTGCTGTTGCTACTGCGTTGTTGGGTTCAATCATCCTAGCTCGGTTACCTCAGTATATCCGGTAATAGCATCTGTCATGCCCTCAATCCCAAATTATCTGCCTTTGCAATTCTAATCTCTTTTGTTAATTTATTTTATAATTCATACTATTTACTCTCATGTTTGTGTAGATTCGTGATTGAATTTTATAATTTATACCATTTATTCAAAATTCTCTTTACTTAATTACTTAATTACTTAATTATATAACTAAAAGTATCCTAACTTTTTTTGTTTTCATTTTGCTTTTGTAGATATATTGATTTTCAAAGATCAAAATCATAGTCTGATGGCACAAATACAATGTACAGCATAAAGGTAATTACAACATTTTTTAATTTATGAATTCATTATGCATTTTACATAAAACGCTTATACACCGGTTCAATCTGGTTAACTGGTTGAACCGGACCTTTGACCAATTTGTTTATCAGTTCAATATTGAAAACATTGGTTTTAACCTTAAAACGATAAAATATTGTTAGTTAAAAACCATGGTCGAATCATACAACATGTCTAAAATGTCCTTTCATAGTTATTTGAACTTAATACCGAAAGTCACTTTTTAAAACCCTAATTCTTAGTTACGGGTAACTGAAGATGAGTTAGAGAATTACAATTCGCTTTCGAAATGGACTTTCGATAAACGAAAAAAGATATTTTAAATATTTTGTAGGGTTTAAACATATTTTTGCATCGTCAATGTTCAAGGGTTAAAATGGCATAAAAATAAAAAATTTAAAAGTTTAGAACGTAGGTACAAAGGACCTCATGTGCTTGAATGAGATGAAATTTTTATTTGTAAGATGACATTTTCAATTTATATAATCGTTCGTTTTCAATATACATTATTATATTCTAAATGCAAGAGTCTGAAAAATAAATACAAAGAATTGCACTATTCCTTTTTTCTGATTTATATACATACCCATACTATGACATCAGGTACTACACTCAAGTGAAGGGCGGATAGTCCTCGAAATATATATATATATATATATAGGGAAATAATCCAGTGCATGCGACTGCACGGTGCAGTCCATGCACTGTGGGCCCCACTTGATCATAAATAGAAAATTCACCCCACCCATTGTATTTAGAATTGTTCACTTTATTAGCATACTAATTTTCATCCAAATCCAACATATGTGTAGTACCCATCTTAAAATGGTGCAAAATCAACGTAATAAAATAGTTTAATGTAAATATCAAGTTTAAAGTGGTTTTTTCAATATCTAGACCGTCTAAAGTATGATTTATATATGGATAAATGAGTGTGTAAAGTTTTATTACAATCTAATATGCGTGGGGTCCATTTTACAGCGGACTGCACCGTAATTAGGGTGCAGTCCGACTGCACAGGATCGGTTCTCATATATATATATATATATGAATATTCAGGTGTAGCGGTACTGTACTCCTGAAATGGGCCCCACATGATCATGAAATCATAATCTACTCCACCCATTGTATTTAGAATAATGTATTCTATTACCATACCAATTTTCATCCCAATCAGATACTTTAAATTTGTTATTTACATTAAACTATTTTATTACGTTAGATTTGTACCATTTTCAGATGGGGCCCATATACATATCTGATTGGGATGAAAATTAGTATGGTAATAAAATACATTATTCTAAATACAATAGATGGAGTAGATCATGATTTCATGATCACGTGGGCCCATTTTTGGGCAACTGTACCGCTGTTCCGGTGCAGTGACGCTGCACCAGAACAGCTATCATATATGTATATATGTATATATATGTATATATATACATATATATATACAGGTGCAGCAACGCTGCACCCGAATTCCCGTGCAGGCGTGCTGCCCATTTAATCCAGCCCGTTGGAGTTGGCACATCAAATCGTGGCCGTTCTCATCCTCCCGCGAGTAGGCCGCAGGTATGTAGCGTGCTGAGTATGCGGGTATGGTAGGGAGGCAGCTGTAGCTACGATTTTTGAGACCGAGCAATTTTCAATGCAGGAAAAGACGTTCCGAGTGCGCCAGAAGACGTGTTGAGTGCAGTATCATATTTGAGATTCCACGTCATCTATTTATGGCTATCCGCATTCTAAATGATGTATCAGCATGCTATATACAAAAGTCAGTGTGTATTCTGCTACTGAAGGTTATCTGTTTGTGACTATTAGTTTCTTGTCATGTTGAATGAGCATGCTATACCTGCATTGTGTAAAGTGAAATTGCAGGACATCTATTTCACCTCTGGTTATCAGAATGCTAAGTGTTGCATCAGCATGCTAAGTGTTTATTTTAGAATTGAAGGTTTTTGTTCGTCCATATCAGCATACTAACTGTTGTATGAGCATTGAATGCGCAACAACTTTTTGCAGTGCGTTCTGTGGCCGCATTCTCTTCCCCACCATCTCCCTCTCGCACTGCGTTCCTGCTCTTCCCCGCGCTCTCCCTCTCTCTTCCACCCGCTATCTCTTACTTCCCAGCTGCCAGCCTCCTCTTCCCTGCGCTCTTCCTCTCTCTTTTTCCAGCTTCCAGCCTCCTCTTCCCCTCTCTTCCTTTCTTCCCGCTTCAACCTTCCCGCTTCCCAACACTCTCCCCCTCTCTTCCCCACGCGCCACCTTCTCGCTTCCCCATGTTTCCACGACGGGACAGGAGTCAGCACAAAAATCGGCATGCCAGCTCCCCACGCTAACCTACAGCAGCAGCTGCGGGCTAAACGCAGTCTCACGCAGGGCCGAACGAGCGGCCAGGATCTCACGCGCTGGAATGGATGGTGCGATGGCGCACCTGCACAGGGAATTCGGGTGCAGCTTGCTGCACCTGAATATATCCCATATATATATATATACACATATACATATACATGTATATGTATATATAAAAAGGGTGGATCCTCTCTATCGAAGCTCTCTTTCGGTTGGAGCGTTGCTAATAAATAGGATACGTGGCGGAAGGAGAAAGGATGAGAGATCCAACGGCAGCCTTGCGTTTGCATTTGGTATGAGGCTGCCTGGTGACTGGCCCACCTCCGAGTCAAAGTAACCGACGAGGTTGTCGTGTCAAAACTCCAAAAGCCTTGGTTGGCGTAGATCTGCTTTGGTATACATCAATACTAATAATAATAAATCTGCTTTGCCGGGTCTAAAACCGTACGCAAAGGGTATATGCATATGTGACTGCTTCAAAATAAATAATAATCCAAATTCCAAAGTACGTACTTTCTCATCTGTACAACTGAAGCTGGCCTGGGCACGCTGACACCTGTAACAGCTGTAGTAATCAAAGGCCAGCTATGGCTATTTCTTGTTCTGGTTCTTGTTTGGTATCAGAGAAAAGTGGGAAACGGGGGCAACGGTAAGATTGCATTTACTTCTCCGAGTAATTATCAGATTCTCCGCCAACTATTTTAGTTTTAAAAAAAAATTTATACTCGTAATATTTATACTTAATTTTAAATATGCTCACAATATTTCACTAATTTTTCCTAGAGTCCTGATCTTTTGAAGCCAGCTCCAGCCCAAAAACCTATTTAAAAATTTTTTTTTTTGATTTTTTTTCATGAGTAAGTAAATTTAGATGTATTAACTCTATAAACCAAGTTTTACATATTCCAAAAATTATAGAAATGTCACTGTGTTTAAAAATACAAAAAAATTACTTAAAAACGTCCAAAAATATTAAAACTTGAATTATAAATTCAATACACCTAGATTTACTTACCCATGAAAAAAATAAAAAAAAAATAAAAAAATAGATTTTTGGGCTGGCTTCAAAGATCATTTTGCTTTTTTTTCTTATGTCCATAAAATTTAACCATTAATTCTTATTACCCTCGCACTGTTAACAAAAGTACCATCTACCTATTAAAAAGATTATTTTGTGCTGGTGAAATTTATATAATTAAAAGGATTCAACTTTAATATGACTTTTGAGACATTCCGTGCAACATATCAATGATTTATTATTATCAATTTAGTCATATTAGAGTTAAATTCTCAATTATGAAATTTCAAATGGGCAAAATCGTCTTTTCATTGTAGCAAATAACAATTTTATCGATGGCATGAACATAAGAACAACTTATAATAAAATATTATGGATATGAGAGAAAATTTTTAATATTTTTTAATTTCTTCCAATACAACGGTTATACTTTTCAATCATTTCTACATAACTACAAATAAATTTAACCTATCTATTTTAACTTTATTCTTTTTATTTATTATCATTATCCTTATCATTTTTTTACACTTAGTGTGCTTATTTGCGTTAAAAAATGTCAACCCAAACTTTTCAATAAAAAAGTTTTCATCCTTCATTCCTCCATAATTATACTATTTCTAATTATTTTTTATATTTTTCTATACGAACTACTATACTTTTCAATCATTTTCATACAACTACTCATACAACTTCTTGTCTATTTTAACTTTATTCTTTTTATATATCATCATTACCTAGATTATATCATGTTATTTTCTATTAATTTGACAAATTTTATCTCAAAAATATTTCATCGAAAGTTTTATTTCTTCTTAAACACATCATAAATTTATCATCTACTCAAGTCTTTTGCCATTGGACGTTTCGATGGTAACACCTAGTAGCATGGATGCCACCGGTTGAGTATTTAATTCCACCTTCATGTGAAAGTATTTTACAAATTTTCTTCCGACATGAAGGTATTGTACAAATTTTTTTTCCTGATATAGAGGTGTTTGCAAAAAAAAATTTATTTGATTGTAATAATAGTTGTTAGATGTATAAACATTAATAAAAAGTTTCATTACCTTAAATTAAGAAAGGATAGAACGGGCCATTACAAAAAGTGAATCAAACTAAAATTTTTACATATTTAAAACATAAATAATAATGTAAAATTATTATTATCTTTAGTTTATAGAGTTAATCATTTACTTTTCGTCTGGATTTGGACTCAGGTTGGCAATTGTTTGACCTTAATCAAGATAATCTTTACCATTCAAATTTAAAAATAAAAAAGCTACTGTTAGTCACCAATGACAAGAAAATTTTCATGCAATCCCCTTTATAAGACCTTAGCTATTGAAATTTTCAAATATCTCTTATGTTCGATTTTGGCGCGCGCACACACACTCTCTCTCAAATCCCTTTTCTCTCGTCTTCTCGTCTCTCATCTGCTAGCACGAGTATATCATTGCATTTCATCTCATTGCTGCTAGAAAGTTGTTTCATTTTTTTGGCAGAAAATTAAAAAAATATCACTATGTTTAAAAATAAAATACTTAAAAATATTTAAAAATAGTAGAATTCTGTTTATAAATTAAATACACATAAGTTTATATGTTCATGAAAAAATGAAAAAAATAAAAAATATGTTTTTTAGGCTGACCTAAGTAAAGCTTAACTTAGGTTAGCTTAACTTGATTAAGGCTCACCAAACTAAGTGAGTCTATTTACAAATTACTAGGGGTGCAACTTGGGCCGGGTTCGGCTCGAACCCGGAATTTGGCTGTGCTAAAACTGGTTATTTATGAGCCCGAACCCGAGCCCGATTTGAACTCGGTTTGGTTTCGGGTTGATGAGAACCCTAACCCGCACAACCCGATTTCCACACCCCTGGTAAAGGGGATTTTTCCTGTGCCCTAACCCGATTTCAACCTTGTTTGTAGTTGCGCCGGGCATTCTTCGGCAACAAAGAAAATGGCCCCAAAATCTCCAATTTCTGCAACGATCCTCACCAGTGCCCTTCTACTTGTCATGGCCCTCGCGTCCGCCGAGAACAACGTCATTCCGGACAACTTTGGCTCCGTTGACAATTGGATAAATCTTAATGTGAGGTCCTTCGACGATCGAATGGTTGAGGCTCAAGCCGGCCTTGGTAAGCCTCTCGATAAGCCGGTGGTCGATGCGGAGAAGAATAAGCAATGATAACGGTGAGTCAGGATGGAAGCGGCAATTTCAAGACCGTGACGGTGGCCGTCAACAGCGTCCCAGAAAACAATAGCAACCACATCATTATAAAGATTGGGCCCGGAGTCTATAAGGAGAAGATAATGGTGGATCAATCCAAGTCGTTCATCACCTTCTACGGCGATGCCAACGCAACGCCGACTCTTAGTTTCGGCGGAAGAGCCGCACAGTATGGAATTGCCAGCAGCACCTCTATGTCTATGGATTCCGATTATTTCATGGCAGTCAATATTATCTTTGAGATAATGCTCTTTATCCTTTCTGTATGTCACGACATGTGTAATTCTTTTCCCGTAAATAAACAGAAATTGATTGATATTGTATATGGAACCCGATTATATGGATCATCGTCCATTTATTTTTACATATTTTTTAATTTTTTATTCATAAGTATGTTTTTCTAAATGCGTTTAATACATATGCTAAGTTTTGCCATTTTTATAATATTTTCACATGTTTATTATATATTTTATTTATGTGCACAAATATTGCCAAACTATTTCACCATATTATATTTTTTGTGCAATATTTGGATATAAAATATCTATTCTCACCATCATATCATTTTATTTTATTAGTTTTGGTCGATAATGTAATGTCAACTTCTTAAATATTTCAATTGTTATGTGATTGTGGTTTCTGTAGTTTTATACCTTTCAATTTTGTTTCATGCTAAATATTCCTCCTTTATTCTAATTTAAGTCGTTGTCTGTTTTAATGTATGAATGCAAAAGCACCATATAAGCAAAAGATATGTTAATTACCTCTGACAATAATTTTTTTTAATCATTACTTATGCATTTTTAAAAGCCTATTTATTATACACTTTATGGTTGGTGTAGCTTTTTATGTTGATGACATTATCATTCCTCTTTTGCACCTCATTTTGTATCTCTTTTGTACCTCATTTTGAATTTCTTTTATGTCAAACCAATCACAATTGTAATGCTTATTTTTTGGCTTTTTTCCTGGTTTTATTATTTATTGAAGGTAATTCTCTATTTCCATCATTTTTTTCAATTCAAAAGCTGATCCAAGCGATCATTTTAGGCAGTCAATATATCTCATTCATTATTCTGGAAAGCAATTGTTGCATACTGATCTATACAACCAGTTGCAATGACATTGTTGGCAAAACTAGTTTTTTAATTTAAAAAAATACAATTTTTAAATCTAAACGATTCATATTATTACCCATATATATTTATCTATGATTCCAAAATCAATTTGATTGGAAAGTTAATGTTGTAAAAAATAATACAACTTGAGAGTAGTAAATATATCATATAATTTAAAAAATATATATCATATAGGAATTTCAGATCAATGTGATTTAGGCAACACAGACAAATACATATGGATGAATGATATAAACTTGTGAACATTTATAGTTGATCTATTTCAATTATGTTTCCTTTGCATTGTAAATCATGTGTAGTCACTTTTGTCATTTGCCATGGCATCCTGATGTGGTCCATAATTTTGTTTACCTATTTGTAAGCGGTATTTGAATTTTTTTTGCTTTCGTGTAATAAATTATTTTTTAAGATTTTTTATACAATAGGTTTGTGATAAAAACTATATACATATTGGATGAATAACAATGACATATTAACAGGAGAAACTCAACCCGAGCCCGAATTTCAAAAATAGGGTTAGGGTTGAAATTTACAAATAGGGTTAAGGTTAGGGTTAGGGTTGAAGTTTTACAAATAGGGTTAGGGTTAGGGTTGAGGTGAACCCGAGTTTCATGAGCCCGAGTTGCACCCCTTCAAATTACTCTTAACTTTTTTAATTTCAATTCAACTTTTTTTTATTCCCAACACAAAATAGTACATACTTTTTTTCAATTGATGCTCTCATCATTGAGGGTGTGTTTGGTTGGAGGTAAAACTTTTGATGAAAAGTTTTTGGAGTAGAAGTTGTCAAATCAATAGAAAGTGATGTGATATAATAGGAGTAATGATGAGGAGTAAAGAGAATAAAGTTAAAATAGATAGGTTAGTTGTATGAGTGGTTGTGTAGAAATGATTGAAAAGTAGGGTAGTTTGTATAGAAAAATGTGAAAAAATAATTAAAAAATAGAGTAATTATGGAGAGTGAAAAGTTTTAGATTGAAAAGTTTTAGTTGACACTTTTTTGCCCTAAACAAACGCACCCTGATTCACAAACTCATCCCATCCCATTCGTGTGCTTTGGTGGGGACATTCATTTCACACATATGGTTACTTGCCTTATAAGCCCAATTCATCTCGTTTCACTATGTCATGAGATTCGGAAATTCAGTTGCTTATCTTCTTATTGATTTTGTTTCATATAATATTTTGTCTGAACAAGTATGGTGGGCTAATCCACTATACTTTCTTAAAGGAAAATTTTGTTCAGATAATTTTTTGACAATAATATATCCTAACTGCTTTATCACTTCTACTTCTAATACCTCTTATATTCAGAGGTTGGAAGGATAGAAGTTATCCTCTTTTTTATATAAAAAAAATGTCGTGAAAGTCAAAAGTGCAAATTTACCAAACTTAAAATACTTATACGCTTTCATCGAAAAAAAAAAATACTTAAGGCAAAAGCTCCGCGAACTATTGGTGGATGGACCAGTCCCACTCACGCATTTTTACGTACGAATTGGCCTGTACATGAGATGACCTTCCACAAATGCAATTGATCAGGGGAACTAGCGAAAGAGCCTACGTGGGGTACAAAATAAACAAGCATGTGGGGCCACATTTGCAAGCAAGACATCAAAGCTGATAATAAAAAAGAAATACCATGATTAAATATGAGAAATGATTCGGTGCATACAGCTGGAGAGTGCAGATCGTTGTAATGCCCCCATTTTTCATAAAATCATAATCCATTTCATCTATCATATTTAAAATCGTTTATTTTAGTGGCATGTTAATTTTCATCTAATTTGGATATGTGTATGATCCCATCTAAAAAAATCAATATAAAAAAATAATTTGATTTAAATAATAATTATAAAATTATATTTTTGATAATTTTTTTGATATCTATATTTTTGACATTTACACTATCTAAAGTATAATTCTTATTTAGACGAATGACTATATAAATTATAAATATATTTAGATACATATAAGACAATTTTGCGGCGGAATGCACTGGATCATATTTCATTAAACGCAAGTTAAAATATAGCTTTTGTGTGGCGGTGGAGAGCATGCGAAAGTTATAATGGCGACGGTTATTATTCCAAACTCCAAAGATTTTTTACAGGCTCTGGATCATATTTCATTAAACGCAAGTTTGTTTTTTGATAAGCAATGCTGCTATTTTTTTATCTTTTTTATTGAAGTATATTTACACAATATCTCAATTCATATCACATACAAAGTTCTAAAATAATTCTAACAATATTAACAAAAAGAGACAACAAGCTTTTAAAATATTACTTATAATGGCGACGGTGGAGAGCATGCGAAAGTTATAATGGCGACGGTTATTATTCCAAACTCCAAAGATTTTTTACAGGCTTCTTTTGGCTAGCTGATCAGCGCTTCAGTTCCACTCATTCATTATTCAAGGGTATGGCTTGAAGAAACCCAACGGCGTCTTTGAAAAGGACAGAAAACTGTGTACAAACAGGGAAGGTGATATCATTACATGATTCCGTGTCTTTCTGGAATTTTGAAACAAAAAAGGATTAATAAAAAAGTGAAAAAAATAAAAAAGGATAAGGATTGACGGACCTGGTGAACGTGAATGTGTAAATAGTTAAAGAGGAAAAATTATGTACTTTTGGTATGGTATTACATTGTAATATATTTGAAAATGAAGAATGACATTGGTAGTAGGGCTAAGCAAATAGTCGGCTGAGCTCACTTCAAAAAAAAATTATTTATAATATTTTTTTCTTTTTATTTTCTATACTTGTTTATCTAAGTGTATTTAACATACAAACCAAGTTTTATAATATGTTTAGACAAATAAGTATACGGAAAAAAAAAGTAAACAAAATATTATAAATGAGTTTTTTGAGGCGCGCTAAGCAAGATATTTACTTAGTCCAGGTTAACAGGATCACTCATCCTTAAAAATATGAGTCATCTTGAGAAAAATACAAACATTTCGATTATGTGACAAATAGATATCATCATAATTAATTAGTGTCCATTTTTTTATCCCAAAAGGCTTTCTAATTTCATAAATTTGTAAGTCCAAATAGACTTGAATGGACTAAAATAGTCTGTCTTATAATCTTATCAAAGCCCGTGGGTAGATGGTGAAATTTTAATTTACATAGGTGTAAAATTTATTTTATAAATTTTTTATAAAACTGTTAATCGAGATATATTTAGTCTCTAAATCAAGTTTTTACCATTTTTCGGAGACATATATATTTGATTTTTTTAAAAGGAGGTTTTAGTTATTTTTAAATGACTAAAATACCTATTTTTTAAAAATAAAAATATATCTGCATTTCTAAAATTAGTAGAAATTACTATGTAAGTTAAGTTTAGACTAACAACGTTACTTAAAAAATATTTAAAAAATTAAAAAATGAATTTTGCACCACGTGCATTGAAATTCGCATTCGCATGCGTTGAAACAATACTCATTTACTCATGGGTAGCATAGGTTGGTTGGATTTCTAATAATAAAAGAATATTTTAAACTGTAATAGAGTATCTATGTATTTAAATTTTAGGGTAACAAAGGCATTTTGGTTATTTTAAATTATAAATCAACAATATGAAAGAAAGACCATTCCACATAGAATTACTGTATGTTATTTTTATATTTGTACGGAACTTCCCATCTCTAGCTAAATACAATAAGTGAGGAGGTTCAGGGCCTTTTTTTGGCCTGATATTGACGAACATCAAAATCTTACTTACGACATGCAACATCAGTGCAGAGCTTTCGTGATACTTAAAATTTACCTTGAGTTTTTCCTATTTTGGAGGAGATTTTCCACTGAACATATTTAGGGTGTAGCCATAAAACTTTTGATCAAAAGTTGTTTGTGTAAAAGTTTTTAAAACGAAAGAAAATGATATGATATGATAGGAGTAATGATGAGAAGTAAAGAGAATAAAGTTAAAATAAATAAGTTATATACATAAATAATTGTGTAGAAATGACGGAAAAGTAAAGAGTTGTATAGAAAAAAGTGAAAAAATAATTTAAAATATGTTAATTATGGAAAGTGAAAAAGTTTTAAATTGAAAAGTTTTAATTTGAAATATTTTTGATATAAACAAATACTTCTTAAAATTGCAAGTGTGTTTTCATGACATTTAGTCAAATAGGCACTTTTTTATGCTTGGCGTTGACATTTATTTATATATATATATAACTTTTTGTGGAATTAAACTTTCTAACTTAGCTAGTCATTTAATTTGATCCATTTTATGTCTTATCTTCAAATTAAGTGCATAAAAAATGTAATTAGAAATGATTCCAATAATATAAAATACACTTAACGACATCGCATCAATTGGCCTTATTTATAGAATTTTCCAACTAACTAATTCATGTGCTTTTCTCTTGCTGCCTAGTGCCATGTGCACACCTTGGAGTTTTTTTTTTCTTTTTTAAAAAATTTTTAGATCCAAGCCGTCCACAATTTTCTTCTTCATGAAATATTTTTATGATATAAAAATTGTCTCATTAGATTTATATATAATTCATAGCAACTATAATGTATAATTATAATTATATTTTTAATATTATGAAATATAAAATTTTCAATCACTTCGATTTTTATATTTAAGTCAAATCTAAAAAAGTAAAAGCAAATAAGAAACATAAATAGGTGTAGATCTCACTTGGTTTTCTAGTGCTATTTCGAAAGATACAAGATTTGTAGATAGAATCTATATCTCCATTTGTTACATTCTCATTTTAAATATAGATTTTATCCACGAATTTTGTATCCTTTTAAGCGAGGCCTTAATTGATCAGGACTTAGACGAGATAACAATTGGATGAGAATATGAGATGCAAAAAGTGTTCTTATATATTGGGAAAATGAAAAATTGTATGAAAAAAAAAAATAGTTTGTTAATTTTTGAGAACAAGAAAAGTATTTTTTGTAAAATGTAAAATTTAATCCCATACTTATCTCATCCAAAACTTGGACACGAGCACTTATCAACAAAACTCGTGTGAAATGTAATACCAAGTTCATACATTTTAGCAAAAGGAGATTCCATGCTATATATATACCTGCCTCCATTCAAATCACCCCTTGTTGCTCGAATGAGTATTCCTTGAACACGGCAATAATTGAAGTGGGATGCTCAAGATTCTAAAGAAGCTGATTTCTTGACTTTATTTCATCCAATACTGATCATAGACTTAGATCTGGCGAGGCTACAAAATCACTAAAGTAAAGAAAAATAAAGAGAAAAGATTTTGCTACAGCTTCTTGGATCTCAAGCAGTAGCTTAACTAGAAAAAGAGGCGCCAAGATAAAGTCCAACGCTGCTCATCGAGAAATCAAATAGCTGTAACTTTTGGACTTTTAACACGGTAATTGTGGGGGTTGGTAAGTTTGACAGTGACCATGAGCAAAAATTAGCAGGCACATCCCAGTAAATGTGCTTCATGCTGGCACCACAATCATGCCAAGTTCATGAATGACAAAATCAGTGAATTATTTTTCCTTCCAACCCACTGCAACAAAACATCTTAATGGCAACAAAATATAATGGCTCGTTGCTAATGGTAGTTTCTTTTTATGCCCATTGGCAACAAAATATTGTCATTTAACTTTTTGGCTTATGGTCATTAGCAACAAACCAAAAGCAGCAAATGTGTCAAAAATTAGCAGTAATTCAACAATGGTAAATTTTGGTATTAAAAGTATATACAATATATTGTATAAATGTTTAAGTGATAATATTCACCTTTTGTTTTATTTTAATTTTTGATTTTTTCTTCATAAACTTGTTTCGCAAAGCATGAATATAATCATGTCTCATCTAAATACACACCGACGCACACAAAACTGAAGAAAGAATGAAAAAAATGTTGAAAAGAGTACCTATTGTACAATATCATAATCTTGTTCAAGCATCCTCAAATATTACTTTTGACGTGGCATTCAAATGCCACCTCTTTTAGGCAACAAAGTCTTTGCAGCCAAATTCATTTATGTATAGTAAAATTATCAAACATATTAGTCATATTCAACTGTCTCTTACAGTGAATATTGGTGTCAACACTATAAGAAATATTCAAAAGGGGTCGAGACTATGGAACTCTTATGGATAACAGGATGAAATTGCGATCGCCGGACTTAGTTAATTATTACTGCCATCTTCTTGGATAAATTATCATTTTCGTTAGAGATTTCTAGTGATGTTTGAAAAAAGAAAAGTATTTAGAAAGGAAATTTTGCATCCGTACCAGTATAGGTTGGGGAAATTAGTGTATCATGGCTTTTAATTAACGAAATTGCATGCATGCTTACGTGGTTTCCTTGAAATTGTCAGCGTGTCCCGTTACGTTTGACACGTCTTTAAATTTTTTAATGTCCAAATTATCCCAGTGAGGTATCTCACATGGCGGGTCTTTGCAGCGGGTTATTATTAAATGCACCTGCTTATATTTAGCTTCACTACACTTGATTATATTTAACCGATGTTTTTTTATTTTTTTAAAATTTTTTCTTATAAATTTATTAATGTAATTGTATTTAACATATGTGTCAATTTTTACCCTTTCAGAGATTTTTAAAATTTTTGAATTTTTTACTAAAATGTCAATGATTTTTAAAAATTCAAAAAATATCTAAAAATCTTCAAAAATAATAAAAATTGATACACGTGTTAAATATACTTTTTTATAGAACATGTTAAATATACTTAGACTAATAGTTGTATGAAATTTTTTTTAAAAAATAAAAAATAGATATTTACACCTGAGTACACCTAATCAGGATCCCTTGGCAATTGATGGGAAGGGTGAGTTGCTTCCTACTAGGTGCAACTTGGGTTGGATTGTACCGGGTTTGAGTTGACCAAAACTTTAAACCGACCAATTTCATATGAACCTAAACTCTAATATTAGAATCCGGATTCGAACCAGATTGACATTGGTTTCGGTTTGAAATTCGGGTTATTATCAAACCAATAGAAGTTGAAATTACCGATAAAGATAACAAAATTTTTAAACATTATTATATTAGTATATGAATAATTTACATGTGAATATATTTATATGATCCATGATACCTTTGGTTTTGATGACAATTGATATTTTAATTACAAGATAATTCTAAATACAATGAATGCAATAAATTTACACATAACAATCAATATTAGGTTATAAAAAAATTTAAGATAAGAAAAATTAATAAGATTATATGAAATCACTATCTAAAGTTTAATAAAAATAAGACTTATATAATTTTAGTTAATTAATATATATGTAATAAATTTAAAGAGTTGATATATTTATAATTATTTGCAAATAAAGATAATGTAGACGTAATATATTTAACTTTTATAAGCAAATGTATAAAATTTAGGCTTTTAGAATAAATGTTTTATAGTTTAATTAGGTTATGATTGTATGAAATAATTTTATCATAATTATAGCTGAAATACTTAATACATAAAAAATATAATTAAATAATAAATTAGGAAAAATATCGAGTTTGGGCCAGGTTGGGTTTTGGTCTTAGGTTGATGTAAATCTGATATTGGTTTCAAATTTTCTCAGATCGGGTTCAAGAATTTGAAAGTTTTCAAAATAAAACTTAAACTTTTGAAATTTTCAAAATAAAACCTAAACTTTTGAAATAGAGTGGGGTTGAGCAAGTCAGATTAAACTGGTACCAAGTTGCACCCCTAATGCTTACTGCACAAGAGGATTGGCATGGAAATTTCCGCAAATTTGGAACGGAAAGGAATTGAAGAAGGAATTGGAAAACGGACACAAGGAAATAATGAGGACATTGATTTATTTGGAACGAGCGGTGGAACTTTTCATTTCTTTATCATAATGAAAATTCCGGGGATTCTGAATGTCTGAGCTTATGCAATTAGATTGATTTTGAAGATATATTTTTGATTTCTAGAGCGTCTTTCCTGCATGACGGATAAAGAAAATTGTGATTCTTCCAGCAACTTTTGAGTTTTGAATTTGATATGAGGCAAATTCATGTACTGATGGTGATGGGTTTCCCATGACACCAATGGTGACGAGTTTCCTGTCTTCGGCAGCAACAAACGGAGAGGATGAGGGAGAAGTGCGGTCTCAGCGAGGGAGGACATTGGCCCGATCTACTTATTGATCAAACGTTCACCTATAAGGTAGCCGTGTATGATAGCCATGGAAGCTTGGTGGAAATAGTTCTGGCATTGAAGAAGAAGGCTTCAGCACTCAGCAGCAATTGGTTTTTCCAGTTGAGAATCGCTGCTGTTTTTGGTAGTCAATGGGGGTAGATATCCGTTTGATAAAAGCCAATCTCGGTGGGCGGCTATGCACAGCATGCATAAAAACTTAAGGTTTTTTTTTTCATAGAAACATAAAAACTTAAGTTACATTTTTATAGAATACAAGATTTTTTTGTTAGAACAGGCATTCTCATTCTCAAGATAGCTTTTTAAATTTCTAATATAATTTCTTATAT
This sequence comes from Annona cherimola, assembly GCA_030490835.1. Taxonomy (NCBI): domain Eukaryota; kingdom Viridiplantae; phylum Streptophyta; class Magnoliopsida; order Magnoliales; family Annonaceae; genus Annona; species Annona cherimola. The sequence goes on along the minus strand of CM059972.1, from coordinate 23,747,569 downwards.
ATCCAATAAACTATTTCCATTTTCAATATCTATCATTACATTTTCAACCCACATGTAGATTATATTCAAAAATCTTTTTATCTTGAAATAGACACTAGGGAGTAGGGAATATGACTAGTATAGTACTCTAGCGGCATATTGAATTTCTTGCAGATGTAAGGGCTCACCAATTTTTTAAGGGTATTTTTGTCCTTTTAAATAAAATTTATGAGCCATGTAATGAACCTTTATTGTTAGTGATACATATATAATTTTTAAAGGATATATAATGAGGAGTGATCCTGTTAACCCGGCTAGCCTACCTTAAAAAATCAATTTAAAATTTTTTATTTATTTATTTTTGATACACTTGTTTACCTAAGTGTATTTAACATACAATAAAATTTTACCATTTTTGAATATGTGTATATATTTTTTTTGAAATTTTTAAATATCTATATGTATATATGTATTTAAATTACCTTTATATTTAAAAATCTTAAATAAATATATACACATATCCAAAATGGTAAAACTTGATTTATAAATTAAATACACTTAGATAAACAAGTATATAAAGAAAAAAATAAAAAAAATATTTTTAAATATATTTTTTAGAGTAAGCTAAGCAAGACATTTGCTTAGCTCGGGCTAACATGATGATTCCTCATATATAATTTGTTATATATATTTAACTTACAATATTTTTAAATTTTATTTTTATTTATTTTTGAATTTATTTATAAATATGCTTTCCAAAGTATATTGAATCCATATATACCAAGTTTTTTATTTTACAATATTTTTACATATTTATTTTTATTTTTAAAATAATTAATTTCAGGGGCGTATAAGTCATTGTTCACCCCTTGAAAACTTTATTTTTAAAAATAAAAATAAATATATAAAAGTATTGTGAAAGGATAAAACTTGGTATATCTACGAATACACTTAAAAATATATTACGAAGAAAAATTAAAAATGAATAAAATTAAAAATAAAAATAAATATTGTAAGATAAGCATATATATAAGTATTTGTCTATAATCGGTTCTCATAATTTTTTCCAAACTATCTACGCATGCATGCAATTCGTTAAAAATCATAACACACTTGTAAAAGATTATGATTGTAAAATGCAAAAAGTCCATTTACAATGTAAAACTTATCTTATAACATCTAAACCATTTAAGATAGAAAGAACTTTGGGTAAAATTAATGCCTTATTTCCAATTTTGTATGGATGTTGATTTTGTAACATCCGTAGTTTTCATTATTCTGTATTTTAGATCTTTTTAAATTTTATTGACAAAATGTTGAATGCAGCTAGTGTTTTTGGTTGCGTATAAAATAACACTGGCCACCTTTACATGAATTTTGCTACTTAATGGGCATGACAATTCATTTGCATAACATTATTTGGAGGCAAAATTTTGTTGCGAGTAATACAGTAATACTTAATGGTTAATTTCAAATATCATCACAGGATTTACTCTTGTTTCCGAATGTGAACACGCATTTATTAAAAAGGAAGCCGGTTCGTACTTCGTAGTGCGTGATGAACCACATTGAATTAGTACATATACGTTAGTTATCAAAAATAAAAAGATATCACAACTAAAGATAAAAAATAATTGTTTAAATAAGGAAGGGGGCCATGAAATTAGGTTTTGGCCAAGGATATTTTACTAAAAATAAATGAGCAAAACTTACGATATTGCTATATTCGGAAAATGACTGAAAATGTATATTGTCATCTTTATAATATCCGGCCATATTTGAAATCGAGGTAAAACTTCTGGTCATATTTGAAGTTAACCTAACATTTAATGAAGCTTAATATATGTAATTACAAATAGCATTTGAATTTTGTTGCATTAATTTTATATATGGTCAGATATTAATGTGGCTGAACATTTGTGGTCATATATAAACTTTTGTTTTAGTGCAAATTACTAGTAAAACAAATTGGAATTTGATCCTATGCACCTGGGTGCATATAACCCATTTTTAATATTTTTTAAATTTTTTTATAGAATCATTATTAATATAAGTGTATTTAACATAAGAATCAAATTTTACCATTTTTAAATATTTTTATATTTATTTTTTATCCTCATGAACTTTCAAAAATTCCTTTCCTACCCATAAATTTTCATCATAATTCCACTTATACCTATGCTGTTAGGAATCCGTTAAATGGGCCATTAACCCCCTTGTAAAATGACAAATATGCCCAAATTCTAATGTAATTTAAGTTTGATTTACTTAAAGTTAAAGATTTGTAGTCAAATAATATATAATTTTATAGTTGTAAAATTACTAAAAATTCATTATAATATGAATTTTTAGCTATCAAATAATAATTATGATTGTGCAGATTTGTCATTTACTAGAGAGTTAATTGCTCATTTAGCAGATCCATAACGACATGGGTATAAGTATAATTAGAACAAAAATTTGTAGACATAAGAGTAGTTTTTGAAAATTTATGAGTATAAGTGGAATTAGGGTAAAATTTGTGGGTATATAAGAAATTCACCCTCATTTATATTATAATGAAAAATCTCTCATTTATTATTATTATTGTATATGTGCTTATCTATAAATGTATAAAATCAATACAATAAAATAATTTAATAATAAAAAATAAGTTTTAAGTACTATTTTTAATATCTAAATCATTTAAAATATCATTACTATGTGGATAAATTATTCTATAAAGTATTATTGCATATTAATATATGCGTGAATGGATTTAAGCATTTTTTCTAATTTATATATATTCTTCAGCAAATGCGGCCCATGCATACATTTAATTTGGATGAAAGTTAGTCTTTTAGCTAAATAATTAGTGCTAAATAAAATAAATAAATTAGATCTTCCATTGATCATTAACATTTTAAAAATAGAGAATGTTACGTCAAATTGCTTCTATATAACCTAGTTACATAGAAGTGAAACTCTTATAAAATAATAATAATAATAAGGGTATTAACATCTGTATAAAAAAAAAAATTATTTTTATTCTTACCAAAAATTTTAAAAATCTTTCATCCATATCTACACTCACAAGTATTATTAAGTTTTATCGTCAAATTGATTGTGAATGTACAAAAAGACTCATAAATTGCCAAGACTATCATACTTATGTCTCTAAGAGCATTTTTTTTTTCAGTTCACAACTTATTTAACTTCAAAATTTAACGGGAACTATCCAGGTTGGTATGAATGGATGAAATTGATTTGAAAAGGTTCGACGCAGATGGACGACCATTAAAATCGTTGTCATGGACAAAAGTAACTGAATTTTTGGTTGGCATGGATATTAGTGCCCCTAATAATAATAGTAATAGTAATAATAATAAGTTTCACTTCTACTTAACTAGGTTGCATACAAATGATTTCATATACTTCCATTCAATATTTTCACACCTTGATGTCTGATAATAAATCTTCTCCATCTATTATATTTAACATAACTTATTTAAGTGGGAGATTGAATTCCATCCATTGTTTTTTATGGTAAAATTTCTTCCATTGTTTAAAGCATCACTTGTTTAAATTTATATGATTGAATGAAAGTGGTGTACTTTTTTTTCCATCTATCAAATTCCAGATGGAACGTGAGAGATAATTTTTAATGAGGCACCATATTAACATAAAAAGATGTGCATAGGCTTTTGCTTTAAAGTTATATATTTATGTGCAAATTATGAAAAATACTTAGATTAATTCACATATATACTAGAATAAAATAATAATTTATATAGTCATTTATCCTGATTATAATGTTATTTTAAATGGGTCATGTATAATGATATTAGACAAATGATGAGGTTTCTATAACAATTTAAATAAGTCTAATTACAATAAATGAAATGAATTTCTCATCCATCCTTAAAGTCAGAGAAAAGAATCAAAGCCCAATAACAACAGTGACATTTGATCAGCACATCTATGGCACATATTAGGTGGGTTTGACAAAAGAAGAACATTACAAAATAATTGAGACGCTAAAAGAAAATGAGCAATTATTGGGTTGACATTATGATGAGCCTAAACGGATCAACAGAAAACGAGAATGGTTGTACAAGGAATCATTGTTGTTGGGCCATTGAATCTGCACAAGTCGTTGAAAATTTCCACAAATGTTAGTCATCAATTAGAAGTCATATTAATTAATTTTCTCCATGGATTTCCAAGTCTGGTAGGTGAGAAGGGAACCTTAGGTTTGAAAAGATTTAGTCTCTAGGTTTGAAATCAAGGGTCCAACTGCAACTACTTGAGTTAAAATATTACTGAAAATTTCAAGGTCCAGCTGCTTTTGTTGTAGAAGACGCCATATTTTCATAAATTTCAGGACGCGGCATGCTCGGAATTTAATGCATTATTGATCGAACGTGTCCCACCTTGTGTTTTGGGGAATGTTCATGTTGTTGGGGCTTCCGGATTGTTGATCAGGTGTGGCCCACAGGATCTGCAATATGGAGCTGTGAAGTTTACCTTAGTGCAGTAGGATGTACGTGGCACATCCATCCATCCATCCATCAACACAGCATCTAGAAGCCCAAAATTCGTAATTATTGAGTGGGAGTGGTACTTGGTTGCACTGGAAAATTGAACAGAGGTGGGGGATCCAATTAGAAACAGTTTGGTCTTTCTACATCTATCTTACTTTTCAATCATTTCTATACAATTACCTATCAAATTCATTTATTTATTTTAACTTTATTCTTTTTACTCCCTATAATTACCCTTATCATATCATATTATTTTTTTTATTTTGACGACTTTTATACCAAAAGCTTTTTATACAAAAATTTTATCACTTACCAAACACACCCACAATCTTCCTGATTATGGGAATTAGGCAATTTAAAAAAATTTCGGGAGAAATTTTGAAAAAGTAATAGTGTGAATGTGCAATATCATATGATTAATAGATAATGATTAAGAGTAAAGAAAATAAAGATAAAATAGAAAGAGTAGTTGTATGAAAAAATAATTGAATTGTAGAAGTAATAATAAAAAAGTTTAGATAGTTAAATCTTCATAGTCATATCATATGTGTGTACAGGGTAAAGTGAGAATTTTGTTTTATAACTTCTACCAAATGCCAAATGGACCGTCAAAGAATTTTAGTATGTTGGGACTTGTTTTGGATGCACAGAATTTGAGAAAAGATCAAAAGAGAGCATAGATTGAAATATATATATATATACCAGAAATATTCAGCTGCAGCATTGTTGAAATGGGCCCTACATGATTATAAAATCATAATATACTCCATTCATTGTATTTAGAATAATGTATTCTATTACCATGTCAATTTTCATCTTAGTTAGATATGTATATGAGCCTCATCTGAAAATGGTATAAATTTAACGTAAAAAGTCACTTTTAATTGACAAGAAGATGAAACCGCTTGCTTAGAATTAAAAAAAAAAAAACTTCTCATGATTGAATGCAACAATGGTCAATATTGAATCAGTGCATATACTTTTAACATGGAGTGGCATGTGATCCCACAATGTACATTGCTAATAATTCCACTACATAATACGATTTCTTAGTAAAAAAAAAATGATTGTTTTAGTAAAATAATTTTGTAACGAATTGTAGATTATAAATATTTATTATAATAAGATGCAGTAAGTTAATCTCAAAAGACTTTAATTAATAACAAGATTCTGGAGTTTCAATGAAAAATTACCTTTTCAATGTCCATTATATTACAGTGGCTAAAAATTAATTTTTAGCTATAACAATTACTTACAATGCTAATTATAAATGATGATTCTCTTGCAACATATATTCGTTTAGAGAAGAATGAAAAACAGATAATAAAAATAGAATAGATATGATAGGCCAAAAGTCATGAGAAATAATTAAAATATATGAATAAAAATAAAAAAGTAGATTATTTTTTGATGAGAAAATAAGTAGTCATTATACCGTCTCCTTTTGGTCTTGAAGTTGGACAGAGGAAGGGGAGATGGAACTATCCTTGTATTTCATTGCTAGAAAATTATTTGTATAAGGTTTTTATAGGATGGCCACCGAGACATTTCCTCAGTGGTACCTCACCCTACCCAAGAAACCGGCGACGTAGGATTTAGCTCTCCACCAGCATATTTCAATGGTGACGAGTTGTATATATTAGTAGTGGCATCTTGTCTTCCCATAGTTGTTGAGGGAGCATCCACCCATTAGATCTTTAGGATTTATTGTTAGGAAAAAAATGAAGTTGTAAGAATGTTTTAAAGCTTTATTGTAACACTAATTGAGATGATGTAATATACGAATACAAAAAAAAAAATTATTGGATGAAATATGTTGATTATCCCTCCATTCCTAGTTCTACAATAATTATATCAAGCAAAATTAGCAAAGCTATGAGCAATAGCATTTCCCAAATTCATGACATAGTGAAAGGATAAAGATATAACAGATGATGCAAGAGATTTATTCTCACTAATGTTCGTCCCCACGGAGGATAAGATGGGTCTATCATTTTCCAAAATTTTTATGAGAATTAGTGAGTTAGATTCCACATGGATGTGCTTCCACTTGATTGTCAAGGCCCATTTTATTTCCGACAACAATGCCATGGCTTCCATTATTAGCAGTTCCATCTCACTTCTTCGATTCCATCCTTTGGCCTTTAAAAAGAAGCCCCTTAATCTCTAATGACAGCAGTGAATCCAATGCAGTTCTTGCCCATGTTCATTTATCATTAGTTGTGTATTGACTTTTACATTCCCATTCTTCATTTTTCTACTTCAATCAAAACAAACACACTTGTAGTTAGGGGTGGGAAGCAGGGTGGATCTTAACTCACTTTTATACTATTTATTTTGAATAATAATTTTATGAGAATTGGAGTGTTTAAGATGGTTTGAATTATATTTTGATTAATAAGCTTAAGTTTGTATAAATACTTACCAATTGATATAATTTGTGCAACACGGGATAAATACATACAATTTTGGTATAAAACAAGTTCAAATTAACAAGCCTTAATAAAAGCGGGAGTAAATTTTAAATTCGAGAGTTATATTTGAAGCAAAACTGGATTTAAAGCAAGACACTCATGCGGCGGGGTCTCCAATTCAATCTCATTTCAATTTACAAGCAATTGTTCATTTGTAATTAAAATCATATAATATTTACAAATCATTAATATTCATTTACTCCATCAGTCTTTATAACCTAGTAGCGTTGTACCCTCACAACGTCTCCATTCATCCAAGTATATGAAAACATTATAACCTTAAGAGTTTCTAAATTGAAACCTTTTTTTCTCAAACTTTTTATACCTGTCTAGGGTTGGGAAAAACAAAATGTGAGTACTAGACTCAGTAAGCAAGATTTTCATTCAAGTAAACATTTTCATTCTAAAATTTGGCATCTCATAAATAATGCATATTTCACATTCATGTCTTAAACCTTCATTAGATAGTACGCTAGCTAGGAAACTATCAATTTGTTTACCTCCGATTTTAAGGAGTGCGTCGCCGGCCGTTGGGTCTGTATCAGCGATTCGGTCACATTAGAGGGGGACTTTGGTCCGCTTATACCTCTAGAATGGACCTATACCTTTGTGCACATGCATCATATACATGCTAGCATGATTTCAAGAAATAATCACTTTTATTATTCTGTTCTCTTTTCAAATGGAGAAATATGGCATAATCATTTATAAAACAAGTTAATAAATACATTTTTCAAACCACTTTATGGGGATGGTCGCCCTTAAATAATATTGAAAAATGCCAACAAGAAAGGAATTGTAAGTCATTAAATCATTTTGAAAATAAATCATTTCAAGGTGTTGCTCGCTTACCTCAGTAGTGTCAACTTGTCTCTTTAACCCTTTTCTTTTCCTTTTCCTAAATAATTGAAAAGGACTATCCTATATTTTTGGCATTGTATATATTTTATATCTATATAGATGTACTATTTCATATGATTTTGCCACTATATTATATAACGTATCTGTTTATAGTCTATGGAAGGATAAATCTAAACCAAAGTTCTGAAATTTACGTCCATGAATTTTTTTTAACAGCAAGCCTCTTTAGTTACTTCTTACCTAGGTGGCAAAAGCAAATTAAATTAGTCCTTGTGAAACCAGTCATTCCCTTTTAAAAAAGAACGTATATATTACATAGAGCATTAATAATTAAAATATTGTTTACTAATTTTCTAAAGAAATTGTTTATAATCTACCTGTCTATATTTTAAATCACATCAAATTAACTGCTCATAACAAGTTTCATGTCAAAATAATTAGAAGTGGTTAAGATATAATTATTCAAAATTAATTCATGAAATCTCATGTAATCGTAGCTGTTTAAAAATTTTCTAAACATAATTTTTAAGATCAAGTCCATTCATTATGTAGGGTATGTTAAAATAGGCTTAGCACTAAAATTTCATGTAAAACCATACCTGTAACCACTTTTTTTTTCTTGTACTTGTGACTCAGAGCGAGTCAATGCATGCACTAGATTTATAGAAGTACCCTGTCGATTGGTAGTTGCAGTTATTCTTTGCTGGGCCAGTCTTCCCTTTATATACGACACTGCTCACGTGTAGCACTGTTCATGCAAGTTATTGTTCACTCACACTGTTTCACGATATTGTTTACGCTTTCATATGTGCACAAATCGATGCGCAACTTGAAGATTCTATGCAAGTACTTCCCTCACTTCTATATAAACACTTGTAAGGAACATCTTAAGGCACTTACAATGTACTTCGAGTTAGGATTTGAGGTCCGGAAACGAGAGGAGTTGAAGAGCGCGAGGCGAGAAGTGAGGTAGCGAGTTGCTTGGAGTAGTTGAGACATTATCAGGGCTTCTGATTAATAAGCTTTTTCTTTCTTTCTTTCTTTCTTTTAGTTTTAATTGTTTTGTTTATGATGGATATTAGATATAATATTATTTTGTATTTGATTTTGATTATAAATATGCTGGACTAAACCTGTTATCTAAGATTTAGAATATAGCATGCTTCAAATGTAACAGATATTATGATTTGATTATTTAAGGTAATTTGTGTTTATTTGATGTCTTGTTGATCTCAACGCTTGTTAGGTGTATCATACTGCATTTGAATATGATTTCATATATTAGGTAATGGAATAGACATGTGGAAGTCTAATATATGACAATTAAGATATTAAACTTCAAAATCTCAAACCATGAGAATAGACGTGATGATTTTGAAGAATCTCATGAACGACCACAAAACTTAATGAATCGTAATTGACTTAATCCTCTAAGAATAGGTAGTTAAAAATATATTACGATTACTTCTTGTTAGTTTCGATAAAAAGTACAAGGATAATTTAGGATTTGTTCTCCTTTAATACATAATATCCGATTAAACAAGCACTTTAAGTATTCGTTGTAGACGTCATATGTGAAACTCTAGATCCTAGGTACTCGCATTTCTTGACTTTTAATTCCTCATTCTACATTCTCAAGATCAACTTTTATTTTGTTATTTTTTATATGTTATTCTTTCTATGCTTGATATAAGTGTTTAAAAATAACATCGTAAGTTCAAAATTTCCTCTAGGATTGATGTTTTATATACTATAATCTACGACTGGTGCACTTGCGCATAGATTGCAACAACAGGCTATAACGAGTCAGGGTTTGCCCAACTCTAATCTTATTTTTCAAAAATTTTGTTTGACCATATTTTTATATTGGGTTAGGACAAGGTTAGTTTGACCATCATTTTTTTAAATAGGTCGTAGGATAAAATTCGAGTTGGTATCAGATTGGTTTCGGGATAGCGGATCGGGTAAAAATATAGGTCTAATAAGATGATTTTATGAATTTATATATTTATCAAATATAAAAATACATCTATACTAAATTTAAATATTATATACTTCAATATTTTATTAATTATTACAAAAATACATCATTATTGAAATAAAACATGAGAAAATATAGTATAACTTTATTAAAATAAGTTAATTTACAATTATACATAAGAATTATATGTATATGTGAAAATTTCTCTTATATTCAGGATAAATTGATTTTTCTATAGTTAATTATAAAAATGTAAAATTTTTGAAAAAAATAAGATTGAAACATAGACTTATATTTTTAATAAATTAATATATATGAGGCAGGTCGGAACTCACTTACCTCGACTCTATTTTTGAGTTCAGATTAAAATTTCCGACTCATCCTTGTATCAGGTCAAAAAAATATTTATTTTACTCGGACTAAAGCGAATTGGGCCGGGGGCGGGCCCTAATTCCCACCCCTACTTGTAGTGACTTTCAGAAATATTCTAAGAAATTGGCTGCAAACTTTTATTGATGATTAATCTCGGACATACGTTCAAAACCGAAAAATTAGATTACTCGGCATCTAGTGCAATGTAATGAAAACTCGGATAGGAACAAGCCTCTCCTGTCTCCATCGGCTACGAACGAACGGCTGAAGTCCTTGATCTGGGTGTGGCCCACCCGAATGCACATGGAGTTCCATTCCAATGCGGTGTCACAACATGAAACTAAAGGAAAGGAACACGGGGTAGGTGGCCGAAATGGACGGCTAAAATGATACTATAAAAAATTCACAAATGTCTGGAGACGAATCGATAATGCTAGACCCAAACCCATGTGGCCGATAAAAATTATTTTGACTGGAATTGGATGGTTTTGAGTGGCATTTTTTGATTGGAGAAGAGAAAATGACACCGAAACATCAACATCTCGAGTCAAGGGTGTGACTGCTGACTCTGATTTGTGGTTTGTCGCATGCGTCACAAACGCCTCCGCAGTCCATTTAGCCTGCCACGTCGTAACTGAATTTCTTTGAAAATTCATCTCCCACACCTCCACCCACGTCACACTAATGAATTTGATTAGTGGCTTAAACCAAGATAAAATAATCTATATTAACAAAGGACATACTGGGGCGTACCATGAAAACGAGGCTCATCATGAAAATTCACTAACACTAAAAATCTAGGCAAATGATCCTTTCCAATAGGTCCAAAAAAACATATTTTTTAAATTTTTTTATAAAATTGTTAATCAAAGATGTATTTAATTTATCAACTAAGTTTTGTGTATATCTTTACTTTTTATTTTTAAACATAAGGCTATTTTAGTTATGTTTCAATAATTTAAAAGGAAACACCGTTTAAAAATTCAAAATAAATATACACACACCTCAAAAACTTGTAAGATTTGATTTATAGATTAAATATATTTAAATTAAAAATTTAATACAAAAATATTAAAAATAAAAATATGTTTTTTGGGCCTGTTTGAAATAAGCCTATTTCTGACTGATGTCAAATCATCCAGCCCCAAAAATCTAACCGGTCGTATTTTATAATATCATTTTTTAAATTAAGATAGAGCCATTCGCATATCTTATTTTGCATATTACTTGTTAGATAGGTGGTACAGGTCAGGAGCGTAACCAATTAAGCTAAGCCCTTGGTCAACGATACATTTCTAATTTTTAAGATAATTAAATACAATATTAGTTAATATGGGTGAAAACAGAAAACTTCTATACACCTCGTGGTATTTTCTGAACCGAGGCATTTCCACATAGGCCCACCATTTTTTCTTTTAAACATCCTACGCTAATTGAGGGATAGGATGCTTTGGTTTTAGTAATTTAAACTTTGTGTTTCTATCAAACATGAGTAATGTTTGATGCATCAGGGTGTTTAACTTATTGTTGACACCCCACCCTTGGGCCTAAAGATGGACAAGTGAAATAAATTTCAAGCCCAAGCAAATTCAAGACAAAAAAAGAAGTTCAAGCAAGCTAAACGGGCCATTCCACACTTAACCAACGGAGCGAAGTTCCACCAAGCCTCGAAGCAGGCTTTTCAACAACCAGATTCGGCTTACAAGAGCGAGGCTCCCACAGGCCATCTCGACGGGTACCACAATGCAGCCCAAGCCTCAGAAGCAGGCTTCTCTACAACTTTGGGCCTCCACAACGGCCCACCCAACAACAACGGGCTTAGCCAAGCTTAAGTCCACCAAACCCAAGCATATGGACCAAGTCCAAAACCCTTCGAAGTGGCTCAAGGCCCACGATCTCAAATCAAGCTCAAGTATGTGGATCAAGTCCAAGCCTTCAAATGGCCCAAAGCCCATGATCCCCAACTCAAGTTCAAGCCCATGGACTAAGTCCATGACTCCAAGTGGCCCAAAAGCCCACTCCTACATCTATAAAAGGAGGAGCACCCCCCTCATTAGAACACACTTGAAGAGAGGCATCCCAAAGGGGAGGACGGGAGTCTGCAGCAACGCCCCGGCGTTCCGCTTTTTCCGCTCTACGAGCTCCACGCTCCCTCTTCCACACCCCCTTTCCATATCTCCCGTTCTCTCAAATCTCTTTATTTTCCCCCTTTTACGCCGTGTAAACCGCCTCGGGTTGGCAGATTTCTCCATATTTGCTTCAACTCGAAGGCCGGAACCCAGACTCTGTACTGCTAGTGCCTTATTTCTTCAAATAAGGACTGATCTCCCTTTAAAGATCAGTGGCGACTCCGTTTTTCTTTATTTTTTTATGGGTGTGTTTGAGTTAATGCCCCGACAGGGTGGGTGCACGCGGGTCCGCGGATTCCAGCATAATACGCCGCCGTTATGCTGCCGAATTTGTGACTCGACCCGTGTACGGAAAGTCCCGTCTTAGCCGTTATGCTGCCAAACCCGCAAGAAAATGCCCATACGCCAACTTTCCTGAAAGATATGAAGCCTAATGCGTTTTACCCCATGTGAATGCAGGAAATCTAAGCCCACGATGCTTTCCAACACGATCCATATTTTCAAGGCCCGGAAAACCATTCCGAGCCCACCGTAGTGCTCCCGGCGGGTGCTACACTTATATATTAAGTTTTATCATTTTTGAAGATGTATAAATATATTTTTATGTTTAACTTATATATTAAGTTTTAATATTTGTGGAGATGTATAAATATATTTTTAAATTTTTTTAAAATGGAAGTATTTTAGTCATTTAAAAAGAACTAAAACCTCTCCTATTTAAAGAAAATCAAATATATATATATTAAAAAATGTTAAAACTTAATTTATATATTAAATACAATCAGATTAACAGTTTTATAAAAAGATTTTTAAAAAATATTAAAAAAAAAGTTTTGTACCTTAATGCATTGAAATCAGGATCTATTGAAACATTACTCATCAAGCATACGATAAGTAGAATAATGGTTCAACACTTATGTAAGCACAGAAGCCTTTCTGCTTACTCTTGATATTTTAATTTTTAAATATATTTTTAAAATTTAAACCACTTATCATGTTTAATATACCTTATTTTATCATGATATTAAAAAATAAATTTTATTAGAAATTTATATATCTTTTGAATATAGCATGTTTTGAGAGTAAATACATAACCATTAAACAATTAATGATTTATAATATAAATATAGTATATAAAATTTTTCAATATAAGCAGTTTTTAAAATCATAAATAAGTCCCATGGATAAACACAATAAAACGTCTATATTTTTTTAAAAATATTTTAAATAAAAATCGAGGGTAAGCACAGATATTTCCATACGTATGTATGCATTGAATCATCACTCGAATAACTATATATACGGAAACTAAGTACAGTATCATTACGGCAATAACTATATATATGAGAATGCCTCTATGAACTCACATTTATTTTTAATATTATTTTTAATATCTTGATGGTTGATAGAGAATTTACTTAATCTATTATATATAACATTAATTTGTATTATTATGAAAAGAAGATTAGTTAGGCTGGTCTAAAAAATATTTTTTATATTTTTTAATTTTGTCATTGAACATGTAAAGTTAGGTGTATTTTATCTATAAATCAAAATTTATTATTTTTGGATATTTTTAAGTATTTTTTAGGATTTTTAAACATAGTTTATCTCAAAAATTTAGGTAATGCCATTGTGTTTAAAATTAAAAAATACTTAAAAATATCTAAAAATGGTAAAATTTGATTTATAGATCAAATACACCTAACTTTACATGTTCAATGACAAAACTAAAAAATATAAAAATATATGCATTATGACCGGCTTAAAAAAATAATCATCGTCTTGGAAACTCTTTTATTTATTTAGTATCACTGTACATGTACCCTATCTATAAATGTATAAAATCGATGCAATAAAATAATTTACTACTAAATACCATTTTAAAATAATATTTTTGAACATTTAAATCATTTAAAATACCACTATTAAGTGAATAAATGATTCTATGAAATACTCTTACATTCTAATATAGATATATATATATATATATGAATATATATGAGCATTTTCCTTAATTTCCACATGAATCTATTATTTTTTGAGTAAATGTGACCCATGCACATATTTGATTTGGATGAAACTTAGTTTCGTAACTAAACAAATGATTTTAAATTTAATGAATGACTTGAATTATATATCAAACATCAACACCTTAAAAATGAAGGAATTATATAGGATCACTTATATACATATGAGAACCTAACTAGTGCAGTCGGACTGCACCATAATTACAATGCAGTCCAGTGCTAATGGGCCTCACACATATTAAAATGTTAAAATACTTTATACGATAATTTATTCATATAAATAACATACTTCGGACGGTTTAGATCTTGAAAATACTACTTTACGATTGATATTTAGATTAAACTATTTTTTAGATTTTGTACCATTTTAAGATGAGACATATACATATACTAAATTTGGATGAAAATTGGTATGCTATTAAAATAAGTAATTTTAAATACAATGAGTAGAGTAGATATTAATATTAATACATGTGGGACCCATTTTAGGGTGGGACCCATTTTGAGGCGGATTGCACTGTAATTATATTGCAGTCCATCTGCACTTGAATATTTTCTTATATGAAAGTGATATTGTGCACTCGGGTGTACTTAGCCTCGATGCACTCAAGTGCATATAACCCATTTTTTATATATTTTTCTTTAAAGTTTTTTATAAAACTGTTAATCTAAGTGTATTTAACATATACATTAATTTTTATCATTTTTGAATTTTTTTAGACTTTTTTCTGAATTTTTTAAATAGCGGAAAATTTAGTAATTTAAAAATATTAAAATACCACTAATTTTAAAAAATCCAAAAAAATCTATAAATCTCCAAAATTGGTAAAAATTGAAATACATGTTAAATACATTAAGATTAACAGTTACGTAAAATTTTAAAAAAAAAAATAATAAAATGAGTATTTGCACTTAGGTGCACAATATTACATTCCTTTCCTATATGTCATATATACATATCTCATAAACTAATCCAGTAAGCCCCTTGGAATAAGTAGATTACTTCTACTTCTCTATTTGATTTTTTTTTAAAAAGAAGAAGAGCAGATGAAAAATAAATTTTGAAGAAATGTCGTCTAAAAATTGAAAATGAAATTAATATAGATTTTCAATATGGGTGAAAAAGAAAAACATTGTGGTATCATTTTCGTGCACCGAGGAATGGGATACTGAGGTATTTCATTTTCTGGGCCTTTATTCTGTTCACCACGTTGTCCATGTCCAGCCTACCATTTTTTTGTGTCATGTGGCCCAAACTGATTGAGGATGGACTCAAAAGGGGCGCAAAAAAACGAACAAAAAAAAAAAAAAGCTGTCCTAGAATCGGGTGATTTCAGTGGTTTTATGCAACACCTTGCGTGATTTTATGGCCCACAAAGGAATACGGATCCCATGGTATTAAGTCTCCTGGCGAAGGACTGAAATTGCTGACCCACCATATGCACAGAAAATTGAAATTACAACGTACAAACCAGAAGCAGGGCAATAAGACGAGGCAGCAGCATTTTGTCTAGAATCTCATAATTTTGACTTACAAAAATAATCAGCGAAGATAAAAGTTCACTAATCACTCTCCTCACTGATGTGTACCAGCAGGGGATTAGAGAGAATGGGGAGAATTTGGAAGAAATAGGAATAAAAAAGGGATGTTGAGGATTGGAGAAAGAGAGACGAAGACAATAAGAGGGATGTAGGTAAGACACCAGAAAAGGAAGGGGAGAATGGAATGGGAGGGAGAAGATGGAAGAGCGTAGAAGGGAAAGGAGAGAGAGAGAGCGAGAGAGAGAGAGAGAGAGAGAGAGAAGACAACGTGGGGAAGAATGAAGAACGAGA
The DNA here is from genome assembly GCA_030490835.1 of Annona cherimola. Lineage (NCBI taxonomy): Eukaryota > Viridiplantae > Streptophyta > Magnoliopsida > Magnoliales > Annonaceae > Annona > Annona cherimola. Next base: position 23,731,387 of record CM059972.1, on the reverse strand, counting down.
GGAAGAAGAAGAGATGGCACATGAGAGAGAACCGTGAATTTAATATCCAACAATCATGCTATTTCCATTGTAAAGAAGGACATTTATAGCCAAGTTTCCAATAATAAATAAACACCCTCTAAGGGTAAGCGGTGTTCCATAGGATCCCATGTTCTTGAAAGGATTTTTCAATTTCTAAAATAATTTAAAATGACTTAAATATCCTTGTATTTAAAAATCCAAAACAAATTTATACATATATAAAAAAAATGGTAAATTTTGGTTTGTAGATTAAATATAACTAGATTAACATGTTTATAAAAAAAATTTTAAAAAAACAAAAAAATTATGTATTTGGACTGATTTGAAATCACCTCTTTTCATATCAGCGTTTGGTAAACATAAAAGGTGTGTTTGGAAAGTGATAAAAAGTTTTTGAAATGAGAGAAGATGAAGTGATAAGATAGGAATAATGATGAAGAGTAAAGAAAATAATGGCAGCGTTTAGAAATTGTGGGAAGTTGGTGTCGCATGTATGACTTCCCACTTTCCAATATTTTATTTTTTCACTTTTACCTCTATATTTCAACCATTTTTCCTACCAACTAACTCTGACAAACCTATTTATTCTAACTAGGGGTGCAACTCGGTCTAGGTGCCCACCGAACCTAGGCCGAATCTGGATTAGGGCAATGCTTGAACTAGCCTCTCCTAGAGATAGAACTCGATTTATCGGGTTGAGCCTGAGACTAATTTGAATTTGGTCTAGCTTCAGGTTGATATGGACCCTCTTCCTTACTCATCTTCGGGAGCTACCCTCCCTACTGCTAGGGTTACCAGCATCCATCCTTCATTTATTTTGGTCAGGTAACAGTCTTCTAATTATTCATTAATGCTTAGATTGTTTGCGATTCCAAAAATTTGTGCCATTAATCCCTTCTTATCTGCATTTGTATAGGCCGTTGATATCATTGATTAGTATTTTGAACTAATTTGCTATTGATGTAATAGTATTGATGAATTAATTTACATCATAAGACTTTCCTTATGATTGGATGTTAGTATTTATATGTATGCTTGTGACTTGTGATATTGATGTTAAATTGCAGATTAGAAAAAGATCAAACCTCTTTGTTCTCCAAAATAGCGCTAGAGTTATACTTATTGCAAAGAGGAGGTTTAAATCCAGGTCATCTTTATTCTTTTCTTTAAGCTCTTCGAAAATTTCTTACTTTCTTATAATAAAATTTTCATTTAGAAATTTTTTCAGTGGTGAATTTGTGATTGAATAAGTTGAATAACAAATACATATTTATAAGAGAAACTAAACTTGAAGGCCAACCTGAAAGCCAACTTGAAACTCAACCCGAGTCCAAATTACAAAAACAAAGTTAGGGTTTGAGTTTATAAATAGGGTTAGGATTAGGGTTGAGCTGAACCCGAATTTCATGAGTTCGAGTTGCACCCCTAACTTCAATTATACGCATATCATTTACTATCAATCACACATTTCTCAAAATATTTCTTTTTCTATTTCCCATAATCTCACCAAATTTTATCTTCCCAAACATCTCTCGAGTTAAATTAGATAGGATAGATACATGGATAGTTGTGTAGAGACAAATGAAAAATAAGGTAGTTTGTATAGGAACAAGGGAAAAAATAATTAAAAAATAAAATAGTTGTGGAGAATGAAAAGTTTTAGGGTCTGTTTGGAAAGTGATAGAAATTTTAAATGAAAAGTTTTTTATATAAAAGCTTTTAAATTAGAAAAAAATGATGAAATATAATAGAGGTGATGATGAGAAATAAAGATAATAAAATTAAAATAGATAGTTTAGTTGTGTAGGCAACTGTACAGAAACTATTAAAAAGTAAGGAAAATGCAAAGAAATAATTAAAAAATAAGATAATTATAGACAGAGAAAAAGGTTTTAACTTATCCTTAGATTGAAAAAGTTTTAGTTTAAAATGATTTTGGTATGGATAAAGTCCCACCCTAATAAGGATGACGCCGCACCTACTTACTGAGCCCTCTATGCTGATTAGGCCCTTCTTGCTCAAAACGACCACCGCTCTCCCTCTCTGACAGAGTAATCTGTATTCCAACAATGGAGGGCGCGTCATTGATTGAAACCGATTAAGACTAATCCATGTGAATACATACGTTAACATGGACAGAAGTGTTGACTTTTGGGTTTCCTCCCACGTGGAGATGGCCCACACTAAAAGACAAAAAGAGAAAAAGCAAATGTCACGGCGCCGTTTCGTCTTTGTTTTTTCTTCTGCGGTTGTCCGCGTTTTTCGGTGCCTGTCTTCTTCTCCTCTCTCAGCAGCGGTTCGTCGTTAGAGAGAGTTTTTTCTCTCCGGTTTTCACAGAAGTTTCAGAGCAGAGCAGCAGCTCCGACGGACGAAAGAGGATTTTATCCTCAAATGCTCAAGGCTTCTACGGCAGTTATCTCTTCCGGCCATCAAGAGAGAAAATTCCGCCGTCATCTTAGATTTGGTGAGATCCACCCTTGGTTATTTCCTGTATTGAAATCCATCCTTATTGTGATGATGAAATCCTCTAGTTTTGACTAGAGAAGACATTGAGTTGTAATCCCATTATTCTATAGTGGAAGATTTACCTGGACTGGGTCCCGTGGTTTTTCCCCTTTGGTAAAAAGGGGTTTTCCACGTAAAAATTGTGGTGTGTTTTTCCTGTGGTTTGATTGCTTATTATTTGCAATATTTATTGTCTGTGATTAATCATTCCTATTTAATCTACACAAGAAGGGGATAGCCTAAAATCCCAACAAGTGGTATCAGAGCGAGGTTTTAGTAATCTTGTGCCTTGTGTTGAACGATGGAGGTTAATACAAGTAGAATGATTAATTTGAATGGTTCAAATTATCATGTGTGGAAGGGAAAAATGGAAGACCTGCTATATGTCAAAGATTTTTATTTGCCCGTGTTTGCGGAACAAAAACCCGTAGAAAAAACTGATGCTGAATGGACTTTACTTCATCGTCAAGTATGTGGGTATATCAGGCAGTGGGTGGATGATAATGTTTTAAACCATGTCAGTGAAGAAACAAATGCACGTTCTTTATGGGACAGGCTTGAACAGCTGTATGCTCGAAAAACCGGGAACAACAAGTTGTTTCTAATAAAGAAGTTGATGGGCTTGAAATACAGGGATAGAACTCCTTTATCAGATCACTTGAATGCTTACCAGGGAATTCTTAATCAGTTGGCCGGGATGAATATCAAGTTTGAAGATGAGGTGCAGGGGTTATGGCTTCTAGGCACATTGCCGGACTCGTGGGAGACGTTTAGAATGTCGGTATCTAACTCAGCTCCAAATGGTGTAATCACTATGGATTTGGCTAAGAGTAGTGTTTTAAATGAAGAGATGAGAAGAAAGTCACAGGGTCCGTCACAGTCAGATGTCTTAGTCATGGAAAAGAGGGGGAGGAGCAAGAGTAAAGGTCCGATGAACAGAGACAGAAGCAAAAGCAAGTCAAACAGGTTTGCCAATGTTGAGTGTTATCACTGTGGTAAAAGGGGGCATATAAAGAAGTATTGTCGACAACTCAAAAGAGACTACAAAAATGAAAAAGGGATAGAAAAAGAAACTGATGATAGTAATGATGTTGATAGAGTTTCTGCCATCACAGATGACTTCCTTGTTGTGTATGATGATGATGTTGTCAACCTTGCATGCCATGAGACTAGTTGGGTGATTGACAGTGGTGCCTCCGTTCATGCTACATCGCGACGAGACTTCTTTACATCTTATACATCCGGAGACTTTGGGGATGTTAAGATGGGTAACAATGGTGTAGCTAAAGCTGTCGGCATGGGAGATGTGTGCTTGGAAACCAACAATGGTACGATGTTGCTTTTGAAAAATGTTAAACATATCCCTGATATTCGCTTGAATTTGATTTCAGCAAGTAAGCTTGATGATGAGGGGTTTTGCAACACCTTCAGTAATGGTCAATGGAAGCTTACTAAAGGTTCTATGGTTATGGCTAGAGGCAAGAAGTGCTCCTCATTGTACTTCATGCAGTCAAAGGTTTCTGATTGTATTATCAATACAATGGAGAATGAAAGTACAACAGAGCTATGGCATAGAAGACTAGGTCACATGAGTGAGAAGGGTTTGATGGTTTTGGCAAAGAAGAATCTTCTTTCTGGATTGAAGAATACAGCATTGAAGAAATGTGCTCATTGCTTAGCAGGGAAGCAAAACAGAGTTGCCTTTAAAGTATCCCCTCCTTCAAGACAGCCGGGTATACTTGATTTAGTATATTCTGATGTTTGTGGTCCCATGAAAGTAAAAACACTTGGTGGTGCTCTCTATTTTGTGACTTTTATAGATGATCATTCAAGGAAGTTATGGGTCTATACCTTGAAGACAAAAGACCAAGTGTTAGATGTGTTTAAACAGTTTCAGACCTCAGTTGAGAGACAGACTGAGAAGAAGTTAAAGTGTATCAGAACTGATAATGGAGGTGAGTATTGTGGTCCTTTTGATGAATATTGCAAACAGCTGGGTATTAGGCATCAAAGGACACCTCCGAAGACTCCTCAGTTAAATGGGCTAGCTGAGAGAATGAACATGACACTAGTTGAAAGGGTGAGATGTTTGCTTTCACATGCACAGTTGCCAGGATCCTTTTGGGGTGAGGCTTTGAGTACCGTTGTACATGTGTTAAATCTCACGCCTTGTGTTCCTTTAAATTTTGATGTTCCAAACAGAGTTTGGTTGGGAAAAGATGTATCCTATAGTCACTTGCGTGTCTTTGGATGTAAGGCCTTTGTGCATATTCCCAAAGATGAGAGGTCTAAACTTGATGTCAAGACAAGACAGTGTGTATTTATCGGCTATGGCCAAGATGATTTTGGTTACAGGTTTTATGATCCGGTACAGAAAAAGCTTGTAAGAAGCCGAGATGTTGTGTTTATGGAAGACCAAACCATACAAGATATTGAGAAAACAGTTAAAACAGTTTCTCAATATTATGATAATTTAACAGACTTGGATCCAGTTCCTTTGACACATGTGCCAGTACAGGTTAGAGATGAAGTTCAAGATGACCAGGATGGTACAGTTGATGTTGATACTCATACACAGGTTGAGATTAATGATGGCATTGTTGAGCAGTCACCAGTACCAGAAGTTCCACCAGATGTTCCACTCAGGAGGTCTACTAGAGATCGTCATCCTTCTACACGATATTCTGTTGATGAATATGTGTTACTGACTGACGGGGGAGAGCCCGAATGTTATGCAGAAGCCATAGAAGATGAACATAAGAAGGAGTGGGTTGAAGCCATGCGAGATGAGATGAAGTCACTGCATGAAAATCATACATTTGAGTTGGTAAAGTTGCCTATGGGCAAAAGAGCTTTGAAGAACAAGTGGGTATACAGAGTGAAGCAAGAACAAGTTACCACACAACCTCGATACAAAGCTAGATTGGTCGTCAAGGGATTCAATCAAAAGAAAGGTATTGATTTTGATGAGATTTTTTCTCCAGTTGTTAAAATGTCATCTATTCGTGTGGTTTTGGGTCTAGCAGCTAGTCTTGATTTGGAGATTGAACAGATGGATGTAAAGACAGCTTTTCTCCATGGTGAATTAGACAAGGAAATTTATATGGAGCAGCCAGAGGGTTTCGTGGAAAAAGGAAAAGAGGATTATGTGTGCAAGCTGAGGAAAAGCCTTTATGGCTTGAAGCAAGCACCAAGACAATGGTATAAGAAGTTTGAGTCAGTTATGGAGAAATATGGCTACCGAAAAACAACTTCTGATCATTGTGTCTTTGTGCAGAAATTCTCTGATGATGATTTTATTATACTATTGCTTTATGTCGATGATATGTTGATTATTGGCAGAAATTCTTTGAGAATTGACAGGTTGAAGATGCAGCTAAGTAAAGTTTTTGCTATGAAGGATTTAGGGCCAGCAAAACAAATTCTTGGCATAAGCATTCATCGTGAGAGGAATGCCAAGAAGTTATATCTGTCACAAGAGAAGTACATTGAGAAAGTACTTCAGAGGTTCAACATGGACAGAGCTAAAGTGGTTAACTCTCCTCTTGCCACCCACTTTAAGCTAAACATCGAGCAGTGTCCCTCTACAGACATAGAGAAGAAGGACATGGAAAGGGTTCCATATGCTTCAGCTGTAGGAAGTTTGATGTATGCAATGGTATGTACAAGGCCAGACATAGCTTATGCAGTTGGTATTGTTAGCCGGTTCTTGTCCAATCCTGGGAGAGAGCATTGGAATGCAGTTAAGTGGATTATGAGATATCTACGAGGTACTTCCAGTTTGAGACTTTGTTTTGGCAATGAGAAACCATTACTAGTTGGCTACACGGATGCAGATATGGCAGGAGATGTGGACACTCGTAAGTCTACCTCTGGTTCCTTGATTACTTTTGCAGGGGGAGCTGTAGCTTGGCAATCAAGGCTACAGAAATGCGTTGCACTTTCTACAACCGAAGCGGAATTCATTGCAGCAACTGAAGCATGTAAAGAGTTGTTGTGGATGAAGAGGTTTCTACATGAGCTCGGTTTCAAGCAACAAAGATACATAGTATTTTGTGATAGTCAAAGCGCAATTCACCTTGGTAAGAATTCTTCCTTTCATGCAAGATCAAAGCACATTGATGTGAGGTATCATTGGATAAGAGAAGCTATTAATGACAAGTTGTTTGAACTTGAGAAAATCCATACCGATTATAATGGCTCTGATATGTTGACGAAGGCTCTACCTAGGGAGAAGCTTGAAGTTTGTCGTTCAATCATCGGGATGACAAATTCCTCCACATAGTCGGAAAGGGGGAGATTTGTTGACTTTTGGGTTTCCTCCCACGTGGAGATGGCCCACACTAAAAGACAAAAAGAGAAAAAGCAAATGTCACGGCGCCGTTTCGTCTTTGTTTTTTCTTCTGCGGTTGTCCGCGTTTTTCGGTGCCTGTCTTCTTCTCCTCTCTCAGCAGCGGTTCGTCGTTAGAGAGAGTTTTTTCTCTCCGGTTTTCACAGAAGTTTCAGAGCAGAGCAGCAGCTCCGACGGACGAAAGAGGATTTTATCCTCAAATGCTCAAGGCTTCTACGGCAGTTATCTCTTCCGGCCATCAAGAGAGAAAATTCCGCCGTCATCTTAGATTTGGTGAGATCCACCCTTGGTTATTTCCTGTATTGAAATCCATCCTTATTGTGATGATGAAATCCTCTAGTTTTGACTAGAGAAGACATTGAGTTGTAATCCCATTATTCTATAGTGGAAGATTTACCTGGACTGGGTCCCGTGGTTTTTCCCCTTTGGTAAAAAGGGGTTTTCCACGTAAAAATTGTGGTGTGTTTTTCCTGTGGTTTGATTGCTTATTATTTGCAATATTTATTGTCTGTGATTAATCATTCCTATTTAATCTACACAAGAAGGGGATAGCCTAAAATCCCAACAAGAAGAGCCCGCGCGCACCTGTTATACTATTTGTCGCACTTTGGCGGCGAAGGCCGTTTTCATACTCACAGTTTGGCAATGCTAAGCTGCAGAGGTGGTTGAAACCAATGGAGCGAGGGATGGATAAGCCACGCTTCAATAATATCATGGAAAAAAAAAAAAAAAAGCAAACGCATGAATCAAGGTCTACAGGGAAAAAAATATGATTACCTGCCAGGTTGGAAGAAGCCATCGTTCTGTATGATGGCATTCGGCTTCAGCCTGCAGAAGAATTGGGCGGAAAATGGCATGCGGTTCGGAGGAGCAGCGAGTGTGCCTACGTACGGTGGCCACGAGGGAGAAGATGTGGATGTAGAAAGGGAGGAGACAGCGTGCCGGAGATCTTATGAAACCGATTACGACCGCCCTGTTTTTATCTTTGATGCACTAATGACAGGCCTGAAACCATCAAGCATCGCTTCAGGTTCCACTTCCACCGAGCGAAACGGTAACCATCCATAATTTTAATACTTTTGTTTTATTTTAAAAATCCTACTGTATATGTAATTTAAAATATAATTTTTTCTATTCATAATAAAAATTATATAAATTAGATATTAGTGCAATCTTAAATAATCAAAATTTATAAAAATTATATATTTAATATAAAAATAATATTCAATATTTTTAGTAATATAAAAAGATTTTTTAAACTCATCCATACAAAATGCATGTTAATGATGATTCGGATTAAGCAAAACTTATTGTATATATATTTTCAATTTAAAAATACATATATCATTAATGCTTTTCTATTTTATTGTTTAATTACTAACATTTACATTTGTATGATGGGACTTTTGGAATAAAATAAGATATTAAAATTTTGTATTCGGTTTCCATTGAGCTCCGCTGAACCTCGAGAAACCATAAGAACGGATTACGACAGTTGACGGCTTGCTTTTGAGGGACGGTCTTTTGCCACGGCAGCAATTGCTGCCTTTGAAACCATCAGCCACACTCCACTGAGACAGTTCGGGCTATACTTTTAAGACCTGTACGCCTACTCATTGCTCCACGTCTTCAGATGACACCCACCTATCAACGTGTATAGGCAGGTGCCCCACGCCATGGCACTTCAGGCTTCACAGGCTGTCCGTCCGCGTTGGCTGTCCGAATTCATATACCTCCACTGATAGGATGGGGCGTGCACTATACAGAAATTGACGAAGATAGGGCAAATTTCTCTTCGTCGGTTGTACCTCCGTTTTCTGGTTATCCATTTAATACATTTTAAATTTCAAAATCAAAACAAATATAAAAAAGTACAGCCCAATACGTGTCATGATTGATTAAATCGAGATATCATCTTACAACTTATTATTTATCTTTAATTAATAAACTCTTGCACACCTTTCATCAATGTTGCACCCCTAACCCTAACATACCTCATGTATGTATGTGGTGTGTTCGGCTTAAAAATTATGGTGTAAAAGTTTTTGAAGTGGGAGAAAATAATATGATATGAGAGGGGTAATAAAGAGTAGAAGTAAAGAAAGTAAAATTAAAATAAATAAGATAATTAGTCCTGCTTCTATGTAACCTAGGGGTGTTAACGGATCGGGTTGAACGGGTTAGAGCCTAATCCTAATCCTAACCCATTTAATATATCTCAACCCTAATCCGTTTATTAACCCATTTAAAAAAATTCAACCCTAACCCATTTACAACCCATTTAATAAATGGACTAACGGGTTGTTAACGGGTTGTGTTTGTTACTAATTTTCATGCTAAAAATCTTCAATAAAGTTTGTAAATTTAAATAGATTAAATAATTCAAAGCTAATATATCTGAATTTAATTTATTTTGGCTTGAAAACATCAGCTTCAATCTCAAGTCATCTCTTTAATGCCAATTCCTGTTATAAATATTATATATATACTATAATATATTATATTAAATGAGTTATACGGGTTGAACAGGTTAAATAAACGGGTTGAACGGGTTGACGGGTTGCGAAGCCTCAACCCTAATCCGTTTATTTAATTAAATGGTTGAACGGGTTGGCGGATCATAACCCATCTATTCAAAAATCTCAACCCAAACCCAATTATTAACGGGTTGAACGAGCGGGTTAACGGGTTGACCATGACCATTAACACCCCTAATGTAACCTGGTTACACAGAAACGAAGCCATGTAATCTTTTCTAAGATTTTGATTTTTGATGGAAAATCTAATTCATTCATTATATTTAACGTCATTTGTTTATTTTAAGGGATTAAGTTTCATCCCAATCAATTATGCTTATGGGCTACATTTGTTCAAAAAAATATATATTCATGTTTAAATTATGAAAATACTTAGATCTATTTACACATATATTAGAATATAATAATACTTTCTAGAATTATTTATTCACATAAAAACGATATTTTGGACGGTTTAGATGTCAAAAATACTAATTTAAAATTGACATTTTAGTATTTTTCATAATTTATACGTAAATATATATATTTTCTAACAAATGTGGCATATAAACATACTTGATTGTGATGAAATTGGATCTCTCTAGATAAAAAAAATGATGTTAAAAACAATGAATAAATTAGATTTTCCATAAAAGATCAAAATTTAAAATTTTGAAAGGGTTACATGGGCCCGAATTACATAGAAGCGGAGCCCTAAGATAATTATATGGATAGTTGTGTAAAAATAATTGAAGAATATGATAGTTATATATAACAATATAAAGAAATAATTAAAAAATAGAACAGTTACTGAGAGCGAAAAGTTTTAGATTTAAAGTTTTTGTATTTAACCAAACATACTTTTATTTTTATATAATTATAAACATAAAATACACAATGTAAATATAAACTCAAGCTATATATTATCCAATTATTAATATATCTAATTAATAAATTTACAAATCGAAAGAGGCTAAATGCACCTGGGTGTAGGGGTGCAACTTGGGTTGAGACGGTTCGGGTAGTGGTCTACCCTACTCATACACGATTTGCAAAAAGCCTACCCTACCCTACTCATTTATCGGTTCGGTTCCTAGTGTATCCTACCTTACTCGTTACCTTTTCGGTTTTGGTTTCAAATCGATTCCTTTAATACTTAAATATTATATTTTCTTAAAAAATATTTTTATGTTATTTTAAATAATACAAAGCAATACTCTTTTATATTTTAAGATCACAAGTATATAAATTATCTTTTTACATTATTATATAAAAAAGATAAAGTATAGAGTTTCGCAATCCAATATTAAAATAATTAGTATATTACGATCACAATTCACAAACTTATTTATAAAAGACTTTCAAATATCAATGACATAAAAACCCAACTAGTTTCTTACTTCATAATCCACAACTCCACGTAACACAAGTTTAATTTGAATTTGAATTTACTAAAATGGGTGTGCACATAAGATGTTATAGACAAAACATAATATATACTATACAATATATATTATACATATAATTATACTTATGCGGGTCAGTTTTGGGTACCTAATGTATCTACCCTACCCATGTCCTATTTGAGAGGGCGGGTAATAATTTGTACGTTACCCATACCCGTGGGTAATATTGTGTTATACTCTACCCAAATTAGGGTCGGGTCGATGGGCACCAATGGTACTCTACCCAAGTTACACCCCTACCCGAGTGTACTTAGCCTTGGTGCACCCGGTTGCATTAACCAGTTGAAAATATTTTTTATATAACTGTTAATCGAAGTGTATTTAACATGTATATTAAATTTTCCCATTTGTAAATATTTTTAGGTATTTTTTTATTTTTGAAAATCAATGGCCAGTGATTTTCATAAATAAAAAAATACCTAAAAATATTTAAAAATGGTAAAACTTGATACACATGTTAAATACACTTAGATTAACGGCTGCATAAAATTTTTTAAAAAATAAAAATAAATGAGTTAAATCACCCAATTGCATCGAGGCAAAGTGCACCCAATGTACTGTACAAGTTTCCCTTCATAAATTACATAGTTAGGAAAAATATTTCTATTTTAAACTATAAACGTAGATTATTTTATTTCTTAAAAATATTTTTAATAATTGGTACATGCATGTAATAGGAATCCAATAATACTTATTTTTTACTATTAAACAGATTATATAATTATGCTTGTATTAAATAAACGTTCTTCGCATAAACAGAATCTTATACTTATCCGATGCCCATTAAAACTTTAATGATTGGATTTTTCAGGAGAGCACATCGCCCACTCCTTAGTCCGTTCTTGGCCAAGATTTAACTGTTTGATAGAGATTGATGATGATGATGATGATGATGATCACTGTTTAATAAGATTCATTTCTATTCTCCTAAAGATCTTTACAAGATGAATTTCTTATCTGATAATAAGGTTTAAAAGTTATTCAAGAGTTAATTATCGGGTTGATTTGATGAAGTTGAGTAAGATTAACTTTAATATTCAGCAGTTATACACTAGGTGTTTGATTAGTCCAGAAATTTTCTAATTTCAAGTTAATTAACTTTAGGTCTTCAAAAATACCTTTAATTATCATCTTTTTTACCAAAATAATTATTAAAAATCTCGGTGCCATAATTAAATTATTTAAAAGAATTTCTATTAAAATTTCATTAAGATTTGTTATCTAATTTGTTCCTTGAAAATGACATGTCATACATGTTCTGCCTTAACCGTTATCTAATTCATCGAGATCTGTTATCTAATTTATACCCCATATTTAACCGTTGTTTGTTTTTAATTTTTCAATTTCTTGTTTTTATTTTCCTAAATCAATCATCAACCTTAATAAATCGAGCGTTTAATCTACCTATAACTAAGGTGTTTTTTTTTTTTTTTAAATGAAATTGCCCAGGCACGCCTATCAATAGGGCCTTTGCTTTCAGCCCATAACAGGTACAGGAAATCACAGTCTACCCAGGTCTTGGCTGCTACAAATTTACCTTAACCGTCTCTAATCACTGCTCCATGCCCTATAGCAGTTCCATTTTCCCTCAACCCTGCATCTCGGCTTTCAATTCTCCACCTCGACAGAGCACTAGAGCAGGCCGCAGAAAAGTTTGCTCTCTTCAGTCCTTGGCTTTGATTCATATTGGTGAATAAATTCCAAACTCCATTTGATAGTACCACCCAAATTTGCTGCTACCCCTTCCGCCAACGCCTCCTTCCTAATGAACAAAACCCTCGAGCAAAACACCATAAAGAGCTTGAGGAGTTTTTTCTGCATGCCTGTCACCATGTGATAAAGCAGCACTTCAAAGTTGTCCTCCCGCATTTTCCCCCAAGCAAAATCCTTAGTCTTCCCAGTCTCGCACCACAAATTGGCCCCTCAATCTTGATGCAGCATCAAAAGAGATGACCCCTATCTTCCAACGAACCAGGCTGGCCAGACAAAACACATGCAGGGTTTAGCTGGAACACCTATCCTTAATATATATTACTTTACAATCATATATGATTATATATCACTACAACAAAACCGGTCTTCGGTGACAAAATTGATAACAAAATTTTTTTTTTGTTGCCTTTTTGTTTCATCTTCCTCTTGCCACAACTTTAATTTGTTGTTATTGCCTGAATGAGACAAGGCATCAGCAACAAACACTAAATAAAAAAAGTTGTTGCCAATAGCAATGGCAACAATTATATGCTATTAGCAATAAAATTTTTTGTCGCCGTTGATCAATTTTGTTGTAGTGTTATATGCACACTTGTGTGGTTAATGCACAGGCTTACCGTGCAAGAGTTATACTTTTATAAAACTCTTGTTTTATGTAACATTTTATATTTTTAATTTTTTATGGTTATATTTTTAATATCTTGATACTGGGTGAAAAATATACTTTATCTATTGTATTTAATATCATTTATATTAATATGAAAACACTTTCATTTATCAAGTATTAATATGTACAAATGTTTAAAATTAATGTAATAAAATGATTTAGTATTAAATATCAATTTTAAAATTGAATTTTCAATATCTAAACTATTAAAATATCACTGCTCTATTGACAAATAATTCTATAAAATATTATCATGTTTTAATATCTATGTAAATGGATCTAGATACTTTTCATAGTTTACATATAAATATATAATTTTAGCAATATGGCCTATAAACGTATTTGATTTGGAAGAAACTTGATATCTTAACTAAATAAATAATAAATATAATTAATGAAGTGAAATTTTCGTTAACTATAAATATATTAAAAGTGGTAGGGTTTATATGGAAGCGCTACCTATTCTTCATATGTATTTTTCAATTAGTCGATATGCTAAACATTGAAAAATTTATTTTAAGATAATTATTTTTGATAGCTTTGAATAACTAATACATTAATTTTGTCTTATATTTTTAAAAGTGCTAAGCATATGCTAATTCGCTTCTACAAAACTTGAAAATGAAAGATTTTTTTAGTTTTTCTTTATTAAAGGGTGTGTTTGAGAAATAATAAAACTTTTAAATGAAAATTTTTTGGTGTAAAGGTTGTTGAAATAAGAAAAAATAATGTGATATGATAGAGGTAATGATGAAGAATAAAGAGAATAAAGTTAAAATAGATAAGTTATTTGTATGGATAGTTGTGTAAAAATAATTAAAAAATAAGGTAATTTGTATGGAAAAATGTGAATAAATAATAAAAAATTAAGTAGTTTTGGACATTGAAAAGTTTTATTTAAATCAAATGCATCCTAAAATATACTTAAATACTATCTAATTTATTAATATAATACATTATTCAGAAATACACATAAAAATTAAACAACTACAAAGCTAAAATTTAACTCCAATTTTCAACTAGAAACTCATGAACTTGAATTGAACCTGGCCTGAACTCGGCATCTAGACTTGCTTTAAGGGTTTGGATTCACTTTCAAAATAGGCCGACAAGATACGTGCAAATTTATAATCCGTACAAAATTATAAGGTCCATCTTGCAAATTCTTCACAATAATTATTTATACATGTATTTGCCGCCAACTATTAATTTTGACCATCATATGCTTTCGTGTACTTACTAACTTTTTAATCATCGTGATATGGGCCTCGATTTGTATCCTTGCCCGAAAGAATTTTATAGGCCATGATTCAAGAGAGAAGAGATTGGCCCAGTGCAACCCAAAATTCATGTATACGGCCACTAGGGAAGTGCCCTAGTGGTTCACCTCACCGCCTCCCATAGGGGATAGGGCAGACCGGGGGTGGTCCTTGAAATAGTGAGGGTTTAATAATTTTCGGTCTGAGATGGAATATTTTAGAAAGATTTTTTCCATAGAGTTGTGAATGAGTTTAATCCTAATATAAATTGTTACAGTGTACAAAAATACTAATATTAATCGGGAAAAAATTCATATATACCTGACAACCGCACAGAGTAACTTCACGTCTTCACAATCTAAACTGATAAATTAAAACATATTATAGTAGAATAAGATAAAAGAAATAATAATTTCAAAACATATTAAAACTAAGATATGAAAATAATTTTATCAAAAAAGATATGAAATAATAAATTACGAAAATTTTTGCCAAAAGCCAAGCTAGGAAATTCCAAAAGCAAAATTTGGAAATAGAACAATTATGAATGGAAAATCGGGGAAAAGAAAAACTACCAAGCTAAAATTTCAAACGAGAAAAAATTGAATAGAAAGGAGAATGGGTAAAATAAATTGGAGAAAAATTAGGATAGTGGTGAAAAAAATTGGAGAAAAATTAGTGTCCTGTTTGAAGTAAAGAAAATATTAGAAAATTGAAAGTCTATCATAAGCTGGCGTTTGAACTAATGCACGTTTTGAGAAGAACTAGTAGACTGATAGGGACCATTCCGATGATCCCTATGCAAGCTCAGATGGACCCCTTGTCCATGCACGAAAGAGCCGTGCTGACCGGGGCTATCACTTAAGGCCAAGAGAGACATTGAGGCCTAAGGCAAGATGGAGCCCTGAGCCACAGTCGCGGCGTATGATAAGGAGGACCGTGCAGCAAACTACCGTGCAGTAGGCGCAGGAGATCGAGTAACTCAAGGGGAGGGCGGCCATTACTTGAATAGTATAAATAAGGCAGAGCGCGGGAGAGTTGGGGACTTTTGAATATCAGAGAATTCCTTTTTCTTCTTTGTTTTTTTGATCCTTGTAAAATCATTTCCAATTGATTGATTCTATCAGAAATACAAATTTTACTTGAAGATTTTCTCAATTCGTACAAAGGAAATTCAGTTCGTTCCTAACAAGGTATCAGAGACAGTTTTTCCTATTAGAATGCCAGGAGCTGGGACGCAAGGAGAACGCATAACTCGTATGGAGCAAGATCTGACGATGCAACAGAACATACAAGCAAGTCAAGAAGAGAGGCTAGGACGAATGGAGAGAGATACAGTGGAGAGATCGGTGGCATTCGAACGCCGCATGGATAGTTTCGGACAGCAGTTGGCGGAGGTACGTGACAGTTTGAAAGCACAGTATGAAGCTATGCTCCTCAAGCTTGATTCTATAGCCGATCTGCGCATTACTCCTTCCAATCCTTCTGAAACGGGACAGGAGGAGATCGTCTGGCATAACCGCAAATATGAAGTACATCATCCCCATGCACCGGGTCACGGTAAAATCGATTTTCCGATTTATCATTCCGGAGATCCCAATCCGTGGATCGCTAGAGCGGAAAATTACTTCGATATTTACGGAACACCAGAGTGGAAGAAAGTTCGAATAGCATTTCAGCATCTGGATGGAGATGCTATTGCATGGGAGCAATGGTTCAATCGCACGCAGCCAGGAGCACAGTGGGCCTCCTTTTGCATGGCTATTCGACAGAGGTTTGGCAAGCCTGATTTGGTAGATGTGGATCGATCATTGCATAAAATCATGCAAAAGGGAAAGCTGGATGATTATATTTTGGAATTTGAGAGATTGCAGAATCGAGCCACGGGTTGGACTGACAAATTATTATGCAGTACGTTCATAGGGGGACTCAGGGGTGATATTCGAGCAGAGATTGAAGCTATGAGGCCTTCAACTATGAATATCATGGAAGTGATTGAAGCTGCCAGAGTAATAGATTACAAACGCCTGCAGATCAGATCGTGGATCAGGCAAGGAATAGGGGAATCCACAGGAGACTATCCTCCTCGGAAGACTGAAGGGAAAGGTACTGGCGGCATGCTAGTGAAGAAGCTCTCTTTGGAGCAAATACAAGAGAAAAGGCAGAAAGGGCTATGCTATTCTTGCGACGAGAAGTATACAAGGGGGCATGTTTGTGCCACAAAGCAATTATGCATTTTGGAGACGGAGGACAGGGGTATATATGAACAGCTTGGGGAGTTGGGAGATGTAGTGGACAGACAGGAAGCGGAAATTTCATTACATGCTTTATCTGGCCCCCTTGCGGCACAGTCCATGAAAATTAAAGGATTCATCAAAGGGCAGGAAGTTATTGTCCTCATAGACAGTGGCAGCTCACATAACTTCATCAACATAGATGTAGCTGAGAGACTGCAATTGCCTATCCATTCCACAGATGAATTTGCTGTTTCTATTGCAGATGGGCATAAACTATGGTGCACGGGACAATGCCCCTGTGTGCCAATTGTGTTGCAGCAGTATTGTACAGAAGTTAATTTGTTTCCACTGACTATTGGGGCTGCGGATGTGGTGCTTGGGGTGAGATGGTTGAAGGGGTTAGGAAAGGTGATTTGTGATTGGGAAGAAATGACTATGTGTTTTGTTAAGGAAGGTCACATATATCAATTACAGGGGCTGCAACCTGGTGCAACTGAAACAACAACATGTAAATCAATTTTGAAGGAACAAACAGGAGGCAATCAAATTATGTTCCTATATATGCAGCAAGAAGCATTGACATTGAAGCCCTTTAATGAATTACTGTCGGAACAAATCCAACAGTTGGAGTCCTTATTGTCTAGATTTCAGAGAGTATTTGAGCCACTTAAAGGATTGCCAATTAGAACACCATATTAATATCCATCCTGGTTCATCTCCTGCTTCGGTTCGTCCTTACAGATATTCTCATCACCACAAGGCCGAAATTGAATCCCAAATTAAAGATCTGCTTCAAAAGGGGTTCATTCAGCCCAGCACCAGCCCTTATTCTGCTCCTGTGATATTGGTTAAAAAGAAGGACCAATCGTGGAGGATGTGCATTGTCTATCGTGCTCTTAATCAAATCACTGCCAAAGATAAGTTTCCCATTCCTATTATTGATGAGTTGTTGGATGAACTGTCAGGTGCACGATTTTTCTCTAAACTGGATCTAAAATCGGGGTATCATCAGATTCTAATGCATCCAGCAGATGCCCATAAAACAGCTTTTCGAACTCATCAGGGCCAATATGAGTTTCTGGTTATGCCATTTGGCCTTTCCAATGCTCCTGCTACTTTCCAAGCTCTCATGAATCGCATATTTCAATCCTACTTGAGAAAATTCATTCTTGTTTTCTTTGATGATATACTGGTGTACAGCCCATCCTGGACAGAGCATATTAGCCACTTGGACATTGCATTCCAAGTGCTCAGTGATCATTCGTTGGTAGCCAACCGGGCCAAGTGTGCTTTTGGTCGGACTGTCATACAGTATTTGGGTCATGTGGTTTCTCATGAAGGGGTAGCAGCAGATGGAGAAAAATTGGAAGTAATAAAGAATTGGCCTAGGCCGAAAAATGCTAAGCAGCTTAGATCTTTTCTGGGACTTACTGGTTATTATCGAAAGTTTATTCAAGGATATGGTATCCTGGCAGCACCACTGACAAGGTTACTACGAAGGGACGCTTTCGTTTGGGATGATGGGGCACAAGCTGCCTTTGAGAGGTTGAGATCAACTATGCTACAACCTCCCATTCTAGCCATGCCTGATTTTAATAAGACTTTTATGGTGGAGTGTGATGCTTCTGCCTCTGGAATTGGAGCTGTGCTATTAGAAGACGAGCATCCTGTGGCATTCTTTAGTAAAGCATTGTCACCTACTCATCATGGTAAATCCACATATGAACAGGAACTGATGGCGGTTGTTCTTGCTGTGAGGAAATGGAGGGCCTACTTGATTGGCCAACGCTTTGTGGTTCGCACAGATCACAATAGCCTACGTTTCTTAACGCATCAAAGGGTTCTCACCCCTGTACAACAGAAATGGTTGGTCAAGCTTATGGGCTATGATTTTTGTGTGGAGTATAAGCGAGGAGTGTCCAATACCGTAGCGGATGCTCTGTCTAGGCAAGCTGAACTTTCTCACATCTCTGTCAGTTATCGACATTTTCCCCTCCATGCAATTCTGCTGCAGGAATGCTTAGACAATAAGGCTTTATCAGATTTCAAAGAGATGGTGATTCAGGACCCTTTGAGTTTTCCGCAGTATTCGATTCAGGGAAATCATTTGTTCAAAAAGGGCAAATTGTTGCTTCCAGAAGACAGCAGCCACATTCCAGCCCTTATCAGACATTTTCATGACTCGTTTCTAGGAGGACATGCTGGTGTGTTGAGAACGTGCAAACGTATTCAAGAGCATTTCACTTGGAAAGGATTGAAGGCAGCAGTTCGTGCTAATGTGGCCGCGTGTCACATCTGCAATCAATCCAAGTATGAAGCTCAGAGTCCAGCTGGACTACTACAGCCGCTGCCAATTCCTCAGTCCGTATGGTCGGATGTATCGATGGATTTCATCGATGGCCTACCCTGCTCTCAAGGGCGTTCATCCATAATGGTTGTGGTGGATCGCTTATCTAAATATGCTCATTTTTGTGCTCTTCAGCATCCTTATACTGCTGTTGCTGTTGCTCAAGTTTTTGTACAAAATGTGGTGCGCCTTCATGGGTTTCCTCGAACTGTTGTATCTGATCGCGACCCCATTTTTCTCAGCACCTTTTGGAAGGCATTCTTTCGAGAGCATCAGACCGATCTGAAGTATAGCACTGCTTACCATCCGGAGACAGATGGACAGACGGAGGTCGTCAACCGCACCTTAGAAACTTATCTTAGGTGTTTCTGTATGGATCGCCCTTCCCGATGGGTTGGCATGCTTCCTTGGGCTGAGCTGTGGTACAATACAGCTTTTCAGTTTGCAATACAGAGCACACCCTTTGAGGTTGTGTATGGACGCCAGCCACCTTCTGTTCCCACTTATGAATCTGGGTCATGCAATCTTCCAGCTATTGATGCGCAGTTGAGAGATCGTGATTTGTTGTTGCAACACCTTAAGGAGAACTTGGAACTGGCCCAGTTGAGGATGAAGCAACAAGCTGATAAGGGGCGCCGAGAACGAGAGTTCCAGGTGGACGATCGGGTTTATTTACGTCTTCAGCCTTTCCGTCAAAATTCGTTACGCTCTGAGCGAATGCACAAATTATCTGCACGATATTACGGGCCTTTTCCGGTTGTTGAGCGCATTGGCTCGGTGGCTTATCGGCTGAGTCTTCCTGCAGAGTCACACATCCATCCAGTTTTCCATGTCTCACTCCTTAAACCTTGTGTGAATCCTTCCTTAACCGCTTCGGAACTTCCTCCGACTACCGTTGCAGATGAGTTGCAGTTGCTACCTGCTGGGATTATCGACCATCGTCGCATATTCAAGGGCCAGCGGGAATGTGATGAAATTCTGGTGCATTGGAAGGGGTTGCCTGATTGCGACGATTCATGGGAATAATTGTCTTCTTTCCGTCGCCGATTTCCTGACTTCTGCATTGACTTGGAGGACCAAGTCAGCTCTCAGGCAGGCGGGGATGATAGGGACCATTTCGATGATCCCTATGCAAGCTCAGATGGACCCCTTGTCCATGCACGAAAGAGCCGTGCTGACCGGGGCTATCACTTAAGGCCAAGAGAGACATTGAGGCCTAAGGCAAGATGGAGCCCTGAGCCACAGTCGCGGCGTATGATAAGGAGGACCGTGCAGCAAACTACCGTGCAGTAGGCGCAGGAGATCGAGTAACTCAAGGGGAGGGCGGCCATTACTTGAATAGTATAAATAAGGCAGAGCGCGGGAGAGTTGGGGACTTTTGAATATCAGAGAATTCCTTTTTCTTCTTTGTTTTTTTGATCCTTGTAAAATCATTTCCAATTGATTGATTCTATCAGAAATACAAATTTTACTTGAAGATTTTCTCAATTCGTACAAGGGAAATTCAGTTCGTTCCTAACATAGACCAACTCTGCCATCACAACTAAAATCAACAAATAAGTGCGCAGATTTTTCTAATGTTTGTTGTGTATTAACAATTTAAACAGGTTGATGTGAGTGAGTTAAAAGATGGTTGTTATTTAAAAAAAAAAAAAAAAAGAAGCAGACCAACTGCATGATGCACACTAGCCGGCTAAATAATTGTGCATCTGAAAATTTTATTTCAAGACAATACAAAAGGCAAGAAAAAAAAAAACTGTATTGGATCATCTAAAGTGCGATAAAATAGATCAACGATGTAGATTTCATAATCAAGAAGTTCATAGGCCAGAAATTGAAACCCGCGTGAATAACTGACAGTACTCGGCGATGAGTTTATGCTTGCTTTCTGTTTGCTCTTACTCCATCAAGGCAGCAACCTTCTACCCTCTGCAGCTCTACCGTCGCCTCAGAGCTTTCCCCTCCTCCCGCAGATTCCAGCTTCCAAGGCGAGTCTTTCTCCACTTGTCTGTCTCTCTGTATCTTCTTAGGTATACGTCGTGTAAGCTTTTACCTTCACCCTCATCTTTGAAGGACGAAATCTTCACTGACTTAGGATTGAAACTAGAATAGTGCAATTTGTTGTATTCCCATTACACATACCGGGGGAAAGGAGTGCAATTGGGAAAAACATAGGGTGTACTTTTCACTGGAGAGAGTGCTCTGGGGTCTGGGTTACTTTCCAGCTCGATGAGCTGCTATTGCAGTAACAAGGAGGATTTTTGAGCGAGGTCCTGCCCTTTCGCCTGCTGGCCCTAACGTTGGGAGTTCTGAAGATCTGAATTTGAGCCTGGGAAGTGTGGAAGTTGCGCTCTGCATGTCGAACGGTTTGGATCGTAGAGATAATGCGCCAAATTGATGCGGGTTACTAGGTTGGGTTGGTGATGGGGGTTGGTGATGGTGATCTTTCTATGATTCATCTTAGTGCTGAATTGTAATTTTGGTGCTTCCTTAGTTGGTCGGCATAAACGGGAATTGGCTTTTGATTCACACTGGGGAAATGCATTAGTACCTATTTGGAAACTGGTGGTCGTTGTTTGGGATTTTGAAATGGGGCATGTTGAATTCCCATTGAATACAATAAACCCTAAATTTACGTTATTCATTCCTTGATTGGATGGCCTACCATTGTTTTAGATGATTCCCAATTTCTATCAATTATCTCTTTGGTTTTATGAATTGTGAATACGAGTGATATTGATTTCCTTCTGCGCAGCTCTTGGAAGTTTAAATATAGTCTTGAAGACATGTTGAAAAGTTGACCCAGCACAGGCATCAAGCTGTATTCTAGCATTATTTGTCTGGCTATTGTGGATGAGAATGTCTGTTATATAGGCGAATGCATCGCAACATGGTACCTGAATGCAGGATCTGCTCATCTCGTGTCCATAATGTTAACAAAAGAACACCATGAGACAGAATTTCATTGAAAAGTTTTTAAAATGCCGGCGGAAACACCCTGTTAATGCTTAGAGAGAAGAGGATTCAAGGTGGGAGGAAATATCTTCCCAGCATTTTTTTCTTTGTATATTGATCACACACGAGTTGCATTAAGGTTGCCGCTAACTGGAAAATGAAGAAATGGACTGGAGGCACTTTGATTGTTGCTCTCGCTATAATTTTACTCCTTAGATACAGCCTCATGGATATCCATACCCAGAAGCAACCAGTTTTCACTTTCTTTACAGACCCATCTAATAATGCTAGTCAAATAAGGAAAGATGTTAAGAAGATGTCTGTCGCATCAGCTGAAACTGCTGAACATGTGAAGAAGCCTCACCTTGTCCAGATTGAAGGAGCAGATGACCTGTTTTCTTTGTCAAATATTTCAATCGATGAATCCAGAGCAAAGCTAGTGTGGGCTCTGATGCACTCCTTGGTCTCTAGGTCTGACTCTTTGCCAGAAACTGCTCAAGGAGTTAAAGAGGCTTCCATTGTGTGGAAAGATTTGGTCGTTACTATTGAGAAGGAACAGACTTTTAGGGCTAACATCCTCAATGAGAATGGTGCCAAAGAAAAGAATTGCCCTTTCTCATTAAGTTCGATAAATCCAGCATCGCATGCAAATGGGAGTCTCCTTGATATTCCATGCGGCCTTGTTCAAGGTTCCTCCATTTCAGTGGTCGGTCTAATTGCTGAAAATCATAGCAGCTTTAACATTGAATTTGTCAGCTCCCAACTCAAAGGGGAGCCTGATGCTTCTATCATACTACACTACAGTGTGCATCTGCAAGGAGATAACTGGACTCGTGATTCCATTATAATACAAAATTCATGGACTACAGATATTGGCTGGGGTGCTGAGCAAAGATGTCCATCCCATAGAGCTTCCAAAAACCTGAAAGGTAATAACTTGGAGTCCCGATTCAATGCTTTCAGTTGCATTGAAACTTTAGTGCAATAACAACCGGGTGCAAAACCCTTTTTTTAAAATTTTGTTATAAAACTGTTAATCTTGGTGTATTCAACTTATGTATTAAGTTTTACCATTTCTGGAAATGTGTGCATATATATTTTTTATTTTTTTAAAAAGTGGTATTTTAGTCATATAAAAGTCAAAACATGTGTATATGTACCATTGCTTTTAAAAAATCAAAAAAATATGTAAACATCTCTAAAAATGGTAAAGCATGATTTAAAGATCAAATACATCTAAATTATCAGTCTTATAAAAATTTTTTTTTCAAAAGAAGAATTAAGAAAAGGGTTTTGCACCTAGTTGAACTAAAGTTTCAGTGCAACCGGGTGCATTGAATGTAGGTGCATTGAAACAGAACTCAATAACTTGTAATGTGATGGTTGTGAACCTCTTCTTTGTTGCCATAGGTTGATGTTCTTTCACTGCTGTTTTGCATTTTTTATTTTATGTGCGACATAGTTATGTGTTATGGGTAGCCATAGGCTAATGTCATTTTTGAATTTTTCTGTTGTGTGGAAGTAAGGATTACTCATATGGAGAAGTTTGTTTTTATAATTCACTCACGATCATGTCAAGTTGCAGCCATTATTATGCATTTTTGACTGCACTCAAGTTTTTTTACTAAACATCTGAGTAAACACTTCATGCATCTACATACAGGTGGGCCACACTGGACTAGGACTCCAAGGAAAAGCTGATCGCT
Organism: Annona cherimola; assembly: GCA_030490835.1. Taxonomy (NCBI): domain Eukaryota; kingdom Viridiplantae; phylum Streptophyta; class Magnoliopsida; order Magnoliales; family Annonaceae; genus Annona; species Annona cherimola. The sequence goes on along the minus strand of CM059972.1, from coordinate 23,707,644 downwards.
TTCCAATCATTATATTTTTTGTGAGCTGCATAAGCAATGGATTCCAACTTACATGTTTTTTTTTTTTTTTCCCTGTTGGCAACATGGGCCTAAAATTACAGAAGTCAAACCATCTTCCTGTGCTACAGACCTTTTATTGTAGATAAGTTTAAGAAACTTCCAATGAGAAGTTTCATGAATTCAATTCAGTGGAACTAGTTCCATTGAATTGGAAACTGCTTCAGGGCCCAATCTGTTAAATTTTGAAGCACTTGTATTGCTTAAGTTTAGAAGAGTTTGAAATTTTTACTGTTACGCTGCTTGCGGAATCTTTCAAAGGACTATTTTTTACCATTGCACAAATTTCTCTCAAATTATATTCTGACTTATCTTGGTATGCACTACAGTCGACGGTCTTCTTTTGTGCAATGAACAACTTGAAGGAACTGTTAGGGGTGAAAATGTCAATGGAAGCCAAATTTCTAGTAAGAAGTTGCTAAATGTCACTAAGGGCATTGGTCATACTAGTTACAACTTTCCATTTGTTGAAGGACATCCATTTACTGCTACATTATGGGCTGGTGTAGAGGGATTCCATATGAATGTCAATGGAAGGCATGAAACATCATTCGCATATCGGGAGGTAAGAGATGATTTTGCCTACCAGTAGGTCAGGTATGGATCTAATACAAAGTAGAGGATGAGGATAAAATGGAATGCTTCAGAAAATCTGAAATCAGATCGTTTCTCCAACTGCAGTTCTACTTTGTGTAATTTCAGAGGCTTGAACCATGGGCAGTTAGTGGAGTTAAAGCAGCTGGTGGTTTGAATGTCCTGTCTTTGATGGCAAATGGATTACCTGTATCTGAAGATCCTGATTTAGTCATTGATGTCAAGCATCTAAGGGCCCCTCCAGTTTCCAAGAAGAGGCTTATAATGCTGGTAGGGGTTTCCTCAACTGGAAACAATTTTGAGCGTCGAATGGCGATAAGGAGATCATGGATGCAATATGAAGCTGTACGCTCTGGAGATGTGGCTGTTCGCTTTTTCATTGGCCTTGTAAGTGATGTCTAAGCAAGTTCTAATCTTAATCAAGATTATTCAAGGATTTCTGGATGTGCATTTGGTATTTGTTGAACCAGCCAATTCACAATCCCCACTCAAGATTATGAATCTCTGAGGATAACACTTGGCTATCTGTGAATACATTTGGCTTAGCATTGTTCTATTCTTGTAATCTCTTATAATAACGTGAGCGCATTCTTGTATTATCATTTATGTTATGCATTTTAACTATTGCACTTTTTGTTTGTACTTGTATCTGTGAGACTTTTCTCTTCTGATATCTGGTGTTGTTTAACATTTGAAACCAATGTTGACTTCTTTTCATTCTCTTTTGTCAGATTTGTTGATAATAGTTCAAAAATTCTTGTATGATTGAAGAGAAAAAGAAGTGTGCTACTGTCTAACATATCAATTTCTTCCAACATGCAGCACAAGAACAGTCAAGTTAACAGACAACTCCTCAATGAAGCTCAGACCTATGGCGACATCCAGCTGATGCCATTTGTGGATTATTACGGTTTGATCACTTTAAAAACAATAGCCATATGCATTTTTGGGGTATGTATGTATTTTCAGCCAAGGAAATAATGACTACTTCCATAGTTGGTGAAAATGTAATTTTGAGTTATGATATTTGTGAATGTCTTAACTACCAGCCGAGTTCTGGCCTGAAAAAAATTTGTAAAATGATAAAATGATCTTATTGTAATTTGTAATTCTTGTTAAAGTGCGAATTCTTTGATGATTCTTTGTAGGAAACAGAAGATGTATGTTGAAATGAGCGTGAATTTTCTTGATTTTTGCAGACCAAAGTTCTTCCTGCGAAATATATTATGAAAACAGATGATGATGCGTTTGCCCGGATTGACCATGTTCTCTCTATTCTCAAGGAGAAAAAGGTTTCTGATGGTCTCCTATATGGCCTTATATCATTTGATTCTGAACCACATAGAGATAAGGATAGCAAATGGTACATCAGTCCAAAGGTATTATGGATCAATAACATTTCATTTTGAAAAATCATAATGTTGCTGATGACTTCTTTCCTCCTTTTTTCCCTGTTTATCTAGTCCTCTCTCTCTCATCATCATCATCATCATCATTTACTGTTTGTTTATTTTTCTACTAATTTTGTTGCGTGTCTGGTGTAGGAATGGCCACGTGCTAGATACCCACCATGGGCCCATGGTCCAGGTTACATTATATCTCGAGACATTGCAAAATTTGTTGTCCAGGGCCATCAAGAAAGAAGCCTCAAGGTAAAGCTTGTCTATTGTTCTTTTCATCTTGTCTACAGGTACTGTGGTTGGCCATTTTCAGTTGTCAGTCAGGCGACATTTCTTTAAATTTTGCTTATGGTTTGGCATGTGGAAATATAGATTATTCGCTGCTGCTTCTGGGATGAATTAAAACAAAATTACATAGTTTGATGGACAGTTGATATTTTTCACGCCTCGTAGCTACAAGATACCATCAATTCTCACGATTCAGCATTTTATTAGTTATTTTGATAGTCCTTATTGAGTTCCTGCATTTTCAGCTCTTTAAACTCGAAGATGTCGCAATGGGAATATGGATAGAAGAGTATAAGAAGAGAGGACGAGAAGTTAATTACATAAATGATGATCGGTTTCATAATGCGGGCTGTGAAGAAGACTACATCCTCGCCCATTATCAAGGCCCAAGATTAATGCTGTGCCTTTGGGAGACATTGCAGAAGAAGCAAAAGCCCATCTGCTGTGAGTGATCTCTGTACGTGGAATGCAACCATTCCACTTTGGACTCAAGCTGCGCTATCCCATTTTTGATCTTGCAATGGTGTGGACAGACGAATGAGAGTTTTGAAACAAAAGAAATAGAACTTCTGTTCATTCATTGATTTGTTTGTTGATTGTGAGAAAGCATACAATGTTGTGCCCCGAAATGCGATGGATGGGATGCTCAAGTGGGCGTGGTCCTTTCTTTTAGGGTGGTGGTGGAGGTTGGTTCTCTCTCTCTGTCTTTTTTGTCTTTGTTTCCCGGCATGTTGCCAGACTCTTTGGTCGGTCAGGCCATTAATCAGTTAAATGCTAGACATCATATTAGACGGGTAGATTTGGCTTTGAAAAAAAATTTCTCAGGCCCTTTTCATAATTTTTTGTTTTTTGAGTGGGCTCTTTTCACAACTTGAATGGGATGAAGATGTGATAAGACATTGAATTTTTATTGTTTGAAAAACACTTATTCTGCTATTAAAAAACACTTATTGTCATTTTTTAAAAAATAACAATCTATTTTTCTTATTTCTCATATGTTTTTTTATTTCTAATATATAACAACATTTTTTCTATCTCACATCCACTCCCCATCCTTATCCTACAATCCAACTTGTGAATAGAACTTTATACTTTCTTCTTTACATTTTTTATATGATTTAACATGTCTAATTATTTTTATTGTTGTTATCTTTACATTTTAATTATTGTTAAAACTTTTTTTATACAACTACCCTATCTGTTATATCTTTATTCTTTGTATCTTTAATTATTATCTCTATTATATCACATTTAGCTTGTACTTTTTAAAAAATTTTCATGCAAAATTTCCTTACCTATTTTCACAATAAATTTTATTTATCGTAATTTAACTTTTGAAGATCGAGTTCCCTTGTGAACATCTTGACAATTCACACATTTACAAATTGCATTTGATAATGTGAGATTATTATTATTATTATTATTATTATTTTTGATTGATGTATATTTACATTATATTATTATTTGATTTCTGTTGTGAGACCCTATCTAGCGGTTGCAAATTTGGTTGGGTTGGGCTTAAATTGGCCCGTCGAACTCGAATTCATGGTATTAAAATTTGCTTTTTTACAACCCGCCTTAAGGAACCTGATGTGTAAAAATAATAGAGTTAGGGTTCAAGTGAACTTGGGTTCGATTTTTCATTTTATATAAATATTATATATTATATACATAATATTTAAAATAATATTTCTTTATATTTTGTGTATTTTATGTTACTTATATTTATATTTGAATACATAATAGACATATTGTAATTATATTATAAATAAAGTATATTATTTTCGTTTATATTTACTTTTATTTCTATCATTTACTTTTACATTCATTCATTTTTTTTAATGTTAAAATTTTCTTCTACAAATATTCTTTATATTGCTATATTTTTTAAAACCTGTAATTTGACTATATATTATTATGTTTACTTAAATGATTTGTTATTATTATATATTTATATGAAATTCTAAACTTATCACTTTTAAATAAAATATAAATTCATCAATCTAAATTTTAACCCGAAACTCAATTTGAATTCGATTTTTAAAATAAGATTAGTGTTTAGTTTTTATAAATAGAATTAGACTTATGATTAATATTTTATAAATAGAGTTATGGTTAGTGTTAGGGTTGAGGCGAACTCGAATTTCATGAGCCTGCAACCCTAATCTATTTGAGCATGATATTGTAATCTTAGCTCTAAAGGTATAAATATAACAATATTATTAACAAAGTACCTATAGAGACATTGTTTCCGAAAATGGAAAATAAACTCTCGTGCCAGGACTTAAGCCTGGATCTCCTGCACAGAGGAATTCTTTGTTTGCTGCACTAGTCGTGGGTCGATAAAAACTTTATTTGAGTTTTTTCATTGACGGAGTAAAAAGATAGTGGATAGATATGGAGATTTATTGTGCATCTGATAATTGAAAAAACCTATTTGGATTTTGGCCTGTTCATTGATAAAGATAAAAAAAGATAGATTAGTAGAAGAGAAAAAAAAAAAAAAAAAACAAAGAGATCTATTAAACGACAAACAAAAAAAATGGACGGCGATAAAATATAATTCAGGAACAATTATGGGGACAGCATGGTAATGGATATGAAATGACTGATTTATCCCTGGTATTTATGAAAAAATCGAAAAGGGGAAGGAGTCTCCCCCGTGCAGGAGGGGTCTTGCACGTGGGTCGCGCAGGAGATGTCCGTGAGAGCCCACGTTCGGTAGCGCTGCGGGCGGAAAATGCCATCGTCCGAGGCGGGTGGTGATGACGTGATGGATGTGGTTTATCTTTTGCACGAGGATGAAATGCGGATTTATTATTATTATTTTTTTAAAAAAATTGACCCAAGTCGCCATCGAATTAAGCATGGTTTATTTCTTTAAAGAAAAAGATAATATAATTTGACTTTGTCTTTAAGATGATCGAGAAAATTCAAACTTATTAACAAGTATGTTGGACGGTATAAGATCATGACAAATGAGATGAAATCTTCCATTTATTAAAAATAATCTTCTCATTTCATTGAATCATAATGTCCCAAACGGACTTTTAAGGGAAAAACGCTAACCATTATTCAGATCACGTACAGGGCAAGGTCAGATCGCTTATCAAATTAAGCTAGCATTGACATTAGTGGTAATATCCTTGTTTATACTTTATACTTCTCAAATTCCTCTTTTAGGATTAAACGACTGTATAGTATTTAGGATGATATTTTTCTCACAAAAAAAAAGGAGAGATTCTAACGTAACCTCACCTGCTAATAATGCTCACAAGGGCGAGATGGAAGCCTCCAATTCTAGAACGGTATTTTTTTTTTTTTTTTTTTCCTGATGAAAGGTACGTGATTTTATTCAGGAGAAGAGTCAATATACAATTGATTGACGATGAGATCACGTGGTTGATACTAATCCAAAAGAGAAAAGTGGGTCCTTGTTTACACTTCATCGGTTCTCCGTTGCCCTAAGCATATATTCCTGGCACGGCACGACTTTGAAATCTGCCACTTTGATGAATTCGAGACGGCACTACTAGTGAATCTATCTTTTTCTGGACTCTTGAATTTTCACGTATCTCCTGATTTTTCGGTATAAGCAAAGAACATCTATGTATCCCACTCTTCGAGCATAAAGAGATCCTATGAAATTATGCGTGACATTATGCCAGCAGAATTAACTAAGAGGAATAATTCGGTTAACTCAGACTGAGCAAACTCGTCGCTTAGCTCATCTTAAAAAATTTATTTAAAATACTTTTTTGCTTTTTATATTTTTATTTATCAAAGTATATTTAATATATAAACTAAGTTCTATCATTTTTTTTATATATGTATATATTTTTTGAAATTTTTTAAAAATAAGAGTTTTAAATACATATATACACATAAATATTTAAAAATCTTAAAAAAATATATACACATATCCATTTAAAATTTGATTTGTATATTAAATAACTTAGATAAACAAATGTATAAAGAAAAAAAAGTATTTTAATTGAGTAAACAAATGTATAAAGAAAAAACAAAAAAAGTATTTTAATTGAGTTTTTTGAGGTAGGCTGAGTGAAATATTTGGCCTTAACATGTTGTGTATATATTTACTACTTAATATTTGACCTTCTCCATTTCTTAAAGTGATTTAGGCATGGGTAAAATGGAGAAGAGTTGTCCCTTGAATAGCTAAGTTGCCACTTGAATACGCTTTGGTTAGGTGTTTGATCATCTAAGATAAATGACATAATAAGAAAAAGATTGACTCAACTGTAACATTTATTTTAAAAATTTCCTATAAAATATTATATTTTGTATTAAGTGAGGACAAGATTAACCCAATCTTCGCCTTACTTTACTGGGTTTAAGTTAACTATCCATAGGCCTTGAAGTGGCTGTCTAAGCCAAAAATGTGGGCAAGTATGATAATTTTAGGAATTTATACATTTATCACATATAAAACCACATTTATATTCCTACGAAAAAAACTGCATTTATATTAAATTTATAAGTTGAATGTTTCAACAAATTACAAATTAATAAGGATAAAACACCATTAATCATAACAAAATATTATTAAACTAGATAGTGTAATAAGTTAATGAAGCATATTTTAATGAAAATTCCATTTGTAAATTGAACTAGTAATTTGGGATTTCAGGTCAATTTTGGGCATTGAAAATACTTATTTAGTCTAAAAATCTCATTTTATATCATATTCATACGTTAATCATTAAAATCTATAATTTTAAACATTAAATTGGAGTATATATATTTTTTTGATTTGTAAATTAGAGTATAGTTAATCATAAATAATATGAAAATTCCGAAAAAGTGAAAATAAAATGAAAACACATGCTTATATTTTTAATAAATGACTATTTGGCTCATAGTCGACCTTCCCACCTACCTCTATTTTTAAATTCGAGGAATAGATTTTGACTTTTCTTTAAGAAAATATTGATTTAACCCAATAACAAAGGATCGGAAATTTTCGCTTGTGGATCAGGCGATAGAGCAAGACGGACAACAGAAAACTGAACCACGTGCGTGTCCCGTGCTCTTGTGGTCTGCAGCCTGTAATTTTGCTTAATGCATGCCATATATGCGGAGTATCTGGTTTCATCCTTCATGTATCGTGTATAAATTCCTCTCTCATCCCTCCTAGCCACTTCCCGTGTCTTCTCTCTCTCTCTCTCTGGCCATCAGCGTATGATGCTGTAGTACTGCTTGAGGACTGAAAAAGGCAACGGAAAAAAAAAAAAAAAAAATGAAGTTCGGAGGAATTCTGGGATTCGACACTGGCATCATACTGGCGCCCATGGGTGCTGAGTGAAATATTTGACCTTCTCCATTTGACCTTAACATGTTGTGCATATATTTACTACTTAATATTTGACCTTCTCCATTTCTTAAAGTGATTTAGCATGGGTAAAATGGAGAAGAGTTGCCACTTGAATACCTAAATTAAATAGCTAAGTTGCCACTTGAATACACTTTAGTTAGGTGTTTGATCATCTAAGATAAATGACATAATAAGAAAAAGATTGACTCAAGTGTAACATTTATTTTAAAGATCTCCTATAAAATATTATATTTTGTATGAAGTGAGGACAAGATTAACCCAATCTTTGCCTTACTTCAATGGGTTTCGAGTTAACTATCCATTGGTCTTGAAGTGGCTGAAAAATCCAAAAATGTGGGCAAGTATGATAATTTTAGGAATTTATGCATTTATCACATATAAAACTACATTTATATTCCTATGAAAAAAACTACATTTATATTAAATTTATAAGTTGAATGTTTCAACAAATTACTAATTAATAAAAACAAAACACCATTAATCATAACAAAATATTATTAAACTAGATAGTGTAATAAGTTAATGAAGCATATTTTAATGAAAATTCCATTTGTAAATTGAACTAGTAATTTGGGATTTCAGGTCAATTTTGGGCATTGAAAATACTTATTTAGTCTAAAAATGTCACTTTATATCATACTCATACGTTAATCATTAAAAGCTATAATTTTAAACATTAAATTTGAGTATAGTTTTTTTTGATTGGTAAATTAGAGAATAGTTAATCATAAATAATATGAAAATTCCGAAAAAGTGAAAATAAGATGAAAACACATGCTTTTATTTTTAATAAATGACTATTTGGCTCATAGTCGACCTTCCCACTTACCTCCATTTTTAAATTCGAGGAATAGCTTTTGACTTATCTTTAAGAAAATATTGATTTATCGCAATAACAAAGGATCGGAAATTTTCGCTTGTGGATCAGGCGATAGGGCAAGACGGACAACAGAAATGCTTTTCGTCCACAAAAGTCTAGTACTGAACCACGTGCGTATCCCGTGCTCTTATGGTCTGCAGCCTGTAATTTTGCTTTATTCATGCCATATATGCGGAGTATCTAGTTTCATCCTTCATGTATCGTGTATAAATTCCTCTCTCATCCCTCCTAGCCACTTCTGGTGTCCCCTCTCTCTCTCTCTCTCTCTCTCTCTCTGGCTATCAGCGTATGACTGAAGAAGGCAACGGAAAAAAAAAAAAAATGAAGTTCGGAGGAATTCTGGGATTCGACACTGGCATTATACTGGCGCCCATGGGTGCTGACGTAGCGGGGCCACAGCTTGTGGCTGCTGTGGCCAACGCCGGTGGCATAGGACTCCTTGCCAGCCCCATTGTATGTGTTCTTCTTCTTTCTCTTTTTCTTCTCTTACTTCTTTTGTGCGTGTATGTGGCTGACAAGTCGGAGATATATGTATATGTGTGGTGTGTGAAAAATGTTTTGGGCGTGGGCAGAACGGGTACGATGCGACGGTGAGAGCCATACGAGAGACGAAGAAGATGACGGAGAGGAAGTTCGGAGCTGGGGTGCTACTGAAATTCGAGAACGAAAAGACGATCAGGGCCATCTTCGACGAGAAACTGGCGTGTCTGGAGGTCTACTGGGGAGATTTCCCTAAGGAGATGGTCGACGAGGCTCACAAGCACGGCATCAAAGTCATACACCAGGTCTCTCTCTACAGTCAACATATAGTTTTTCCATTTTACACCTTTTCCCTCAAGTTTCAATTTTGTATGATTTTTTTTTTCATCCACAGCTATTCTATTTTTCAATTTTTTTTTTGCGTCTTTTTATATGATGACTATGACCTATCTATTTCAGCTTTATGCTATTCATCGTTCATTTAACATAATTTGAACAACAACAATAAAAAAAAAAAAATTTGAACAACACCATCAATACCATCTTTTGAGTAATGATAATACCTTTTCATTTTCCTCACTGCTGTTGATTAATAGAACAAGACGCACTTTTAACACAATCCTAAATTAAAAAAAGAAATACTTTCCAATGTATGAATGCTTGATGGAAAAATAAATTTATTAGATTTATATTCAAGGTGTATTTGGAAAGTGATAAAACTTTTAACTAAAAATTTTTGGTGTAAAATTATTGAAATAAGAGAAAGGATGTGATAGGATAGGAGTAATAACGAAGAATAAAGAGAATAAAATTAAAATAAAGAAATTAGTTTTATGGGTAGCTATTTAAAAATAATTAAAAAGTAGGTTGGTTTATATAGAAAGATATAAAAAACAATTAAAAACTAAAGCAATTATAGAAAGTGAAAAGTTGTAAATAGAAAAGTTGGTGTGTTTGGTTGAGAGTAAAACTCTTTTAATAAAAATTTTTTGATGTAGGATAATTGATAGCAAATGATGTGATATGATAGGGATAATGATAATGCGTTAAAAAAATAAATTTAAAATAGATAGGTTAGTTGTATGAGTAGTTTTGTGAAAATGATTGAAAATGAGGTAGTGTGGACAGAAAAATATAAAAAAAATAATTAAAAAATAAGGTAATTGTGGATAGTGAAAAATTTTTGATTGAAAAGTTTTAGTTAACATTTTTTGTGTCGAACCAAACACAATTGAAAACTTTTATTGGAAAACAAATACACCCTCAGTCAAAAGTTTATTTGATTTATGATTTGATGTAAAAGTGGGGAAATTTTTGTGTAGAAAATTTTCAGATATACAAGAGAGATGTGAACGATATGATATTGAGGAAAGAGAATAAAGATAATTATCAAAAGAAGGAAGTTTGGTAATTAAGATGAGCAAGATCATTTTAGACCGGACCAAATATATATTTGTTTTTTTGGCAATTTTTTATAAATATGTTAATTTAATTATATTTAATTATATTTAATCTATAAATCAATTTTTTCCATTTTCGGATATGTGTATATATTTATTTTAGATTTTTAAATACAAAAGTATTCAAGTCATTTAATTAATACAGAAAAATAAATATTTGGACCGTCAAACCGGTCTGAAATGATCAAATGCAATTAAGATATCAAATCATATTAAGAAAATTGCTGGAAGAGAGTTTCCTGCTGTCCCACTCCTAACTCCTAAGGTTAGTAATGTATACATACATTTGACTTTGCGGCCAAGATTAATTCAAGCTCGAATCCAGGCTGCAAAAATTAAAGAAATAATCAAAGTTTCGTTCTGGATTTTCAGGTTGGGTCAGTGAAGGAGGCGGAGAGAGCGATTGCTGCTGGTGTGGATTGCATCATTGCCCAGGGCGTCGAGGCAGGCGGCCACATCATCGGAACGGTACATATCACCATCATTCATCACGCTGGAAGAACTGTTTTCCCGACATTCTCATCTCTAAATATAATAATCCTATCGTCTCTCTCTCTCTCTCTCTTTTTTTTTCCCCCTCGATAAGAATGCTCACGTCTCTGTGATTACAAAGAATCTTGAACAATGCTAAAATCCGATTTTTTGATTCTGCTGAAATTGGGCCAAACAAGTCCACACACTAGCCCAGAAGTTAAATTTAAAGGGCCCATTTTGATTTATTATCTAAAATTAGGATCGGGAGAGCTTCCTGCAAATAAACTACACTTTGAATTTTACTTTTCCATTAGGGTGTGCTTGGGATGTTCCCACTTCCCAGTTCCCATTGATTGGGGTGGGATGCAGTGGTATCCCACATGGAGCTGAGGCTCCTTTCAAATTTTAAAAATTAAGAAAATTTCTTTAAAATTTTAAAAAGTATTTAAAAATATAATTCATTCTTATATGATTGTCTTATCAAATATAATATTATACCCCTTTTTCATGTGAATTTACCTTCTTCAAATATTGTGCCCCCTTTCTCGTGAATTTGCCTGGGATGGGAATGATATAAATAGATTGGATAATGAGAGATTATTTTGGATTGTTGAAAATAAAAAATAACAATAAAAATATAAAAAGTAAGGTAATTATGCATTGAACGAACAAAAAAAGGTTCTATTAGAAATTTTTAAAAGTTCTCTTTTCCATTCCTCAGGCCAAATCAACCCACAAAAGTAGTCGTTTCGTATGGGCTCCAATAGCTCAAGAAACGAACACTGGGAAGCCCATTTTAATTAACTGCAGATATTTCTGTTTTGTAGGTTTCTCTGGTAGCCTTGCTGCCTAGGATTGTTGATGTGGTGGGGAACAGAGGCATTCCAGTGGCTGCAGCTGGTTCTATTGCTGATGCTCGTGGATATGTGGCTGCACTGGCCATGGGAGCCAAGGGAATATGCGTCGGCACAAGGTTTATTGCTACCAAGGAATCCTACGCCAATGACTACTACAAGCAGCAGCTCCTCCATTACACAGAGGCAGAAACCGACCGCACTGATCTCTACGGCCGCCACACATGGAGAGCATTCGTCCGTTGCCTCAACACCCCTTTTCATCAACGGTGGAGAAATGCGCCGGACAACATCGAAAACAATGACAAGCAGCCAATCATTGGCCGCTCCATCATATATTGGGAGGTAAGTTCAATGGTTTAAAATTTAATAAGTATTGTAAACTTTGGATCTAAATGCTATTAGAATCTAGAGAAAGTACGGGTGCAACTCCTTCCAGTTACTTAGTCTACCTTATTCATATATTCCGAAAGGTTTTACAATTACATAAGATTAGATCAGTACCCCAGTCTACTCATATGAAGATCCGGCCGGTTGAGCTGGTTTGGATTCCAAATTTAAGGTGTGTCGCGGGAAAGTAACGAAAAAAATGATTGAAAAATTTTAGTTGAGAAGTTTTTAAAAACAAAAGAGTAGTATAATATGATAGAAGCAATAATAAAAAGTAAAAAAAAATGAAGTTAAAATAGATGGAGTAGATGTATGAAAAGATGTATAAATATGATTTAAAAATAAATACTAGTATGAAAGGATGTGAAAAAGAAAGAAAAATAGGATAGAAATGGAGGCAAAGAAGTTGTTAGTGGAAAACTTTTATTTAGTGTTTCCTAAATGCCCCTAATCCTTAATTAGCCAACAACATAATATTAAAACGAATATTAGATAAATAAAAGAAAACTGATTTCACGCGCCTGGGTGCACTTAGTTTTAGTGCACCTGGTGCATTTAATCTATTTTTTCTATTTTTTTGAAAATTGTTTCACAAGATTATTAATCCAAATGTATGTAACATGTATATAAATTTTGACTATTTTTGGAGATTTTTAAATATTTATTTTTGATTTTTTAAATAGTGGCATTTTTAGTAACTTTAAATTACTAAAATGCCACTGATTTTAAAAAATAAAAAAAATTTAAAACATCTAAAAATGGTCGAAATTGATAAATATGTTAAATATACTTATATTAACAATCTTATAAAAGAAATTTTAAAAAAATAATAAGGAAATGAATATTTGCACCCGAGTACACCAAAGCTTAGTGCATCTGAGTGCATGAAATTAACTTTCTAAATAAAAAGATTGATTCCAAATATATTTATTACTTTTACTCTTAACTCCAACCTATATCCATTGAGTTTCAAAATTTATGTACATGCCTAATACGTATATCGTCAATTCAAACATACCTTCTTTATCATAAAAACCGTCAGCTATGATTGAAAATGATCAAAATACTTTCGAGATTTAATTTTTGTCTCTATCAAAGTCTATACTTCTCCCTTCCATCTTACCCCTAAAATTTTGCATTGGTTAGATCTTCTGCCTATTCCAAAGAAACTTAAATTTAAGTGGTATTTTGGTTATTTCAAATTATAGTTAACAATTTCTATGATGGATTAAGTGTGCTTGGAATTAACAAGATACTTAATGAGTATGTATAGAAGTTTTAAAACTCAAAGATATGATTGGAATTAGGTATAGAAGTAGTATGTATATTTGAAAATAAAAAAGGTAGATACTTCAAATCTATATCCATTAAATCATAAAAAATATGAAATGAAACTAAACAATGAATTCAATTGCTAAATAGTTAAAAATAATAGTAACAAAAAGTTAAACCACTAAAATAATAATTTAAGGATTTTGAATTACTAAATGCTAACTTTGGGATACATACATCTCCTTGTCTGGTTAGTTTGGGGTACTCTTATATAAAACTTATACTATCTTATTTGAGGGGGGTGATTATTATTCTTTTATCCTACTTGTCTACCTCGCCCTCTTCAAATTTAAGTTAGGTAAGTTATTCTACCTAAGTTGCACCTCTAGAGTTTGAAAAAACTCTTAATTAAAATTCCAGCCTAAAGTAGACAATTTAAGAATGAATATATAGATAAAAGCATGGAAAGTCATTCAATACACCTGGGTGCATTGGAGCTTTGGTGCGTCTAGATGCAAAACCTATTTTAAAATTTTTTAAAGATTTTTTTACAAAAATAATAATCTAGGTATATTTTATTTATAAACAAAGTTTCATCATTTTTGAAGATATGTGTATATATTTTTTATTTTTAAAAATAGGGATATTTTAGTCATTTAAAATGACCAAAATTCTTTTATTTTTAAAATTAAAAAATATATGTATATATTTTCAAAAACGGTATAACTTAATCTGTATATTAAATACACTTAAATTAATAGTTTTATAAAAAATTATTTTTTTTTAAAAAAATAGATGTTAAACGTGCACTAAAGTTTCGATGCACCTAAGTGCATTGAATCACTTTCCTATAAGTTTCATGTTAACATACATTTTATTTCTAATCAACTTATCAGGAGATTATCCTTCGCCGCTTCGCTGGGCAAGTGGCGAACCGAACGACGTGCGGTCGGCTTTCGGACATGGTGATGTTGGCAGGGCAAGGAGTAGGGCTGGTGGAGGATATCGTCCCAGCGGCTGAAGTCATCGGGAGATACGTGGAAGGAGCGAAGGCAATAATCCAAGGACTTAGAGAAAGCTACCTTCCTGACTCTACCCCATCAACAAGCTACCTTCCTGACTCTTTTCCTCCCTCTCCCATCAAACCTCACAAGAAAAAACGAACATGGCTCCAGAAGTTGTGCTTCTGAAAGGTTGGGAAAGATCATGTATATTTAAATTCAAATTTATAGTGATTCCTTGATACGATGATGTGTTCAAAGTCCATATTGGATATATAGCACTGAGATATTTGTTTCAATAAAAGGAAAATTTTGAAAAACTGGTAAAGTGGTGATGTGATATATGTACTCGGAGGGATGATTAGCAGTAAAGATACTATAGTTAAAATAGATACGACGATTGTACAAAAAATAAAAAAAGAGCATAATATAGTAATAATAATAAAAAATAGAGTGGTTAGTTAATTTTATATCATTCAATCATATAAAAAAGTGTACAAAAAAGGTGGGATTTTTTTAATACACCTTAAAGACATTATTTTCTTTCTATCTGCGCACATGAATTGATTTTGATTGCAGTTGTGTAATCAGCCACTTGTGCTGAAACTTGCTTGGGAGATAAACACCTAAGAATGAAAAAAACCACCAGAGAGCAATTATTAATTGGTCTTTTTAAGCATGTGTAGGTGCCAACTTATCAACAAGCTGTGCCTTGAAATTAAGCCAATGACTTGCTTTCATGAGTTCTTTAGTTTGCTTAAAAGCTATAGAACAGGTTATATATATTATTACTAGCTGGACAGAGACCAAGGGGTACTCATTTTTTGGGCCTTACTGCGGTATTAGCTATATTTATGTTATGTGGCGTAAAACTAGATTGATCTTATCAGATCAATATGGATGACCCACTTAAAAGGCCCAACATTACTTATTACTGGGCTAAAACAAGGGATTCCATAAAGATACCACTTTTGGATCTCCATTCGGGGAGTTGTTGCCTCAAACTAGGGGTGCAACTTGGGTAGGTATCCATCAACCCGACCCTAATTTGGGTAGGGTAGGGTAGAAAATATCACATATGGGTATATGTAGAGTACAAATTATTATTCGTCTCTTCAAATAGGGTACAGGTAGGATAGATACGTTGGATACCCATAACCGACCCGCATAGGTACTCATATAGGTAATTAATTAGGTGCATAATTATACATATTATATAATATTATATAATATGTATTATGCTTTGCCTTTGACATCTTATGTAAATACATATTTTAACAAATTCGAATTTAAATGTTATACCTTGTGAAGTATAAACTGGTTTGGTTATTTATATATATGCCACTGATTTTCGAAAGACTCTTATAAATACACTTATGATTTACGATTGTAATATATTAATAGTTTTAATGATTAAGTCACGATGATCTATACTTCATATTTTTATATAATAATATAAACAATAACATATGTAATTATGATTTTAAAACATAAATGAGTATTATTGTACATTATTTAAAATAACGTAGAAATTTTAAAAAAATATTGTATTTGAGTATTAAAAGAATCGATTTGGAATCGAAACTGGAACTAACTTTATGGGTAACGGGTATGGTAGGGTATACTATGAACCAAATCCATAAATGGGTAGGATAGGGTAGACCTTTTACAAATAGGGTACGGATAGGATAGACCACTACCCAAATCCAACTGACCCGAGTTGCACCCCAACCTCAAACACGGGTCCACTAATTTAGTGGGAACTTGGATGAGAATATAAAATGAATAGGCCCTTAAGGTTTTGTTCGACCTCACAATTAGAAAGGAAAAAGCATCGTTTCTTGCCATAACAACACTTCTCTATATAATCTTATTTGGTTGTAACTTAACTAAACTTTATTTAACGGGTTAAGGGCCTGTTCAGTCACGATTCGGAAAAGAAGTAAAAATTCAAATACTGCTCTTGGAGAAACGACTACTTTTTGTAACATCTCTTATATTGTCATCATTAAAAGCTAATTTTCAGTGATAATAATTATTATGTCATCAAATATTATCTTTTGTGACAAAAGATGTTAAATTTCACTAAAAATATGTTGCAAAATATTAACTTTCTTTTAGTGTTTGGACTAAGTGGAACAATATTTTCTTCGAATTACGTCATGCCGTTGAACGTTTTGCAACATAATTTCTACTTTCACCAAAAACGAATGATTATTGTTCTTGAAAGTTAGTTTTTTTTGCTGCAATACACTTTGTTATAAAAAAAATTCTAATGACAATCATAAGAATATTATCACTGAAAATTATTGCCAAAGCTTTCTCGGACTAAACGCAATATTAAATTTCACGAGTATTACTCGTTAATGTTCATTTTTTTCTAGTGGTCAAATAGTAATTAGGAATTGGTTGCTAAAGCACATGGCATGAAACTTTTTACAACACACTTTTTGCCATATGGTCTAAAAAATTTTCATGTTTAGCGACGAAGCCTTGAGTGTTGCTTAATTATTTTTTCTTCAACAACCAAATTGTAATCTTTCACAAGAAAATTCTAGTTATCAAAATAAATTTTTTAGTGTTTATGGAAAATTTATCAAATCTTCAATAATTATATATATAGAGCTTCAAGTTTAGGGGACTTTTGGATGAGTGCTAAAGCAGTTTGTTCATCCAGCTGACTGAGATCAGTAGATGCAGGTGTTTGAGGGGTTTCTGGTCCGGGCAAAGCCAGGGGTGTCATTTTTGTTTGAGAAGAAGAGGTTTGAGTTTGGCTTCTTGGTTTGGTATGAGTCCTTGCAGCCATTTTTGCATACAAAGGACTTGACGAATTTGTAGTTTTGGCAATAGAAGATGAGACATTGTTACTTGGTACTATGAATAAGAGTCAGGAGTTTGGGGCTTGACTTCTGGTTTATTGGGTGGCTTTTGCGTCGTCATTGCTGCCAGTTGTTGAAGACTTTGATCTCTAAAGAAATTCTCTAGTTAGAAAATCTGGGATTGAGTTCGAAAAACTTTTTATTAATTTTATTTCAAAATCAAAATTTTACAAAAGTGCCTGCCATCTTGCAAATATATATTTAGAAACTTCATTTTGAACATCTTTTTGTAAACCATATTTGGCTGCTTTGCAATCTACTCGAACTAAGAAGGTTTGGTTTAATAAATCATGTTGAAAATTTTTAATGCACAAAACAATGCTTAAAACTTTCTTTTTTATTGTCGAGTATTTTTGTTGTGTTTCATTCCATATTCCTGAATGGTATTGAACTATTTGTTCTTTTTTCTCTTTTACTTGTTTGAGGATACCCCAATATCCTATATTTGAGTCATCTGTTTCTACAATCTTTTTCCCTGCGAGCTCAGTTAAGACAGGTAGATTTGTTAATTATTTTTTTACGTGTTAAGTAATCTTTGTGTGTTGGTCTGTCCAATTTGGTGGGTTTTTCTTTAACCTTTGATATAATGGTTTGCATATGGTTCTAAGATTTGGATAGAAGTCAGACACATAATTTAGTACTCCTAAAAATCTTTGAAGCTAAGTTTTATCTGTTATCTTATTTTGAAATTTATTACCAAATTCAAGTGATCTTTGGATTAGAATTATTGTATTATGGTAGATTTTATGTCCAAAAAATCTAATTTTTGTTTGGAAGAGTAAGTATTTTGTTTTTGAAATTACTAATCCGTTTTTTTGAATTATTTTTTAAGAAAATATTTAGGTGTTTGAAGTGTTGTTCTATTGTTTCTAAAAATATTAATACATCATCTATGTATACTATTGAGAATTTAGTATAGGGGTTTAGTATGTCGTTCATAATTTTTTGAAATTTTGATGGTGCGTTTTTAAGTCCAAATGACATTACATTCCACTCATATTGTCCAAATGGGACTGTGAAAGCTGTTTTATATTTATCCTTTTCTTCTATCTGGATTTGCCAAAATCCTGACTCATGTCAAATTTCGAAAAGATTGTTGCGGTTATTATTCTTTGTAAGAGATCTTTTTTATTTGGGATAGGGTACCGTATCCATTTTAAGGCTCTGTTTAAAGGTTTTTGTAATTTATTACTAGTCTTAGGGTTCCTCTTTCTATTTCGGAATTTTTTTGGAACATAAAAAGCCGCACAAGACCAGGGAGATTTTGATGGTCGTATTAATTTTTTGTTGAGTAAGTCTTTAATTTCTTCTTTATAGTATTCTAGAGTTTCTTTATTCACTTGAATAGGTCTAGCCTTTGTTGGTATTTTACTTTCATCAAATGTTGGTTCGTAAGGAAGGGATACCTTGTGTTGTTTTCTTTCCCAAAATGCATTTGGGAGGTTTGCACAAACTTCAATTTTTAGTTTTTCTTCAAAATCTTTTATTCTTCTTTGTATCTTCGGATTTTTTTAATTGTTCCTCTGTTCTTTTGAATCCTAATTCTTCTTTTAGGAAATTTAAGTGTTTTTGTTTTTGTGTTATTTGGTTTATAGTTAGCGATTTATCTTTTAATAGATTAATGTCCTTTTGTTGAGGTTTTTGGATAAAATCAAAGACTATCTCTTTTCCTAAAATGTTTTTTGTTATTCCTTGGTCTGTTATTATGAAAAGCTTGATTAGTTCTAAAAATGGAGTTCCAGAATTATTTGTCTTTGAAGATCTTTTACTAGTAGGAAGGTTGTCTTGAAGGTCACATCTTGATGTTTTATTTCTACATTTGTGAGTTTAAAATTTATTTTCAACTTAGTTCCACCAGCGCCTCTTAGACTTTCTTTAGTTTTTTCAAAATATTTTGTTGGTATTAGACCATCTTGAATACAGTTTAGTTCTCCTGAGTCTATCAGGGCTATGACTTCGAGAATTAGTTCTTTATTGATTAATAGCGTGATTTTTGTATACCATTTCTGATAAGAGGCTCTTGACATTAATTGGATGAAATGTTCTTCTTTCTTTTCTGAATCAGAATCACTTTCTTCATTTTTTGATTCTAATTTTTCTATTCTTTCTTTTAAGGTTTCTATTTCTGTTGTATTTGATTCTTTTAAAGTTTTTAAATCCCTTTTTAGTTGTTTGATTTCTGCTTGTAAGTCAGAAATTGTTATGTTACTAGTCGAGACTGGTTGGTTTAGAGGTTCTAAGATCTTTGTTAGATCATAAGTCTGAGTTTTTTCTAAAATTTTGTTGAAAGGAGTTTTATAAGGTTTTTCTTTGAGCATATTTTTTATTTTTAATAAATATTTTCTTTGTTGTTCTGGATCAGTTATTTGGTCCACAAAGTCTAATAATTCTTCTTGATATCGTGTTATCATATTTAATTCATATGAATTATCAGTATCAGATTCTAGTTCATTAATCTCCCTTTCTAATTCAGTACTCTCTTCATTTTTCGAGTTGTCAGAATTTAACATAAGTTTCTCTAATTGTTCTTTTAGAGATTCTGTTAAATTTAGTTGGTATATTTCTAGTTCATTAATTTTTCTTTTGAGCATGCATTTATTAGCAAAGTGTCCTACCTTTTCACACTTCTAGCAATTAGGCGGATCCTTTGAAAATCTTTTCTTTTTATGGGACTTAAAAGGTTTTGTTATATGTGTTTTGTCATTCCTTTTTTTATACTTTGGTTTAGATGTTCCTTCCTCATTTCCTCTGTATGATTTTTTATATTTTTTGAATAGCTTGTTTTTCTTATATTTTGTTAAACAATTTCCATTGCAATTTCTTTCTATTTTTTCCATTCCAAATTGTTCGCAAAAATCTCCTAAATTTTGTTTTATTTTAATTCTTTCTCGTTTTTCATTTGCCTTTTGTCTAAGTTCATTACAGTATGCTAATCTTACATCATTTGCTATTGATATTATGTCTCAATAAGTTAATTTTTCATAAGGAATAGTCCCATTGTTTTTATCTCTAATTTTCTCAGCAAAATAGGATGGAAGTCTTGTGATAAATCCTTCCTTCCAGAATGGTTGATTATAGTCTGTTCTAAGCATTACTCCAAGAATTAGTCTTTATAGAATCTAAAATCACTCATCTTCTTGCATCTTAAAGTTTATAAGATTTTTGATTCTCTTTCCCTAAGTTTATTATTTGGTCCTCTGTAGAAGCTTGCTATGGATAAAATTAAAGAGTCTATGACATTTTGAATAGGTTTTCCTTCTACTACTATTAGTTTTCCAGTATCATCTTTTTTGTAAGAATAGAGGATCATTTCCTTTTGTATTTGGGTTAAGCAATTATCCCACCATCCTTTTAGAGATCCAGTAAAACCTGCTGCTAGGAGTTGGGCTATGTTATGATCTGTTAGGCTTATTTTTGTTTTATAGACTGTTGCAACCAAAGTCATCTGTTGAAGTATATTAACTATTTGAGTTTCATTTTTTCCTTCTACGTTCCATTCATAAATAGTATTTGCGTTGTATTGAGCTTGACTAAACTGGTTTCTTTCTTCAAATAATAAATCAGGTGGTGTATGTCTAGGGTAATAGGGTTTTGGAGGAATTTTCCATGAGTCTAATTTGTTTAATTATAGAACAGGTTTGTTTGTTTCCTTATTTGATTCTTCTGAAGAGTCCTCAGTATCAGTTTCAGACATATATAAAATTATGGATTTAGTTGGAGCATTTGGGGTTCTGTTTGATCCTTTTCCTTCTTCAATAATTATTCTTCCTATTTTTGAGCTTTCAGGTGTTTTAAGAATTTTTAACTTTTCATTTACCCTGTCAATAAACTCACTATTTTCTCTTATTTCTTTCAATTGAGCTTTAGGAATTTCATGTGGGATAAATAGTGGTTTATCTGTTTGTTTTTTCTTTGGTTTAAGAATAACATGTGGTATTATCTTATCTTCTATTGTAGTTTGATTTTTATCTAACTGTTTTCCTATGGTAATTAGAGATTGATTTGTATAATTATTTTGTTTATGTACTTTTTTAATATCATTTCCATTGGGAGATGTATCAATGTCTGATCTAATTTTATATGGAGAACATGTTATTTGTTTGTTTTTGAATTCTATTATGATTTCATTTTCTGGAGAATTATTTGAAGTTCTTACTTGTTTTCCTGTGGAGTCTTTCCATATTGGTTTTATAGTTCCTTGATAGTCTTCTTATTTTTCAGGGGAATAGAAAGTTTCGAACCATTCGAAGAAAAACATATGAACCTTATGTGTTTTCATAAATTCATAATACTCTTCTTGAATGAGTTTTCTTTTTTCTTTGTCATAAATTTTGTAAAACCATTTTATTTTTTCTGTATTGAATTTATTATAAAAATTTTCCCTTAGTTTTTCTTTGTCTATCCCAAATTCCTTTTCAATAATGTTTATAAATGGGTCAAAGTCTCCCATATCTGTTTTGGTAGGTGACATCCTTGGGCTAATACTTTCTTCATTTGGCTCCACCGAGTAGATTGGTTGGGGAATTGGAGGACTAATATTTATTCCTTTCATTTTTATGTCTGATTTGTTGCATGTAGGTATTGAGGAGCATGAGGCTCTTGATTGGGTTGTTTTAAAAAATCTTTCTGAAGTTTCATCTACAGATCTTCTGGGGTTAAAAGAGAATGACTTTCTGAAAGAGTTCATGTCTATTGTTACATTTCCTTCTTCATCCTCACTTATTTCCCTAATTTCAAAGTTTTTTATTTGAGGAGGTGGAACCTCAATTTGGAGTTCCCAATGAGATGAAAGAGTAATTTGTTCCCATTTTATAGTTTTGGGTACCATTACATTTGCTTTTCTTACATCAGTTTGTAGCAATATTGTTTCTCCTTTGAAGGATTGTTTAATAGCTTTTGTGTTGAAGGCTGTAGTCATTGTTTTATAATGGATTTTATAAACCAGTGTTATGGGTAAAGATCCTTGTTTTATTTTACAATTATGAACCTTCAGATTAAGAGTTAGGCTATCTAAAATATTCTGATCTTGTAAGGAAATAGTAAAATTTGGGTAACAGTCAAAATAGATAGGTCCACTGTATAAGCTTGTTTCTACCATTCCTAAAAGTGAGTCTTGAAATTTATTAAACCTACAATCTCTTAGGCATAATAAGATTGAGGTATTTAACCCCTCTCTCATAAGTCGCTTAACAGCTATTTGAACAAGTCCTAAATGTATGAAATTATATTTTTGTCGATGTTGCTCAATTAATCTTCTGTTTAGAAGGGGAATAGTTCATGTTGATTAAATAAAGAAATCGTTTGCTCGACTATTTTTATTGTGTAGTTTGTAGAGAGTTGGAATGACCCCTTTTTGTATATTTGACTGTCTGAGATATCAAGCATTTTTCAATCATTTAAATCTTTTTCTAGATTATCTATATTGATTTCTTTTGTATTTAATACATTACCTCGTCTACTGCTTGATTTAGAGCTAAAGTTTCTAAATAATACATTCATGGTTAGAGCTAGATATTTTTTTTATCTCTGATCACTGTCAACGATATTACTCCATAGAGCTTAATACAACATTACAAGCCAATATGCCCTTCTAGGAAACGCGACTTGAGGTTTCACAGAGATGCAAAATATACTCTTCTCCTTCTACGATGCAAAATTTTGCAACGTGGCTCTGATACCAATTGTATGCTAGGTAATATAGAAGATACAGAGAGATTATCCTAATATATATTCTAGGATTTCTTGTCGTTGTTTTATAGCAAATGAAACTCTATTGAAATTTTCTTTTAGTTGTTTATAAAGATCACTATAGATTTGATGGGGTAGTAACTTTCTTAACCGGTTTTCAATTTCAATTCTTTGTTCTCTTAATGCTTTTAATTCTCTACTTATTTGATGAATTTGTTTTGTCATATGATTAGGCAGCTAATATGGATAATATTCGTTCTAGACCCTGTTTATCTTCTTGTAAGTTGGAGATCATAAAGCGTTTAAACCAGTGAGGGTGTCGACTCTATCTTTCTTTCAATATTTTTAGGAATTTTGTAATAATTTTATGTCTTTGAATTTGTCATTGTATTAAGGGAAGATGTCCCTGGAGAACTCCCCATAAGGCTAGTTCGTCATTAATAATATCATTAAGGTTTTGGAATAAGATTTGTAAGTTTAAAGCCATTTGATTATAATGACATGCATGTAAAGCAATAAAAGAAAAGAAAATGCAGGCAAATAACGATTCGATTAAATAACAGAGTTTACAATACAAGTTTGAAATCTATCTTTGAAAGCAACTTACAAGTTTAGAGACCAAATCAAGCTTCTGAGTTCACAACTTGTTTCTTCAGGCAAGCTTTGAAATCGTTTTACAACAGAGGTTTTTTTTAGATTTGTTCAGAGAGCTGGAGTGGTTACAGATTGAGAGAGAGAGGGAGTGCGCGAGAGGAGTCTTGAAAGTTGTTGTGAGGGGAGGAATTCTCGAAATATTTTTCGATGCCCTCTCCTCTGCTCCAGCTCCGTGTTTATAGTCGCTCGGAGGTGCTTTTGGATGACCGTTGATGGCTTGGAATGACCGTTGATGACTGAATGATTGATGAAGGCTTGGAATGACGGCTACAATTGACAGATTGCCAGACATGCCAGAGATTCCTGACAAGCTGCTAGAATCTTGTCGGAGATTCCTGATTCTAACGAGCACTGTTGATGTTGGAGATTCCTGACGGGCAATGTTGATGCCAGAGATTTCTGATGAGAGCTTGTCGTTTTGAAAGATGTTTTGTCCGTTTGTGCAGCTGATGACGTCATGTAGGCGGAGACAAAATGGCGGGAGAAAACGTTTGAATGGGGGTTGCAGGCGACGGTTTGTGGCACTTTTTTTTAAGTATAGAAATGCAGTTGATATTGGGACTTAGTGAGTCCCCATACATCTTTATTTTGGTCAACCTGGTCGGCTTTATTTAAACCCGTGGTAGAATGTTGGTCTTCTTCAAGTTTAGCAGTTGGTTGTACAGACGGTTGAGGGCTGAGTTGTGTCTATATTTCTTAAAGTAGTTTGACGAAGTCTTCTTGGGTTGATGCAACCGCGAGTTGGATTGGACCACAGAGTTTTGAGACAAGAACTGCAGTTCTTGTTTAGATGGAGTTTCTAGTGCCTGGAGTTGCTGTCTGTTTATCTATTCGAGGACATGTTGAGGCTCAATATGGGTGTATGTAAAAGGTTCCCACCATTTTACCTTGAAAATTCTTCCAAGAGAAGATGGTTGGGGTTTTGGATTTTCAAGAAAAACATATTCCCATTGGCAAATCTAGGCTAGAGAAAATTTTGAACAAATTTTTTTGAGGAAAATGGTTTTCATAATTCGAAAGATGGGCATGTTTGCAAAAAATTTGGAAACCTTGATTTACTAATGGTGGAAAATTTCAGGGATTAATCCGAAGTGGTCCCACCATTGAGCAAACCAGTAGGGAAAAATATAGTTTGTGTTCCGTTTGAAATAAAACATCCAGGAATGATTTCCTGATTTATTTTTGTACCAAAAGGCTTTGTACTAAGCTAATTGATAGTCCGAATATGTAAATGTTTGAGGATTAAAAGTAATGGAGAGTTTTCTTGATTTTTTCATTGATTCAAAATCTGATGGCATTAAAACCTTCAGAATTTGAATGCTTGAATGAGTAATTTCTGTTGGATCATCTTTGTCGGGATAATGTTCAGCTTGTATGGATTGGGTATCAACAAGGATGAGTTCATAAAACTTTTGAGTTTTGTAGTAATATGTGGTTTTGTCGTGATGGGTTAGAGGAAAAAGAGTTTTGGCTAATTGAGTGGGGTCTTTGAAAGTCTGGAGATCATGTTCAACATAGCAAACGGGAATTGATGCATTTTGTTTTGGGATATATTTGGATTTGTTTGGAATTTTTGTTTGAAGTGGAGTGGGGTGAAGTTCAATATCTTTGACTAATCTTGACTGCAGAGTTTGTGGTAGGATTTTTTTGCCTGAATGTTTGAGTCATATGGATTTGAATGGCTCAATGACTTTAAGTTCAGGGGACTTTTGAATGAGTGCTAAAGCAGTTTGTTCATCTAGCTGACTGAGATCAGTGGATGCAAGTGTGTGAGGGGTTTCTAGTCCGGGCAAAGCATATATATATATATATATACACTATTAGAGATGATTGACCAGGAATATATATTAAGCTCCATTTCCATGTAACCAGTTTTCAAAGAAGCAATTTCATGTAACCTATTTATTTATAAGATATTAATGATTGATACAAAATCTAAATCATTATACTTAATATCATTTGTTTAATTAAGAAGTCAAGTCTCGTTCATATCAAATATGTACATGAGCCACATTTGTTGAAAAAATAGATTTATTCGTGTGCAAATTAGGAAAAATTCTTAGAACTATTTATATATATTGGAATGTAATAATACTATATACGAAATAATACTTTATAAAATTATTCATCCATATAGTTGTGATATTGTAGATGACGTTTATAGATAGGGCTCACGGACAGTAACACTAAACAAATAAGAGGGCTTCTATGATGACATAAATGATACCAAATACAATAAATAAAGTAAATTTTTTTATCATTTATCAAAATATTAAAAATGAAAAAAGTTATATAGAAAAAAAGGTTTTATAAAAGTGAAACCATATGTATATTCTTGCTATACATGTAAATTTGCATGGCAGCTTTTCAGAAGTGTAGTAAGATGGCTATAAAAAGTTGATTTCATATTCCATCAGAAAAAGTCGATTTTATACAATGTTAACTTAGTGTATCCGCTAAAGAGGTACTTTTTACAACAAAATCATGTTATTATTGTCTCAAAGTTATTAATGTAACTAATTAGCTAATCTCTTTCAAAAAGAACCAAAGAAGAACTTAATTGTAGCTAAAAACGAACCTGGACATTAAGAGTCTCATTTTAAATTCATAAAAAAGAAAAGAGTATCGCTTTGCAAGCAATTTAGTCTAACTTGATGTTCCAGCCTTGTGAAAAATTGTTTTCCTCTGGCTTTGAAAATAATTGCTTAATTAATTCCCCAGCAAAATTTTAAAGCATCTAATTTTTTAACCGAGTCCGAAAAGTATATCACAGAAATATTTTGCATTGTGTTCCACATTCTGATTTTACATCTCCAACGAGAAAACCTTTGATTAAAAAAGCTGAATACAATAGTCCATAAAAAATGCTTACTTTTATTGAAATAAAAATGAAATGCGTAGAAGATCTTTCTACGTCTTTACAAGTGCACGAAAAATCGTGTCTGACAAAAATATAAAGATAAGTGAATACACTTCGCCCCGCGCCATGACTCGAATGTGTGGTACATGACGCCTCGCGCCATGACTTAAATGTGAGGTACATGACGCTACGCGCCATGACTTGAATATGAGTTTACGCTTAGCCCGTCGACCAGCGATGACTCAGTTTGGGAACTAGTGAGGGGCTCGTCGGCTACACTAGTGACCCTTCACAGCAAACTAAGTGCACACTTAGCTTATGGATTTACACAGCAGACCAGCGTGTCCCGCTTTCAGCTTCTGTATTTGTACGAGAAGCCAGCGTCTCCCACATTTAGTCTCTGGATTGAAATTTCAGTGGTTTTACCAAGAAATGGATTTAACCAAATTTTGAAAATATGTTTGGGTCGACTTAGACCATCTAAAAGAGGTTCGAGCCCAACTGAGCATGTTGAAAAGAGTTTGAGCCTAACTGGGCTTGACTCAATCAATTTGGGCTCAACTGAGCTTATTGGGGGATTTTGGGCGATCTTGACCTTGTTGAAGAGTTCTAGGCCCAAGTGGGCTTGTTGAAGACTTTTGGGCCCAAGTGGAATTGTTGAAGCATTTTGGGCCCGAGTGGGTTTGTTGAAGAATTTTAGGCCTGAGTGGGCTTGTTGAAGGGACTTAGGCCCAAGAGGGCTCGCTCAGACATTAAGGAAGGGGTTGAGCAAAGAGGTCATTTTATATATATATATAGATATATATAATAGAAAAGTACTTAGCCCCGTGTATCAATTGAACCCATTACCTGGGGAGAATTTACTTGGGGAGAACTATATAATTTTTTTTAATATACACACATATATATATTTTTGAAAGTCTCTAAGATATATATGTGTATAAAATATATATATATTTTTTGAGGCCCACGGGACTGATATATATTTTAGAAAATAAAATATTCATTTTTAAAGGCCCGTGGGACACATATATATTTTAGAAAATAAACTATTTATTTTTGAAGGCCCGTGGGATACATATATATATTTTAGAAAATAAAATATTCATTTTTGAAGGCCCTTGGGATACATATATATATATTAGAAAATAAAATATTCATTTTTGAAGGCCCGCGGGACTCATATATATATTAGAAAATAAAATATTCATTTTTGAAGGCCCGCGAGACTCATATATATTTTAGAAAATAAAATATTCATTTTTAAAGGCCCGTGGGACATATATATATTTTAGAAAATAAAATATTCATTTTTGAAGGCCCGCGGGACTCATATATATTTTAGAAAATAAAATATTCATTTTTAAAGGCCCGCGGGACATATATATATTTTAGAAAATAAAATATTCATTTTTGAAGGCCTGCGTGACTCATACATATTTTAGAAAATAAAATATTCATTTTTAAAGGCTCGCGGGACACATATATATTTTAGAAAATAAAATATTCATTTTTGAAGGCCCGTGGGATACATATATATATTTTAGAAAATAAAATATTCATTTTTGAAGGCCCGCGGGACTCATATATATTTTAGAAAATAAAATATTCATTTTTAAAAGGCCCGCAGGATACATACATATATTTTAGAAAATAAAATATTCATTTTCAAAAGGCCTACCAGATACATACATATATTTTAGAAAATGAAATATTCATTTTTGAAGGCCCGTTAGACTCATATATATTTTAGAAAATAAAATATTCATTTTTGAAGGCCCGCGGGACTCATATATATTTTAGAAAATAAAATATTCATTTTTAAAAGGCCCGCGGGATACATATATATATTAGAAAATAAATTATTCATTTTTGAAGGCCCGCGAGACTCATATATATTTTAGAAAATAAAATATTCATTTTTAAAGGCCCGTGGGACATATATATATTTTAGAAAATAAAATATTCATTTTTGAAGGCCCGTGGGACTCATACATATTTTAGAAAATAAAATATTCATTTTTAAAGGCCCGCGGGACATATATATTTTAGAAAATAAAATATTCATTTTTGAAGGCCCGCGAGACTTATATATATTTTAGAAAATAAAATATTCATTTTCAAAAGACCCGCGGGATACATATATATTAGAAAATAAAATATTCATTTTTGAAGGTCCGCGAGACTCATATATATTTTAGAAAATAAAATATCCATTTTTGGAGGCCCGTGGGATACATATATATATTTTAGAAAATAAAATATTCATTTTTGAAGGTACGCGTGACTCATATATATTTTAGAAAATAAAATATTCATTTTTGAAGGCCCGCGGGACTCATATATATTTTAGAAAATAAAATATTCATTTTTAAAAGGCCCGCGAGATACATACATATATTTTAGAAAATAAAATATTCATTTTTGAAGGCCTGCGGGACTCATATATATTTTAGAAAATAAAATATTCATTTTTAAAGGCCTGCGGGGCACATATATATATTTTAGAAAATAAAATATTTATTTTTGAAGGCCCGCTCGACTCATATATTTTAGAAAATAAAATATTTATTTTTGAAGGCCCTAGGGATACATATATATATTTTAGAAAATAAAATATTCATTTTTGAAGGCCCGCGGGTCTCATATATATTTTAGAAAATAAAATATTCATTTTTGAAGGCCTGCGGGACTCATATAAATTTCAGAAAATAAAATATTCTTTTTCAAAAGGCTCATGGGATACATACATATATTTTAGAAAATAAAATATTTAATTTTGAAGGCCCGTGCGAATCATATATATTTTAGAAAATAAAATATTCATTTTTGAAGGCCCGCAGGACTCATATATATTTTAAAAAATAAAATATTTATTTTTAAAATGCCTGCGGGATACATACATATATTTTAGAAAATAAAATATTCATTTTTGAAGGCTTGCGGGACTCATATATATTTTAGAAAATAAAATATTCATTTTTGAAGGCCTGCGGGACTCATATATATTTTAGAAAATAAAATATTCATTTTTAAAAGGCTCGCTGGATACATACATATATTTTAAAAAATAAAATATTCATTTTTGAAGGCCCGCGGGACACATATTTATTTTAGAAAATAAAATATTTATTTTTTGAAGGCCTTTTAATATATATATATATAATATTTTCGAGGCTTTATATATATATATATTATCTTGGGATCCTCGGGCCACTTTTTTTTTTTTTTTTTTTAAAATGAGGAAACTTATCCCGGGATCACGAGCTATTCTATGGCACTTTAGGTGGGATCCCGAGACCTCGGGGCCTATATATATTATTATTTTTTTATATCATAAAAATACTTGATTATATATGATATATATATATGGCACGTCTGGTGAGATCCTGGGACCCCGAGCCTATATATATACTATTATTATTATTGTTATATTATAAAAGTACTTAATTATATATATACATATATTTATGTGGCGTGCCCGGTGAGATCCCGGGACTCCGAGCCTATATATATACTATTATTATTATTTTTATATCATAAAAATACTTAACTATATATATATATGGCGTGCCCGGTGAGATCCCGGGACCCCGGGGCCTATATATATACTATTATATATTTTTTATATCATAAAAACACACACACACACACACACACACACACACACACACACATATATATATATATATATATATATATGACGCGCCCGGTGAGATCCCGGGACCCCAGGGCCTATATATATACTATTATATTTTTTTTATATCTTAAAAACACTTAACTATATATATATATATTTTATATATATAGCGCGCCTGGTGAGATCCCGGACCCCGAGGCCTATATATATACTATTATATGTATATATTTTATATCATAAAAAACACTTAACTATAGATATATATTATATATATATAGCGCGTCTGGTGAGATCTCGGGACCCCGGGGCCTATATAAATATACTATTATATTTTTTTGTATCATAAAAATACTTAACTATATATATATTATATATATATATATGACGTGCCCGGTGAGATCCCGGAACCCCGGGGCCTATATATATACTATTATAATTTTTTTATATCATAAAAACACTTAATCATAAATATATATATGGCGCGCCTGGTGGGATGCCGGACTTTTATATATATGTATATTATTATATATTTTTTATCATAAAAATACATAGCTTTATATATATATATATATTATATGGCGGCCCGCGAGATCCCGGAACCCTGGCCCTTTTATATATATATTATATTATATTTTTATCATAAAAATACATAACTTTATGTATATATATATGTATATATAAATATAATATATATATATTATATGGCGGCCTGTGAGATCCCGGGACCCTGGGCCTATATATATACGATTATTATTATTATTTTATCATAAAAAAATACTTAGCTTCATATATTTATATTCTATGACCCACCCTGTGCGCAGGAAAAATGGTTTTTGAAAATAATGTATATGTATATGTGTTTTTATATATATAGAAAATATATATTTTTTTTTTTTTGAAAAAAAAGAAAAATACTTAACCCGCGTGTCAATTCAACCCACTAGTCGGGGAGTATTCACGTTGGAAAAAGTAGTTTTTGAAAATAATATGTATGTATGTATATATTTTTATATATAGAAAATATACATATATATTTTTAAAGGAGAAAAATCTTAACCCGCGTGTCAATTCAACCCGCTAGTCGGGGAGTATCCACGTTGGGAAAAGTAGTTTTTTGAAAATAATATGTATATGTATATGTATATATATATATTTATATATAGAAAATATACACATATATATTTTTGAAGGAGAAAAATACTTAACCCGCGTGTCAATTCAACCCGCCAGTCAGGGAGTATCCACGTTGGGAAAAGTAGTTTTTGAAAATAATATATATGTATATATGTATATATATTTTTTATATATAGAAAATATACATATATATTATTTTATTTTTAAAGGAGAAAAATACTTAACCCGCATGTCAATTCAATCCGCCAGTCGGGGAGTATCCATGCTGGGAAAAGTATATATATATTTTAAAAGTAATGTATACATATATTTTTAAAAAAACTTGAAAAAAAACTTACGTTCTTTTTCTTTCAGGGTGAGCTCTCGGTTTCTCTCCCGCTGCGCTGAAGTTCTCTCCTCTCGTCGTGTCCCTCCGAATGATAAACGAAGTGGTATTTATAGGACTTTGGCCGGCTTGGTGCGAGTTCCACGGCTAAACAATTTGGTCCCGTGGAACTCCCATTCAGCGTGCTTACATGTCCCGTGGGTATTATTTGCTCGGGCGCCAAGCTACACTTACGCGGAACCACGCTACAAAAGGCTGCTCGAAACCCAGCGCCTGCAGTCTTTCGCCTTGCTGCTGCAGAGCTTGCCATGCAAAAAAAAGGATAGCTGAAAGCAAAGTCGGGAAAATAAAAATCCTGACTTTGACTTTTTAACGCAATTGCGTTCACGGAAGCTCTTAGAAAGGCATTTGTTGCTGATGCTGCTACTATTGATGCTCACTTCCGGCACTCGTGACGCCAAGTGGAACAGTGCTCAGGAGGCTTTGGAATTGAGAAGGGCTAGTAAATCCCGGAGTTTGATGGGATTTCCCTTGGCTTGGAAAGGCAGAAGAGTTGTTGTATTTTCCTGCTGTAGTGGTAAAGAATGCAGCTGGCTGGCCAAAGCAATCCATGTGAGGAGAGAAATGACGGAACTGCTTGTGCATTAGATTAGGATTCGAGGTTTGCTGTTTCTCTTTGCTTTCTTGCTTCGGAGTAGGGGGATATGCTCCATCGAGAGATGGGAGCTTCAACGATGACATCTTTTGCGGCTTTGATGAACCACTCAACGGCCTTACTCAGTTGGTTGAAGCCTAGGCAGTCTCAAAGATCGTAGAACCGGATCGCAACAGATACTGAGAGGCGGACGCGACGATCTTTTAGCCCTTTCGCTGTGAGTATCTTGCTGTGCCGATCTTTTCCGCCGGAATTTTTGGATACCCTAAAAAATCCTGGAGGATTGCCACGCATGAGCCCGACCCTTGTCCCCTCCTCTGTTCGCATCCCCTTTGTAATCACTGGCAAGTTGTAGTTTTCATCATTTTTTTTATGAGGCCCAACCCATAGGAAGTGCTTCCTACGTTTTTGTTGTAGGAAGCCTCATCTGAACCGTCTAGATTGAATCGACGACTTTGATTTCACAGGGCATTTTCGGTAGTTGAAAATGTGTTTCCCCTTCGTTTCGATGCTCTACTTCTCCCTTGCCTTCGTTTCCACCCCATGCTTCTCCCTTCCCTTGCGACTCGCTGTGGAGCTTAGCCAGATTTGCTTGGAAGCCAGCGGGACGGAGAAGGTGGAGACGACACGGTGAGATCTGAGATGACGGGTTCCGCCTAGGAGACGACGCGCTGCCGACGATTTGCTGCTGCTGCCGACGACGTTCCTTTGCAGCAATGAAGCGGGTGGGTTCGAGCGGCAATGGCAGCATCGACCGGCAGAAGAGAAGAAAACTCGCAGCATTAGTTTTTTTTAGATTCAGGCGATTGGAGAACAGATCTGTCCGGCGAGTTAGGCATCACAGTTAGCAAGCCCTTGGCGAGTCATCCGTCTGTTCCGATTGGCGATCCAACGGCCAACGGCTGGTGGGTTTTGAGGCAGGGGCGCCGCTGCCGGCTAGGTTCGGCTGCGATTCGTGGAGGGTGATGCACCGTGTCTCATTTGTCGCAACGGATCCGTAGAGGCTGATGCACGGTGCGTTATTTATCTCGACGGACAGAAATTTGACGGGCTAGTGGTCTAGCAGACCACCTGAATTCGTGCACATGCAGATTGTTATTTTTCAAAACAATTTTACAAATTTTTTTTAATAATCTAATAGAATCCCCAAATTATATAAATTAATATTTGTGTAAAAAAATATAAATATCATACTTATTGCATCAAAACATCAATTTCAATGTAATTTCTCTTAACATTTTGTGAAAATGATATAAAACAACTACAAAAAAATGTAATTTTTTAATAAAGTTTCTATTTATATATTTTAAATAAAGTTGTAAAAATAATTCTTTTATGTAGTTGGAATTTTTTAGATTTGTATAGATGTCAATTATTCAATTCACAAACGTAGTCAATTGAAAGATTTTATATAAAATATAATTATCAAAAAGTTTTCATATAAAATCTTCTTAAGATGAAAAAATTTAAAAATTAGAAGGATGAAATAATTAGCTTAACGAAATTGAGCTTTAAATTTTAGCAAATTTGACCCTTAAATTTATGAAAGTTTACAAATCTAACACAAATGATTATTGTTGTGAAATAGATTAGTATAAATTTTTGAAATAAAGAAATTGTTACCATTGTAAAATGAAAAAAAAAAATCTAATTCACTTCATTTCCTTGTTTTCATAGGTTATTTTTGAATACTCTCGCTACCTTTTGCTTAAATCAAAATTTTTTTAAAAAAATTAACCCTCAAACATGCATTCTTCATGTTAGAAAAATTTAATCGTATGCTTGTATATCTTAGGTTAAAAAAATCCAATCATATGCGTACATTGCTAATAAATTTTTGTAAATTTAATTTGATCTTTTTATTTTAATTTGACTTAAATAAATATTTATTTTAAATTATAACAAGCAATGAGACAGATGAGTGAACTCTAGAGCTTTAGAAATTTAGCTTACTAAGTTCACAAAATAAATCAACATAATAAATTGATTAAATTGATTAAATTGATAGTTTTACATTGATTTCACTTGAAAAAATAAATTTTTATTTTTATTTTAAATAAATTAATTCTAGTAATAATAAATCACAATTAGTATATTAGTACGTTAAACATGTAATATAAACTGTAATAATATTATTTTATAATTTTAATAAATTTTATTATAAAATTTGTATTAAATATAGTTATTTACTAAATTGATTATTGAACTATTCCCATGAATTAATTAGAATCACAAAAATAAAAGGAGCTTACGTGAACATTAGAAATTGTAGATATATTATAATTGAAGATATTATCTACTATTATTTTTAATTATACATTTATATTTCTTTTGTACATGTTTATATTATTTAGAATCATTAAAATCGAATAAAAGTCCATGGATTATAAAAATTTAAAGATATATTGTGACTGAAGATCTAATTTATTTTGTTAAATATAATTATTAATATAATAATGTGTGTGAAAGGGCGCGTGGGTGGGAAGTTAGTTAATTTTTATGTTTTTTAATGGAGTGTTGCGGGTGTGTGAGTTTAATACAAATTTTGATCTTTTTAGAAAGTTGCTTACCTTACTCTATTTTGATTTGCAAAATATTTATAACAATAGACGGTTTAGATTAGAAAAATTCAGCTAATTAAATTATAAATAGGAATAATTATGTAGACGGTTAAAATAGTGTAGATATTTTTATTTAAATGTGAATAAAAATAATATAATAATAATAATTATTTATTAAATCTATCCCAAAAAGGTATATATATTTATTTAGGTTATCTAAATATAAATTATAATTTCTGGACATATAATTAAACCTTTATTATACTTAATTATTTAATTTAGGACATATAATTAAGTAATCATTTAAATTAAGTATTTTCTACCGATTTAAGTTTCAGGACAGTTTAAATTATAATTTTGGACGTATAATTGAACCATTCCTAAAAGGTCATATATATTTATTTTGTCAAAAATAATTTTTTGAATTATTTATCTTAGGCTTCATTATTGGCCATTGGTGGTGTTGAAATACATATTTGTCAAATATTTATACCATAACTTTGTTCTAAAAAGTAAGTTGAATTATTTGAATAATTCATTTTTCATGGAGCTTCAATTCAAATTAATTTAATTTAACAAAATTAGAGATAATATTGGAAGAATTTTTGTAAAGTTTTTATTTAACAGAAATGACAATAATTGATAGCTTTTTTGTGACTACCTATCATTTCAATTCACACTTGTTATACTAAAACGAATAAATAAAAGTTAAGTAATAAAAATATTAATGGAATAGTTTATTTTATATTTTGCATTTCTTCATTTTTCAAAAAAGCAATTATTTTATTTTATATTATTTGTTTTTATGTTTGAATGCATGTTTATATGTTGAAATTATATTACAGATTATATTACTTAATTATTAAACCAGTACCAAAAAGTCATATATATTTATATTATCAAATGTTAATTATAGTAATTTAATTTAAATAAATATAATTTATACAATTTTATTTTTAAAAGTCAATATAATAATTATAGTTTTATATATTTATTTAAATTTTATTTTATTCAATTTAAATTAATTACATATTTAATTGAATAATAATTTATTATTAATTTGTAAAATACATAGATTAGGTAAAAAAATTCATAAATTATAAAAAATTAGATTCGGTTAGACACGGTTAGATACGATTAGACTCAGTTAGATGCGGTTAGACACGGTTAGACACGGTTAGACTCAGTTAGACACGGTTAGACACAGTTAGATTATGATGATTTTATTAAATCTTATTATTTGGGTTCCAAATTTGGTTGTTAAGATATAAATAGCCTTATAAGGGCTCTAGGATCATATTACAGGTGTTAAATTAGGATTAAATTATTAATTTCAAAAATTAGACACGGTTAGACACGGTTAGACACGGTTAGACACGGTTAGACATGGTTAGACTCGGTTAGACACGGTTAGACACAGTTAGACACAATTAGATTATGATGATTTTATTAAATTCTATTATTTGGGTTCCAAATTTGGTTGTTAAGATATAAATAGCCTTATAAGGGCCCTAGGATCATATTATAGGTGTTAAATTAGGATTAAATTATTAATTTCAAAAATTAGACACGGTTAGACACAGTTAGATTATGATGATTTTATTAAATCCTATTATTTGGGTTCCAAATTTGGTTGTTAAGATATAAATATCTTTATAAGGGCCCTAGGATCATATTACAGGTGTTAAATTAGGATTAAATTTTTAATTTCAAAAATTAGACGCGGTTAGACGCGGTTAGACACGGTTAGACATAGTTAGATTATGATGATTTTATTAAATCCTATTATTTGGGTTCCAAATTTGGTTGTTAAGATATAAATAGCTTTATAAGGGCTCTAGGATCATATTACAGGTGTTAAATTAGGATTAAATTATTAATTTTAAAAATTAGACACGGTTAGACACGGCTAGACACGGTTAGACGCGGTTAGACATAGTTAGACACAATTAGACGCGGTTAGACTCGGTTAGACACGATTAGACACGGTTAGACACAGTTAGATTATGATGATTTTATTAAATACTATTATTTGGATTCCAAATTTGGTTGTTAAGATATAAATGACCTTATAAGAGCCATAGGATCATATTATAGGTGATAAATTAGGATTAAATTATTAATTTAAAAAATTAGACGCGGTTAGACACGGTTAGACACAGTTAGATTCTATTATTTTCAAAAAATAAAAAAATATTAATAAATTTTCAAAAAATCAAGAAAAATATAAGAAATTGTTATTCTTGAGAGTAACTTAATTTCATTAACTTTAAATAATATAACATAACTCCTAATAAAAATTATATTTTTCAACATTACCAATTATAATGAAATCTTATTAAAAAATTATTTTTTGTACACTAGTATTTTTAAAAATTTTCAAATAATGAAAAATTATGTTTGCATACGTTTTACTAATTGATCTATCAAATGAATGGAATAGATTGAGATTTTGTATGTATATAATACAAAAATTTTGAAAAAACCAAACATACTCACATTTTTAAACAAACATACTCACGATGTAAAATTACTACATTGCCCCTGCTTTCTTTTTTTTCTCATGGGAAGTACTTCCCATGAGTTGGCCCTCTTTTTTTATATTTATTTTTTTATAAGTGGCCGATCCATTAGTTCCATTGAGCTCTGAAATTTTTTCTGCTGCTTCCAAACTGGTGAGTGAATCAAGCACGTCATTTTGTTGGCATTCATGCCTGTAGTACAAGGTGATCTATTGCAGCTCATGGGCGTGCTCTCCAGATCCCATTTTACATTCTGATCTATATTCAAATCAGCCCTCCTAGACACAAGCTCTGTCCGAGAATATTCAATGGAATCTTCCACAATTTTTTTTTGTTTTTTAGAGATAGAACTATCTTCTTCTGGAAAAGCCAACCTAGGAGTTCTTGGTCAGTAGACTAAAAATCCATCCTGCCCTTCTGAATCGACATCGTCTTCGTGTTTGCCAAACCGGCAAATTTGCGGGAGTTGTGATTGAATAGACTATTTTTCTCCTTGCTAAACTGCACGGACGCAGTACTGTTTCCAAATTCCTTCAACCAAAAGCAGTTGTTTGTCTTCATTGAAACCATTTTGTCTCAACAAAAAAAAAAACGGCTCTGCTCTCTTCTACGCTGCATCTTTGACTTTTTTTTTCTTCTTTTCTTTCTTTTTTTTTTTTTTTTAATCCTCATTCATGTTTTATATAGCGGGTCTTTGGCTTTGGAGCCTTTTCAGCACTACCGGTGCCCGTTTCATACTCATAGTCTTTTTTTTTTTTGCGCCACCTAAACTTGGCGATGAACTTTTCAACCCGGGTGGCCAAAGCTCACATTTTTTTTTTTTTTATCTTTCATCATTCATTTCATAAATTTTTTCGGTCAAAAATCTTAAAAATCGTGGCTATCTGTGATTTTGTAATTTTTAAACCATTCGCAAAATTTTCTTCTCTTCTTTTTTTTCTCTTTTTTTTTTTTTTTTATCAATTTTCCTTTTCTCTCTTTTTTTTTCTTCGTCTTTTTTTTTATACATGAAAAATCATATAATTTCGTAGACTGAAATCATATAATTGTAGTGGTCTTATGATTCAAAATATACATCATCACTTGAACCATTTTTCAACCTTCATGATTGACGAAAATTTTATTTTTGTTATATTTAGAATAATTTGTGTAGCTAGTAAGCCAATTTTAATCCAAGTCAAAGATGTGTGTGACTACATTTGTCCAAAAATATGTATTTTATGTAAATTATGAAAAATTCTTAGAGCAATTCACATGTGCATTAGCATGTATCAGTAGTTTATAAAATTATTTATATGCATAGTAATCATATTTTTATTATATTTAGCATCATTTGTGTAGCTAGTAAGCCAAATTTGAACTAAGTCAAAGGTGTAGTGGCTACATTTGTCTAAAAACTATGTATTCTTATGTAAATTATGAAAACTTCTTCAATCCATTTACATTTGCTGTAGCATGTATTAACAGTTTACAAAATTATTTAGTAACATAATAATGATATTTTTATTCCATTCAACATCATTTGTGTAGCAAGGCAAAATTAATCCAAGTTAAAGATGTGAGTGACTACATTTGTCTAAAAATATGTATACTTATGTAAATTATGGAAAATTATTAGATCCATTCAAATGTGCATTATCATGTATCAATAGTTTACGAAATTATTCATCGACATAGTATGATATTTTAGATGGTTTAGATGTTGAAAACATACTTTTAAAATTAATATTTAGCGTTGAACTATTTTATTAGTTGATTTTATACATTTATAGATAGGGTTATGCACAATGATAATAAAAAATGATAGGTTTTAAATATGAAAATATAAATGATGCTAGAATATAATAAATAGAGTCGATTTTTATTGAATTATCAAAGTTAAAAAATGAATGAGATTATATATATATATATATATATATATAGAGTGAGAGTTTCATAGATGCGCGGCTCATAAGAAATTAAACTGAACATCTATGGTTCATTAATTTAAAAACAGAAATACATGAAGGAAATGGCAGTCACATGCTTTCTTCAAACCCCAAAAGGAATATGGAGTTTCCAAAGCTTATTTCCAACACACGAATGAAAATGGAAAATGTAGCAACGACTCCACGAATGCATGCACCACGTACATATCACAAGCCATACACGACCAAAAGACAAATCCTAAATTGATACATGGGCCACATGCGTGCTAACAAGCCCATATATTGCCAATATGTCAGCTTGCCACCATTCAAGTAGAGGTTTTCGATGTGGCTCGGGTAGCTGCAATTGCAGCTGAGGTCTTTTCAGCACCTCCAATGTGTTTCTTATGTTTGTTTACGAGGATCTCCTTCGCTCCCTCAACTAAGTTCTTTACAATTGTAGCTGCAGGAAGAATTTCCTTGATAAGCCCAACACCCTCCCCCGCGTACATCACCATGTTCTCCAACTCTCCCGCCGTGGTCGGATTAGCAGCTTCTCCTGCGAACCTTCGGAGAACCGTTTCCTGACCAATCATAAATAAATGGGGGGAGTTAGTTTTTTTCAAAAAAGAATATTTCTTTACATACAATGACAGACATTGGGGTAACTTTGCTAGCCTAGTTACGAGCTAGGTGGATTTCAAGTCTTGCATTCCGCCAGGGTAATAGGTGATATTTTATAGTTTAGTCCTCGTGTACTAGAAATTTACAATTTTCTCCTATTGTGGGAGATTTT
The DNA here is from genome assembly GCA_030490835.1 of Annona cherimola. NCBI lineage: Eukaryota > Viridiplantae > Streptophyta > Magnoliopsida > Magnoliales > Annonaceae > Annona > Annona cherimola. The sequence goes on along the minus strand of CM059972.1, from coordinate 23,667,517 downwards.
AACAATTTCCTCCTAGGTAGGGTGGGGGTCTACAAAAAATTTTCTTCCATGATGTGAGGGTGTGAACGTGCTCCATTATAATACCTAGATGTCATGAACATATATAACATCAAAAAATTTCTTGACGTAAGTAAGCTGTTATGATCATTACAAACCAAACAAATGGTGTGGATCTTTTATAGCACAAAATCATCAAATTAAATCCGAATTAATGGCTGCCACCAGCCTTTAGGTGGGAATGTCTGGGGTTGAATCTCTCAACTGCTAGGAGTGAAAATTTGTTCCCCTGGGTTGAAGTAATTACAAGTGTTACCCTAAGAATAGGAGTATTTATAGTATGTTCGTCCAAATGGTGAGGGCTATGAATGTACTTAATTTGTAATATCATATGTCATAATTTATACAATACCAATAAAAAATCCAAGTTAATAGATGATTAATTAATGCATGTACGCTAATATTGTGGGATTTAAATATTATTACTCCTCCATAGATAAGGGAGTAGCCAATGATGGGCTGGTCTTCATTGTTCTCAACACTTTCAGGGACACCCTTCCACTTGTTGTGGAAGGGAGTGTTGAGGCATCGAACTGGTGCCCTCCATGATGCTCGGCTGTACAGATCCGTGTAGGAGGTTTCGCCCTCCTTGTATATCACCAGCTGTTGCTTGTAGTAGTCATGAGCATATGCTTCCTCTGAAGCCACAAACCTACAACAGGTCGTCCACCCACTTGTAATTAATGTTAAATGATCCAACAACAAACAACCCCATAAATCTTATATCTATTCAGGCAATTAAATTGCGGTTTTTGTATTATGTTACCTAGTTCCCAAACATACACCGCTTGCCCCCAAAGCCAGGGCTGCGGCATAGCCGCTTGCGTCTGCGATGCCACCGGCAGCCACAACTGGAATGCTGCCCGCAATTGCGACGACTTTTGGAAGCAGGTCCGTCAAATGATCCTACAGTACCGTCACGTCGTTGAATTGACGAGTCTAATTATAATCATTCAAGGAAATTGGACGGATCGATGTTGTGATTCAAGGAAAGGAATCAATCTTACAGTGCCAACAATATGCCCTCCAGCTTCCACCCCCTGAGCGATGATGCAGTCGACCCCGGCAGCAACTGCTTTTTCAGCATCTTTAACTGATCCAATCTGCAATTAACAATTACGTAACATTTATGGATCTCAGAACGTTGGGGTGTTTTGAGTTTGTCTTTTCATCGGACCAGGTCATAAGATATCATCTACCGCTTGGTCCTATTTTTTCAATAAGCAGTATTTAATTTTCTTTTGGAGTTTTTTGCAAAATAATGAATCATCTGTTGTGGGTTGGTTAATTCAAACGGCCACATGCATGTGTATAATTAGACAAAAAGAAGTAATTGGATATTAGTATATATATGTATATATTAATTAGGGATTGGGTGCTCGCCTGGTGCAAGATCTTGACTCCGTTCTCGTGTGCCTTATCGACAAACTCCTTAGGGTAATCACCCCAGTAGACTTGCATGCATGCAAGCTTCTCTTCAAAGATGGCTTTGACGGCCCCTGTGTAGTCAAACTTCAAGAGAATTCCTGCCCCAAATGGTTTGCTAGTCAGTTTCTTTATCTCCTTGATTGCCTTCTGTGTCTCTTCGTAGGTACTCTGCACAAATTAATGTACCCAAAATATATATGATAATAATTTCCTCAAAAAAAATACATGATAATTAGTACTGAAAAATAGAATGACATTGATCAATGGGCTGATTCTTTCATATGAATCAACCTCGAATTCAGTGCATATGAATATACCGAAGGATGAAATAAGCGTATACATACAGGGCTAGCCAGCAGGCCAATCCCTCCGGCGTTAGCAACAGCAGCAACGAGCTTTGGCCCTGAAATGTCTGCACCCATGGGTGCCAAGACAATGCCATTTTCAAAGCCAAGGATTCCTCCAAATTTGTGAGACATCTTTAGGAGGGAAGAGGGAATTAATGAGCAGGGAAGAACAGTGAAACGATATCACAACCAAACAAGAGCTGTTGTAGGTGTTTCAATAACTGCTGTTGGTGGAGCTCTCTATCTCTCCCCCCTCTATTTATAGAGCTCAAAGCTAGTGCTGCTTTCAATTGCGTGGCAAGCTAGCCCGTCCCACCAACTATTAAAAAAAATTGACCATGATTAGTTTCTGTGAAATATTGACATTCGCCCTTTTTATAACCACATTATGAAATCTCCTCTTCCATTTCTTTTTTCCTTTTTGCATTCATGCGTTTTTTGTGGGATTTGGTCCCGCCACCTTTTTTTTTTTTTTTGAAGTAAAGGTCGCTCCACCTTGATATGTACTTCTTCTATATTTTCCCATGCCAGCAATGTATACCTTAATTCATACGTGCGTAACCTGGCAGATATATAGATATAATATACCATTCAGTCAATCAGAAGTTGTTCGTTTGATATCTAAACGTAATGCAGATTAAAATTTTTCACTCTAGTTGTTACGCCGAGCCTTAACAATGTTAACTTTTACATCAAATGACTAAACTGTCATTTTCGATCTCCTAAATATTCTTATCTAGCAATAAATTTCCATAAAAAGGATATAAAAAGATAAACCCAATAGCGCAATCTATTAAAGGATTGGAACAAATATTAAAGGGCTTTCTGTAGTTTTACATTAAAAGCTAACTGTGGAAGAACCGTAGAATGCTACTTAACTAGAAGGACTAAAAGACATATGTTTTAAAAGTGCTATATACATTTATCGAATTTGAATAAATAAAAAGTGCAAATTTTATAAACTTAAATATACCTATATGCAAATCCCTCACTATACGTTAGTGTATTAAGTTCCACGATATACCTTGAATGGGTTTCACGTTTAGTTTGCCGCAAGTGCTATCGGGTGGTGACAACCAAAAGATATGTAGTTGTCACAATTTTGCACATAATAAAAACATTTTTATTCTTAGGAGTTTTTGCTTATATACCTATATAGTTTTGGAAAAATTATCCATGGATTCTCTGATCGCCGTTAAATTTTTTAAGAAAATGACGAAAATGTGCCATGGACAAATAAAATTATTATTTGTAATCACTATTGTCATTACAAATATTACAAAAACAATTGCAAAAGAAAAATATATTATGAAATGAAAGAATATGCAAAAAACATGTAAACAACAAAAAAGTCAAGCTCCATTTGGCAATGGGGCAATATTCCGTCACTTTCTACACCCTAATTAATATTACGTGACAGTCAACCAGTGTTATTAAAATCGGACCGGACCGGCCGGTCCAACCGGGAACCAGTCCCCAATCTGGTTCGATAGCATAGGGTTTGGTTAAATACATAAAAACCGTCGAACCGGCGGTTGGACCGCAATATATGGTCAGACCGATTTGACTGGTTAGTTAAAAAAAAGAAAGAAAACCAGGGGCATGGGCGCACGGCACGGCAGAAGTTCCTCCCAAATTCCACAATCGGGAAAATCGAAAATCCTCAGATCCCTAATCTTTCTCTTCTTGGCTTCTCGCAGTAGCAATAGCAGCTCGCCTCTTCTCGTCAGGCCGGTCGTCTGCAGCAAGCCAGCAACAAGCCAACAACTTGTCCGGTCATCCTGCGAGGTCGCGTCCAGCAGCAGCGTGACCAGGGTTCAGCTTCTTCTCGGCTTCAGTCGCGTTTCAGCTTCTGCCGGTCGTCCCTTCATCTCAGCTTCTTCTCGATTTATGTTTCCCCTTGCCGACCAACAGCAGCGTCCGGCTTTCCACCCAGTTTCTGTTTCCCCTTATCGTCAAGGTTTCAGTTGCCCTTGCTGTCACTGCACATGGCTTGTCACCACCTACTCCAAAGCGACTTTGCTCTTCGGTGAAGCTGGCTTCTCCTTGTTCCGAACGACGGTATTGTCGACTCGCCACAACAGGATGACGAATCGAGCTGCTGTTGCGGGTAATGCTTTGATAATATTGCATTTGCATGATTATCAGGAGTCTAGATCGATACATGTGACGGGAAGAGATCACTGACACTTAGAATTACTTGGATTGCGATTTCATTTTGTTGTTTGAAGCTGGTACTGATTCTATTCTAGTTTTCTCTTCTTATTCTCTCTCCGTCTTCGTAATCAGATCATTTGGATATCCCTATAGAATGAAAACTTATTAATGCTTTTTATTAATGAATGTAATTATTTGGTTAAAATTTGAACCTTGAATGTTTAATCTTCTCTATTGAAAAGTATTATATAGTAGTAGAAATTTAAATCATGTAGTGCCATTTAAAGGAAGCATGCACCGGCTTTTGCCACTAGACATCTGTTCAATAACAATGGTTCTTAGTTAGTTATCATATTCAACCATCCATTGGTTGCCCACAATTCCATGTAATAATATACTGAAATCTATTTGTTTGGCCATAACTAAATGAATTAAGTTAGTTTGCTTGATTTATTGTTGACTGTTTACTATTGATTGTTTATATGCTGATATTGAAAAATTATTTTGATTGTCTAATTGCGAAAATGTTGTTAGTTGCATGATAAATAAATTTTTCATTATACTATTTTAGGTAATTATTTAATCATCATATCGTCATCAAATCCATCTGAAAGTGGAAACCAGTCTCATACTCCTGCAGGATCAAACGCAACACCGGTAGCTGGTAGTACAACAGGTTCTGGGTCAAAACGCATTAGGGGGAGGACTGATATGACATGGAATCATGTGGCTGAATTAGAAAAAAAATAAATACAAATGTTTGTATTGTGGGAAGATTTTCTCAGGAGGAGGAATTCAGAGGGTAAAAAAACATTTGACAAATATAAAGGGTGATGTAGCCATATGTAAAAAGGTCCCACCTAATGTACTTTTCAACATGAAAAATAATCTTACAACCAGTAGTACCCCTGCAACCACTAGTAAAAAACTCCCTCTTCCCAAAAATAGCCCATTTTCTGACTACTAAGTTATCGAAGAAGAAGAAGATATTATTCTGGGCCCTAGTTTGAAAAGAAACACAGACGATAGTTCAAAGAAAATGAAGGGACCTAGTGGGAGTGTGCAACCATCTATTAAAAGTGCTATGGCGGGTAAGGATGCAATTGAAAGAGCACATTCAGAAATTGCAAAGTGGTTTTATGCTTCATGTATTCCATTTAATGTGGCAAATTCTGTGCACTTTCAATCCATGTTTGATCATGCATGCTCAATTGGATATGGATTCAAAGTTCCAACATTTCATGATTTAAGAGGTTTTTTATTAAAAAAGAATGTAATGGAATTAAGGGATCAGATTGGATCATTCAAGGGGATGTGGAAAGAATTTGGTTGCTCTATAATGGTGGATGGCTGGACAGAACAAAGGGAAGGACATTGATCAATTTTGTAGTATATTGTCCAAAGGGGAATTGTATTTTTAAAGTCTGTTGATGCTTCCGAACATTCAAAAACTGATCAAATGCTTTCTGAATTACTCACCACTGTTGTGGAGGAAGTTAGACCTAGAAATGTTTTTCAAATAATGACTGATAATGCATCTAACTATCGACTTGCTAGTCATTTACTGAATGATAAATATCCATCCATTGTATGGACACCATGTGCTGCACATAGTATTGATTTAATGCTAGAATATATTGCAAAGATGGAAGATGTGAAAGAGGTGATAGAGGAAGCTCGTTCTATTTCAACATTTATTTATAATTATGGCTTTGTTTTGTGCTTAATGAGAAAATTTACTGGGGGAAAAGAAATTATTCGTCCTGCAATAACTTGTTTTGCAGCAAATTTTATAGCATTGCAAAGTATGTTGAACTGTATGAATGAGCTACGGGCAATGTTCACTTGTAGAGAATGGGTGGATTATAAATGGAAAAATTCTGAAAAGGGAAGAACTGCTTCTAATTATGTTTTGAGTTCTTCCTTTTGGGAAAGATATGAAGTAATTGTGAAAGCATTTGAACCACTTGTTCGTGTCTTACGAATGATAAATAGTGATGAAAGACCTGCAATGGGATACTGTAAACCCCTAATTTACTTTATGAATTTTAATTTACTATTAGAATGTTAATTAAAATGCAAATTAAGGTTATGTAATTTTAATTAAAATTGTGAAAGTATGATATTATTTAAATAAATAAATAATGATTTATTATTGTGTGAAATTAAAATGAATAACTAAAGCCTGAACTAAATACAAATGAATTTTTGCTATTAATTGATATGCGAATAATATAAAATTAAATTAGATAAAAATTATGGAAATGAGATATATACAAGGTATATGTGTATTATAAGTAGACTGAAAATAATAATAATAATAATAATAATAATAATAATAATAATAAAATGAGGTGACTACTAGTTAAGTCGTGTGTCCACCTAAATATAAAAGAATATAAATATTTTATGAGACCATGTGTAAAAGAAAATAATAAAATTTAAGAAATGTATATGTAAAGGTGAGATTGGTTTGTTAAATTGTTTAAATTAACATTAGAAATTGGGAGTAGAAATTTAATTTAATAAATATGATAAATTATTATATATTATATACTACCATAATTATTAAATGAATTAGCAAAAATGCACAAACCAATATGGCCGAATTCATAATTTTCAAATGGGCCACAAATAGATAATTAATCAAGTTAGTATGAATTAAATAATTATAAAATAAGTTAAATTAGAATAGTTTAAATAATTATGCAAGTAATTATTTATAAATAATTTGGATAGGAACCATGAGTTAAATGGAGATGATTCTAGCCTAATAATTTCATGCTTTTAGAATAATGTATACAACTCTATGATATATGAACCATGAATATCCGTTGATTTCCGTTAAATTAAATGGGGTAGGCTCCCATTTAATTTAGATTCATGAATTAACGATTAAAAAAAAACAGAGAAGAAGAAGATATGATCATTCCTACGTGGATTGCAAAGCATGGCTATTAAAGGATACGAGATACTTGATACTATTTAAAACATTTTCTTTTATTGAGATTTTCTAATAATAGGACGACGATTCATGAAAATTGGACTAGCGACGATTCATAGAAATTGGATTGGGATAGAATACGTGTATATATAAAGAGGAGGAAGCTGGCATATGACCTTTATTCAAATTTGAATACACTGGCATCCAATGGGAGATATGGCGAAGTGATAATTTAGGAGATTTGGTGAAGAGATAATTGAGAAGGTTGGCCTTAGCTCTTATTTTCCTTCCCCAAATAAACAGGTACGTATTGTCATTTGAATGAACATTTGAAGTTTAAATGGCAGGGATATGAATAGAATGAACGATTAAATTTTGTAAATGACTGAGGTATAGGAGTGAGATTAATATAAGCTGAATTCACAGACGAGATTTACACATATAGAATTCATGGAAATGAAAGTACTAAATAAATTATTACGATAAGAATGATATCAGAATTTGAATCGTGGTGGGTAAGGTAGAAATATTAAGTGGAAAATATATATAAGTTAAATGCACCAATATATATATATATGTGCAGATATGGTATGTATTCAAATATACACATTATTTAATAACATTTAATATATAATATATATACAAATATATAGATACATATGCAGGCTAAACGAATCCTTATAAAGTTTCATTTAACAAAACAAATATCAGTAGAGAATTTATTTTGTAACACGTTAAAAATATTCAAAATATGAAATTTAAATTGTAGGCATGCAGAGTTGACATACAAACTAAAAGCTAAAATCACTTCACATTTAAACAAACATCAAAACCGGTTAAAGATTTTCTAGAATCCATCTTATGTATTCTCTTTCTTGGTTACTATATATATCAATTAAAATAATTATAATCAGAAATTTAAACTTGAGGGTTCTTTCGATTAGATTTATATTAATAGGAGTGGTGGGTTCGCAATTGTGGATGGATCTATATTAATATAATGCACAAAAAAAAAGGTTTCCAATAATTATTGTACATCATTTAAAAGTTTGTATGCGTGTTTGTTTAACATTAAGCACTGTTAACTTTTGATAATAACATTAATTGTTGTTTATACAACTAAATTATATTATTAAATTTTGTTTAGATTATATTATTAAATTCTGTTAGATTATATTATTAAATTATTGTTAATATTATGTTGTTATTTGGTTAAACCATAAGATGTTGGAATTTATGTGTTAAGATTTTGTAATATGATGAACTAGGCTAGAATATTAATAACTACTAAGGAAAATTTGAAAATATTACCACTTTAGAAATTTTCTTAAGAAACTAGAAATTCTCATTATGAGATTAGGATTCGCCACACAGTAATCACTGGAAATAATAATAATAATAATAGTACGATTGGCAATTAGGCTCTATATTAACTAGCATTATATGTTTTGAACCAGATCTTGCACATAAACGAGCAAAGGAAGGATAATTTGAAAGTATAAGAAGTAAGTAGAACTTGTTTTGAACTGAATGAATTATTTTATATTTCTCGGGCATGTATGTTTTTGATGTCGATGATTTGTATCTTTCTTGAAATGATTAGATCTGATTGAGATTGATTTATTATGATGTCGAATTTGAACTTGATTTATAAGTGGTATATATTAGCATTATATTTTGGACATATGCATGTGTGCATGGCGTGTTAGCATTTCCATGAGCGATGGCTGAAGATGCCGATTGAGAAGTGTTGTTTGTGATCATCGATGACGATCGGTGACATACCGCCGACCGGGGACCGGGGTAAGATTTAGCCATTGATGGCTGTGGGCCATGACAAACCATCGGGCCATTGTGATGTGTTATTTGGAACTATGAATGTCTTCAGTCATTTGTTGACATTTATTATGAGACCAGTATGTAGAGACTGGTGCTCGGGCACGAGTGTCTGAGTTGAGCCATGGGCGTAAGTTTGTGGCGGGGCCGTGGGTGTGTGGAGATCATGATAGGATATCACATGCACTTCCTTGTCATTTGACTTGGTATGGTGTTTCCCGCATTTGATTTTCTCGTGCTTAGCATTGATGTAAGACGGGGCAAGATATCGAACCTCCCCATTGGATTTAACTTATGTGATCAGAAGATCATGTGTATGTATTGGAATGATTGATCATGAGCATGCACATGGTATTGATTCGAACATGATTTATGATTTATTTGAAAATATGCATATTGTTTAAAATTCATTTTGTTTAATTTATGTTTTGGTTCTACTTACTGAGTTTGCCCGGACTCACCCTATTTTATCATAATTTAGATGACAGGTAGGCGGGTGGAGACCAATATGGGGTCGGTACACCAGATCAAACTAGGACATGATAAATCCGATTTTTTTTTGAGTTTTAAGAGTGATGTTGGGACAATCTAATTATCTATATATTTTATGAATTTGAGCACTTGGATGAAACTCGATATATATATGTGATGAGATAATTAATTTATATTAGTCTGTGAAATATTTGATATTATACCATAATTTATATTAAATGTGTTCTCCCCATTATCACCTATCCTGTCTTATTGGTAGCGACTGTTGACTTAGCCATTAGTGCGCTACAGATACATTTATGAGGCAATGCGTAGAGCTAAAAATGCAATGAAGAAGACTTTGAAAAAAATTTAAGATGCCTTGTGATCCCTACCTCGCAATTGTGGATAATCGATGTGAAAATCAACTTGGTCGGCCTCGTCATTTAGCTGGTCATTATCTAAATCTACAGTTTCACTACCACATGGATGAATTAATAAAGACAATGACAATGCAAGGGCTGCTTCAAACTATTCATCGGTTGACTCATGACAATGTTCATGTTCAAACAAATATTATTCATGAGATTGATTCATACCATTACGCGCACGATGATTTTGGAAGTCCAACTGCTCTTCATTCTTGTTATACCCTATTCCCAGGTATATGTATTACCTCTTAATATTTATGAATTAGTTATTTATTTATAAGTACTAAATTAGCATCCTAACGGTGATTCATTTGTTGTAGTTATTTGGTGGCAAGCTCATGGATGCGGTACTCCTAATTTGCAAAAAGTCGCTGTGAAGATTCTTAGTCAAACATGCAGTTCATCTGGATGCGAACGCAATTGGAGTGTTTTTGAACGCATTCATACAAAAAAGAGGAATCGATTAGAACACCAAAGACTATGTGATCTTGTATATATCCAATATAATTTAAGATTATTGGATAGGTATAAAGTATCAACTCTCATAACTTATTTTTAAGAAATGCAAATAACCCATTTTTTATTTTAAGTAATCTCTTTGTATCTTTTTTATAGGAAGAAGAAGAAATATCAATATTATGATCCAATTTCTTTAAAAGATATTGATATATTGGAGCAGTGGGTGGTAGAAGATGAGTTTTCATTATTGACAGATGAAGATGTTGATACTTGGTTGCAAATAGATCAACCAAATAGTAGGAAAGAAACAAAAGAAACTGAAAACTTTGGTATTATACTATAGTTTTTATTCAATTATGTAAAAGTAATACTTTGATAAGAAAAATGATAGAATGTAACTAATGTTTTTATTTTTTGTATTTTCATTCAGGAACTTTGATTGGCGGGCAGGATGAAAATGTTATTGTTGATCTTGATGATGAAGAAACTTGAAGACATTTTTATTTAATTTTTGTAATGACGTGAATGGTGGATTTGTAATGAGAATGTGTTTGTATACTTTTAAAATTTTATGTTTGGCGAGAATGATGTGTTTGTAGACTTTTAAAATGTTATATTCGGATTAAATGGTGTATTTAACTATTTATATATTTTAAAATCTATGTTTGATGAGAATGATGCATTTAATGGTTTATAGAACTTTAAATTTTCATTTTTGTTGAACATAAGAGATGTTCTTAATTTCTATATTATTATAGATGATTTAATTGTTCAAAATTTTAACACATACTGATTTATTTTATTTCTTATTTTGTTATAAACCGAGATAAATAGAAAGAATTCAAGAACCAACAATCAAACATCAACAATCAAGGTGGATTACAAATTTAAGTCATTCATGTTAGTCAATGTAGTTAATTTTCTAACATTCATGGTTAAAGATTTTTTAAAACATTTTATTCATTTTTTCCAGCATGTTTTGTACTTATATTGTGATTCTTAAAATCTAACATATATATTTAGGATTTATGAAAATATAATTTTATCAATATATTTATTTCAAATTAAAAATAATTAAATATTTATTACATCATAAATATGTCATGCTGACGTCACCGGTTCAAACTGGTTTGATTAACCGGTTTGAACCAGACCAGTTCATTTTCACGTTCAATCACCGGTTTGGTTATGATGACATTGCAGTCAACTATTTTACTTTCTACTCATTGCCTTTATTCTAATTATTTTTTACATTTATTCATATAATAATCCCATCTATCTCATTCTTTTTACTCTTATACCCTATTGTACATTAAGTTCCACAAGATACCTTTAATGGGTTTCATTCTTTTTACATCTATTTCATTAACTTGTTATGCCATGTCAATTTCTTACTGCTCAAAAAATTTTCTTGCAACTTTCCCCTCAATTTTCTACGTTTGAAACAAAGTCTAAGCAAAAATTTTCTAAGTTCGCACTAAATAGAATAATCCGGAGATGATCAGATTTCAAAATTTTCATAATAAAGATACTTAAAATTAATTTTTTATTATACAATACAATAAAACATAAATTATTATTTTTAAAAATATTCTTCAAATTGAATAGCTAATTTCTGATTTGTTGGGCTTCAAAAAATTTGAGATAATATTCTAAAAACTAATTTTCTAATATTATAACAAAAAGCAAGAAGATACCACAAAGAGTTTTTTATTGTATTTCATCTGAAAATATTTTTAAAAATAAGAGTTTTTCTATATTTAAAATTATTTTCTTGCATTTCTTATTATAATATTAGAAAAATAATTTCTAAAATCATATTTTGTAGAAATTTTAAGAAAATTTCATCGATAAGAAACTAATCTATTTTGATATGATGAATATTCTTAAAAAAATTTTAATATTAATTTTCTACTATAATATTTTAAAATGTAATTTTCAAATTGTTTATGATGAGGATACTTTAAGTCTAAAAATACAAAATTAATCTATTTAATCAGAATAATATTTTTAGTATTTTCGTACATTTTCTATTATAATGTTAGAAAATAAAAGTTTAGAACTATTTATTGTTGCAGTTTTGAGATTCAAAATTAATTTAACTTATGTGCAAAATATTTCATATTTATGATATTTTATGTTATAATATTGAAGAATTAATTTCTTGCGTGGAATTTTAAAAATCTAACAAACAAAAAATTAATTTATTTAATATTTGAAACTATAATTTTTATCTTATACTGTATTTTCCATTATATTAATAGAAGACCAATTTTTAAAATTATTCATCAACAAAATTTAAAATCTAATAGACACGTAATTATTTAATATGAGGAATATTTTTAAAAATAATTTTTATATTTAAGAATGTTCTCTTGTCATTTTGATTTAATGAAATTAGCCGACATGTAATAAATAAAAATTGTATGCTTTTATTTATAACTTAAAATTTTTCTTATAGTTTTTTATGATATTTTTAATCATTTTTCCTTCCATATTTTCTGTTTCTGTTCTCATTGTTATAGCATTCACGACTTTCTTGCCTTTTTTGTTTTAGAAATTTATTTGATACGCAATCACCGGATTGGAGTCGTCTTTTAGTTTTTCCTCTTTCTTTTTTCTATTTTGTATATCCGGTAAGTCTATTATAAAGGTGCGCTATATTTTTTTCTTTTTTAAATTTAAATTTTTTAAGATGATAGATTGATAGTCACCTTTGTTTAAATCCTATTCAAAAATTCTATATTAAGTTTAGAGCCCGACTATATACATCACGATGTATTTTAGACTAAAATACAACATTCATTTGTTTTTTACAATTAGTCATTTTTTTTATTTTTCTCCATAAACATGTTTTTCAAAGTGTATTCAATCTATATACTAAGTTTTTCCATGTGACAATTAAGAAGTAGAAAATGACTTAAAAACCCCTGAAATTGATGATTTTTTGAAAAATAAAAAATAAAAATGTAAAAGTATTCTAAAATGGAAAAACTTGGTATATAGATTGACTTTTTTTTTATTGATATTATTACACAGAGACATCTGATATTATAAGTTAAACTCATTCATGACTCTCACTATGGAGAGACATCTTGTAAACACCTCCACGTTGAGGGAGTACCACAATAAATACCCCACGAACGAGGGGACGAATACAAAGGAATACAAAATTCCACCCAAAATGCCATGAGTGAGTTTTGAACCCATGAACGACAATATAGACTTTTCTGCTACTGCTAACTGGGATGACCCCAGTGGGCATCGATTGAATGCAATTGAGAAAACATGTTTATGAAAAAATCAAATAAAAATAAAATAACATAGATGAATGACGTATTTTAGTTTAAAATACGTCATGGGATATATAATCATGCTATGTTAAGTTTTGTTGATTTTCATTTGCTATTAGGCTTATTTGATTTTTTGAACAGGGAAATTCACGTAACATTGATACCGGCCTTTATTTTTAATTTGTAGATGCAATAAAAATATAAATATATGCTTAAATATTTCTAATGTAAAATATATAAATATTGTTGGTATATAAAAACATAAATATATTTTCAAAATTCAGTGATATATATAATCATGTATCTTTTTAATTTTAAAAAGTTGTATTTATCATATTTTTTCATGATTTTTTATACATGACATTGTCAGGTATGAGGGCCATCTGTTTGTAGCTAATTGATATCAACTAATTTGATAATAAAATGATAGCGATTTAATCAGACGACAATATCTATTAATACGTTTACTTTTAAATTAACGGTAATACAAATTATCTTTTTGCACTTATATTTACTTTTGGCGCTTTTAAGTGTTATCATCTCATTAGTCTTATTCAAGAGCGAGTATGTGTTAAAAATATATTTTAAAATTTTAAACATTTTTTTAAATTTTTACGTGATAAAATGTGATAATTTTTTTTTAAAAATTTTAACAATAAAGATTAAATTTTGCCCCCACTAATCAAAGGTGCTAGAACCGCCACTTCTTGCATGCGCTGCTCAGTCTTCCAAATTACGTTTTTGGAAGGCTTGCCTGATGCACGCTCCCTGTCTACCGTCCTGGTTGTTTCTTTCTTTTATGCGTACTTTGGGCTATTGGTATTAAAATAATCGATAATCATTCCCTGCTGGATGATCTAGACCAGTGGTCGATGAATAATTTTTCTATCCGCCGGTTTGATTCACTTGAATATTCTTGATTTGGGCTGTCTGTTATCGAGATAATCACCAACAATGGTCGAGACATTCTAGGCACCATATTTGTGAGCTTGGCCCACTTAATTACAGGAGCTTCAACAGCAGATCTTTACATGAAAGAGGGAGAAATGAATTTAGGTTTTAGCCAGGGTTCTTTCAGTGAAAACAGATTTCAAAAAGTGATGATATTTTCATATTTCAAAATTACTGGTTTCTTAAAAGATAAGCTTAGTTCCATTTGAAAAAAGAAGAGATAAGATTAGGGTTGGATTAACATGGATTTCACATGATATAGTACATGTAGGGTTGGTGATAAAGATTTTAGAAATAGGACTGGGAACGGCTTTTTCCGGACCCGTTTACACTTCTACGCGGCTACGCCGGATATTGCACGATCATTATAAATAAAATGAGTAAGAATAAAAAAAGATATTCTAATGAAAAGATGATGATAAAATACATTTATTATAACAATAAAATATTCGTCTACGTACTTATGTAAATGTCACGTTATTAAAAGCCATAAAGGGCGTTATGTATCAAGGAGAACAAATGTGGGTCTTTCTCGAAGAATGGCAGATGATCAGGCTTTTTTTTTTTTTTTTTTCTGAAATGGTCAGGCTTGTTAGTTGGCAATCGAGTCGAAAGTTACTGGCTAGTTATAATATGGGTTTTGCTGAGTAAAATGATATTGATGACTCGCCCTCATGAGTCATTTGAAATAAGAATTTTTTTAAATGATAAGTTGGGGGCAAGTCTCTTTAACCATATATTTTTTTTATGATTTAGACGGTCCATGTGAATTTGGTTGATAATTGTATATCCTATAAGTTCAGTGGAAGTAACACATGAACATACTATTTACTGACATCAATATAGGTTTATTGTATAAAATTAAGATATTTCTATCACAAAAATTTGAAATGAAAAATCTTAAAAATGCATCTTTTATATTAGGAATTAAAATACATTGGTATTGTTCTCAGTGTATTCTCAAATTATCACAAAAGGACTATATTGAAAAAGTACTTAAGATATTTGACATACAAAATTGCAGATTAGAAAACACATCTAGATAATATTAGTCTAAATTAGTACTTCAAAAATGATTTTAAATCTAAGCAAATGGATAAGATTTTCTATGATTTATTCATAGAAAGTCTGATGTATGTTCAGGCTTACATGCATCCGAATATTATATACATTGTTTGGATGTTGAGCAAATATATAAGTGATTCGAGAGTGGATCTTTCAAAAGTAGCTAAATAAATTTTAAAGTATCTTCAGCAAACAAAACACTACATGTTCATATATAGAAAAAGTTAGAGATCATTCGATATTCAGATTTCAACTTTACTGGATACAAATATAGTTTTAGATCCAATAGTTATCTGCTTGTTGAAAAATCTATATCAGGAAAGAGTGCTAAGTAAATATTTATAACTTTTTCAACAATTATAACTGAATTTATAGTATATTACGAGACATCCAATTATAGAAATAAGAAAATTTTTAAAGGTTAAATATTATCTCATCCACGTCTCATTTCATTGAATCATAATGTCCCAAACGGGCTTTTAAGATACAAAAACGCTAACGCTATCCGTAATTCGGATCACATACAGGGCAAGGTCAGATCACTTATTAAATTAAGCTAGCATTGACATTAGTGGTAATATCCTTGTTTATACTTTGTACTTCTCAAATTCCTCTTTTAGGATTAAACAACTATATAGTATTTAGAATGATATTTTGCACGAGAAAAAAGGAGAGATTCTAACGTAACCTCACCTGCTAATAACGCTCACATGGGCGAGATGGAAGCCCCCAATTCTAGAACGGTATATATATATATTTTTTTCCTGATGAAAGGTACGTGATTTCATTCAGGAGAAGAGTCAATATACAATTGATTAACGATGAGATCACGTGGTTGACACTAATCCAAAAGAGAAAAGTGGGTCCTGCTTGTTTACACTTCGTCGGTTCTCCGTTGTCCTGATCATATATTCCTGTATATGCTTATTTATCAAAGTATATTTAATATATAAAATAAGTTTTATCATTTTTGGATATATGTGTATATTTTTTGAAATTTTTTAAAAATAAGGGTTTTAAATACATATATACACATAAATATTTAAAAATCTTAAAAAAATATATACACACATCCATTTAAAATTTGATTTGTATATTAAATAACTTAGATAAACAAATGTATAAAGAAAAATAGAAAAAAGTATTTTAATTGAGTTTTTTGAGGTAGGCTAAGTGAAATATTTGACCTTCTCCATTTGACCTTAAGAAGTTGTGCATATATTTACTACTTAATATTTGACCTTCTCCATTTCTTAAAGTGATTTAGGCATGGGTGAAAATGGAGAAGAGTTGCCACTTGAATACCTAAATTAAACGCCTAAGTTGCCACTTGAATACACTATGGTTAGGTGTTTGATCATCTAAGATAAATGACATAATAAGAAAAAGATTGACTCAACTGTAACCTTTATTTTAAAAATCTCCTATAAAATCTTATATTTTGTATTAAGTGAGGACAAGATTAACCCAATCTTCACCTTTCTTCAATGGGTTTCAAGTTAACTATCCATTGGTCTTGAAGTCGCTGCCTAAGCCAAAGATGTGGGCAAGTATGATAATTTTAGGAATTTATACATTTATCATATATAGAACTACATTTATATTTCTATGAAAAAACTACATTTATATTAAATTTATAAGTTGAATGTTTCAGCAAATTACTAATTAATAAAAATAAAACACCATTACTTGTAACAAAATATTATTAAACTAGATAGTGTAATAAGTTAATAAAGCATATTTTAATGAAAATTCCATTTGTAAATTGAACTAGTAATTTGGGATTTCAGGTCAATTTTGGGCATTGAAAATACTATTTAGTCTAAAAATCTCATTTTATATCATACTCATACGTTAATCATTAAAAGCTATAATTTTAAACATTAAATTGGAGTATAGTTTTTTTTATTGGTAAATTAGAGTATAGTTAATCATAAATAATATGAAAATTCCGAAAAAGTGAAAATAAGATGAAAACACATGCTTATATTTTTAATAAAGGACTATTTGGCTCATAGTCAACCTTCCCGCCTACCTCTATTTTTAAATCCGAGGAATAGATTTTGACTTATCTTTAAGAAAATATTGATTTAACCCAATAACAAAGGATCGGAAATTTTCACTTGTGGATCAGGCGAGAGGGCAAGACGGACAACAGAAATGCTTTTCGTCCGCAAAAGTCTTGTACTGAACCACGTGCGTATCCCGTGCTCGTGTTCTGCAGCCTGTAATTTTGCTTTATACATGCCATATATGCGGAGTAACTAGTTTCATCCTTCATGTATCGTGAATAAATTCCTCTCTCATCCCTCCTAGCGACTTCACGTGTCCTCTCTCTCTCTCTCTCTGGCTATCAGCGTATGATGCTGTAGTACTGCTTGAGGACTGAAGAAGGCAACGGAAAAAAAAAAAAAAAATGAAGTTCGGAGGAATAGGACTCCTCGCCAGCCCATGGGTGCTGACTTAGCGGGGCCACACGCCGGTGGCATAGGAGGCTGGGTGCTGACTTAGCGGGGCCACACGCCGGTGGCATAGGAGGCTGGGTGCTGACTTAGCGGGGCCACACGCCGGTGGCATAGGACTCCTTGCCAGCCCCATTGTATGTGTTCTTCTTCTTTCTCTTTTTCTTCTCTTACTTCTTTTGTGCGTGTATGTGGCTGACAAGTCGGAGATATATGTATATGTATGGTGTGTGAAAAATGTTTTGGGCGTGGGCAGAACGGGTACGATGCGACGGTGAGAGCGATACGAGAGACGAAGAAGCTGACGGTGAGGAAGTTCGCAGCTGGGGTGCTGCTTGTCACGACCCAATCCTATGCTTGTTGACCACCCTAATTGGGCGACGAACCCGGATCAATTATGTTTCAATAAATTTAATAATTAATACTTCATTCAGTAATATCCAAAATTTATCACAAATATCCACTGAGTTAATAGGAATAATTCCCATTAATTTATTACAAGCCGACAAATAAAAATAAATAAATAAAAATAAAATGTCTCTGCTGCACCATCTTAGCCCATTAACCCGCACTACTGACTAGATGGTCCCGCCTCTCCTGAAATTTAAATTACTCAGGAATGAGTTAAATAACTCAATAAGCAAGAAATAAACCACGTATATAATGGTGTATAACATCATGGAAGCACTATAGGAAATGCACAAACTACTGACTCAATATGTAAGGTTATCCACACCGCTCATAATGGAGCAAACTCACGGCCTTTCAGGGCACAACACACAGTCTACAAAGGGACGTACCACAGCCCATTAAGGTAATAACACACCGTCCACGAATGGACATTCCAAAGTAGCCTTCTAGCATGCATAGGACCTACTAAGGAAATAATAAACATATCCTCGGGGTCCCACATGTGCAATTCCGTTCCACTTGGTAATAATCATGATGCATTACACACACTATTCTCACTTAAGTATCATAGCAACTATCTCAACTCAATTAAATATTTTACGCACTAAAATAATGTGTCATCCGCATCTAATTGGGTGAACCAACTCACTGAATGTAATTAAATAAATTCAAGAAAAACTTCCATCATAACTAGCAAGTAGTCAAAATGAACAACCACAAATAATCTACATAGCATAACTTGCTATTTCCATTTATTTCCTAATAATTTTGAATATGCTCTTTAGTTTAATCTGTAAATACTATATCACATCTCACTCTTCTTATTCTAATAATCTTATTAGAAAATAAAATAATTTATTGGAATGTAATTATAAATTCTTAATCCACCCTCTATTATAAATCATAATTTAATTCATCCTCCACCATACCCTATTTAATATTTGCCAAACAAAATGTCTATCTATACAATTTATAATTGTCATCACAAAGAATATCAAATAATTTATTTATTAATATATAAATTAGTTATATAATTACTAGCACAAAATAGAATTCATATATTTTATTTATTCGTAAATAACCATATCTCATGTTTAAATCTTTATAGGCCGAATTTAATTAAGACTCCAACACGTGTGTTAGATTCAAGTATGCATATGTTAAATTAACTAATTAAATACAATGGTTGGTCCTTGGACTTCCGAGCGTCTATTAAAAACACCACAAAATATATATATTAATAATTATAATGGACAATACACATAATTTAGAAACACATATGTTATGTATATAAAAATTATAATGGACAAGACACAAACTTCTCATGTTAACAAACATGTTAATAAATTTTATAACATAAAATTCCGTCTCCCATAACAAAATAATATCAACGGCGACTCTTTTCTTTTTGCCTCTAACTCTTCCTTTCTTTGTCACACTATTATCTTAACTTTCATATTTTCTCTTGCACCAAAATTTCCTCTTGAAAATATATGGTGCGAGATTTCCATCTATTCACATTTAATATATTAATTCCATCATGTTATAAAATCTAAATCTATATGATATTTTCTACACAACGTTGAACTGAATATTCCGTCCATATATGAATATGCATATAATTACGTCACCGTCCATGTATGGATGTCCCTATATTTATGTCACCGTTCGTATAATTATATAATTATATATAGTATATTACATATCCGACACTAAATGTCCTAAGCTGCCGTTAATATATCTATATATATAGGGAAATAATCCAATGCATGCGACTACACCGTGTAGTCCATGCACCGTGGGCCCCACTTGATCATAAATAGAAAATTCACCCCACCTAATTTATTAGCATACCAATTTTCATCCGAATCCAACATGTGTATAGTCCCCATCTTAAAATGGTGCAAAATCAACGTAATAAAATAGTTTAATGTAAATATCAAGTTTAATGTGGTTTTTTCAACATCTAAACCGTCTAAAGTATGATTTATATATGGATAAATGATTGTATAAAGTTTCATTACAATCTAATATGTGTGGGGTCTATTTTAGAGTAGACTGCACCGTAATTATGGTGCAGTCCGACTGCATAGGATCGGATGTCATATATATATATATATCAATATATCTTATATCTGAGAACCGAACCGGGCCTTCAGAGATCTCAAATTCTGGCTAATATACATATTATATATCTATAAAATGCCGGTTCTAATTTGTATTATTTTAAACCTTTTAAAAATAGATTTATATTATAGATATCATACCAGTAATGCTTTCCGGCATGTAACTTTATCACAAGGAAAATTCTACAACACGATAGCATAACCCACGTTAATACCACAACTCTACTTAAATTAAAATTTCCTTGGTAGTGTATAACTGGCAATGAATATACATATATTATACTGAATTTTTTTTTTGTTTATCTATAATATATACACTCAAATATCAGCGATGAAAGCAATGTTTTAAAATGTCATCCATAATATATATAAAATATATATATGGTACAAGGCGATGACCGTCCAGGAGGTTTGGGCTTCCATATATATAAAAAAAATATAAGAATATCATGTATTGCTTAAAGTGCCGGCCCCAGCCCCTGGAAGTTCTCAACTTCACATGAATAATAAAAAAAATGAATTATCTTAACGACGCTCAGTTACGTAACAAAGTGAATTTCGTAAATTCTAATGCATAATAATTAATTAAAAAAAACAGTACTTAACCTTGATGACCGTATCAGAAATATAAAAATTACTTCATACACTCCCTGGTTAACCAATCTGTAATATATAAATTTTAAACATAAAAAAAAAAAACAAAAATTCATACTAGCAGTGGAGTCCCGTCCCTTGTCAATAGTAATCTATAATATTGAGTTGGTCGTTTAAAATAGCAAGCACTATCCTTTGTTTCATATAATTATATATATATATATATATATTTTGATATTATGCATCAGATACTCACATGTTATATCCAACCTCAGCCTAAATTCTTCTATACAATTGTGAACTCTCATACAGTTAGCATTTAAATCAAACCCAAACACCGATACAGTTATTATAATATTAAAATACTTAAACAAAACTCCATCTGAGGGACCTACACATCCGTTTGGCTCTCATGTAGAGTCTCATCATAATATTTATTTTATAGAAAACTCGGAAATTCCATTTAATCATCGTCTGCAATCTTACGTTCATAGCAAGTTGAAATATATATTATATACATTCCCCAAATATTACTGCCAATTTATTTAATATTTTTCATATTGTCCTATGAGCAAATCAATGATTTACTGCTTCCGGCATTAAAACAATGTCTCCAAATTAGATGTCTCATTACTTCCGGCCCTTCAATTATATATAATATTATATACTCTTTATCACTCAAGCCATGCATTTAGGAACCGACATTCTCCCATTACGTCAAATCAACTTTTTCCATCCTAATATTAAATGAATTCCAAGAGAAACAGCAACTGGAATAAAATTACTTTTATTTATCTCGATCTACAAGACGACATCAATTACACCAAACACATACCATTGTTTAAAAATGTATTTCTATAAGTTATCTCAAAATAATTCGATTAATGCAATATTCATGGCTTAAAATAAATTTAATTATTTCTTCACTTACCTTTTCGTAGAACCCATGGAGGGATTTTCTAAATGAAAAATATTTTGTTTCCTTCTGAGTTTTAATCTGCAACAAATTCTTTTCTCCCACATCTCCTCCCATTCATACGTCTCTATTTTCCCCACTCCTAACTTAATCGCAATCTCCCATTATTCAGATGTAATTCGAACCTACTACCTCTAGTTGACTTGCCACAATTTCTAACAATCTTAGCTTCTCAACAATTTGTTAATTTAAATTACAAATTAATTTAGATAAATATATTTTAGATTTCATTTTTCTTAAAATTATAATTACTCACCTTAGTCAATAAGTCAAAGTCAATGAGTCAATCTGGCCACCTCAGCTATTTTTTACTGACACATTAGACAGTAAAAAATTCAACGGTAAAAAATTCAACGTGCCACGGTAGTATGTCACGTCAAGTCAACATATTTAAGTCGGTTTATTACACTACTGAAATTCGAGAATGAAAAGACGATCAGGGTCATCTTTGACGAGAAACTGGCGTGTCCGGAGGTCTACTGGAGAGATTTCCCTAAGGAGATGGTACGAGGGTCACAAGCACGACATCAAAGTCATACACCAGGTCTCTCTCTCTAGTCAACATATAGTTTTTCCACTTTACACCTTTTCCCTCAAGTTTCAATTTTGTATGATTTTTTTTTCCATCCACAACTATTCTATTTTTCAATTTTTTCTTTGCATCTTTTTATACAATTACTATGCCCTATCTATTTCAGCTTCATGCTATTCATCGTTCATTTAACATAATTTGAACAACAACAAAAAAAATAATTTGAACAACACCATCAATACCATCTTTTGAGTAATGATATTACCTTTTCATTTTCCTCACTGCTGTTGATCAATAGAACAAGACACACTTTTAACACAATCTTAAATAAAAAAGAAACACTTTCCAATGTATGAATGCTTCGTGGAAAAATAAATTTATTAGTTTTATATTCAAGGTGTGTTTGGAAAGCTATAAAACTTTTAATTAAAAGTTTTTAATGTAGAAATTTTTGAAACAAGAGAAAAGGATGTGATAAGATAGGAGTAATGACGAGGAATAAAGAGAATAAAGTTAAAATAAATATATTAGTTTTATGAGTAGCTGTTTAAAAATAATTGAAAAGTAGAGTATTTTTTATAGAAAGATGTAAAAAATAATTAAAAACTAAAGTAATTATAGAAAGCGAAAAGTCGTAGATAGAAAAGTCGTTGTGTTTGGCTAGGAGTAAAACTTTTTAATAAATTTTTTTTAATGTAAAAGTTGTTAAATTGATAGAAAATGATGTGATATGATAAGAGTAATGATAAGGTATAAAAAGAATAAAGTTAAAATAAATAGGTTAGTTATATGGGTAGTTGTGTGAAGATGATTGAAAAATAGGATAGTTTGGATAGGAAAATATAAAAAAATAATTAAAAAATAGGGTAATTGTGGATAGTGAAAAGTTTTTGATTGAAAAGTTTTGATTAACATATTTTGTGCCGAACGAAACACAATGGAAAACTTTTATTGGTAAACAAATACACCCACAATCTAAAGTTTATTTGATTTATGATTTGATGTAAAAGTGGGAAAATTTTTGTGTAGAAAATTTTCAGATATAGAAGAGAGATGTGAACAATATAATACTGAGGAAAGAGAATAAAGATAATTATCAAAAAGAAGCAAGTTTGGTAATTACGATGAGTAAGATCATTTTTGACCGGACCAAATATATATATATATATATATTTATTTATTTTTTTGCAAATTTTTTAATAAATATGTTAATTTAGTTATATTTAATCTATAAACCAAGTTTTTCTATTTTTTGATATGTGTATATATTTATTTTGAATTTTTAAATACAAAAGTATTCAGGTCATTTTAAATAATACAGAAAATGTATATTTGGACCGTCAGCCAGTCTGAAATGATCAAATAGGGATTTCAGACTGGTCTGAAAATGATCAAACCGCAATTAAGATATCAAATCATATTAAGAAAATTTCTGGAAGAGAGTTTCCTGCTTCCCACTCCTAACTCCTAAGGTTAGTAATGTATGCATTCGACTTTGCGGCCAAGATTAATTCAAGCTCGAATCCAGGCTGCGAAAATTAAAGAAATAATCAAAGTTTCCTTCTGGATTTTCAGGTTGGGTCAGTGAAGGAGGCGGAGAGAGCGATTGCTGCTGGTGTGGATTGCATCCTTGCCCAGGGCGTCGAGGCAGGCGGCCACATCATCGGAACGGTACATATCACCATCATTCATCACACTGGAAGAACTGTTTTCCCGACATTCTCATCTCTAAATATAATAATCCTATCGTCTCTCTCTCTCTCTCTCTTTTTTCCCCTCGATAAGAATGCTCACGTCTGTGCGATTACAAAGAATCTTGAACAATACTAAAATCCGATTTTTTGATTCTGCTGAAATTGGGCCAAAGAAGTCCACATTGATGTTTGTCATGTATGGGTCCACTAGCTCAGAAACTTAAATTTAAAGGGCCCATTTTGATTTATTATCTAAAATTAGGATAGGGAGAGCTTCCTGCAAATAAACTACACTTTGAATTTTACTTTTTCGTTAGGGCGTGTTTGGGATGTTCCCACTTCCCACTGATTGGGGTGGGATGCAGTGGTATCCCACATGGAGCTGAGGCTCCTTTTAACTTTTAAAAATTAAGAAAATTCCTTTAAAATTTTAAAAAGTATTTAAAAATATAATTCATTCTTATATGATTGTCTCATCAAATATAATATTATACCCCTTCTTCATGTGAATTTACCTTCTTCCAATATTGTGCCCCCTTTCTTGTGAATTTGCCTGGGATGGGAATGATACAAATAGATTGGATAATGAGAGATTATTTTGTAGTGTTGAAAATAAAAAATAACATTAAAAATGAAAAAAAGTAAGGTAATTATGCATTGAAGGAAAAGAAAAAGTTCTATTAGAAAATTTTAAAAGTTCTCGTTTCCATTCCTCAAGCCAAATCAACCCACAGAAGTATTTGTTTCGTATGGGCTCCAATAGCTCACGAAATGAACACTGGGGACCCCATTTTAATTAACTGCATATATTTCTGTTTTGTAGGTTTCTCTGGTAGCCTTGCTGCCTAGGATTGTTGATGTGGTGGGGAACAGAGGCATTCCAGTGGCTGCAGCTGGTTCTATTGCTGATGCTCGTGGATATGTGGCTGCACTGGCCATGGGAGCCAAGGGAATATGCGTTGGCACAAGGTTTATTGCTACCAAGGAATCCTACGCCAATGACTACTACAAGCAGCAGCTCCTCCATTACACAGAGGCAGAAACCGACCGCACTGATCTCTACGGCCGCCACACATGGAGGGCATTCGTCCGTTGCCTCAACACCCCTTTTCATCAACGGTGGAGAAATGCGCCGGACAACATCGAAAACGATGACAAGCAGCCAATCATTGGTCGTTCCATCATATATTGGGAGGTAAGTTCAATGGTTTAAAATTTAATAAGTATTGTACACTTTGGATCTAAATGGTATTAGTATCTAGAGAAAGTAGGGTGCAACTCCTTCTAGTTACTTGTCTACCTTATTCATCTATTCCGAAAAGTTTTACAATTACATAAGATTAGGTCAGTACCCCAGTCTACTCATACGAAGATCCGGCCGGTTGAGCTGGTTTGGATTCCAAATTTAAGGTGTGTCGTGAAAGTAAGGAAAAAAATGATTGAAAAATTTTGGTTGAGAAGTTTTTAAAAACAAAAGAGTAGTATTATATGATAGAAACAGTAATAAAAAGTAAAAAGAATGAAGTTAAAATAGATGGAGTAGATGTATGAAAAGATGTATAAAAATAATTTAAAAATGAATAGTGGTATAAAAGGATGTGAAAAAGAAAGAAAAATAGGATAGAAATGGAGGCAAAGAAGTTGTTAGTGGAAAACTTTTCTTTAGTGTTTACTAAATGCCCCGAATCCTTAATTAGCCAACAACATAATATTAAAATGAATATTAGATAAATAAAAGAAAATTGATTTCATGCGCCTCGGTGCATTTATTTTTAGTGCACTTGGGTGCATTTAATTTATTTTTTATATCTTTTGAAAATTTTTCACAAGATTATTAATCTAAATGTATTTAACATGTATATAAATTTTGACCATTTTTGGAGATTTTTAGATATTTATTTTTGATTTTTTAAATAGTTGCATTCTTAGTAATTTTAAATTACTAAAATGCCACTGATTTTAAAAAATTCAAAAAATATTTACAATATCTAAAAATGGTTGAAATTGATAAACATATTAAATATACTTATATTAAAAACCTTGTAAAAGAAATTTTAAAAAATATTAAGGAAATGAGTATTTGCACCCTAGTATACTAAAGCTTAGTGCACCCGAGTGCATAAAATTAACTTCCTAAATAAAAATGTTGATTTCAAATATACCTATTACTTTTACTCTTAATTCCAACCTATATCCATTGAGTTTGAAAATTTGTGTACACTTCTAATACGTATATTGTCAATTTCAACATACATTATTTATCATAAAAACCGTCAACTATGATTAAAAATGATCAACATACTTTCGAGATTTAGTTTTTGTCCCCACCAAAGCCCATACTTCTCCCTTCCATTTTACCCCTAAAATTTTGCATTAGTTAGATCTTCTACCTATTCCAAAGAAACCTAAATTTGAGTGGTATTTTGGTTATTTCAAATTATAATTAACAATTTCTATGATGGATTAAGTGTGCTTGGAATTAATAATATACTCAGTGAGTATGTATAGAAGTTTTAAAACTCAAAGATATGATTGAAATTAGGTATAGAAGTAGTATGTATATTTGAAAATAAAAAGGTAGATACTTCAAATCTATATCCATTAAATCATAAAAAATATGAAATGCAACTAAACAATGAATTCGATTGCTAAATAGTTAAAAATAATAGTAAAAAAAAGTTAAACCACTAAAATAATAATTTAAGGATTCTAAATTGCTAAATGCTAACTTTGGGATATACATATCTTCTTGCCTGGTTAGTTTGGGATGCTCTTATATAAAACTTATACTATCTTATTTGAGGGGAGTGATTGTTATTCTTTTGTCCCACTTGTCTACTCCGCCTCTTCAAATTTAAGCTAGGTAAGTTATTCTACCCAAGTTGCACCTCTACTCTTAATTAAAATTTTAACCTAAAGTAGACTATTTAAGAATGAATGTATAGATAAAAGTGTGGAAAGTCATTCAATACACCTGGGTGCATTTGAGCTTTGGTGCATCTAGATGCAAAACCTATTTTAAAATTTTTTAAAAGATTTTTTTACAAAAATAATAATCTAGGTATATTTTATTTATAAACAAAGTTTCATCATTTTTGAAGATATGTGTACATTTTTTTATTTTTTAAAAATAGGGATATTTTAGTCATTTAAAATGGCCAAAATTATTTTATTTTTTAAATTCAAAAATATATGTATATATTTTCAAAAATAGTAAAACTTAATCCATATGTTAAATACACTTAAATTAATAGTTTTATAAAAAATTAAATTTCAAAAAAATAGATTTTAGACATGCACTAAAGTTTCGATGCACCTCAGTGCATTGAATCACTTTCCTACAAGTTTCATGTTAACATACATTTTATTTCTAATCAACTTATCAGGAGATTATCCTTTGTCGCTTCGCTGGGCAAGTGCCGAATCGGACGACGTGCGGCCGGCTTCCGGACATGATGATGTTGGCAGGGCAAGGAGTAGGGCTAGTGGAGGATGTCATCCCAGCGGCTGAAGTCATCAGAAGATACGTGGAAGGAGCGAAGGAAATAATCCAAGGACTTAGAGAAAGCTACCTTCCTGACTCTACCCCATCAACGAGTTACCTTCCCGACTCTTTTCCTCCCTCTCCCATCAAACCTCATAAGAAAAAACGAACATGGCTCTAGAAGTTGTGCTTCTGAAAGGCTGGGAAAGATCATGTATATTTAAATTCAATTTACACTGATTCCTTGATACGATGATGTGTTCAAAGTCCATATTTGATATACAGCACTGAGATATTTGTTTCAATAAAAGGAAAATTTTGAAAAACTGGTAAAGTGGTGATGTGATATATGTACTCGGAGGGATGATTAGTAGTAAAGATAGCATAGTTAAAATAGATAAGACGATTGTAAAAAAAATGAGTATAATATAGTAATAATAATAAAAAATAGAGTGGTTAGTTAATTTTATATCAATTAATCATATAAAAAGTGTACAGAAAAGGTGGGATCTTTTTAATACACCTTAAAGACACTAATTTCTTTCTATCAGTGCACATGAATTGATTTTGACTGCAGTTGTGTAATCAGCCACTCGTGCTAAAACTTGCTTGGGAGATAAACACCTAAGAATGAAAAAAATCACCAGAGAGCAATTATTAATTGGTCTTTTTAAACATGTCTAGGTGCCAACTTATCAATAAGTTGTGCCTTGAAATTAAGTTAATGACTTACTTTCATGAGTTCTGTAGTTTGCTTAAAAGCTATAAGCTAGCTTATATATATTATTACTAGTTGGACAGAGACCAAGGGGTACTCATTTTTTGGGCCTTACCGAGGTATTAGCTACATTTATGTTATGTGATGTAAAACTAGATTGATCTCATCAGATCAATATGGACGGCCCACTTAAAAGGCCCAACATTACTTATTACTGGGCTAAAACAAGGGATTCTACAAAGATACCACTTTTGGATCTCCATTTTGGGGAGTTGTTGCCTCAAACTAGGGGTGCGACTTGGGTAGGTACCCATGGGTACCCATTAACCCGACCCTAATTTGGGTAAGGTAGGGTAGAAAATATCATCCTGGGTATGGGTAGGGTACAAATTATTACCTGCCTTCTCAAATAGGGTACGGGTAGGGTAGATACATTGGGTATTCAGAACCGACCCGCATAAGTACTCATATGGGTAATTAATTAGGTGCGTAATTATATATGTATAACATATATTATATAGTATGTATTATATTTTGTCTATGACATCTTATGTACACACATATTTTAACAAATTTAAATTTAAATGTTACACCTTGTGAAGTATAAAACTAGTTTGGTTATTTATATATACGTCATTGACTTTTGAAAGACTCCTATAAATAGGCTTATGACTTACGATTATAATATATTAATAGTTTTAATGATTGGATTATGATAGTCTATGCTTCATATTTCTATATAATAATATAAACAATAATATATGTGCTTATGATTTTAAAACATAAATGAGTATTACTTTACATTATTTAAAATAATGTAGAAATTTTAAAAAATATTGTATTTTAGTATTAAAAGAATCGATTTGGAATCGAAACCGGAACCGACCTTATGGGTAATGAGTAGGGTAGGGAATACTAAGAACCAAATCGATAAATGGGTAGGATATGAGAGACCTTTTACAAATAGGGTGTGGATAGGATAGACCACTACCTAAATCGAACTAATCCGAGTTGCACCCCAACCTCAAACATGGGTCTACTAAATTGGGAACTTGGATGAGAATATAAAATGAATAGGCCCATAAGGTTTTGTTTGACCTCACAATTAGAAAGGAAAAAGCATCGTTTCTTGCCACAATAGCACTTCTTTATATCATCTTATTTGGTTGTAACTTAACTAAAATTAATTTAACAGGTTAAGGGCCTGTTCGGTCACGATTCGGAAAAGAAGTAAAAATTCAAATGCTGCGCTTGGAGAAAAGACTACTTTTTGTAATATCTCTGATATTATCATCATTAAAAGCTAATTTTCAGTGATAATAATTATTTATGTCATCAAATAGCATCTTTTGTGACAAAGGATGTTAAATTTCACTAAAAATATGTTGCAAAATATTAACTTTCTTTTAGTGTTTGGACTAAGTCAGAAAATATTTCCTTCGAATTATGTCATGCCATTGAACGTTTTGCAACATAATTTCTATTTTCACCAAAAACAAATGATTATGTTACTGAAAGTTAGTTTTTTTTTGCTGTAATACACTTTGTTTTAAAAAAAATTTCTAATGACAATCATAAGAATATTATCACTGAAAATCATTGCGAAAGCTTTCTCGGACTAAATGCAATATTAAATTTCACAAACATTACTAGTTAATGTTCATTTTTTTCTAGTGGCCAAATAGTAATTAGGATTGGTTGCTAAAGCACATTATAGCACATTTTTTGCCATATGGCCTAAAAAATTTTCATGTTTAGTGACGATGCCCTAAGTGTCGCTTAATTATTTTTTCTTCAACAACCAAATTTTAATCTTTCACAAGAAAATTCTAGTTATCAAAATAAATTTTTTAGTGTTTATGGAAAATTTATCAAATCTTCGATAATTTTTTATATATACTATTAGAGATGACTGACTAAGAACACATATTGAGCTCTATTTTTATGTAACCAGTTTTCAAAGAATCAATTTCAAGTAACCTATTTATTTACAAGATATTAATGATTGATACAAAATCTAAATCATTATACTTAATATCATTTGTTTATTTAGGAAGTCAAGTCTGATTCATATCAAATATGTGCATGAGCCACATTTGTTGAAAAAACAGATTTATTCGTGTGTAAATTAGGAAAAATTACTAGAACTATTTATATATATTGGAACGTAATAATACTATATATGTAATAATACTTTATAGAATTATTCATTCATATAGTTGTGATATTGTAGATGACATCTATAGATAGGGCTCATGGACAGTAACACTAAACAAATAAGAGGGCTTTTGTGATGACATAAATGATACCGAATACAATAAATAAAGTAGATTTTTTTATCATCTATCAAAATATTAAAAATGAAATGAGTTATATGGAAAAAACGGTTTCATAAAATTGAAACCATATGCATATTCTTGCTATATATGTAAATTTGCACTGCAGCTTTTCATAAGTGTAGTAAGATGGCTATCAAAGGTCGATTTCATACTCCATCAAAAAAACTCGATTTTATACAATGTTAACTAAAAGTGTATCGGCTGAAGAGGTACTTTTTACAAATCATATTATTATTGTCTCAAAATCTCTTTCAAAAAGAACCGAAGAAGAACTTAATTGTAGCTAAAACGAACCCGGACATTAATGTTATTTTTGCTTGCAGTGGAACATGCACGTATGGTAGAAAGAAGCCATAGCGTATATAACAAAGAGTCTCACTTTAAATTCATAAAAAAGAAAGGAGTCTCCATTTGCAAGCAATTTGGTCTAACTTCAACCATTTTTCGACCTTCACGATTGACGAAAATTTTATTTTTATTATATTTGGAATAATTTGTGTAGCTAGTAAGACAATTTGAATTCAAGTCAAAGATGTGTGTGACTACATTTATCCAAAAATTTGTATTTTATGTAAATTATGAAAAATTCTTAAAGCCATTCACATGCGCATTAGCATGTATCAGTAGTTTATAAAATTATTTTTCTGCATAGTAATGATATTTTTATTATATTTAACATCATTTGTGTAGCTAGTAAGCCAAATTTGAACCAAGTCAAAGGTGTAGTGGCTACCTTTGTCTAAAAAGTATGTATTCTTATGTAAATTATGAAAACTTCTTAAATCCATTTATAGTTGTAGTAGCATATATTAACAGTTTACAAAATTATTTATTCACATAATAATGATATTTTTATTCCATTCAGCATCATTTGTGCAGCAAGGAAAAATTAATCCAAGTTAAAGACGTGAGTGACTACATTTGTCTAAAAATATGTGTACTTATGTAAATTATGGAAAATTCTTAGATCCATTCAAATGTGCATTACCATGTATCAATAGTTTACAAAATTATTTATCGACATAGTATGATATTTTAGATGGTTTAGATGTTGAAAACATATTTTTAAAATTAATATTTAGCATTGAACTATTTTATTAGTTGATTTTATACATTTGTAGATAGGGTTTCATAGATGAAATAGGAAAAATGAATGAGATTATATATAGAGAGAGTGAGAGTTTCATAGATGCGAGGCTCATAAGAAATTAAACTGAACATCCATAGTTCATTAATTTAAAAATAGAAATACATGAAGGAAATGCCAGTCACATGCTTTCTTCAAACCCCAAAAGGAATGTGGAGTTTCCGAAGCTTATTTCCAACACACGAATGAAAATGGAAAATGTAACAACGACTCCATGAATGCATGCACCACTTACATATCACATGCCATACACGACCAAAAGACAAACCCTAAAATTGATGAGTGAGCCACATACGTGCTAACAAGCCCATATATTGCCAATATGCCAGCTTGCCACCATTCAAGTAAAGGTTGTGGATGTGGCACGGGTTGCTGCGTTGGGAGCTGAGGTCTTTTAAGCACCTCCAATATGTTTCTTATGTTTGTTTATTAGGATCTCCTTCGCTCCCTCAACTAAGTTCTTTACAATTGTAGCTGCTGGAAGAATTTCCTTGATGAGCCCAACACCCTTCCCTGCGTACATCACCATGTTCTCCAACTCTCCTGCCGTGGTGGGATTAGGAGCTTGTCCTGCGAACCTTCGGAAAACCGTTTCCTGACCAAGAATAAATAAATGGGAGTTAGTTTTTTTCAAAAAAGAATATTTCTTTATGGGGTAACTTTGCTAGCCTAGTTAATAGCCAGGCGGATTTCAAGTCTTGCATTCTGCCAGGGTAATAGGTGATATTTTATAGTTTAGTCCTCGTGTACTAGTAATTTACGATTTTCTCTTATTGTGGGAGGTTTTAACAATTTCCTCCTAGGGTGGGGGTTTAGAAAAAATTTTCCTCCATGGTGTGAGGGTGTGAACATGCTCCATTATATATCTAGATGTCATGAATATATATAACATCAACAAATTTCTTAACATCAGTAAGGTGTTATGATCATTACAAACCAAACAAATGGTGTGGATTTTTTTTTGGGGCAAAGTCATCAAATTAAATTCGAATTAATGGCTTCCACCAGCCTTTAGGTGGGAATGTCTAGGGTTGAATCTCTCAACTGCTAGGAGTGAAAATTTGTTCCCTGGGGTGGGAGTATTTACAAGTGTCCCCCTAAGAATGGGAGTATTTATAGTATGTTCGTCTAAATGGTGAGGGTTATGAATGTACCTAATTTGTAATATCAGATGTCATAATTTATACAATACCAATAAAAAATCCGAGTTAATGGATGATTAATTAATTCATGTATGCTAATATTGTGGGATTTAAATATTATTACTCCTCCATAGATAAGGGAGTAGCCAATGATGGGCTGGTCTTCATTGTTCTCAACACTTTCAGGGACACCCTTCCACTTGTTGTGGAAGGGAGTGTTGAGGCATCGAACTGGTGCCCTCCATGATGCTCGGCTGTACAGATCCGTGTAGGAGGTTTCGCCCTCCTTGTATATCACCAGCTGTTGCTTGTAGTAGTCATGAGCATATGCTTCCTCTGAAGCCACAAACCTACAACAGGTCGTCCACCCACTTGTAATTAATGTTAAGTGATCCAACAACAAACAACCCCATAACTCTTATATCTATTAAGGTAATTAAATTGCTGTTTTTGTAGTATGTTACCTAGTTCCCAAACATACACCGCTTGGCCCCAAAGCCAGGGCTGCGGCATAGCCGGTTGCGTCAGCAATGCCACCGGCAGCCACAACTGGAATTCTGCCCGCAATTGCGACGACTTTTGGAAGCAGGTCCGTCAAATGATCCTGCAGCATATGTGCAACAGTAGCATCACGTCGTTGAATTGACGAGTCTAATTATAATCATATGTGATTCAAGGAAAGGAAACAATCTTACAGTGCCAACAATATGCCCTCCAGCTTCAACCCCTTGAGCGATGATGCAGTCGACCTGCAATTAACAATTACGTAACATTAATGGATCTACGGCTTGGTACTATTTTTTCAATAAGCAATATTTAATTTTCTCTTAGAGTTTTATGCAAAATAACGAATCATCTTGTTGTGGGTTGGTTAATTCAAACGGCAACATGCATGTGTACATTAATTAATTAGACAAAACGAAGTAATTGGATATTAGTATATATATGTATATATTAATTAGGGATTGGGTGCTCGCCTGGTGCAAGATCTTAACTCCGTTCTCGTGTGCCTTATCGACCAACTCCTTAGGATAATCACCCCAGTAGACTTGCATGCATGCAAGCTTCTCCTCAAAGATGGCTTGGATGGCCCCTGTGTAGTCAAACTCCAAGAGAATTCCTGCACCAAATGGTTTGCTAGTCAGTTTCTTTATCTCCTTGATTGCCTTCCGTGTCTCTTCGTAGTTAGTCTGCACAAATTAATGTACCCAAAATATACATGATAATAATTTCCACAAAAAAATACATGATAATTAGTACTGAAAAATAGAATGACATTGATCAATGGGCTGATTCTTTCATATGAATCAACCTCGAATTCAGTGCATATGAATATACAGAAGGATGAAATAAGCGTATACATACAGGGCTAGCCAGCAGGCCAATCCCTCCGGCGTTAGCAACAGCAGCAACGAGCTTTGGCCCTGAAATGTCTGGACCCATGGGTGCCAACACAACGCCATTTTCAAAGCCAAGGATTCCTCCGAATTTGTGAGACATCTTTGGGAGGGAAGAGGGAATTAACGAGCAAGGGAAGAACAGTGACACGCTATCACAACCAAACAAGAGCTGTTGTAGGTGTTTCAATAACTGCTGTTTGTGGAGCTCTCCTTCTCTCCCCCCTCTATTTATAGAGCTCAAAGCTAGTGCTGCTTTCAATTGCGTGGTAAGCTAGCCCGTCCCACCAACTATTAAAAAAAATTGACCATGATTATTTTCTGTGAGATATTGACAGTCACCCTTTTTATAACCAAATTAAGAAATCTCTCTTCCATTTCTTTTTTTCTTTTTGCATTCATGCGTTTTTCGTGGGATTCGGTCCCTCCACCTTTTTTCTTTTTTGAAGTAAAGGTCGCTCCACCTTGATATGTATTTCTTCTATATTTTCCCATGCCAGCAACGTATATCTTAATTCATACGTATGTAACCTGGCAGATATATAGATGGATATATAATATACCATTCAGTCAATCAGAAGTTGTTCTATATTTTCACTCTAGTTGTTACGCCGAGCCTTAACAATGTTAACTTTGACATGCAATGAGTAAACTGTCATTTTTAATCTCCTAAATATTCTTATCTAGCAATAAATTTCCATAAAAACGATATAAAAAGATACAACCCAATAGCGCAATCTATTAAAGGATTGGAACAAATATTAAAGGGCATTTCTGTAGTTTTACATTAAAGCTAACTGTGGAAGAACCGTAGAATGCTACTCAACTAGAAGGACTAAAAGACATATGTTTTAAAAGTGCTATATACATTTATCGAATTTCAATAAATAAAAAGTGTAAATTTTATAAACTTAAATAGACCTATATGCAAATCCCTCACCATACGTTAGTGTATTAAGTTCCACGATATACCTTGAATGGGTTTCACGTTTAGTTTGCCGCAAACGCTATCGGGTGGTGACAACCAAAAGATACGTAGTTGTCACAATTTTGCACAGAATAAAAACATTTTTATTCTCAAGAGTTTTTGCTTATGTACCTATATATTTTTGGAAAAATTATCCGTGGATTCTGTGATCACCGTTAAATTTTTTAAGAAAATGACGATAATGCGCCGTGGACAAATAAAATTATTATTTGTAATCACTATTGTCGTTACAAATATTACAAAAAACAATTGCAAAAGAAGAATATATATAAAAAAAAAACATGTAAACAACAAAAAAGTCAGGCTCCATTTGGCAATGGGGAAATCCTCCATCACTTTCTACACCCAAATTAATATTACGTGACAGTCAACTATTTTACTTTCTACTCATTACCTTTATTCTAATTTTTTTTACATTTATTCATATAATAATCCCGTCTATCTCATTCTTTTTACTCTTGTATCCTTTGGTATATTAAGTTCCACAATATACTTTTAATGGGTTTCATTCTTTTTACATCTATTTCATTACTTGTTATACCATGTCAATTTCTTACTTCTCAAAAAATTTTCTTATAACTTTTCCCTCCGTTTTCTTAGTTTGAAACAAAGTCTAAGCAAAAATTATAGGATATTTTTTAAAATTTTTTTCTAAAATGCTCTTCGCACTAAATAGAATAATCCGGAGATGATCAGATTTTGAAATTTTCATAATAAAGATATTTAAAATTAATTTTTATTATACAATACAATAAAACATAAATTTTTATTTTTAAAAAATAGTCTTCAAATTGAATGGCTAATTTCTTATTTGTTGGACTTCAAAAAAATTGTGATAAAATTCTAAAAATTAATTTTCTAATATTATAACAAAAAGCAAGAAGATACCATAAAGAGTTTTTTTTATTGTATTTCATCTGAAAATATTTTTAAAAATAAGAGTTGTTCTATATTTAAAATTATTTTATTCATTTGTTATTATAATATTAGAAAAATAATTTCTAAAATCATATTTTGTAGAAATTTTTAAAAAAATTTCATAGATAAGAAAATAATCTATTTTGATAAGATGAATATTCTTAAAAAATTTTAATATTAATTTTCTACTATAATATTTAAAAATTTAATTTTAAAATTGTTTATGATGAGGATACTTTAAGTCTAAAAATACAAAATTAATCTATTTAATCCGAAAATATTTTTAGTATCTTCGTACATTTTCTATTGTAATGTTAGAAAATAAAAGTTTAGAACTATTTATTGTTGCAGTTTTGAGATTCAAAATTAATTTAAATAATGTGCAAAATATTTCATATTTATGATATTGTATGTTATAATATTGAAGAATTAATTTCTCATGTGGCATTTTAAAATCTAACAATGACAAAATTAATTTATTTACTATTTGAAAATATAATTTTTATCTTATACGATATTTTCTATTATAATATTAGAAGATCAATTTTTAAAATTATTCATCAACAAAATTTAAAATCTAAAAGACACGTAATTATTTAATACGAGGAATATTTTTAAAAATAATTTTTATATTAAGAATGTTCTCTTGTCATTTTGATTTAATGAAATTAGCTGGCATGTAATAAATAAAAATTGTATGCTTTTATTTAGAATTTAAAATTTTTATTATAGTTTTTTATGATATTTTTTAATCATTTTTCCTTCTATATTTTCTGTCTCTTTTCTCATTGTTATAGCATTCACGACTTTTTTTGCCTTTTTCATTTTAGAAATTTATTTGATACCCAATCACTGGATTGGAGTCGTTTTTTAGTTTTTCCTCTCTTTTTTCTATTTTGTATATCCGGTATGTCTATTATAAAGGTGTGCTACTTTTTTTTAATTTAAAATTTTTAAGATGATAGATTGATAGTCACCTTTGTTTAAATCTTATTCAAAAATTCTATATTAAGTTTGGAGCCCAATTATATACATCACGATGTATTTTAGGCTAAAATACAACATTAATTTGTTTTTTTACAATTATTCATTTTTTTGATTTTTTTCTGTAAATATGTTTTTCCAAGTGTATTCAATCTATATACCAAGTTTTTGCCAGTTACAATTAAGGAGTCGAAAATGACTAAAAAACCCCTAAAATTGATGATTTTTTGAAAAATAAAAAATAAATATGTAAAAATATTCTAAAATGGAAAAAACTTGGTATACAGATTGAGTTTTTTTATTGGTATTATTACATAGAGACGTTTGATATTACAAGTCAAGCTCATTCACAACTCCCACTATGGAGGGACATCTTGTAAACACCTCCACATTCAGGGAGGACGACAATAAATACCTCCACAAACGAGGGGACGAATACAAAGCGATACAAAAATTCCACCTAAACTGCATGAGTGAGTTTCAAACCCATGAACGACAGCATAGACTTTTCTGCTACCGCTAACTGGGATGACCCCAGTTGGAATAGATTGAATACAATTGATAAAATATGTTTATGAAAAAAATCAAATAAAAATAAAATAAAATAGATGAATGTTGTATTTTAGTTTAAAATCCATCATGGGGTGTAATCATGCTATGTTAAGTTTTGATAATTTTCATTCGCTATTAGGCTTATTTGACTTTTTGAACAGGGAAATTCACGTAACATTGATACCGGCCTTTATTTTTAATTTGTAGATGCAATAAAAATATAAATATATGCTTAAATATTTCTAGTGTAAAATATATAAATATTTGTTGGTATATAAAAATATAAATATATTTTCAAAATTCAGTGATATATATAATCATGTATCCTTTTAATTTTAAAAAGTTGTATTTATCATATTGTTTTCATGATTTTTTATACATGATATCGTCAGGTATGAGAGCCATCTGTTTGTAGCTAATTGATATCAACTAATTTGATGATAAAATGATAGCGATTTAATCAGACGACAATATCTATTAATACGTTTACTTTTAAATTAATGGTAATACAAATTATCTTTTTGCACTTATATTTACTTTTGGCGCTTTTAAATGTTATCATCTCATTAGTCTTATTCAAGAGCGAGGATGTGTTAAAAATATATTTTAAAATTTTAAAATTTATTTTAATTTTTACGTGATAAAGTGTGATAATTTTTTAAAAAAATTTTAACAATGAAGATTAAGTTTTGCCCCCACTAATCAACGGTGCTAGAACAGCCACTTCTTGCATGCGCTGCTGAGTCTTCGAAATTACGTTTTTGGAAGGCTTGCCTGATGCACGCCCCTGCCTACCGTCCAGGTTGTTTCTTTCTTTTATGCGTACTTTGGGCTATTGGTATTAAAATAATCGATAATCATTCGCTGCTGCATGATCTAGACTCCTACGCGGCTACGCCGGATATTGCACGATCATTATAAATAAAATGAGTAAGAATAAAAAAAAAATATTCTAATGAAAAGATGATGATAAAATATATCTATTCTAACAATAAAATATTCGTCTACGTACTTATGTAAATGTCACGTTATTAAAAGTCATAAAGGGCGTTATGTATCATGGAGAAAACAAATGTGGGTCTTTCTCGAAGAATGGCAGATGATCGGGCTTTTTTTTTTTTTTTTGCTGAAATGATCAGGCTTGTTAGTTGGCAATCGAGTGAGTCGAAAGTTACTGCCTAGTTATAATATGGGTTTTGCTGAGTAAAATGATATTGATGACTCACCCTCATGAGTCATATGAAATAAGAATTTTTTTAAATGATAAGTTGGGGGCAAGTCTCTTTAACCATCTTTTTTTATGATTTGGACGGTCCATGTGAATTTGGTTGATAATTACATGTACTATAAGTTTAGTGAGTGTGAATTTAGTTGATAATTACATGTACTATAAGTTCAGTGAGTGTGAGTTTGGTTGATAATTACATGTACTATAAGTTCAGTGAGAGTAACACATAAACATTCTATTTACCAACATCAATATAGGTTTATTGTATAAAATTAAGATATTTCTATCACAAAAATGTGAAATGAAATATCTTAAAGATGCATTTTTTATATTAGGAATTAAAATACATTGGTATTGGTTTCAGTGTAATCTCAAATTATCACAAAAGGACTATATTGAGAAAGTACTTAAGATATTTGACAAACAGAATTGCAAATTAGAGAACACCTTGAGACAATATTAATCTAAATTAGTACTTCAAGAATGATTTTAAATCTAAGCAAATGCATAAGATTTTCTATGATTTATTAGTAAAAAGTCTGACGTATGTTCAGGTTTATATGCATCCGGATATTGCATACATTGTTTAGATGTTGCGCATATATGTAAGTAATTCAAGAATGGATCTTTCATAAGTAGCTAAATAGATTTTAAAATATCTTCAGAAAACAAAACACTACATGTTCACATACAGAAAGTCGGATAAGTTAGAGATCATTCGATATTTAGATTTCAACTTTACTGGACGCAAATATAGTTTTAGATCCATTTCAGACTATATTTATCTGCTTCTTGGAAAAAACTATATTGGGAAAGAGTGCTAAGTAGACATTCATAGCTTTTTCAACAATTATAACTGAATTTATAGTATATTACGAGGCATCCAATTATAAAATATGATTATAGAATTTTGTCACAGAAATATGGATAGCATAAAAAGACCACTTAAGTTATTTTGTGACAATAAATTAATAGTCTTATATTCTAATAACAACAAGAGTTTGGCGATATTCATGGTTGTTAAAGAAAGAATTTAGAAAGATTAAATATCTGTAAAACATATTGAAACAAACTCTAAAGTTGCGGATTCATTTACCAAGTCCTTCATGAGTGCGCCGATGTTGTATCATTTAATGATATGTTGGTTAAATGAGAGTTTATTTATGTGGTTTTGATTTAGACACATTTGTTATAGTTATGTATATTTTTCGCAGAAATAAAGTATTCACTATTTTGATTTTGGTTTGATCTTACCAAATAAAGTTAGATTAGTTGGAAATAGGCATGTTAGATCACATTAATTGCAATTTTGATGCTATGAATTCATACTTGGTCTATGTCATTTGGCTATGTTGATATATGTGACCATGAATGGGTCTAGTTATGATGAATGTAATGAAAGACCACCTTGATTCTATGTTAGCATAATTGATGGACAATATTGTTTAGGGATGATTTTAGTCATAGCAACAAAAAGTTTTGAACTCATAAGGTATATTATGATAGCATATATAATATATATAGTATAATTGAGATATTGTTGGATTTTAGACACATATATATAATAATTATATATATGCTATCATAAAGAGTAATCCAATTCATAAAGTAATTTAATAAGGTTTTATGAGCTTAAATCATCTAATAATGTATGAATCTTTTGTGCGTAGAAATCCTATTGCCTAATTTCTAGTTTCTATTTTATGATGGGTTAAATTAGAAATAAGAAAGATAGGTGCTCTATATAAACAGTTGTGGTTTCTGAGTTACGCACGAGAGCTTTTTTTTAATATCTTATAATTGGAAAAAGAGAGCCGTCTTCTCCAGAAAACCCTAGGGCACTAATTTCAAAGACCAGAAACTATGAGATTCAAGAACAATATTTTTTTCTATAAATCCAAATACATTTCTACTTATGGTTTATTTTTCTTGGCGATTTTGCATGAAAGATCCTGGGTTGATTACAGTTTTAATTAATAAGGTTTAGCAACATAAAAAATAATGAACTGTTTTCAATTTGTTGGTGCTATGAATCAATTTATATATATATATATATCACTTCTCATTTCTTATCTTAAGGGATCCGTGAACGACCCATTGGACTAAAATAAATAGATTCGGTGCCATGTGGTGCAACTAATGGATTAAATTACCCCACGGCGTGATTGGCCTTTAGGGGTGCAAGTGGGTGGGGTTAAACTCCTCC
Source organism: Annona cherimola (assembly GCA_030490835.1). Lineage (NCBI taxonomy): Eukaryota > Viridiplantae > Streptophyta > Magnoliopsida > Magnoliales > Annonaceae > Annona > Annona cherimola. The sequence continues at coordinate 23,626,180 of CM059972.1, read as the reverse complement.
CCTATTCATTGAGTTGCAAAATGAGTTCGAAAAGTTAGAGTTCAATCCAACATTTTACCCACCCATTTTAACCCATTTTTAACCTAGGTTGACGGTAAAATGGCTGGAAAATTGTGTTGAACATTTAACAGATTTTAAACTGGTTGGGTTGGATCGGATTATAAGATGGGTAAGAGAAGTGATATGTCCGGATGATCATGGCAATGACCTAGACTAGGAGTGTAAGTTGGGTTGGGTTGAGGTAAAAACAATCCTAACCTACCTTATAAAATCTTAAGCTAGCTTTACTTTTAATTTTAATTTTCACACCTTAACCTAGGACTAATATAATCCAATAGAAATCAGTTTGGTTCAAGCTCTAATTTAACCCAATAGAAATCGATTTAGTTCAGGTTAGAAATCAGGTTAACAAATATATAATATTTAAAAATATTTTGATTAATTAAATATACTTTAAAATATATATTTATATGAAAGAATAAAAAGTAATACTTTTTATAGGAATATTTTTAATTTAAATACAATATTATAATTGTTAAATAATCTTATTTCAAAGTAATAATGTCTAGTTAATTTCTATGTATTATATGCTAATGTATGATTTTTAAATAATGTATTATATTTTAAACTAATATATGAAATCACGTTAAGTCAAATTGACAATCATCTACTCCAAACCAACCAATTTTTGAAATCAGGTGGGCTCAAATCGGGTTATATGATTAATTTTCTCCAAAATGCCTCACCAATCCTATTATAAATCAGGTTAGATTAGTCGGCTTTAGGTTGAGGCAACTCTATTTATACCCCTAACTTGGAGCTTGAAGCATGAGCAAATAAAGCAAGAAAATAAAGAAAGATTTTTTAGTGGGCTCTAATTCCCTGCAACTTGTTCTTGTAAAATCTAATTAATCTATTGTATTTAACATTATTTATTTTGTTATGATACTAAATTTCATCTAGAACATATATATGCATGGATCGCATTTGCTGAAAAATAGATACATTTATGTATAAATTATGAAAAAATGCTTAGATCTACTCTTATTTGTATTGGAATATAAAATTTTATATAACCATATATAATGATATTTTAAATGGTTTAGATGTTGAAAATACTATTTTAAAATTAATATTTATTATTAAACAATTTTATTAGGTTAATTTTGCACATTTATAGGTAAGGGTCATGTACATTGATATCATGATAAATGAAATGATTTACACAGAAAAAAGGTTTCATAAAAGCGATCCTTTATTAAAATATTAAAATTGGAAGGATTAAGAAAATGAAGAAAATGCGCCGTGGACAAATAAAATTATTATTTGTAATCACTATTGTCGTTACAAATATTACAAAAAACAATTGCAAAAGAAGAATATATATAAAAAAAAACATGTAAACAACAAAAAAGTCAGGCTCCATTTCGCAATGGGGAAATCCTCCGTCACTTTCTACACCCTAATTAATATTACGTGACAGTCAACTATTTTACTTTCTACTCATTACCTTTATTCTAATTAATGTTTACATTTATCATATAATAATCCCGTCTATCTCATTCTTTTTACTCTTATATCCTTTAGTATATTAAGTTCCACAATATACCTTTAATGGGTTTCATTCTTTTTACATCTATTTCATTAACTTGTTATACCATGTCAATTTCTTACTTCTCAAAAAATTTTCTTACAACTTTCCCGTCAGTTTTCTTAGTTTGAAACAAAGTCTAAGCAAAAATTGTAAGATATTTTTAAAAAAATAAAAAATGTTTTTTAAAATACTCTTCGCACTGAATACAGTAATCCGGAGATGATCAGATTTTGAAATTTTCATAATAAAGATATTTAAAATTACTTTTTTATCATACAATACAATAAAACATAAATTTTTATTTTTAAAAATATTCTTCAAATTGAATAGCTAATTTCTTATTTTTTGGGCTTCAAAAAATTTGTGATAAAATTCAAAAAATTAATTTTCTAATATTATAACAAAAAGCAAGAAGATACCATAAACATTTTTTTTCTTGTATTTCATCTGAAAATATTTTTAAAAATAAGAGTTGTTCTATATTTAAGATTTTTTTCTTGCATTTGTTATTATAATATTATAAAAATAACTTCTAAAATCATATTTTGTAGAATATTTTAAAAAAAAATTCATAGATAAAAAACTAATCTATTTTGATATGATGAATATTCTTTAAAAAATTTTAATATTAATTTTCTACTATAATATTTTAAAATTTAATTTTAAAATTGTTTATGATGAGGATACTTTAAGTCTAAAAATACAAAATTAATCTATTTAATCAGAATAATATTTTTAGTATCTTCTTACATTTTCTATTGTAATGTTAGAAAATAAAAGTATAGAACTATTTATTGTTGCAGTTTTGAGATTCAAAATTAATTTAACTAATGTGCAAAATATTTCATATTTATGATATTTTATGTTATAACATTGAAGAATTAATTTCTCGTGTGGAATTTTAAAAAATCTAACAATGACAAAATTAATTTATTTACTATTTGAAAATATAATTTTTATCTTATACGGTATTTTCTATTATAATATTAGAAGATCAATTTTTAAAATTATTCATCAACAAAATTTAAAATCTAACATACAGTAATTATTTAATACGAGGAATATTTTTAAAAATAATTTTTATATTTAAGAATGTTCTCTTGTCATTTTGATTTAATGAAATTAGCTGACATGTAATAAATAAAAATTGTATGCTTTTATTTAGAACTTAAAATTTTATTATAGTTTTTTATGATATTTTTTAATAATTTTTCCTTCTATATTTTCTGTTTCTTTTCTGATTGTTATAGCATTCACGACTTTTCTTGCCTTTTTTTATTTTTGAAATTTATTTGATACACAATCACTAGATTGGAGTCGACTTTTAGTTTTTCCTCTTTTTTTTTTTTTGTTTTTTCTATTTTGTATATACAGTATGTCTCTTATAAAGGTGTGCTACATTTTTTTCTTTTTTAAATTTAAATTTTTTAAGATTATAGATTGATAGTCTCCTTTGTTTAAATCTTATTCAAAAGTTTTATATTAATTTTGTAGCCCTATTATATACATTATGATGTATTTTAGGCTAAAATACAAAATTCATTTTTTTTTTCAATTAGTCATTTTTTTGATTTTTCTCCGTAAACATGTTTTTTAAAGTGTATTCAATCTATATACCAAGTTTTTCCATATGACAATAAAGGAGTGGAAAATGACTTAAAAACCCTTAAAATTGATGATTTTTTGAAAAATAAAAAATAAAAATGTAAAAGTATTCTAAAATGGAAAAACTTGGTATATAGATTGAGTTTTTTTTTTATTAGTATTATTGCACAGAGACATCTAATATTACAAGTTAAACTCATTCACATCTAATATTACAAGTTAAACTCATTCACAACTCTCGCTATAGAAAGACATCTTGGAAACACCTCCACATTGAGGGAGGACCACATTAAATACCCTCACGAACGAGGGGACGAATACAAGGGGATACAAAAATTCCACCCAAACTGCCATGAGTGAGTTTCGAACCCATGAACGACAGCATAGACTTTTCTGCTGCCACTAACTGAGGATGACCCCAGTCCACATAGATTTAATACAATTGAGAAAACATGTTTAAGGAAAAAGTCAAATAAAAATAAAATAAAATAGATAAATGTTGTATTTTAGTTTAAAATTGTATCCTTTTAATTTTAAAAAATTGTATTTATCATATTTTTTCATGATTTTTTATACGTGATATTGTCAGGTATGAGGGCCATCTGTTTGTAGCTAATTGATATCAACTAATTTGATGATAAAATGATAGCGATTTAATCACACGACAATATCTGTTAATACGTTTACTTTTAAATTAATGGTAATACAAATTTTATTTTTGCATATATATTTACTTTTGGCGCTTTTAAATGTTATCATCTCATTAGTCTTATTCAAGAGCGAGGATGTGTTAAAAATATATTTTAAAATTTTAAAATAAATTTTAATTTTTACGTGATAAAATGTGATAAATTTTTTTAAAAATTTTAACAATAAAGATTAAATTTTGCCCCCACTAATCAAAGGTGCTAGAACCGCCACTTCTTGCTTGCGCTGCAGGCGGAAAATGCCATTGTCCGAGGCGGGTGGTGATGGCGTCAAGGATGTGGTTTACCTTTTTATCCAAGGATGAAATGCGGATTTATTATTATTATTATTCAAAAAAAATTGACTCAAGCCGCCATCGAATTGAGCATGGTTTATTTCTTTAAAGAAAAAGATAATATAATTCGACTTTTTCTTTAAGATGGTCGAGAAAATTCAAACCTATTAACAAGTATGTGAGACGGTATAAGATCGTAAGAATGAGATGAAATCTTCCATTTATTAAAAATTGAACAAAATTTTATCTATTGTTAATATACAACAACACTTTTTACATAGCATATTCTCATTCCATCGAGCATGAACATGCATGTAAACAAGATGAACAAATTAGATCGTGTGTTGAGAAGAGAAAATTTATATTGATAATGAAGAAATAATTGAAAATGAAAATGTAAAGTTATTATATATAAAATTATTGGTCAACATCAAGAAAACTAGGTTGTTGAGATAAGCGTGTAAGCGTATGCGGGTGTAAAAGGTCTTGGGTTTAACCTCCATCCAAATAAAAAAATATAATATTACATTAGAAATAAGAAATTTTTTAAAGGTTAAATATTATCTCATCCATGTCTCATTTCATTGAATCATAATGTCCCAAACGGGCTTTTAAGATACAAAAACGCTAACGCTATCCGTAATTCGGATCACGTACAGGGCAAGGTCAGATCACTTATTAAATTAAGCTAGCATTGACGTTAGTGGTAATATCCTTGTTTATACTTTATACTTCTCAAATTCCTCTTTTAGGATTAAACAACTATATAGTATTTAGAATGATATTTTTTTCACGAGAAAAAAGGAGAGATTCTAACGTAACCTCACCTGCTAATAACGCTCACATGGGCGAGAAGGAAGCCCCCATTTCTAGAACGGTATATATATATTTTTTTTTCCTGATGAAAGGTACGTGATTTCATTCAGGAGAAGAGTCAATATACAATTGATTAACGATGAGATCACGTGGTTGACACTAATCCAAAAGAGAAAAGTGGGTCCTGCTTGTTTACACTTCATCGGTTCTCCGTTGTCCTAATCATATATTCCTGGCACGGCACGACTTTGAAATCTGCACTACCAGTGAATCTATCTTTTTTTTTCTGGACTCTTGAATTTTCACATATCTCCTGATTGTTAGGTATCAGCAAAGAACATCTAAGTATCCCACTCTTCGAGCATAACGAGATCCCATGAAATTATGCGTGACATTATGCCAACAGAATTAACTAAGAGAAATACTCCCGTTAACCCAGACCGATCAAACGTGCCGCTTAACTTATCTTAAAAAATTTATTGAAAATACTTTTTTTGCTTTTTTATATTCTTATTTATCAAAATATATTTAATATATAAACTAAGTTTTATCATTTTTGGATATATGTATATATTTTTTGAAAATTTTTAAAAATAAGGGTTTAAAATACATATATAAACACAAATAATTAAAAATATTAAAAAAATATATGCACATATCCATTTAAAATTTGACTTGTATATTAAATAATTTAGATAAACAAATGTATAAAGAAAAAACAAAAAAATATTTTAATTGAGTTTTATGAGGTGGGCTGAGTGAAATATTTGGCCTTCTCCATTTGACCTTAACATGTTGTGCATATATTTACTACTTAATATTTGACCTTCTCCATTTCTTAAAGTGATTTAGGCATGGGTGAAAATGGAGAAGAGTTGCCACTTGAATACACTTTGGTTAGGTGTTTGATCATCTAAGATAAATGACATAATAAAAAAAAGATTGACTCAACTGTAACCTTTATTTTAAAAATCTCCTATAAAATATTATATTTTGTATTAAGTGAAGACAAGATTAACCCAATCTTCACCTTACTTCAATGGGTTTCAAGTTAACTATCCATTGGTCTTGAAGTGGCTGCCTAAGCCAAAAATGTGGGCAAGTATGATAATTTTAGGAATTTATACATTTATCACATATAAAACTACATTTATATTCCTATGAAAAACTACATTTATATTACATTTATAAGTTGATTGTTTCAACAAATTACTAATTAATAAAAATAAAACACCATTAATCAAAAAAATATTATTAAACTAGATAGTGTAATAAGTTAATAAAGCATATTTTAATGAAAATTCCATTTGTAAATTGAACTAGTAATTTGGGATTTCAGGTCAATTTTGGGCATTGAAAATACTTATTTAGTCTAAAAATCTCATTTTATATCATACTCATACGTTAATCATTAAAAGCTATAATTTTAAGCATTAAATTGGAGTATAGTTTTTTTATTGGTAAATTAGAGTATAGTTAGTCATAAATAATATGAAAATTCTGAAAAAGTGAAAATAGGATGAAAACACATGCTTATATTTTTAATAAAGGACTATTTGGCTCATAGTCGACCTTCCCGCCTACCTCTATTTTTAAATATGAGGAATAGATTTTGACTTATCTTTAAGAAAATATTGATTTAACCCAATAACAAAGGATCGAAATTTTTCACTTGTGGATCAGGCGATAGGGCAAGACGGACAACAGATATGCTTAGTCTAGTACTAAACCACGTGCGTATCCCGTGCTCTTGTGGTCTGCAGCCTGTAATTTTGCTTTATGCATGCCATATATGTAGGGGTGCAACTTGGGTTGGGTACCCACCGGGTCACCCGATGGGTACCCTAAATAGGTTAGGTTCGGTTCCACCTTTGTTACCGTAGGGTCGGTTCGGTTCCGGTTAAAAATTACCCGATAGGATTTGGGTAGGGTCGGTTCTAGGTTCCGGGTACCCTGAACCGACCCGTATATAATAATATTAATATATATATATATTAATATTTAGTCATCTGCGTTGGCTACTTGGCTCGTTTACCCTAATCAGATTTCGGCGACGCGGACAATGGAAAATCCGGCAGCGATCCTTCTCCCGTGAAAATCCGGCAGCGATCATTCTCCCATGAAAATCCGGCAACTCGACCACACGATGGTCATCGTGGGATCTAGGTTCATAGCTTTGTCCGCCATATTGAGAGAGAGAGAGAGAGGCGTATTGCGCGGGCGTTGTCCGAGCATGAAATAATGTCTCCATGTGTATGCATTTCCCTATTTATGTATATGATCCATTGCCACGCGGTGCAGGTATGGGCAAACATATTTCTGTCTTCCATTTAACTTTTTTGACCAAATCTTCCATTGAACTTCCAAATTCAAATATTGGAAGCTAGCCTCAAAAGCTCACCAGATCCGCCGCGCGCATCCATTTAAACCAACAGCCACCTGTAGCAGACTGCAGATCCGAAAACGCCATCGCTGCTTGCCTAGTTGCCTCGCCCCTGCCTCTTCAAATCTCTACAGCCTACACTGTTGGCCTGCTACTTGCCTCACCCCTGCTCCAAATCCGGAAACGCCATCGCCTCTGACGAGCGACGCCATCGCCTTCGACGCGGGGAATTTCTGTTCTCGCTGGAAACGACCTCCTAGGCTTCATTTAGGGATTTAGGGATTTGATTTGAGGATTTCGCAGTCGTGGAGAATCTCTGATCCCGTTGTTGTAGCACCAGTGAATGCCCCATTTCCTTGCAACTGCTGGTTGCTGGACACGCCATCTCACAGTCGCCAAACGCCACCTGTTGCAATAGATTGAAGGATTTTTCTCCTGTATCATACAACAAGGTGAAATTCCTTTTTTATGCTCAAATGCTTCCCATTTCACAGATTTATGCTACTTTATGCATTTGTTAATATTTTGATTTAATTTGTATAATAATGTAATTAATGATTAGATTGTGCGTGATGTGGCTACTGGCTACTCTACACTGAGATATCATTCTTAGAACATAAATATGTTTGTTATATTTATATGTTTCTTAGGAACTGATTTTGGAACCGAACCGGAACCGACCCGCTCTTGAGAAAATTGGGTAGGGTAGGCTCCGGACCGACTCTGTCTAAAATAGGGTAGGGTAGAGGTTTTTACAAAATGGGTAAGGGTAGGTTCCACCCATACCCGGACCTACCCGACCCAAGTTGCACCCCTACATATATGCGGAGCATCTGGTTTCATCCTTCATGTATAGTGTATAAATTCCTCTCTCATCCCTCCTAGCCACTTCCTGTGTCCTCTCTCTCTCTGGCTATCAGCGTATGATGCTGTAGTACTGCTTGAGGACTGAAGAAGGCAACGGAAAGAAAAAAAGGGATTCGACACTGGCATCATATTGGCGCCCATGGGTGCTGACGTAGCGGGGCCACAGCTTGTGGCTGCTTAGCCAACGCCGGTGGCATAGGACTCCTTGCCAGCCCCATTGTATGTGTTCTTCTTCTTTCTCTTTTTCTTCTTTTACTTCTTTTGTGCGTGTATGTGGCGGACAAGTCGGAGATATATGTATATGTATGGTGTGTGAAAATAAAAAGTAACATTAAAAATGTAAAAAGTAAGGTAATTATGCATTGAAGGAACAGAAAAAAGGTTCTACTAAAATTTTTTAAAAGTTCTCTTTTCCATTCCTCAGGCCAAATCAACCCACAGAAGTATTTGTTTCGTATGGGCTCCAATAGCTCAAGAAATGAACACTGGGGAGCCCATTTTAATTAACTGCAGATATTTCTGTTTGAGACGGGTGTAAGTGCAAACGTTTGCACAAAACTGCAGACATTTTGCACTTTTGCACAAAATGCAAATGAGGGTAAAACGGTAATTTCATAGCATGAGAGTAGAATTGTGGGTAAAGTGTGAGTATGGGTAGGTAAAATAAATTATAGTACTTTGAGGTGAATGTATTTTTATGGTTATTCATATGATTTTAATAAATTACTATAGATAATGAGTGATCCATAACGTTAAATTGAATGATATTCATTCGGAATTATAATCTGTAATGTAGGACTGAAATTATAAAATTAAAAATAGTTTTATTTAAAGAAATAAATTTGAACGACTGATATAATTTAGCTTGTTTGACCGTTGATATAGATTTTACAGATTTTACGAATTTTACAGTTTTTATGAAATTCATGGGAATGATGTGTTCCACTGGTAATCTTGTATTCATTTTTCCAATGAAATAAATTTTACAGGTTATTCGAGTATCACGGATACAGCGCATATGCAATTGATAAATTTTATATATTTTACGAGTTTTATAGATTATATGATTTTGATACGTATTCGTTTGATAAGATAAACCCGCTATACAGTTTTTACAGCTAAAATAGGATTGATGACATTTCATGTTCACCAATTAGATGGACAATACATATTTTACAAGAATTAAGCAAAATCGTAAACTAATATATACATGATTTATGAATTTTATAGATTAATCAATTTGTAATGTATTGATATGATGGATTTGATGGATTTTATAGATTGTTCATAAAATTTATATAAAATATTATCCGTAAATGTAATACGAAAGATACTAATAATATTATATATTAAAATATAGATTATTATTAAAATCTAAACAAATCGAATAATTGGATCTTTTACGTAATTAATATATTTAATAAGTCACTAATAATTACTTATGCTTTTATTTACTGGAAAGGTATAAATTATATGTATACTTTTATATGTTAATTTATCCGTAATTAATATACTTTTATTTATCCGTAAATGTATAAATTATAGTTGTGCTTCATAAATTATACTTTTATTAATTTATAGTTGTGCTTCATATTTGTATTTTAAGAAATATATATATAAATTTATTTTAGAAAAATTGTATGTAATAAATTTGTATACAGATATTAATTTAATGTATTTTTATAGCATCATTCTCCATATAATTAGTTTATGATTTATATTTTTATAGTTACTATGTTAATGCTTTCCATGTATTTATTATAAATTTACAGTTTCAATTTTGGTATAGAAATTTTCTTCTTATGATTTGTTCCAAATTTTATATTTTAAAATTTTTGTAGACTTATTTTTCTATAAATATTTAAATATATATAATATTGTTGTAGAAACATTGTTCATATAAATATTTTCAATTTTAAAATTTTACAATTTGCTGTACAAAAATTCTCCGTAATAATTTTAAATCTCATATCTTCAAAGTTATGGTGTAGACAAGAAATTAGGATAGAAAAATGGATAAGTTTTGAAGCTGTATTCATAAAGAAAATAGGATAGAGAAATTTCTAAAGTACTATGATACCCGCAATTATTAAATTTCAGCCTATAAGTATGTGACGTACATATATGAAAAAATGTTGGGCCATGAAATTAATAAAATTAGAATTTTATTAATAGCCTAAAATTATATAGTAAGTAAAAGGAGAATTAATAAATTAATAATGATGAGTTTGAGTGTTTATGTTGTATGGAATAATAACAGAATGTATGATTTAATTTTAGATTTATTAATGAAATTAAGACAAATCGTTTAATCCAAGCAATTAATTGATTTAAAATGTTTAAATTAATGAATGACCATGATTTAATTGCTTAAATCCATATGGTGTTTAATAACTTATAAAATTTATAATATTATGATTCATGACATATATTTAATACAAATATTGACAATTAAAAAATAAGAATATTGACATAGCATCATGGGTAGCAGCACGTGTGTACGTGTGGACTACCCAAAGGAATGCTTCCTTTTTCCACCTTGCACGAATAGACGGAAAGCAGATTCGGCAGAAGAGAAGGAAAAAAAAGAAAGAGAAGAAGAAGAAGAGGAGAAGAGGAAGGAGAAGAGAAGAAGGGAGAAGAAGAGGAGCCGGTCGGCCGGCGTTGCCGCCGGCGCTGCATTCTCAACCACCATTCGCCCCGTCGCCGGCCAGAGGTAAGGAAGTTGGGTTTTTTTTATTATTTGTAGAAATCTTTCCCAAATCATGTTCCAAGCATGGGGCTTTTGCTAGATTCATATACATTTATATGTATTGATATGAAATCATGAAAAAGGAGGAGAAAATTCGGATCCGTAGCTATGGGGACTTGGGGTTTTGAAATTTCTTCCTAAAATAGGCAGGAATCATGGGGGTTTTCACAGATTCATGTAGATCTTCATTTTAGGAGTGAAATAATGCATATGGAATGTGAAAATTGAATCCTATTTATGAATTTGAAAATGCTAGAGTTGAAAATTTTAAAATTACGGCTCCAAATTTTTGTATAGGCAATTTAATTGGTGTTTGGATATATTAGATACATAAATTATATGTATAATCTTGGGTAGAAAAGGAAATTCAAAATTTTCATCATATCTTAAATATAGGAAAGCCATAAAAATGTGACATACACTCAAGGCTTTTGTATTATCTGTTATATGGGGTAATTTATAAATAATTTTGAACCCATTAGAATATGGAAATCGGTAGTAAAAAAAAGGAGGATGGATGGGTGTATTTGTTACGGGTATGTGTTGTTGCTAGTAAATATTATAGTTAAAGATTTAATAATATCTGGACATAGATTTAGATCAAAATGTGCAAATCTTGAAGCCGAAATTCATATATATATGATAAATGAAATTGTGTAGATAGGATATTTGTATGGAGGTATTCAAATTCTTTTAATTAAATATGTACGGTGTGAATTTGCATATATTTTTTGTATCAAACAAATGTGAAAAATAAAAGCATAAATAAGTGACAATTGTATGATAAGTATATGAATGGTTGTGTGGTTAAGAACTGAGAAACTTGTTGTATATAAATCATGTGAAAATGGAAGGGAGTAAATCCCCTTAAATTGAAAGCTTAAAACCCTCCCATGTAACCAGAAAAAGTTGGACAATGTATGGGTGATAAATTTGGGTTTAATGTTAGCTCTTGAATGATTAATTTTAATTTTATAAGCAGCCACATATAATTTATTTGTGATAAATGAGTTGTGGCTAATCAAAGATGTAATTACTAAAAGATATACTTAAGAATTCCAAATTAGCCTAAACGAAAGCTAAATGAAAGATATATGAGGAATTTGGCTATAGTAATGGGTTATAATTATTATTTAAAATGTGTACTGAGCATTTTGGCTTTTGCGAATGGATCTTGTTGCTGTAGAATTTCATTTTGTGTAATGACCATGAAGTCCTGGAATCTTCTGCTTGCGTAAGATGGAGAAGAAAATTCGGATTTCCCTTCTGCATGAGATGAAAAAATCTTGTAGTCTTCCAGATGCGTCTAACATTAAATGTGTTTTGGGCAATATCCAAACCGTTGATTCTCATTTTGACTAACTTTCCGCTTACATTATGTATGTTTCCATTATATTATTTAAATTTTATCATAGTTGAACGACTAGTACTATTAAATAATAAGAGGCATTTTGGATATTTCATATGATGAATAACGGCAAATTTTAAGTACGCTTGATGATATATGTATATTTAAAATTTCACTTGTACATAGTGGGTATATTAGAAATTAAGGATAGTAGTGGGTATATTTGAAATTAACCCTTTAATTAAATGTATACGTTAAAAAAATTGTAATGCATGAATTGAATGTTAGATTCCATTAGCTGCACCAATTGTACGGGAAGAATAGAATGAAAATTGGTGATAATGACTTATTCGAAGTAGTGTACGCGGGATTTCTTTGCAAATCTGGAATTCTCGACATCACTTCTCTTCATTTATACTGGCAAGAGTGGTTTCATGATTTAATTTACATTTACTGTTACAAATGCGGGAGTAATGCTTACAATTAATTAATGAGTTGGTTGGCTGTCTTTGCATCTTGCAATTGTCACACCTTAGCACTACATGCCTCATATTTTTACTGTTGCGGACGCTTACCCAGAATTTGGATTTTCATGTATATTATCTAGTTTCCCGTGTTGCTTGTACTACAAAGTCTCTTTCTTTTCGTCCACGGGAGCATGAGAATAGTGGATAGTACGATCTAGAAAAGTCTCGCTTGCTGTCTTCCTACCTGACAGGTCTTGGTAACATCGCTAGAAGGCCTGCTTGCTAATAGCAAGTGCAATAAGGTTGGGGCATTTAAGCATTACCTTCGCATGTGTAGAGTTGAAATTGAAGTTAAAGAATGAAACGTGAAGACATCCGCCTACTTGAAGAAGAAGTGTCATGTATTCAGCAGATTGTCCAAGTAAACACATGCTTGACGGATTACGCACCTTTCTTCATAAGCACTAGCTACAAGGAAAGTAAAGATGGAACTTGACATTACTTTGAAGATTTCATGTTGGGTATTTTACCTATTTGATTAGTTATTGAGTTATAATTACTAACGATTTTTTGAATGCATGTGTTGTGAATTATAAAATCTTAACCTCAATATAACAAAAATGAAATTCGAATTAGAAATGAAAATGGTGAAAGATCATGCATTGCGATTATAGCTTGAATGCATTAATTATTGTTATTTTTTTACTACATCTAGGGTGTGTTTGCTAGGAGCCAAAACTTCAGCAATGACTTCTCATTCGATAACCTTTCACTATTCATAGCTTCTTGTTATTTTAATACATTCTCTACGTTTTAATTAATTTTTCACAATTTGGTATACAAACTACTATACCCTTCAATCATTCCTACATAATTACCCATACAAGTAACTTATCTATTTTAACCTTATTCCCTTTACACATCATCAATACCCCTATTTTATCCCATCATTTTCTATCAATTTCAGAAACTTCTACCCTCAAAATTTTTTCATCAAAATTTTTACCTCTAATCAAATAGACCCGAACTATGGTAATTAGTTTATGCAAATAATAAGCATATTGAGAATGTCGTATTATATTCATCGTATTGATCTGCAACATTTTCAAATGAACCAGGTACAACAAGTTAAGTTGGAGGAAAGCATTAGAAGGGATGCGGCAGCCAGAAAAGAATTAAATGTACTGTGGGCGAGCTTATAAAATCTGTTCATTTTGTTTCCGAATATATTGTCTTTGCCGTGGAACCGATATTAATATGTCAAATATTGTCTTAGTAACAACAATTATTCAAATTAGCTCGTGTTCAAATCCAGAAGTTAAGCAATTGGATGAGTTGCACACATAAGAATAGGGTCGATTTCAGGACTCCGTTTATCAAGTCAAATCCTTCTTACGACATCCCTGAAATATGGCCCGGATCTAGTAGCAAATTAACTCCAGCATGGAAGTGTTGGTCCCGAGTTGATGGCAATTACCCAAAAGGGGAGGGGTGAATTGGGTATTTAAAAATTTATAACTTAAACAGAAACTTTACTCCGGATTAATCTAGTCCCCTTAATGAAGAAACGAAATGGAAAGCAATATAATATAGAGAGCAGAAATATAAATCAAGCAGTCAAGATTTTATAGTGGTTCGGGCAATCTCCCTACTCCACTCTTCCAAGCTCACACTCCTTGTGACTTGGGTTCCACTATTGTATTCTTCAAATACAATTAGAGCCACTGTTCTCTTCTAGATTCCAGCTCTAGGGGGCTTCAACACAACACAGCACAGGTAGGTGATGAGTTCCACTCCAATCACACACTACCTTGCTTACACTTGATCTTAGTTTCTCAAACTAAATCAAGTTCAATACAGACAAATGAAATAACAGAAGGAGTCTACACTTTACAGATGTGTAGAAACAATTTGGCGCAGAGAGGAACTTGTAATGTAGGCTTTGAAGATTTAGAAGTTGAGCTCTTGCAGTTTGAAGCAAAGTTCTTCCTCTTTGAATGGCTTGATCTCTTTTAAGGCTCTTGAAGATGGGAGTTAAGCTCTCTTAATGATCTCAGCTACTTCCCTCGTCCACCATGAATGCCTTTTATAATTTTGGAGGGAATCCGAACGTTAGAAGGTAGGTGGCGCGCATTTAATGCGCCAACGTTCGAAAATTATCCGACCGTTGCGACCCAAGTCGCAGGCGGAGTCGACTTCGGATGCGACTTCGCCCAAGTCGCAGATGGAGTCGACTTCGGGTGCGACTTCGTCTCTCTGTCGCGATTTCAAGTTCCAGGTCGGGTCGACTTGGGTATCGACTTGACCCAAGTCGCAAGTGAAGTCGACTTCGGGTGCGACTTCACCTTGTCAGGTTCCAAGTCTGAGTCTTGAGTCGACTTTGGCTTCAGACTTCAACTCAAGTCGATCATGGAGTCGACTTGGGTTGCGACTTGACTTGGTCTTTGCAAAATATGCTTTGATCCTCATTGATTTGCTTCAATCTTGTTTGGCTTTCTTCCTTTAGTTGCTTTCATTCTAGAATGGCTCCTTATATTTGTAGATCTTGTGATTCTTGAAGAGCTTGACTTTGATTCTTCTTGGATTAGCTTGAACCTTGTGAATCTTTGAAGAACATGAATCTTGCATGGTAGATTCATGCACCTTGCTTGCTTTTGATTCATATTGATCTTCATGACTTGATTATTTTTTCATCTTGGAGCATGCTTGAATCTTTGCCTTGAACTTGAGAGACTTAAGTTGATCTTGCACCTTTGATTTGGTTTTGAGGATACTCAAGTTGATTCTTGGAATGAGCTGAAAACTCCATCTTTGAGCTTTGATAACATCAAGTCGAACTTGGGGTCGACTTCGTTTGTGACTTCACCCAAGTTGCAACTGGAGTCGACTTCGTTTGCGACTTCGACATTCTTCCATCCCAAATTCAGCTCTGGAGTGATTTTCCCGACTGAAGTCGATGCTGGAGTCGACTTCGTTTGCGACTTGGCTTCCCAAGTCGCAAGTGGAGTCGACTTGGCCTGCGACTTCACTTGTTCTTCTCCCATTTTCAACTCTGGACAGATTTGGCTTCTTGAAGTCGATCTTGGAGTCGACTTGGGGAATGACTTGGCCTTCCATACTTCATTTTCTTCAAATGTATATTCCTTAAACATTTCCACAAACGTGTTAGTAGCCAAGACTTACTCAAATTGATTTGTTAATCATCAAAACATAGATTTAGCTTGTTTTCCACATATTTCCAACAGGAAGAACTCACCTAATGAAGGTCACTCGCCATTGGTGTTGACATCATCAGGTCGCGATAAAGATAGTATTGCAAACATTCGAAGAATTCTTGATAAGGTATGTGTATTCATACTTCAATGCTCCATGATTATTATAACATTTCCTAATTATAACATTGAACCTAGTGTATGATATGTACAGAAAATAGACGCGGAATTCTGCATCCATCGAAAACCTATGAGAATACTTGTACGTTGTCCGACGGTAGAGGAGTCCATAATCGAGCAATGGGCTCTCACAACCGGTGCTGGCCCCGACGACGAAAAGTTATTTGAGTGTGGATTTGTGACTGTGATAAGAGTGGAAATGCGTACAATTGAAACCCCATTTGTCCATCCAGATGTGAGTTATGTATGTGATATACTTTGTTTTTCTCTGCATAACAAACCGTTGCAAAATGACCTAACACATTCTTTGAACATTAGCTACTTGATGCTTACATGTTGGTCTTGAATTATCGGGAAAGAGAATTTGACTACCCTGGACGGAGACACTACTTTAACACATCTCTTGCAGTGAGTATCGTGGGCAGATATGTATTTTCTATTAATGTGGTACGTATGCTGGAATATATATGTAACTTCAAATTTTTAGAGGCTGTATTTTTCAGGATTTAAGGAGCACTTGGAGCCGGAATTCTCAGTATCCCTTCATGGCTATCACCTCCTTGATTGTTCATGGGTTAGTAGCCGCAGCTTATTTCGACTTTCAATGGGTAATAATAGCCTAGCCTCCTTATCTTGTTTTAATGAGATTTCATGTCATACTTATGTAGTTATTTATACCTATTTTATGTGACGGTGATCATTGGGTTGCAATGGCCTACGACATGCGCTGTGCTGAGGCGCATTTCCTAGATCCGTGCTCTAACGGAACGACAGATCACTTCAAGGCGGTATATGGACCTACTGTCAGGATTTGTTGAATTATTTCGCCATAGTTTATTGTAATGGTAAATGTAGCACTATACATGAGATTCTTTTTTTTTTGATGATCCACTATATCTCTCAGGGGGATATGCTAAGAAAATTAAAATTCATGTACAATGATCATCGCGACCCATGGTTCTTCAAAAAGGTTCGTGTCACGGGAACCAATTGTGCCCCTAGGTGGGTAGGTTGTCATTTACTGGTTGTGTTACATTTAAGATAATTCTAGTTACTTACACATTTCTTCTTAACTACCGTCCACAATTGTGCATATTTCAATTATGCAGGTGTGATTGCCATAGTCTTATTCTTATGCTCATGGAGAGGTATACAGGCGAGGATTCTGTGCCTCTCGATCCGGTGAGCAAACATATACAATTTTTCCATACAATCCTTGTATTTCTTAAATCAATGATATTTTAATGTCTCCAGCTTTTCTCCAGCGTATGGCTCCTCTCTTTCGGCATCACATTGCGAAGACAATTTTAACTGACAAATACAACATGCCTGCAATATCCATAAAGGCAGCTACTAATAGTTGGTCTCGAGGAGGTGTTGTCTAGACAGCATATACACTACTTGGAGCTCTTTTGATGAAGAAATGTATGATATTTGCAAATGTCTTTATGTATAGCACTAGTGTCAAGCGAAGCTTTTTTAATTTGTCAATCTAATTTCTTACTACAGCTCTGTACATAACATCTGAACAGTTTATATATGTAGTATGACTTTAACTATTTTTTGAGGCATGTATTTATTCACTGACTATTTGTAAGGTAATGGTATTTTCAATGCATATACACATAGATGCGCTTTTTGATGTCATGTTATTTTCATGATGGATGGAGAACATGATTTCCATGTGACTTGTTTCCAACTACACAATGACCTTCATGAGTCGCCAAACTGTATGAGAGGAAAACATGATTAGTATGAAGGGGGAAGATAATGGTGGGTGAGGGGACGTTGAGTGTAGAGAGCATGTCCCAATCAACGGTACCTGCGGGTTTTAAGACTTCTGGAAATTGCAAGGTGTGCTTTGAACTTTTTGCAATACTCTACCTTGTGCAATTTATAATTTGGTGTGGGAATGAGCATGTATCTCTTTAAGGAGCAAGTATAACTCCATTGACCTCATCTAGTACAAATGTAGAGTATTTAAAATAAAATAATAACTTAATACTAAATATTAATTATTTATTCAAATTTTATACATCTAAACTATCTAAATTATCATTAGTAGATGGATAAATGATTCTTAAAAATATTACTATATTCTAATGAATATAAACATAAATTTAAGCATTTATTATAATGCGTACGTTGACGAATAATTCTTATAGTGAATATGGCTCGTGCACATATTTAATTTTGATAAATATTTGATCTTGTAGCAAAATTAATAATGTCAAATGTAGAACCTGCTTAATTTATCATTAAGCATAAAAATGTTAAAAGTTGAAAGTGAATATATTAAGAGACATGATCTCATGTGTTAGGCCGCATGGTACCCTTTTCCTTTATTTATTAATTTTTTTAATAGATATGTATAATTAGGTGTATTTAACCTATACTTTAAGTTTTACCATTTATAATTTTAGAGTTAGAAATTAAGAAAAATGTTACTGTATTTAACAAAAAAAATATTTAAAAATCAGCAGCCGGGATGAAAACCAGATTTATCCATTAAATACATCTAAATCTATATGTTTATGAAAAAATTAAAGAAAATTAGGTGGGGAGGGGTTTCCCACCAACAAACGCACGAGGAGTCCCATGTAGCTGGCTCTTTGTTCATTCATGAATTTAAACAAATTCAGAAAGACAATGTTCATTCTTGTACTGCGCATCAAACATATTTGATTAACTTATCTTTCATAAGGGCACATATTATCCGAAAATGAGCTAAATAGATCTTGTGTCCAGCATGTGGTACATAGTGATTGGGAATGTCAACATGCCAAGTTTTAGGTGAAAATTTTCTAGTCCAACTCTCTCATACATCCCACAACGTCTTTAAGTTTGCTTAACAAGATGACGGCTAACATCTGAACATTCAAATCCGAAGGTGAACATGGTCATGTATAAAATTAAGTATTAATCCTTGACGACCTCCGTCTGTTGTTCCGATATGCCATCTGCATGACTTGGTTCCTTACTTTGTTATGTGGGCTATCCAACATTTGAGCGCTAATCACCGCCGCGTCGAATCAATATCTGCCTGCATTGATGAAAAGAGCAAAAATAAGTCATAAACTTATCGATTGCTGCATGAAAAGATCAGTTCAAAGAAGAAATATCTGTCCCACCTTTTGTGCCTACCATCAATAATTTTACCTTATTCCCCAGGCTTTCTTGGCAACACGCCAAACAACATATGTTGAGAATGGTTCATTTCAATCTTGCATATCAATATAAGCTAATATGTACTTAGCAAATTATACTTACGTAAAAAGTCTATCTTACCTGACTATAACGTAGCGTTCCTGGTCCACTAAAATATGACACGTTGCACATGCAGAATACGCCACAGTCAAAACTGCGATAAAAGATATATGAATGTCATATAATTTATGAGTTAAAGAGTCTTACACTATTTTCAATTATTCATTCAAAGACAACGTACTACTAAGAAAATAGAATTTCGTAGGTGACTTAGGGATTTGGAGAAGCACTAAATATATATCGATGTGCAACTTTGTTCCGGCCTCGTGAGAAAAATATATTATATCATTTCATACACTTGGTTAAAGATAAATTTGTTTCCCTGTGGCTTTGAGAATAAATGCTTAATTAATTCCCCAGCAAAATTTTAAAACATCCAATTCTTTAACCGAGTCCGAAAAGTATATCACAGAAATATTTTGCATTGTGTTCCACATTCTGATTTTACATCTCCAACGAGAAAACCCTTGATTAAAAGAGCTGAATACAATGGTCCATAAAAAAATGCTTAATAATAATGAAGTGCGTAGAAGAACCTTCTACGTCTTTACAAGTGCACGAAAAATCGTGTCTGACAAAAATATAAAAATAAGTGAGTACACTTCGCCCCGCGCCGTGACTCGAATGTGAGGTATATGACGCCACGCGCCATATCTTAAATATGAAGTACATGACGCCACACGCCATGACTTAAATGTGAGGTACATGACGCCACGCGCCATGTCTTAAATGTGAGTTTACGCTTAGCCCGTCGACCAGCGATGACTCGGTTTGGGAACTAGTGAGGGGCCCGTCGGCTACACTAGTGACCCTACACAGCAAACTAAGTGTGTCCTTAGCTTCTGGATTTACACAGCAGACCAGCGTGTCCCGCTTTCAGTTTCTGTATTTGTATAAGAAACCAGCGTCTCCCGCATTCAGCCTCTGGATTGAACAATTGGGTGGTTTTACCAAGAAATGGATTCAACCGAATTTAAAAAGTATGTTTGGGTCATTTTTGACCAATTGAAAACGTTTGGGCCCAACTGGGCTTGTTGAAAAGAGTTTGGGCCTTCTTGGGCTTTTTGGAAAGTTTTGAGCCATCTTGGGCTCTTTGGAGAGTTTTGAGCCATCTTGGGCTTTTTTGGAGAGTTTTTAGCCGTCTTGGGCTTTGTGGAGATTTTTGAGCCAACTTGGGCTTTTTGGAGAGTTTTGAGCCATCTTAGGCTTTTTGAAAAGTTTTTAGCCGTCTTGGGCTTTGTGGAGATTTTTGAGCCATATTGGGCTTTTTGGAGAGTTTTTAGCCATCTTAGGCTTTTTGAAAAGTTTTGAGCCATCTTGGGCTTTTTGGAGATTTTTGGGCCATCTTGGGCTTTGTGGAGAGTTTTGGGCCATCATGGGCTTTTTTTTTTTTGGAGAGTTTTTGGGCCATCTTGGGCTTTGTGGAGAGTTTTGGGCCATCTTGGGCTTTTTTTGAAAAGTTTTGAGCCACCTTAGGCTTTTTTGGAGGGTGTTGAACTATTTTGGGCTTTTTAGAGATTTTTGGGCCATCATGGGCTTTTTGAAAAGTTTTTGAGCCATCATGGGCTTTTTTGAAAAGTTTTGAGCCACCTTAGGCTTTTTAGAGGGTTTCGGACCATCTATGTAATTTTAGAAATCAAAATATTGATTTTTTGGATGTCTTTGAATATATATATGTGTATCTTGATATATTTTTATAGAAAATACTCATATATTTATTTTTATTTTTAAAGGAGAAAATATACTTATCTCACGTGTCAATTCAACCCGCCAGCCGGGGAGTATCCACGTTGGGAAAAGTAGTTTTTGAAAATAATATATATGTATATATATATATATATTTATATATATATAATATAACACATATATATTTTTATTTTATTTTTAAAAGAGAAAATATACTTAACCCGTGTGTCAATTCAACCCGCCAGTCGGGGAGTATCCACGTTGGGAGAAGTAGTTTTTTGAAAATAATATATATGTATATATATATATTTATATATATATAATATAACACATATATTTTTATTTTATTTTTAAAAGAGAAAATATACTTAACCCGTGTGTCAATTCAACCCGCCAATCGGGGAGTATCCACGTTGGGAAAAGTAGTTTTTGAAAATAATATATATGTATATATATATATATTTATATATATATATAATATAACACATATATATTTTTATTTTATTTTTAAAAGAGAAAATATACTTAACCCGTGTGTCAATTCAACCCGCCAGTCGGGGAGTATCCACGTTAGGAAAAGTAATTTTTGAAAATAATATATATGTATATATATATATATATCTATATATATAATATAACACATATATATTTATTTTATTTTTAAGAGAGAAAATATACTTAACCCGTGTGTCAATTCAACCCGCCAGTCGGGGAGTATCCACGTTGGGAGAAGTAGTTTTTGAAAATAATATATATGTATATATATATATTTATATATATAGAATATAACACATATATATTTTTATTTTATTTTTAAAAGAGAAAATATACTTAACCCGTGTGTCAATTCAACCCGCCAGTCGGGGAGTATCCACGTTGGGAAAAGTAGTTTTTGAAAATAATATATATATATATATTTATATATATATATATATAAATATATAAAGAAGGAACTCTCTCTTCTTTTTTTTTTTTTAAACTAAAAGAAAAATATATCTGTGGAGAACTCACGCTCTCTTCTCCTTGAGCGCGAGAGAACTCCTTCTCTCGTCTTCGCCGTTTTTTTCTTCCTTCTTGTTTTCTCTCTCCGTCCCCCCAATGAGTAGCCGAATGCGGCTATTTATAGATTTTTGCCGGGTCCGAAACAGGTTCAGCAGCTGCTGTTGTTCCCGCGGAACTCCATTCCCGCGGAACTACCTCCACGCGGAATTTCGTTGCCGCGGAACTGCGTCCATGCGCGGAACTGCATTCACATGGTATTTCGTTGCCGCGGAACTTCGTTTGCTTGGGCACCAAGCTGCACTTGCACGGAACCGGATTCACGCGGAACTGCTTTCCCGCGGAACTGCACTCACGCGGAACCGCTTTCCCGCGGAACTGCACTCACGCGGAACCGCTTCCCTGCGGAACATGCTTCTACCGGACCCACTTGAAGACGATTCCAAGCAACCGCTTCTGCCACCGCAGCAGCTAGAAAGTGCAGCAGCAGCAGCCGCAGAGGGCCAAAATGCAGGCCGCTCCGGTAACGATGTCGATTAGCAGAATCAGTCCTAGTCTCTTCTTCCTCTTCTTACCTGCGTTCCCACCGCCAGCAGGAGGGTTGCGCCGCCGTGGCGCATCTCGACTGGGACCGCCGCTGCCACATCGTCTCCGGCTTAGCGGCCGCGCTTTTCTACCTCCACGAGCAGCTGGAGACGCAAATCATCCACCGGGATGTGAAGACCAGCAACGTCATGCTTGAACTCACTGTCGGATCTTCCATATGAACCTTGGTTCGACTTCTGGTGGAGCTACTCTGTTTGCTTTGGACCTCCTTACCAGCATGGCTGGGATGCAGCTCTGGGTTTGTCCATTTTTCTCTCCTGCTGAAAGAATCTCTCGCTTCGGTCTTGAAAATGCCAGAGCTGGCAGTTCTTTTCCTCTGGGATCTGAGGCCTTTGGGACTGTGATGCAAACGGATTCCACGGAAAGTAGTCAGATTCCTTGAAAATCCAAATAAGGGATACCACCCCTAGTCTAGGAACACGTCTCTGGCATAAAACACAGAGGAGAGAATCCACAGCGAAGACGATCTTCAAGAGATGAACCGAACGATTCGTCTCGGCGATACTCCTGCAGCTTGAATATCAACTCTTATCTCGAGACCGGAGCTTCTCCTTCCCTGGCGTGTATTGCTAGTCCGATCTGGCGTAGTAGCCCAGCGGTTCCTTCATTTCAGAGCTTCTTCCTGCTCTCTCTTTCTGCTGAAATGGAAGAAGGCCCGCACTCATCGTGGTTCGCCGGAGATCGATTGGCCAACGCCAGGCTCCCATCCTCCGCTTTTTAGCAGTTGCCGCATGGAAATCTCCAGCGAATGCTTCGCTCCGGATCGTCTTCGGCCGGTTCTTTTCCGGCCTCACCGCAGCTCGACGCAGCTGGGTCTATGCTCGCCGCCTGATGCCTGCACCGTCTTCAACGCTGTTCGGATGGCCGGTCAGCGACAGCGACAAGGCCGCCAATGAGATTTTGTGGAATGGGATTGACACTGGTGTCCGCAGCAAGAAACCAACACGGCGCTCGCCAACGCCGCTGCCACCAGGGGCGGACTCCTGGTTTGATGATCTGACCGGTCTCAGCTTGCCGCTCTACAAGCAGCTGATTTTGGCCATGAAAGCTCGAGATCTCAGCTCGGATGTCATCGAAGGAGCGCTCATGGCCTACGCGAAGCGATCGATTCCTGGGTTGTCAAGATCGAGCCGCAAGCATTCGGCGACCTCCACGGCATCGGAATTAGAGCAGCGAGAGCTTTTGGAAACTGTGATCGAGAATCTGCCGTCAAAGAGCCGATCGGCGACGGCAGGCACCGGACCACCGACGAGATTCCTCTTCGGGATGCTGAGGACGGCGAATATACTCCGGGCTTCGGAGGAGTCCCGGGCGGCTCTAGAGCGGAGAATCGGGCAGCAGCTGGAGCAGGCGACGCTGGATGATCTTCCGATGCCCAGCTACTCCTATTTGATCGAGACTCTCTACGACGTCGACTGCGTAGAGAGGATTTTGACGCATTTCCTGGAGGGGCTGGACGAGGGATCGACGGCGGCGGCAATCGGCCGTCGGCCCGGGGGGCTGAATGAGGAAGGTCGGCGATCTCCGCCGCCGATCAATCCGGTGATCTTGGTGGGGAAGCTGATGGACGGCTATCTGGCGGAAATTGCTTCTGACGCGAATTTGGAGCCGGAGAAATTCCACGCGCTCGCCGTGGCTCTCCCTGACCACGCCAGACTGTTTGATGATGGGCTGTATCGAGCCGTCGATATCTATCTCAAGGCGCATCCGCGGATATCGCTGGAAGAACGGGAAAAGCTTTGCGGGGTGATGGATTGCCACAAGCTCACCTTAGAGGCCTGCACCCACGCAGCCCAGAACGAGCGACTCCCTCTCCGCGCCGTCGTCCAGGTCCTCATCGTCGTCCAGGTCCTCCATGGCCACCATTCTTCTTCAGGATCTGCTCCAGCACCTGCCGGGACCCGCAGGCAGCTCGAATGCAGACCGCCGCCGGGGACGGCCGCCTTGGCCGGGTTCCGCCGGATGAGATTCTCCAGCTCCATGAAAATCTCCCGTATCGCTTCTTCGAGCCGCTTCAAGATCGTGCCAGCCTTCATTCGGATCGAAGTCGTAGCTTTTCCGCCGTTGGCGGTTCGGATCGAACGGATGAGACTCCCTGCTCTGCTCGATCACTGCCCAGAACTCGTCCTTCGGCCGGAACATGGCCTGCTGGAGGAGCTCGTCGGCGCAGCCAAGGCAGGCTGCGATTGGCTTCTCGGAGGCTAGCTGGTCCCAGTCGCGTATAGTGGTGAGCAGCTCGTCGATGGTTTGGAGGAAGGGGTTTGATGGTGGTGCAGCAGCGGCAGCTGCTGCGGCTGCGACTGGAATGGCTGGGAAGAGAAGGCAGCAGGCGTTTGGACGAGATTCCCCACGAGAGTTTGGCTGTAGGAGTCGACGATCTGACGCGTTTGGTCGAAATCCGACGTCGGCTCCTCCCCGGGGAGTATGATCTGAGTCGCATTTCCCCATTCGTAGTCTAGCATTGCCTCCTTTGGATCGACTAAGGG
Source organism: Annona cherimola (assembly GCA_030490835.1). Lineage (NCBI taxonomy): Eukaryota > Viridiplantae > Streptophyta > Magnoliopsida > Magnoliales > Annonaceae > Annona > Annona cherimola. The sequence goes on along the minus strand of CM059972.1, from coordinate 23,600,930 downwards.
AAAAGGCCGGGACTTGCCAGCAGCTCAGGACGTCATTTTCCGGCGAAGGAAGCAGAATACTGAGTGGAATATCTTGCATTGATCGTTGGATCGGAGATCATAAGTCCGGGAGCTTCGTCCTGTGGGCTTTTGGGACGCCTTCTGCTCTTCGGAAGCTTGAAATCTAGTCCATTGCTCGAGTTTTGTATGGGAGAACTATTCTGATGCTTCGTAGCTTCAGCTCTCGGTTTTACGGACATTTCCGGGAGAAGTACAGTCTCTGAAGGCGAATGCCGGGGGCCTTGTCATTTCTGGCTTGAAATGTTTCTAAAATCTTGATTTCTGGGTTTTCTGATGCTTTTTGATATTGATAGACTCGGAAATGGTTGTTTAACCGTTTCTATTTGGAATTCATTGTTGATTCGTTTATTTTTTTTTTATTATTATTTTTTTATTATTATTATTATTATTATTATTTTTTTTTTTTTATTTTTTTTTTTTTTTTAAGTGGACAGACGGTTCAAAATATACCTCATCAAATGCCCCCTCAGGAATCATGCCATCGCAGGCTAGTTATAAGGGCGTGATTCTTGACATGTTGCCTGGGAAGATTCTCCTGACTCATGGCGTAATGAGGATCTTTTTTTTTTTTTTTTTTTTTTTTTTTTTTTTTTGACAACTGCCTTTGTTGTCGAAATATCTGATGATGATGCTCATGGCGGGGAGAATTTGACATCGATAGAGCCGTTACCTGTTTTTCCTGCTGATGTAGTGAACTCCATTCGAGTTTTGAAGGAGTCCCTTCTGTCTACGAGGGAGGCTGTAGAGATTCTTTTGATATATGACTTTCTTTGTCATTTCATGGATAGTATCTTTTTAAGTAATTCCCATTCACGGTTGCTTTCATTTGATTTCCGCAATTAACAACTTCATATGTGCCATTGCCATGGACCCTCTCAATGATGTAAGGCCCTTCCCATTTAGGCTCGAATTTGCCGGTAAGTTTGCCCCCGGCCATAAGCTCTGTGCGTAGCTTTAGCACCAAATCTCCTCTTTTGAATGAGCGATGCCTCACGACTTTATTGTACGCTTCGACCATTCGAGCTTGATAAAGTTCGATCCGTTGCCGTGCTTGAACTCGTTTCTCGTCTAGTGCCTCGAGTTCGTCGAAGCGAAGTTTGGCTTGTTGTTCAGTGGTTAACCCAGAATGGATGGCAACCCTCAAAGATGCTAACTGAATTTCCACTGGTAAAACCGCTTCCGTGCCAAAGAGCAATGAATATGGTGTTGCTCCCGTTGCAGTTCGATGTGTGGTTCTGTAGGCCCACAATGCTTCGGGTAACCTCTCGTGCCAATCACGCTTATTTTTCACAGTGGTCCTTTTGAGGATTCGAATAATATTTTTGTTAAATGCCTCTGCTTGACCATTCCCTTGTGGGTAATAGGGCGATGAGAACACTTGTTTGATTCCAAACCTTCGGCATAACTGATTTACTTTATCGTTTTTGAATGGCGTGCCATTATCTGAGGTGATTTGATAGGGAACACCATAACGGTAGATGATTTTATGCTTGATAAATTCAACCACCTCTTGTGCTCGGACTCTCTTGTAAGCTTTAGCTTCTGCCCATTTGGAGAAATAATCCGTAGCGGCTAAAATATACAGGTGTCCTCTAGATGATGACGGGTTTATTGGACCGACAATATCAAAGCCCCACCAAGAGAAGGGCCACGAAATAGGTGCTGGAGACATTACTGAAGCAGGAATATGATAAATATCTCCATGCATTTGGCAGGCTTCACAGGATTTTGCAAAGTTGATGGAGTCTTGAACCATTGTGGGCCAATAATAGCCCAACGTTTTGATCCTATGATAAAGACGACGTCCAGATTGGTGGGCGCCGCACTCGCTGGAGTGCGTTTCTTGAAGGACTTGACAGATATCATTCCCGTTAATACAGCGAAGCCAAAGCCCATCAAAAGCAATCCGATACAAACTTTCTTGAAACATGGTATATCGCAAAACAACCTTTCTCAGTGACTTCCTTGCACTTGGATCATCTGGTTCAATACCATATTTGAGGTAATTGATGATGGGGATGCGCCAATCATCATTGTTTGTAGTTACCTCGGATACGCACCGTCCAATTTGATTTACTTGGAACTCTTCGTCATCTTCTAATCTTTGTACTCGAATTGTCATGTCATCGAGCTCATTAAAGGCGAGAATACTGGCCAACTTTGATAGTGCATCAGCAACTATATTTTCTGATCGAGGAACATGCTCAACCGAAACCATTTCGAACTTTGCCAACAAAGTTTGAGCTTTGTCATAATATTTTCGCAAATGAGGCTGGTGTACTTCATATTGATTATTTAACTGTTTAATAACCAATTCAGAGTCCCCAAATATTCGCACGAATAAAATATCTGATTGCAGAAGAAGTTCCATGCCGATGAGTAAGGCCTCATACTCAGCTTCGTTATTTGTTGTACTTCTTCCAAGAAAGTAGGAGTGCGGGAATAAGTCTTTATGAGGGGAGACTACGACAATTCCAACACCAGCTCCGGATGGCTTTGAAGCGCCATCGAAATACATTTGCCACATTGGATCATCATTTGCATAGAAAACCTTCTCATCAGGTAGGTTTTCTAAGATGGGAAATTCTTCTTCAAGCGGATGGGCTGCTAGAAAATCTGCTAACACTTGTCCTTTCACTGCCTTTCGTGGCACATATTTGATATCAAACTCAGATAGCAGAAGTGACCATTTTGCTAGGCGTCCTGAAAGCATTGGTCTAGTGATCAGGAACTTGAGGGGATCAGCCTTCGATATAAGTATAATCTCATGCGCGAGGAAGTAATGTCTTAGCTTTTGTGCCACAAAGACTAATGCTAGACAAATCTTCTCTATCGAGGAATAATTGCATTCAGCTTGCAATAATCGGCGACTGAGATAATATGCGGCTTGCTCTTTGCCTTGGGCATTTTCTTGTGCGAGCAATGCCCCCAGTGATTGCGGGCTGGCAGCGATATAGAGAATGAGCGGCTTTCCTTTTACTGGAGTTGTCAAAACAGGAGGATTTTGCAGCAATTCTTTGATGGCTTCGAAGGCCTGTTGGCATTTCGCGTCCCACTGGAAAGTCGTATCTTTTTTCATCAACTTGTGAAAAGGCTGGCACCGGCCGGATAAGTTGGAGATGAAACGTCGGATATATGACAGTTGACCTTGGAGACTCCTTAATTCTCGGAGGTTTCGTGGAGGCGGCATATTTTGAATTGCTTCCGTTTTGAGTGGATCGACCTCGATTCCCCTTTGACGGATTATGAACCCAAGGAATTTCCCAGATGATACTCCGAATGCACATTTGAGAGGATTCATCTTGAGATCATACTTTCTTAAGCGCAAGAATACCGATCTCAAATCTTCTTTATGCTTATTGTGACCTTCAGACCTTACAACCAGGTCATCGACATAGCACTCAACATGTTTGTGTAACATATCATGAAATATATTTTGCATAGCCCTTTGATAAGTTGCGCCAGCATTCTTAAGACCAAAGAGCATGACTTTGTAGCAAAAGACACCCATCGGTGTTCGAAATGCTGTTGCGGCTTCATCTGCTGGAGCCATCTTGATTTGATTATATCCCGAATATCCATCCATAAAGGAGAATGTATCGTATAGAGCTGTGCTGTCGATTAGCAAATCAGTGAAAGGAAGAGGAAATTCATCTTTAGGGCATGCTTCGTTTAGATCTCGAAAATCTACGCAGATGCGGATCTGTCCATTTTTCTTTTTGACAGGAACAATGCTAGAAATCCATTTTGGAAATTTGATTTCCCGAATGAATTCAGCATCAATGAGTTTTTCAACTTCCTTGATGATTTGTTCTTCGAGCTCTGGTCGAAATCTTCTCGGAGCTTGCTTGACTGGCTTTTTATCCCGCGTAATATGCAGATGATGCATTGCAATAGCGGGGTTGAGACCTGGCATTTCGGAATACCCCCAAGCAAAAACATCTTTGAATTCGCTTAAAAGCCGCCTCAGTGCTACCTTTTCTTTTTCGACCAGGTTTTTGGCAATAAAAATGGGTCTCGGGTCCTCCTCAGTCCCGAGATTGAATTCCTCAAGTACATCAATAGTAGGCTGCCCTCCATCCTCAATCGCGGGTGGAGCATCCTCTGGTTCCATTAATGTCTCTTCATCATTGTTGGAGTCATCACTTGTGGAGACGCAGTAGGTGGTGGCGAAGTTGCCGTCTTCTTCTTCTTTATACCCAAGGCCAAGGCGTTTGTTTCCCTTTTGATAACCAGGGGGTCTTTCGGATAACGGGATAGGGATGTCGCTTCCGAGGCCTGATAGATGTGGTTCATCGGGATAGAATCCCATCAAATCCATAATTTTCTTGCTTTCTCTGCTATAGTGATGAAAATCCCATTTCTTGAGCTTAGCGGTGGGCAAACAAGAGGATTTATTAGGGCTACCGTAAACCTTGCCATATTGCTTTATGAAATGTTTTTGGGCAAATTTTTCATCTTGAGGTTCCTGCACACATGGAGCAGATACATTAAACCCCACGAGCATTGCTAAAACCTCATCGAGCGTTTCCTTAGGTTTTTGATTTTGGTGAGCGGCCTCAGTGGCCATTCCGTCACTCTCACAGCAAAGTGACTTGGCTTCCTCATTGGCCTGATTCTGGAATCTCCGAAGAGCTTCCAGATCCACCTCAAACCTAGGGAAATTGGCTCGAGGCGGTTTAGCAACCTTTTTCAGGACTTCGAGGTCCAAGTAGAACCGTGATCCTGCAGCAGTGTTGCTATAGCTGGTAGGAGGTGGTATGGTTGCCCCCTGTTGTTGTCGTGGTAGTGGATGTACTGGATCGAGGCTCATATTTTCAAATTTGGTTTGAAATTGAGCCCTTGGTTCTGTCGTTCCTCGTCCATGACCGCGCCCTCGACCACGACCTTGACCTTCTATTTTCTCACCCTTTGAGAATATGTCTGTGCTTACTGGGGCGGGAGGAGCCTGAGATACCTCCTGCTGACCTTCGCGTGTGGTCGCTTCAACTGCTTTCATTGATGTGTTGACAGCAGATGCCAAGTCATAATACTTAGCATCAGAGTAAAATGATTCTGCCGTTGTGAATGGTTTATGGTCAACAAAAATTCTTTTTTCGACTCCATCCTTGCAGTACTTGAAGCATTGATGCACCGTTGATGCGATGATCTTATTACTGTGGAGCCAAGGCCTTCCTAACAGCAAGTTATATGAGGTCGGGGCATTAATCACAAAGCACGGGATTTCGGTGCAGAAATCTTCTATGCTTAGTTCCAACTCAATTAGGCCCATGGCCTTTTGAGTCCCTTGATTAAACCCGTGAATCACCACACTAGTGTCTTTTAACGCTGATGGAGAAATTCCGATCCTTCTGAGTGTTCGAAGGGGCAGGATATTAATTGCAGACCCGGCATCGATCATGATTCTGTTGACCAGTTCACCGCCCAGGTTGCCCGTAACATATAAGGGTCGGTTGTGATTAACGTCTCCAAGCAACATATCCTCATCAGTGAATGAAATAACCTCATCACATTCAGCGGCATCGACCAGGTAAGCAAGACGGACATTTTCATCTGACAGAGCACTCACCAGTGCATCCCTGGCTTCTTGTGACAACTGCAAGGATTCGTAAATACTGAGTCGAGCAGGGAGTCGCTTCAAGTGTCCAAGGACATCATAGCTTACTGAGGATTTTCGATGATCGGCTGGTATGTGCTGCTCTGGCTGAGTACGATTTTCTTGTGCCGGGGCTTTACCCTTGTTTTCTGGTGTGATTCGACCAGATCGAAGAATTGCAAGAACATCCTCTTCAACTCGCACCATATTGCAGGAGGCAGAGTCCTGAATATTTGTAGCCAATGTCCGTAGTACATCTGAGAAAAATGGCTGCATTTTTGGGATTTCAGGAAAATACCCATTCATTGACTTGATGCACCGATGAACCATGATTTCTTCTTTGTCGAATTTTTGGTTGATTATTCTGCAGTTTATCCATCTCAAGATGTAGTCATATTGAGATTCTCTTGATAGGGGGTGCATGACTTCGATCATTTCTGGAGGGAACTCTGTTTCATATTCGTGGAATCTTAGGATAAACATATCGACGAACTCTTCCCAAGAACCAAATGCTTCTTCGGGGAGCGAGGAGATCCAGAGAAGGGCACAACTGTCATGGGCCAAGCTCAAAACAAAGTGCCCGAGTGCAAACTCTTCTGTTTGCCCCATTTGACAGACCGCCAGTGAATAATCGAACAAGTGCGGCAATGCGTACTTATGATTCTCGTGGAATAACTGAATATGCGGCCAATCATAGCTTAACTCCCTAGTTAAGAAAGGGAACACTCGAAGAATGGGCGCATCGTTTAACTGCAGCACATGCAGAACTTGGAGTTGATTTGTCCTCCCAAAACCTTCAGCGTCGCTAAAGATTGCCTCTTGTTTGAAGCCTTCGTTGCTGACCCATCGGATTGCCTTTATGAAAGTTTTGGCTCCAAAGGTCTTGTACCCGTTGTCAGTCGGAGGGCATACTGCATCCGAAAGATACTTCGTGACCATTTCAGGTTCAGGTAACCATATAGCCAAGGGATCACTCCATGTACTGTCTCTGAGATAATTTACGTAATGAGCAGTAGATTCTTGACTGTATTGTATTTCCCTCAAGTAATTACTAGGGAACTGCTCTCTTTGTCTTGACAGGAAGCGGACCAAGAACGCGTCTATCAAGATGACCCACTCGGTAATTTCTTCGATAAGATTATCTCGGTACCAAGACATCACCGATTCCCCCAGTGAGTACCGGAAGTATTCCACTCTGGTTTCCCAAGATGCTGGCAAAAGCCGAGATTCTCGCAAATACGTGATGATATGGTTTACCGGTGACATCCCAACTTCAAACTTTGTGTAGTTAGGGATGAGCACCGAGGCAGTTCTTCGCCGCTTTGCAGGCTTGGATGCAGACGCATTTATATGATAGCAAGTTTCGATTTCTCCGTTGTTGCTATCTCGGTCCCAAAACAGACCATTCTCACATCGAGTTGTATTTGGTAACTCCTCGAGAATGTATCTTTCTTTTTCTGGTCGAGGTGATCTTCCAGCAAGCCGTTGGTAGAATGGGAGTAGCAACTCGGGCTGCAAAAAGTCCATGATCATGAATGGTTGCACCTTTGAGGATTGCCTCAAATGCCTTGAGAAGAAAGGGAGAATGGCCTTATCCCTTATTCTTTTGTCTTTTCTGCATAAATCTTTGAGACATCTTTTTGTCCGTCTTAGGCTTGGTGGTTCTCGAACCACTTCCCAATCACCCTTTTCTAATATCTCAATTGTCACAACATTTGATGAAGCTTGCGCTGGAGGACTGAGTTTTATAACTCCCTTGTCGATGTAATCTTGCAATATTGCTTGGAGATCCCAACACTTCTTAGTGGGGTGACCGACATATCGGTGGTAACTGCAATATCGCTGGTGAGAAGTGCGTCCAACTTCTTCTGGCCTTTTTGGGGGAGGCAACTCGAATAGCCCGGTCGACATGAGGTGCTGGAATAGCGTCTCCACATCATCTTCCCCGAAGGCGTATTGGATTTCCTCTCTTCGGAAGAGTTTTGCAGGCTGCTCTTTTGCGGGTAGCTTTGCTTTATCCGGCTGCTTCTTAACCTCTGTAGTATTTGCAGAGGTTTCTCCAGTTTTTTTCTTCTTGAACATAGTAGTTGTGGATGACTCCTTCTTCCAGGATTTTTGCTGAGACAACAAATATTCTTTTCGACAAGCTTCTGTAGCTAGGGCCTGAAATGTACTTAGTTGTTCATTCATCAGCAACGAGATTTCCGTCTTGATGCCATTTCGGCAAAGATTGACCTTCATTGCTTGAGAGAGGGGTGCTTGACATCGATTAGCGGCCCTTTGCCATCTAGTGATGTAGTCTTCAACCGGCTCGTCCTTCTTTTGAGACAGGGTAGATAATTCCGATAGTTGTACTTCTCGTGTAGTATCAACGAATCGGGAGGTGAACATTTCTTTCATCTCTTCCCATGTTTGGACTGAGCCGATTGGGAGAGATATGTACCACTGGAAAGCATCACCGGAAAGAGTATTGGGAAACATTCGAAGACAAAAATTTGAATGGTGCGCCCAATTGCCCATGGCATAGTGGAATGATGCCAGGTGCTTTAACGCGCTCCCAGTCCCGTCGAATTGGATTTTTGGTGGCTTCAAATCTCTAGGTAGCAGCTCCGCTTCAACCTCTGGGGGATAAGGCCTGTTGATTGTCGTTGTAGGGACCCCAGTGAGTTGAGGTGCCTGTCGACGAAGGCATTCGGCCACAAGCTGATGTACCATCTCCTTCTGTGCAATAAACCTGGGTGGAGACCCCATGGGTGTGTTTACCCGTGCGTCTTGCGTTCGAGGGGTATTGATACGTAGGTTATTGAACTGCAGAAAGCCTGGCTCCAATTCTGCATTTTCATCTTCCTCGGTCCGCTGCCTGACTGGTTTTTCGGGCTGATGGACCGATTGACGGTTCCTTGGTGATGGTGGTTGATGGGAACCTGATGTCTTGTTGCCTTGAGTTTCCATAGCCCGTTTCATACTCTTAATCTCCTCCCGGAGGTCATGAATGAGCTGAGACTTGGGTGTAAGAACCTCTTCTTCTTCGCCCACCATGTAAGAGGCTTCAAATTGACCTCTTGGGAGAGCGGCCCTGACCCCTTCAGGATGAGAGAGGCTACAGAATGGCGGCGTAATGGGCATTGCGGCTGCCCTTGACCGGGTTAACATCTCCGATGCTTTGGAAGTGCTTGGCTGGGTGAGGTCCACCATGTTGACTTCTGTCGTCTGGAGGAGACGTCTCCTCCTTTTAGCTTCTCTCTTGGGGTGAGGCATCCGGTGCTTTTCTCGAGACGGGGCCACGACAGGCGCATAAGTCATATCCTCCCTCAGTCTGATCAATGAGGCGAATTGATTTTTGTGTATAAAATCAGGGATCAGCCTGAGCACCGAACGTGGATACGTCGTATGGCGCCTCTGGGGATACTGCCACCTGTTAAAGAGCCTTGGCTTTTGGGACGCTCTTAATTTGTGAGCGCTCTGCAGTGGCTTCTTCTGCGGCCTACCCCTTTGTCGGGGGTGTGAAAATAGCCTATACCTTGGTCCTGGCGGCAGTGGTGGCGAAGCCTTCAAGTTTAACCGGGAAGTTATTTTCCCGAACTGCTTTTTCTGCTGCGCTTTTCTCCTTGGTTTCCTTGATGCATGATGAGGAACCGTCACTATGTTGGCAGTCTCATAGTGACCTGGAGATTTGACTCTAGCTCGTGAGCTAGATGGAGCATTTGTTGACTGATGGGGCGAATGCGTCGGATCAGGGATGACGAATTGCAATGTGCCTAAACCAGATCGGACAATAATAGGTCCTTGCGGCTTGAATTGGTCGTCCCCTCCATCGGCCAATGGAGCCTCCAGCTGAGAAAACTTGGTTTGTCTTCTTGACTCCTTCCGCTCTTGGGTGTCACTTTGGTTAGGTCGGGGGGCTAGGTTAACAATCCTTGAGGCGGCCCGACCAAATTGGCGAGTGATGGTGCATCGAACAGGATTCAGCACAGTTTTGCCCCCTTTTCGGGGAACATTGACTTCTGGTCGGTCAGTTGGCACTAGCCGAGCTGCAGTTGATTGTCTCGCAGACCTCTTCATGGAATGGGACTGCAAAACAGGTTGTCCTGCAGGCTGTTGTGCTGCTGGTTGGGCTGGTGCAGCAAGCCGATGGGCGGACTTTTTGGCACAGTCCGATTGTAGAGCAGGCGGGCCCCTTCGGATCGGCGCCTGCAGAGACTTTGTTTGTCGAATATGAGTGGTCTTCGAGCCTTGAACAATAAGAGGCTCCTTGAGAAGTGCAGATCGGTCTCTTCTTTGCTTGATCGCTGCAGGAGAGTAGTCAACGTGTCGATAGACACGGTGCTCCGGCTTCTCTGGTACACGAATAAAATGATGCGGGATAGCCGCATCCATGTGGTCTGGCTTAGAAATGACAAAACCACCATTAGGCAAAAATCCAAAAGCCATCGAATGCGCCATGAAATCTGCAAAGGAGCATTTCAAAGCATTAACAGTGAAAAATTAAATAAGCATATAAAGACCATAGTTTTCAGCTCTTAAAGATGAAGGGAGAATGTTTCACGTCGGGTTCACCATTTGTTCCGGCCTCGTGAAAAAAAAAATATTATATCATTTCATACACTTGGTTAAAGATAAATTTGTTTCCCTGTGGCTTTGAGAATAAATGCTTAATTAATTCCCCAGCAAAATTTTAAAACATCCAATTCTTTAACCGAGTCCGAAAAGTATATCACAGAAATATTTTGCATTGTGTTCCACATTCTGATTTTACATCTCCAACGAGAAAACCCTTGATCAAAAGAGCTGAATACAATGGTCCATAAAAAAATGCTTAATAATAATGAAGTGCGTAGAAGATCCTTCTACGTCTTTACAAGTGCACGAAAAATCGTGTCTGACAAAAATATAAAAATAAGTGAGTACACTTCGCCCCGCGCCGTGACTCGAATGTGAGGTATATGACGCCACGCGCCATATCTTAAATATGAAGTACATGACGCCACGCGCCATGACTTAAATGTGAGGTACATGACGCCACGCGCCATGTCTTAAATGTGAGTTTACGCTTAGCCCGTCGACCAGCGATGACTCGGTTTGGGAACTAGTGAGGGGCCCGTCGGCTACACTAGTGACCCTACACAGCAAACTAAGTGTGTCCTTAGCTTCTGGATTTACACAGCAGACCAGCGTGTCCCGCTTTCAGTTTCTGTATTTGTATAAGAAACCAGCGTCTCCCGCATTCAGCCTCTGGATTGAACAATTGGGTGGTTTTACCAAGAAATGGATTCAACCGAATTTAAAAAGTATGTTTGGGTCATTTTTGACCAATTGAAAACGTTTGGGCCCAACTGGGCTTGTTGAAAAGAGTTTGGGCCTTCTTGGGCTTTTTGGAAAGTTTTGAGCCATCTTGGGCTCTTTGGAGAGTTTTGAGCCATCTTGGGCTTTTTTGGAGAGTTTTTAGCCGTCTTGGGCTTTGTGGAGATTTTTGAGCCATCTTGGGCTTTTTGGAGAGTTTTGAGCCATCTTGGGCTTTTTGAAAAGTTTTTAGCCGTCTTGGGCTTTGTGGAGATTTTTGAGCCATATTGGGCTTTTTGGAGAGTTTTTAGCCATCTTAGGCTTTTTGAAAAGTTTTGAGCCATCTTGGGCTTTTTGGAGATTTTTGGGCCATCTTGGGCTTTGTGGAGAGTTTTGGGCCATCATGGGCTTTTTTTTTTTTGGAGAGTTTTTGGGCCATCTTGGGCTTTGTGGAGAGTTTTGGGCCATCTTGGGCTTTTTTTGAAAAGTTTTGAGCCACCTTAGGCTTTTTTGGAGGGTGTTGAACTATTTTGGGCTTTTTAGAGATTTTTGGGCCATCATGGGCTTTTTGAAAAGTTTTTGAGCCATCATGGGCTTTTTTGAAAAGTTTTGAGCCACCTTAGGCTTTTTAGAGGGTTTCGGACCATCTATGTAATTTTAGAAATCAAAATATTGATTTTTTGGATGTCTTTGAATATATATATGTGTATTTTGATATATTTTTATAGAAAATACTCATATATTTATTTTTATTTTTAAAGGAGAAAATATACTTATCTCACGTGTCAATTCAACCCGCCAGCCGGGGAGTATCCACGTTGGGAAAAGTAGTTTTTGAAAATAATATATATGTATATATATATATATATTTATATATATATAATATAACACATATATATTTTTATTTTATTTTTAAAAGAGAAAATATACTTAACCCGTGTGTCAATTCAACCCGCCAGTCGGGGAGTATCCACGTTGGGAGAAGTAGTTTTTTGAAAATAATATATATGTATATATATATATTTATATATATATAATATAACACATATATTTTTATTTTATTTTTAAAAGAGAAAATATACTTAACCCGTGTGTCAATTCAACCCGCCAATCGGGGAGTATCCACGTTGGGAAAAGTAGTTTTTGAAAATAATATATATGTATATATATATATATATTTATATATATATATAATATAACACATATATATTTTTATTTTATTTTTAAAAGAGAAAATATACTTAACCCGTGTGTCAATTCAACCCGCCAGTCGGGGAGTATCCACGTTAGGAAAAGTAATTTTTGAAAATAATATATATGTATATATATATATATCTATATATATAATATAACACATATATATTTATTTTATTTTTAAGAGAGAAAATATACTTAACCCGTGTGTCAATTCAACCCGCCAGTCGGGGAGTATCCACGTTGGGAGAAGTAGTTTTTGAAAATAATATATATGTATATATATATATATTTATATATATAGAATATAACACATATATATTTTTATTTTATTTTTAAAAGAGAAAATATACTTAACCCGTGTGTCAATTCAACCCGCCAGTCGGGGAGTATCCACGTTGGGAAAAGTAGTTTTTGAAAATAATATATATATATATATATTTATATATATATATATAAATATATAAAGAAGGAACTCTCTCTTTTTTTTTTTTTTTAAACTAAAAGAAAAATATATCTGTGGAGAACTCACGCTCTCTTCTCCTTGAGCGCGAGAGAACTCCTTCTCTCGTCTTCGCCGTTTTTTTCTTCCTTCTTGTTTTCTCTCTCCGTCCCCCCAATGAGTAGCCGAATGCGGCTATTTATAGATTTTTGCCGGGTCCGAAACAGGTTCAGCAGCTGCTGTTGTTCCCGCGGAACTCCATTCCCGCGGAACTACCTCCACGCGGAATTTCGTTGCCGCGGAACTGCGTCCATGCGCGGAACTGCATTCACATGGTATTTCGTTGCCGCGGAACTTCGTTTGCTTGGGCACCAAGCTGCACTTGCACGGAACCGGATTCACGCGGAACTGCTTTCCCGCGGAACTGCACTCACGCGGAACCGCTTTCCCGCGGAACTGCACTCACGCGGAACCGCTTCCCTGCGGAACATGCTTCTACCGGACCCACTTGAAGACGATTCCAAGCAACCGCTTCTGCCACCGCAGCAGCTAGAAAGTGCAGCAGCAGCAGCCGCAGAGGGCCAAAATGCAGGCCGCTCCGGTAACGATGTCGATTAGCAGAATCAGTCCTAGTCTCTTCTTCCTCTTCTTACCTGCGTTCCCACCGCCAGCAGGAGGGTTGCGCCGCCGTGGCGCATCTCGACTGGGACCGCCGCTGCCACATCGTCTCCGGCTTAGCGGCCGCGCTTTTCTACCTCCACGAGCAGCTGGAGACGCAAATCATCCACCGGGATGTGAAGACCAGCAACGTCATGCTTGAACTCACTGTCGGATCTTCCATATGAACCTTGGTTCGACTTCTGGTGGAGCTACTCTGTTTGCTTTGGACCTCCTTACCAGCATGGCTGGGATGCAGCTCTGGGTTTGTCCATTTTTCTCTCCTGCTGAAAGAATCTCTCGCTTCGGTCTTGAAAATGCTAGAGCTGGCAGTTCTTTTCCTCTGGGATCTGAGGCCTTTGGGACTGTGATGCAAACGGATTCCACGGAAAGTAGTCAGATTCCTTGAAAATCCAAATAAGGGATACCACCCCTAGTCTAGGAACACGTCTCTGGCATAAAACACAGAGGAGAGAATCCACAGCGAAGACGATCTTCAAGAGATGAACCGAACGATTCGTCTCGGCGATACTCCTGCAGCTTGAATATCAACTCTTATCTCGAGACCGGAGCTTCTCCTTCCCTGGCGTGTATTGCTAGTCCGATCTGGCGTAGTAGCCCAGTGGTTCCTTCATTTCAGAGCTTCTTCCTGCTCTCTCTTTCTGCTGAAATGGAAGAAGGCCCGCACTCATCGTGGTTCGCCGGAGATCGATTGGCCAACGCCAGGCTCCCATCCTCCGCTTTTTAGCAGTTGCCGCATGGAAATCTCCAGCGAATGCTTCGCTCCGAATCGTCTTCGGCCGGTTCTTTTCCGGCCTCACCGCAGCTCGACGCAGCTGGGTCTATGCTCGCCGCCTGATGCCTGCACCGTCTTCAACGCTGTTCGGATGGCCGGTCAGCGACAGCGACAAGGCCGCCAATGAGATTTTGTGGAATGGGATTGACACTGGTGTCCGCAGCAAGAAACCAACACGGCGCTCGCCAACGCCGCTGCCACCAGGGGCGGACTCCTGGTTTGATGATCTGACCGGTCTCAGCTTGCCGCTCTACAAGCAGCTGATTTTGGCCATGAAAGCTCGAGATCTCAGCTCGGATGTCATCGAAGGAGCGCTCATGGCCTACGCGAAGCGATCGATTCCTAGGTTGTCAAGATCGAGCCGCAAGCATTCGGCGACCTCCACGGCATCGGAATTAGAGCAGCGAGAGCTTTTGGAAACTGTGATCGAGAATCTGCCGTCAAAGAGCCGATCGGCGACGGCAGGCACCGGACCACCGACGAGATTCCTCTTCGGGATGCTGAGGACGGCGAATATACTCCGGGCTTCGGAGGAGTCCCGGGCGGCTCTAGAGCGGAGAATCGGGCAGCAGCTGGAGCAGGCGACGCTGGATGATCTTCCGATGCCCAGCTACTCCTATTTGATCGAGACTCTCTACGACGTCGACTGCGTAGAGAGGATTTTGACGCATTTCCTGGAGGGGCTGGACGAGGGATCGACGGCGGCGGCAATCAGCCGTCGGCCCGGGGGGCTGAATGAGGAAGGTCGGCGATCTCCGCCGCCGATCAATCCGGTGATCTTGGTGGGGAAGCTGATGGACGGCTATCTGGCGGAAATTGCTTCTGACGCGAATTTGGAGCCGGAGAAATTCCACGCGCTCGCCGTGGCTCTCCCTGACCACGCCAGACTGTTTGATGATGGGCTGTATCGAGCCGTCGATATCTATCTCAAGGCGCATCCGCGGATATCGCTGGAAGAACGGGAAAAGCTTTGCGGGGTGATGGATTGCCACAAGCTCACCTTAGAGGCCTGCACCCACGCAGCCCAGAACGAGCGACTCCCTCTCCGCGCCGTCGTCCAGGTCCTCATCGTCGTCCAGGTCCTCCATGGCCACCATTCTTCTTCAGGATCTGCTCCAGCACCTGCCGGGACCCGCAGGCAGCTCGAATGCAGACCGCCGCCGGGGACGGCCGCCTTGGCCGGGTTCCGCCGGATGAGATTCTCCAGCTCCATGAAAATCTCCCGTATCGCTTCTTCGAGCCGCTTCAAGATCGTGCCAGCCTTCATTCGGATCGAAGTCGTAGCTTTTCCGCCGTTGGCGGTTCGGATCGAACGGATGAGACTCCCTGCTCTGCTCGATCACTGCCCAGAACTCGTCCTTCGGCCGGAACATGGCCTGCTGGAGGAGCTCGTCGGCGCAGCCAAGGCAGGCTGCGATTGGCTTCTCGGAGGCTAGCTGGTCCCAGTCGCGTATAGTGGTGAGCAGCTCGTCGATGGTTTGGAGGAAGGGGTTTGATGGTGGTGCAGCAGCGGCAGCTGCTGCGGCTGCGACTGGAATGGCTGGGAAGAGAAGGCAGCAGGCGTTTGGACGAGATTCCCCACGAGAGTTTGGCTGTAGGAGTCGACGATCTGACGCGTTTGGTCGAAATCCGACGTCGGCTCCTCCCCGGGGAGTATGATCTGAGTCGCATTTCCCCATTCGTAGTCTAGCATTGCCTCCTTTGGATCGACTAAGGGAAAAGGCCGGGACTTGCCAGCAGCTCAGGACGTCATTTTCCGGCGAAGGAAGCAGAATACTGAGTGGAATATCTTGCATTGATCGTTGGATCGGAGATCATAAGTCCGGGAGCTTCGTCCTGTGGGCTTTTGGGACGCCTTCTGCTCTTCGGAAGCTTGAAATCTAGTCCATTGCTCGAGTTTTGTATGGGAGAACTATTCTGATGCTTCATAGCTTCAGCTCTCGGTTTTACGGACATTTCCGGGAGAAGTACAGTCTCTGAAGGCGAATGCCGGGGGCCTTGTCATTTCTGGCTTGAAATGTTTCTAAAATCTTGATTTCTGGGTTTTCTGATGCTTTTTGATATTGATAGACTCGGAAATGGTTGTTTAACCGTTTCTATTTGGAATTCATTGTTGATTCGTTTATTTTTATTTTTTTTATTATTTTTTTTTTATTATTTTTTTTTTATTATTTTTTTTTTTATTTTTATTTTTTTTTATTTTTTTTTATTTTTTTTTATTTTTTTATTTTTTTAAGTGGACAGACGGTTCAAAATATACCTCATCAAACTTATTTTCCCAAACTACAAAAACTCGAATGACGTTATAGTATAGTACTCACGAGTTAGCCTGTAATGTTAGATCAACGGTGGATGCTCGCTCATATAATGAGAAATCTTCTGTATGCCCAATGCTTGAGAACAAACGAGTCAAAGCAGATACCTATCATAATATAAGAAAGATTCATATGCATTTTACATTACCCTATGTTCTGATTATTGAGAAATGAAAAGAAAACCACGTATATGAGCAGTTGGGAGATGATACCAGTCGTGGAGCCACAAAAGCGTCACGTTCGCCCGATGAAAGCTTTAACGAGTCCATGTAATATATACACTTTCGTTTCATGTCGACTGCATATGCGATCCAATGATCTTCATGGAAAATTGGGATGAGGACCTAAGCAAGAAATTTTTTTATAAATGAACATATTAAACATTACATGTCATCAGAAATGGCGAAAAGGATTAAGTGTTGTAAAATTTTAAGATATTCTAACCCAGTTAGCAGTTGGGAGATGCAACGTGTTCACTTCGTCCTTTAATATGCCGATTGGAACATCATCCTCTCGAAGCATGTATCTCTACAAAATGGAAGCATGATTCATTACCTTTCATGATATTGAGTCAGTGATATTGACAATGCATGAGAATGTACAGATACACAGATATTTAGTTAAAATTAATATACCGCAAATCTAGAATCCATATAATATCGACCCGGTAAACTAGCTCTTTTCTCTGCCTGTTGACGCATTAGGAGGCTGGTGTATGCGTCGAAGACCTTCATGAACCAAAAACAATGCAATCTCAAAATCTATGTACAAAAGAATTGAGCACCCAATTCGGAAGGATGTCTTAAGAAGAATGTAGTCAATCAAATATAGATATATAAATGACTTACATGGGTGGACACCTTTTGCGAAGGTGCCAAACTACGGAAATTGCTATGAGTAACATTAAATGCACCCATGGTAAAGACAAATTCACTGGTAAACGAATAACGTTTGTAAGAATGTATACGTTGATAATATAAGACATGAGAAAAAAGATAGGAATGCAACATAAGCATTAGGTGAAACCTATTTTCCTCGCCCAAATCGAATGCAAAATTGACAATCCTATTCTCAGTGTCTGTCAAATTCCGTATCCATGGGGCAGAGCAATTTGTCTCTCTGGTAACAAGCTGCGAACATATATTGGAGTAATTAAATGAAATATACATGGACTAGGCAGACACCGCTGCAGTGAAAACTATTTCGTATGAAAAATGTAGAGGATGACACAAGATAAAACAATTATCACATATATATATGAAGGTACATTTTCAAGTACTAAACAATGACTGAACCTGGTTCCCTACGTCGTTCACATCCTCTGTTATACGTGACCGCTTGCGTGCACCGATCGAGGTGTACGGACTAGTCAACTGGCTGGACTTCTTCTTCGCTCGTTGCCCACGACCTAATGGCTGCAGCTGACTACGTTCAGGCTCAACTATCCCCGGGCTTTTGTTATCCTCCTCAACCATTATAACCTCTGGCGCATTTACGTGGGCAGCAAAGCTTGCGTCCTTCGGGTCGGTCGGGTCAGACATACTGCGCAACTGGTCCTTGTCCTGCTTGGGAGGAGATGTAGAAGGCTCCCTAGCTCCCGACAAAACACTAGAAGGCGCGCATGGAGTCTCCTTTGTTTCAGAGCCTTGTAGGACAGTCTGCTCTGCCTCGATTGAGCCATCCTGCATTAACATACAATTATACAATTTTATTGCAATAATCCAGACACTATATACCATCTTCAGTATGTAGATTTCATACCTGTCGTAATCGACCTGGATATAACATCATGAGAGCTGCCCACGACCGGTCCATTCTTTCGAATAATTCTTTCAGTGTCTATCAAGAAATTTAAAGTGTTAATTATTCATTTAATATATATATATTAACTTTACGTACATGAACAATATGACAAACGTAAGCTACACGCAACATGGATAACAATGGTGAGACGAAAGGATATAACCACCCGCTTTTATAGCAGTACGAGTGGTGTCACCACTTAGATCAGCAACATCTGCAGAGGCCTGTGTCTTCTGTCCATTCCAAAGTAGATAGAAAACTTATTAGAAGGATGACCCAGAATAATGGCTATTTCCATGGTAATGACATGATGTAAACTAGGTTCATACCATAACAACGCTTGATAACTCATCCACCTTAGCACTTAACCGCTTCATGTCTGTCTCAAGCTCGACCTTTGTGGCCTTTGGCGTAGTAGTCTTGGCGTCGAAAACTACCTGTCTGCTCCCAAGTGCGCGCTTCCTCATAGAGAGTAGGCCAATCATAATCGAGATACTCATCTTCTTTTGATAGAGCTTGGTTTTTTACTCCTTCATTGTTAAATAAAGTGCGTTTAGTCCCTTTCGCATCAGCTGTAGTACCCCTTGGTTGGTGGATAGTGTGCCGACCCAGTGATGGACAACTGGGACGCTCGTGCCCGGATGACTCAGCCATCGTCTGCAAATGAGCAGTGTCTACTGTTTGACATTGCATATGATCCACATCTTCCAAGGGGTCCGATCCCTCATCAACTAGTGGTGCTTTCCCTTTGAAAACGTCTTTCCGAGGCATGGAAGAATCCACGAGTTGGTGAAGTTGTGCATCCGTAACATTCAACACTATTTCGGAATTGACCTATTCAAGTAATACATTTCGACTTGTCAATTTCCGGATTTGAGGGCATACGCATTCGGTTAGGATATTAACATGAAATCAATTTGATAAGTTTTAAAATCACATACCTGAGCATTTTCATATCCTATGGACCTCAATTTTTCGTCCATCTCAGAGGTTTGTTCATCATCCCAATACTTAATCAGAGGTAGGGCCACCTGCGTCCCAACTGGTGACATAGCATCATGGGCAGCATGCGCGAAGAACCATACCTGTAATAGAAACTCACACAGACTAAAATCATCATGTGAATTAAAAAAACACGTTATTTACAATGAAGGTACATTTGAAATCCCATATGCACCAACCTGTAAAAGCGCAACACAACATCCAACAGTTTGCTTGCTTTTCTTAATGTAGGACTCAAGCGCCTTATTCACGATATCTAGTACATGACGGCCCCAAGCAAACCTGTGAATGCCAGATGGATCTATGACATGATGTAAATAAAAATCTCGAGTTCAGCCATTTGAAATGGGGCATAAAAATATGCTGAGCACCCACAACGTAAAGGCCTGTCGAAATTCATCGTCGCATCGACCCTCTCGTATTACAGGAAGGAAGTGATTGACATGCAGTACGGTGCTCCTTTTTGTTAATTCATATTTATCTCGAAGGGCTTGAACACTCGTACGAGATTTGAGAGGCTCCACTAATTCGCCGCGGGTAGAGAGTCCTAGAATTAGCTCCACGTCACGGTCCGTCACGGAGAAGACACCATTGTTGAACTTGAACATGCATGTGTGGATATCATATTTATCCACGAGCCATCGAATAAGCTGGGGACAATACTTACTGCACTCCAAGGACAAAAGACCTCCAAATCCGAGAGTTTTCACAACAGCACGTTGATCTTCTGATAGCTCATGTACTATAGTACGCATCGCTTTCAAGCTACACGATGACTCCAGTCTTTTCTCCCTAGGCTTAGGTTGGGCCCCACCATCTCCTTCCATATGAACCTGATTCGAAACCTTCTACCTGCGCAAAGCAAAATACAAGAGACTGTAGTGAAAATATAAAGATGTTGACAAACACTAGGCAGATAAGGAAACAAATTAGGAAAGATAGTACAGTCATATAGCATACATGACCCTTCTCTGCCTGAGTAAGTCAATTAGGAAAATTAATAACTGATGTTACGATGCCAGCAATTGTATAACAGTATCCATGAAGAACACAGCCTGTTAATGATTATCAATCGTTCACGTTTATCTACTTACATAATATCGTTGTCATTCTAATTCACCCAAAATAGCAACATTCAAAAGAAAAAGTGAAGCATTGATACAAAGGTGTGCTCATTCGTTCATGAATATTTCTTTTGCTTCAGACGACGTTGCATCGTGCTCCCTTCCGGTCGGCCTTTTCCAAGCCCAAGAGGGGGGTTCTTGAGGTCTTCACTTGAATAGTCTCCATCCATATCCATGCCATCGTCTGCACCTTTGTTAGGAGTACTAACAGGATTACCATCATACACCTTAATCATATGTTGAACCTCATTCAACAATTGTTCAGCCTGATGATAAGCATAGTGAGGAATATGTCGTTTGCCCACTACTAGCATATGAATGTGACGGAAACATGCCATGAGTTGATCCTCGACTAGAGTCGCACTATGTGCTTGCAATTTGGGTAACAGAATGCCCCTTCTAGGGTCTCTACACATACGTTGCAAAATGAAGCTGGGAGGTATCTCTTGCATATGCAATGTTCGCAACAAAGCGAATAGATGTCGGCAAATATTTCCAATTGATTCCCACATCATACACGTACACGTTCCAAAGTTATGTAGAATATTGAACTCAATTATGCGTCCTTCACGGTGTTTGCTCGGATTATTCACTTCATAAATGATGTTATCCTCATCCGCCCCGAGCTTCGTTATGTTATATGCATTACTTTTCCACATCTGAACTTGTGTGTCTCTATAAAATTCATTTGTGTATTGTTCAAATAGGCTCTTTTCCATAGTCATAGATGTCTTAGGCACAAGTGGGCACTCGCGAGTTCTTTTATCTGCCAACACCTCATCTTGACGACGCCTGGTCAAAAGTTTGTCAAAATGTTTCACAAAATCCAGCAGACAAGTGTGTCGAGTTATATATCCATCCAGAATTGCATGAAAGGTCTCGCTTCTTTGATTAGTGCACATGCCCATGAATCGAGTACTTCTCTGGAATAGAGGAACCCACTTTTCTTGTATGTCATACAAGGAGGATAACCAGCTATTTCTTTGTAGTTCATATGATTGAAGGAATCGCGGCCAGCGCACTTCAAATTCATCTATGCTACCTATCTGGTATATTAGCTGCTCAAATTCAACTTTCAATTTGGACTGATCATTGTAGACACATCCTAACTTTTCAGGGATCTTCCGTAAGATATGCCACAAACAGAATTTATGGACTGCTTCAGGAAAGACAGCAGCAATTGCTGAAGTAATGGATGCATCTTGATCTGTGATGATGGCCACCGGACTATCCCCTCCGACTGCAGCCTTGAATTGAT
Organism: Annona cherimola; assembly: GCA_030490835.1. Classification (NCBI taxonomy): domain Eukaryota; kingdom Viridiplantae; phylum Streptophyta; class Magnoliopsida; order Magnoliales; family Annonaceae; genus Annona; species Annona cherimola. The sequence goes on along the minus strand of CM059972.1, from coordinate 23,579,403 downwards.
TAAATAACCATGTAAATGATTCGAAAGACTCATTGTTCATGAGTGCACAACTGAAAATAATGATTTGTTCATGGTGATTCATTCCAACAAAGGGTGCAAATGGCATATTGTATCGGTTCGTTTTGTACGTCGTATCTAAGCAAAGGATGTCATTGAATACTTTAAAATCAAGTCTAGATCTTCCATCAGCCCAGAAGATGTGCGTTAGTTGACCATTCTCGTTCCTCATATCTGCAACAAACAAGGTAGGATCTGCATGTTGCTTTGCCAGTAAATAGTCCAACATGCATTGTGCATCACGATCAATGATTCCTTTGCGGGACCGACACATGTAGTTCTTGACATCTCCATGAGTGAAGTTGTTCCCCACACGACGTCGTTCGATGGAAGAAGCCAAGTCATATGCTTTAAAAGGACCAATGCCAACAGTCCTACAGTCATCTAAGAGACGACGGGTGTCACGGTCGACCTTTCTGTGTGATCTAAGATACAAACATTCCTCAGCGGTCGCTAGAGGATGACTGTGTTGATCGACAAACTGAACGACCGTCCAGGACCCTTCCCTCTTACGCGACATAACCATCTCTGCAGCACATCCTACTCGATTTGATTGGCGTCGTTTGCCTGCTTATTCACTGATGGATCATTGGAGTCGTTGCAATGTACACTTCTAGAATAACCCTCCCGAGAACATACATATCGTCTCCAAACCACATCACCAGTAGAAGATAGAATACGACGCTGACCCTTGCGGATGCTAAATCCCATTTGTTTACCATAGTAATTGTAGCATTCCCATGCCCGGTCTTCGCATTCAAATTCTTGGCCAACATAGGGTTTGATGGTCTTAGCTTCATTTTGGCCACGTCCTTCATGTCCACCACTCAAACCGTTCTGTGGTCCACATGTTTCTATCTGATCGTCGAATGGGCTTCCTTTATATTGAGATGTCGTGAATTATATGAAGCTAGTCCCAATCAATGAAATACATACGTTAAGACAATGGTTGTAAATACATAAAAATATTTAAATCCATTATCAATATTGTTAACTAGAACCCAAAAGTTGAACATATTCAAGGGATATGTGAATGTTGACATGGATATATATTTAGTGCATCTATCCCTTAAACCCAGCTACAGAAGACACAAGTGAACTGAAGTTGAAACCCAGTTTTCCCATAATTAGAACGAAAATGATCCTACTAAATGCAACGGACGTGCAAGATCATCGCATTCGACAAGGAACATTCAGATTGTAAGAACAGTACAGGGCCATTGATGATTACCTACTAAGACTGGACTTCTTCTCGAACGCCGTCTCTTCTTCCACCCAATACGTGCACTCCTTTTCCTGTAATCTGGCATTCAGAACACATTCTCAAATTTTCAAACTATACGAAATATACTTGTTCGATAATATATGTTTACAGTAGCACATGGGAAGGATTTAGACTTGGTTATGAAACAGTACAGGCAGCCACCACAGACAAAAAAGGAAAGAAGCTTATGCTGATGGTTAGCTGCTTGCTCATGAATAATAGACGAATCTTCAGCAAGCAACAAATAGACAACATAATAAGTTTATTTTCACATTAGTTGCAGAAGGAAAAATGCTATATTTACTTTAAGTAGTGCTTGAAATAACTAAGCAACGAGATCTAAGTAAACTAGGACAGAAAAAGAAATAAACAAGTTGTAATTGAATTGTAATGCATGAACCAACATGATTACCTTTGATATAATCCACGTGCAAAATAGATGGAACTTTAGAATCTTTCTCAATCCAAAATGAGCATATTGAAAGGAGGAAATTTCTAATAATGGGTTGTGATTGTTTCATATAAATTTTTCCAAATCGTCCAAATCCATACAGAATTTTGGCTTCCATCTAAGTGGGTTAGCTAGGAGGATCCCACAGCCTGTTCATGTTGACCTTGAGTAGTGTTCAATGTGTGTCAAAGACGTTTATATCTTTCTGAACCACTCAAATTGCATGCTACAAGCTTCAACATTAAAATTAATACTACTTGGCAGATATGAAATCCTATACATCATTATAGTAATCCTTTTTCAAATAATAGCTTGAGTAAAACACCTGATATATAAAATTTTCGTATTGCAGTTTGCAAAATTAAAAGAATAAGAATGACACTAAGCATTGTGATTAAATCCGGGTCCGAAGCCAGCCATAACTACATTCATTCGAGCATTCCTTTCCAAGTCATTCTAGGAAGACCATAGATGCCAGATTCAAATATCTGAACCTCCTAATACAACAATGACCTTAACAACCATCCCACTTATCCAGAGTTGCTAGATCTGAATTAATGTGATCAATGTCACTAACAATGCTAGAGGACCCAACCACTAGATATACTTGTACAAATTAATAAGTTTGTAAACACCTGTCCAATTTGTCTATTCATCCACAATATTATTCAACGATAGGTCTATAGAGAAAGTAAAAATTAGGATGAGATATTACCAGTAAGAGAAACAAGAAAATAATAAAATGTCACGGAGAATTAACCAATGAAAGGGATAACGGAAATTTATGAATTCCACTACGGACAGCGGGTAGTGGAAGATATTATTCTTGCACCCATAACAATTGTAAAATTCTTATGTAAGTTGTAAAATAAATTTTCACTTTTGCTGCGAGATGCTAACATTCCCTTTTTTACCGTTAGAAATTCCAAGTAGGTTTCTTAGTTATGAAAAGGGAAGACTTTAGGCAGCCTTTGCACCCCTAAACGGGTTCCGAAAGGTGTTTGTTGGTTAACCTTTTACACAAGCAGATTTTTCAAATCTTCATTTTGGTTGGTTTAAAAATTCCAAATAGTGACGTAGAATGTAAAGATAGTCGCATTCCATTTCAACAAACTATCCAAGTTCCATTTCCACATATGAATACACATATATCTACCAAGAAAATCCCATTTCAGCAGCGAATGGACAAAATTCAGCATTCCATTTGACGAGACTCTGAATTGAGCATCAACTATTCAATTATCCGTGTGTGGGCATACAACCTTCTCTTAACAGAATTCTACTTTATACGCAAGAGTGAAATCGTGTTTGTGATACACTGCTAATACAACATCAGAACAAAGTTCTACCATGGAAATAATTCAATCAAATCTAATGAACATAAGTTTCTGATCTCTTCATCCACAAGTTCCAAGCATCTTAAATGAGAATATATGCCATTTACATTACCCTGCACAATCCAATGAGTCTTTACTGCAATAGCCTCACTGGTAGAAGCATTACCTATAAAATAAGTTATTTGCACAAATTCAGACAAAAACTGAAAAAGATTACTTTGAAAAGAATTTGATTTCAATCATCAGTGAACAATTCCAGCGCTCGTGAATGAAAACATGAACAAGAGAAGACATCGAGTAGACTTGTCATGGTAATATTGTAAAAGAAAAATATCAGCAACACAAAAAAATTCAAACCAATCTAAAATAGAGTAATTGTACATTTGATTAGATGTGATCATTTAATTTTTATATGCATGAACCCTCTCGAATGTGAATGACAATCTAACCATTAAAAACAGATCCAAACAGGCACTAACAAGCCAAGTTAAAGATGAAAATAAGAATGCAAACCAACTGCAATTCATTCAAAGCAGAAAATTGAATTACTTTTCCTACATCACAGCTCTGTCATCTTGCTTACCTTTATTATTTGTTTATATTTGATCTCATGTAATGAATTGATCAAACATGATTTTTTAAAAAACCATATAAGATTTAATTAATGATTTTCCTTAAAGACCCTGTTTGTTTCTAATTACCTAATCTGAAAAAAGGTTCATACAAATTGGAACTTGCCGGAACCATTTGGCCTAAATAACCGCCTATGAATGAATGGAAGGAAATTACTCTATAAAAATAACTCAAATAAAAGTTTCATTCTAGCCTGATTCCTAAAATACCTATTACATATGATTTCCATCAGATAAAATAATTGCCTTTCATTTATGGAAAATTTTGATTGCACTTTGGTTGGTTTAAACAATTTCTAATATGGCTGTGATCTGTAGAGATAATTGCATTTTCATTTCAACAAATTGTACAAGTTCCATTTTCATATATGAACACATATGTCATCACAAGGAAAAACTCTGCTTCAACAATTAGCATACAAGTTTCATGTCCGTTTATACATGCGACAGTACATAATTTCATAAGGAAAATCCAATTGCAACAATACCTGTAAAAAATTCGGCATTGCACCATGCAATCTCCTTTTAACAGAATTTCTTCAATACACATAAGTGAAATCACATATACCATACTCTGCCATTACCTTCTCCAAAGTAGAAATTCCAACATTTCAATGATTGAGTCATATAAAATGACTACAAGTTTTAGAACCTTCCATTTGAAAATTCCAAACTATCACCATCATGCACAATCCACCACATTTTTGCTGCAATGGACTCACACATTCACACATCCTCTTCTCCAAGTGAATCAAACCAATATAGACTCATAGACACAAACTAAAAAAATAAGAGGTATTCTTTTCAAGATTCAAAGAAAGGAGCTGCAATTCTGGCCTATCGAACCGATAATTTTGATACACAATAGCACAACACATTTATGTTGTTAACTGGTCTAAACAAAAAATCAGACAAAACCATAATGAGTCTGCTACCAAATCAGCCTTGTAGAAGTTCATGGAGGCAACCAGATAACAGATCTCAAACAAATAAAGAAAATTATGCTTGTTTGATTCAAGATCAATGAAGACAATCTTATTGCACACAGAATTGTTAAAACCAGAAACTATGTTTTGCAAAGCCACATGATTTCATTCCTTGTAAAACAGAGAAGTTCATACTAATGTTGGTGATATGTAGTAAGTTTTTCTCATTTCATGCTTGAAGACATATGAGCAAAACAGAAAGCAAGTTATTCACATTCATACAAAAACATGGGAATCAAACAAACTAAGAAAATTCTTCAAGTTCAATAGAACAGCCATGATGCCAAACAGAAATCATTTGAGAAAACTAAACGGGTTGCACAGGAACTGATTTAATCAAAACAAAAATAGATTCTGTAATCATTCTAAACTGAAAATAGGAAAACTGAAATCTCGAGCCAAAGACAAAGCTGAAAATTCATGGAGAAAGCACTTATGAGAGAACCAAACAGACGAACCAGTATTTACATAACATAATCAAGGCTGCAAGGAATCGAGATTACCCTAACTCTCAAAACAAAACATCCAAGACTGCTGAGAAAGCAAACGTAACAGGAAAGAAACGAAAATCTAAGGAGAACAGAGAGATCTCCGATGTTTTATTATAAATGAAAACTGATCTAATACATATATGAAAACGAAAGCAAGGAATGAAACTTTCAGGCAACAAAATCTAAAGTTGGTATAAAATGGAATGGAAGTCATTCCAAAGAATACAAAGTTACCTAAAACAAATAGAAAAATGGGATTAAAAGGCAACCAAATAGATATCTTAATCAAAAGAAAACCATAATCTGCATAGCATGCCACTCGTCAATCAATGAGGATGAATCCAATCACCCAAATCGTTCATGAGTATGAAAGCAAATAGTGGATTATAAAACGAAAATAAAAGACAGAGATAACATGCAAACAGACAATGCCAGTGGAAAATGGTTTATTCAACACTAAGAAAAACGAAAATCAATTCTAGGATTGCATGGGTGCTGTATGAATTAAAACAAGAAGCAATCGGCAGTTTATTATACCTAGCTTCTCCTCTTTTATCTCCCTTGTCAGCTCCCTCCTCTCGGTCACTCTCTATCCCGTTGCCACAAAATCCGGCAGCTGTTCCTGGCTTCTCCTCTTCTCCGGCGACGATGTCACAGGCAGCATGAAATGGACAGGCAGATCATCCTCCTAGCTTCTCCTCTTTTGTCTCGCTCGTAGGCTCCCTCTGCTCGGTCACTCTCTCTGCCCGTCGAAAGAGGTGAAAGCAAATGGCCATCAGTCTCTACCCGCCGAAAGAGGCGAATAAGTCATACACGCGAACGTACACACGACTGTGGAAACCCAGTTTCCAATTTTGCCCCATCGAATCTAAAGATTCCAAATAGTTGAAAATAGTAAAGAAGATAATCACGTTCAGAGGCAAAGCAAAGGAAATACAAATGTAAAGTAAAACATGATAAGTACTTAATGTGTACTAATGAAAGAGAATTTTTACATAAAGTGATGAGCATCTCTTTAATAAACCCTTAAAGAAATCAATTTGTACACTGCTTGACCTATCATGCAACATCCCATCTTCAGTTTCGAAATTTTTAGACAAGAATATATCAACTAGAGTAATGTAGCCAAAACGATTAGATTTCCCATGAAAGTTATTTCAATTCACAGCCAAAAATTTGAGAACTCATGTGTTTATATAGAACAGAATATACTAACATGCATCTTGGGTGTTAAGAGCTGTGGTGGGAAGATCATCTTCAAGAGAGTTCATGAAAGTAGAAACTTCACATACATCGTTTTGAAAATGCCGTAAAATATGGAAAAGTATATGAAATATTAAAAAGATTAATTTTTCTATAAATAAGGAACATGACATGTTAGTTCAGCCAAATGTAGATCTTGGGAATTGTTTAATTGATGAAAATAAATAAAATTTGAAATTTGGTGTAGAGTGGTTCAATTGAATTGTAACATAACTCAATACTAATAACCAACGATTTAATGGCTTGAAGACCTCTGATGATTCTTGTTACTCTATGCTACTATCCATAAGTTCATGGTTAAATAGTTTCGTATTTTGAAATTTCATGAATTAATGAAGTAGTAAGTGCAAAAAAAATTTAATCATTAGCAAGTTGACATATGTTTTTATGATCCATGGCTAACCTACAAAAAATATAAACAATACAAAAGAAAGTGGGAGCCAACAAATATCTATCATGGAAGGTAGTTGCAAAATTCTTAAAGGACCTATACAAACAGATACAGAGGAATCAAATCAATTTCTGTAATTCATATGGTAGGTTGACATATGATTTTATTATCCATGGCTAAAATGGAAAAATATAAACAATAGGAAAGAAACCGGAAGCCAATAAATCTGTCATGGAAGGTAGTTGCAAAATTCTTAGACAACTGTTATAAACACAAACAAGGAATCTAATAATTCCATGTAATTCAGGAGGTTAAAATTACAAAATTGCAGCAGGCATTAATCTTTGCAATGGAAATTTTGCAAAACTCATTTTAAACTTGAAAACAGCAGTGAATTATATCAACAATGAGCTTTTGTGCTTAGTCACTGTTTGAAAATAATGAATACTATGAATTTCACTATGGAAGTAACTTCTATGTGCTTCACATGATATGAAGCAACCATTTGTAACATTTAATTCAGAAAATTAAGGCAAGTGAAAACCTAATCATTAACACATTTATCGTATGTAAAGAATTGACTCAATGTATCGTCAATATGGAGTTACAAAATTCTGCAAACCAAAAATGGAAGCAACTTCCATATACTTAACTAAGTATGCAACCACCGTATTTGATTATAAAAATTCGATATTTTGAGTTCTGCTATTCCAATGAGTGCCTAAAATGATTAAGTACCAGCAATCCAAATGCTTATTCAAAATGGAAACTCAAATAACAAATGTGAAAATGGTTTGCCCTGTTGCCTTTTTTTTTAATTGAAGTGGCTAAGTACCATTGGAATAGTAAACTGCATGTAAATAGAAACATTTAGGCTAAACAGTATATTTTCAATAAAACTCTTTGCAAATAATCACCAAAAACCAGAAATAAGCATAGAAATGCAACATTTCTCATTCCAACATGCAATTTATGTATAATGTGGTATGTGCAATATATCAAAGTAATGACAGTGGAAGTGAACAGCAAAATGAATGCAAAAGAATTATATTTCTGTAATATTCATTCAAATATACTCAAACTTTAGAAATGGTAAAAAATTATGAAAGGAACTGTCGAAGTACGTCATTCACGCCTAATGAGTGGTATGGGTGTAGTTTTTGGAGAAGAGAAATCAGACTTTAACAAATATCATCACTACCAGCTCAATTCAATTGAAATGAAACCAAAACTTGGTTAAACTTTGGCTAAACTTTATCAAAATTTATGAAATCTTGGGGGTGCTAAGTTTACTATACCAAGAATAAATTCTATTACACAACTCACTGAAATGGTAAAATAGGAGCAAATTACCATTGGCTGCCAGCAAACAAAGAGAACTTTGTGCCGATTTGTTCAGTCATCGTAGTCTTATTCAATTCATGACTATGTTCATTCTGTTAGTTTTTTCAAACTGCATCCTCCAATCATTATGTAGCAACTTAAACATCAAACTCCTCAATAGGTATACCTAGATTTGGAATGATATCATCTATCCAATTACTTTTTCCAAATTAGGACCAACAATTTGACCCAAACAGCTAAAATAGCATCTATCCATATTCATCATAACCATACAACAGATCAGATTTCATCCGACATCCACCTGCCCATTCACATTCAATTGTTGGGTCAAACCATGGGCAAAAAATATCCCAAACCTACTAAAACAGATCATATTCCCATAAGAGATTATACGGCGAATGAGAACCACTGACAATCCAGTCAAAGATATCATGATCAGAGGTTCAATACTTTGAAATTCCATTGCAAATTGTTGATATACAGCAAACATGCGTCAGATATTTCCCATTCTTAGGCATTTTGAATGTGCAAATTTTATTGATTTCTTTCAATAGGTATTTTCATTTATCCTATGAATTGGGAGACTTTTGTACCATTGTTCATTATTTTACGTACCAACCTAGGCAATGGGTATATTTATATATGGTTCTGGAAATTGCAACATACCTTAGTCCATGTTAATAAGACTGTGCTAGGCATGAGGATTCATTAATTGAAGGAATTTGGAGATTTGACCATCATATATTGGATATAGTACTTAAAGAGCATGAAATTGCCCCTCTTGTTGGAAATAACTTAAAGGTTTGAAAATTCAGAATTTAAAACTATAATGTAAAATGTAAAATATAAATTATTACCTTACACAGAACATTTATTTGCACTTCAAATTACTCACAGGTTTCGTGACCGCCTGCCAACATTAATGGAGCATCAAATAAGCTTGGTAATTGAATTTTTCATAGTCACTCCTAGTCCTTACGGACATCCATTAACATGAATAGAATGTTAGAATCAGATATTTGTACATTGATTTATTATATTCGACTAGGCATTTGGATTGCAAAACCTTTTCATTGTTTTAGATGTTTACAGTATATCAACATTGCAAGTGGGTGCAGTTGGGGCCCAACCCCATTCGACAGTTGTAGATAAAACATCGTTTTGAAAACCATTAAAGAAGGGTACTTGAGAACAGTTAGTGATTGTCAAGACTATTCCCTTAAAATCTCTTTAAGTTAGTGATTCATACACAATTCCCTCCACCAAAGTGACAGGTTATCATTATTTTAGTTTGTATGAAAACATGTTTTTTTGGTTTTAGGGCCTTGAATTGGAATGCATTTCATAATGCGTCAGTACTGTAGTCAACTCTTATTCCATGCATGGTTGCAAACTACATAGAACGATGACACTCAAACATCAAGATCATTTAAGCCAAATAAAGACAAAATAAACATGATACATGTTTCATCCAAAAAAATAAACTGAGAAGAAAACATTCAACAACCTGTGTTAATATAAAAAAAATCAAAACGAAAAACATCAAAATGTCATATCTGGCATAGAAGAAATTAACTACACGATAAACAAAAATGCCTAACGTGTTGAGCAGGAACAAATTCTACTAGAAAATGAGCATAGATGACTACTAAAAAAATTAACACAAATGGAAACAGAAGACATCTGTCAGAAACAAATTCCAATCAAAAACCAAAAAGAGTATTGTATTCATCAAAAGAAAAAAAAACATCATTAAATATCACAGCTACAGGCAGAAGATAGTACAATTAGTAAATAGCTTAATATTTATGTGTCATATGAAAAAAAAACAGAATTCGTTTACTTAGAATCTAAACTAATAAGCAGCAAAATAGGTAGAACCATCAATTGAGCAAGCTTCTATAGAACCACTCAAAGATCATTTTAGATATGTTCACAATGGAAATATTATGGAACATTACATATCGTTAGAGATTACTAGCGATAAAGTTCTTAACTTAGCTTGTTGAAGAAGGAAAGGAAAGCTCACATGCTCAGCCTGTTAACAATAGATATGGGCAAATGCTCACCAAAAAGGAAAGGAAAAGTCATAAATCAAACCAATAATTGACTCGAAAGGGAACCATTTACTAAGTTATGTTTTGTTGCCCAACAATCAACAAAATATTAATCAAATAGATGATTTTCAACAAGCAACAAGTAGGCAACATAATAGGTTTATTTCCACATTGGTTCCAGAAGAAAAAATGATATATTTACCTTAAGTAGTGCTTCATATAACTAAGTAACAAGATCTTAGTAAACTAAGACAGAAAAATAAATAAACAAGTCATCTTTGAATAAGTTACTTGAGATTAGCATGACTACTTTTGATATAATCCATGTGCAAAATACATGGAACTTTAGAATCTTTCTCAATCCAAAATGAGCTTTTTGAAAACTAAAATTTCTAATTCTGGTGATTGTTTCATATAATTCTTTTTCAAACTTTCCAAATCCTTGCAAAATTTTTGCTTCCATGTAAGTAGATTAGCTAGAAAAATCTCACTGTATATTCATGTTGACCTTGGGTCATGTTCTATGTAAATCAAAGACTTTTATATCTTTCCGAACAACCCAAATTGCATGCTACAAGCTTAAACATTAAAAATAATGAAACTTGGCATATTTAAAACCCTATACATGGTTTTAATAATCATTTTCAAATGAGAGCTTGAGTAATATACCAACTGTACTATTTTTTTGAATTGTAGTTCGCAAAAGGAAAAGAATCAATATCATACTAAGCATTCTAACAAAGTCCGAAATCCAAAAAGCCAATAACTTCATTCATTCAAACATTCATTTCCAAGTATTAAACAGAATACAACCATTTCATTTCACAGATTCTTGGAAGAAACACAAGATGAATACATACAAAAGTAAAAAAAAAAATTAACTCCACTCAACAAAACAAGGCTATCCAACTTAACTATATCGACTAAACACAAATCCTTCCAAAGTAAATTAACCTTTATTGCTTACATACATACATTATTAACAGGGAGAGCATTAGGAATCTATTATTCCATCAGTTCCATTTCCATACCTAAATTAGACAACTTATTACATTGAACACTAAAACTAAAGGTCACTATTACAACCGAAATTAAACTTATACCAAATGATAACTCAAAAAATAGGCAACTGATGAACCTCACAGCAACTAAACCAATCCAAACAAACCATCCATTATATAACTGTAGTCAACTATTTTTCCATGAATGGTTGCAAACTACATAGAACGATGACAGTAAAACATCAAGATCAATTTAGCCGAATAAACACAAAATGAACATCATATATGTTTTAGCCAAAAAAAAAAAAACCAAAAAGAAAACATTCACTGAGTATGGTTGCCACAAATCCTCCCAATTCCCACCCGTAATCCAAACAGCCACTGAGTAAAATAATTCTCGTCACTAATTTATGCACTATGCGATAAAAGGATGGTTTCTATTTGGATCATTTTTGTTCAGGTCGAGACAAACCTAATCCTAATCCAAATTATAAAACCTAAACCAACCCATAAGTCAGTTCTAAAATTTTGCCTCAATCAAAAAACAATTTCAGAAATTTTTTATTTGGATTTAGGTTAAGAATGGTTTGAGAATTTCAGCTAACAATTGGTGCGAACGTCTCACAGGCTCGAGCACTGGCAGTATGGTGATTCCAAACGAGAACATTAAACCTTACGAACAACTTCGAGAATGGAGAAGCCAATCTAGGGGTGTTAACGGATCAGGTTGAACGGGTTGGAGCCTAATTCTAATCCTAACCCATTTAATATATCTCAACCCTAATCCGTTTATTAACCCATTTAAAAAACTTCAACCCTAACCCATTTACAACCCATTTAATAAACGGGTTAACGGGTTGTTAACGGGTTGTGTTTGTTACTAATTTTCATGCTAAAAATCTTCAATAAAATCTGTAAATTTAAATAAATTAAATAATTCGAAGCTAACATACCTGAATTTAATTTATTTTAGCTTGAAAACATCAGCGACAATCTCAAGTCATCTCTTTAATGTCAATTCTTATTATAAATATTATATATATATATTATAATATATTATATTAAATGAGTTATACGGGTTGAACGGGTTGGACGAGTTAAATAAACGGGTTGGACGGGTTGCGAAACCTCAACCCTAATCCGTTTATTTAATTAAACGGTTGAACGGGTTGATGGATCATAACCCATTTATTCAAAAATCCCAACCCAAACTCATTTATTAACGGGTTAAACGAGCGGGTTAACGGGTTGACCATGACCATTAACACCCCTAAGCCAATCCCACTACTGTCTAAATTCAATAACCAAATCAATTACAAAATTCTCAACAACATCTAAGGAATACAGGGACTCTTTTATACTGTGTTCGATCACTAACCCAGCGCACATATAACGGGCAGCTAGTCTCCTGCCTGGAGTTAGGGAGAGAGGACGAGAAAGATAGTGTGAGATCAATGGAGAGAGAGAGAGAGACGTAAAGGGGAGAAGGAGAAGACTCCTACCTGGACTGCGGCCGGATCTCAGCCACGGTGGACGATCGCGGACGCGGGAGGAAGCGGCAGCAGTACGGACCTAAGATCGCCGGCAATGAGATGCAAGAGGGAGAGAAGAGAGAGGGAGAGGAAAGGGAGGGATGAGGCTCGAAGGACAGGAGGGAGAGAACAGAGGTAGAGGGAAGAGGGAAAAACAGGAGGGAGAGAACGGGAGGGAGAGGAGAGCGAGAGGGAAGAGGGAAAAACGGGATGGAGAGAAGAGAGGGAGAGAGACTTCTCTACACGCGTGTAGTAAAAATTCTATTCCACTTATGCCCTTGTAAATCTCAACCGCATATATTAAATGGACAGTAGATTAGCCATTTTCACGGTCAACCAAAGTGCAAACATTTTCACCGAAACCGTACTCTTTCTGTTTTGCATGTTTCTCTGGAGCATTGCTGCCTAGGATTGTCGATGTGGTGGCGAACAGAGGCATTCCAGTGGCTGCCGATGGTTCTATTGCTGATGCTCGTGTATATGTGGCTGCACTGGCCATGGGAGCCAAGGGAATATGCGTCGGCACAAGGTTTATTGCTACCAAGGAATCCTACGCCAATGACTACTACAAGCATCAGCTCCTCCAATACACAGAGGCAGAAACCGGCCGCACTGATCTCTACTGCCGCCACACATGGAGGGCATTCGTCCGTTGCCTCAACACCCCTTTTCATCAATGGTGGAGAAATGCGCCGGACAACATCGAAAACGATGACAAGCAGCCAATCATTGGTCGTTCCATCATATATTGGGAGGTAAGTTCAATGGTTTAAAATTTAATAAGTATTGTACACTTTGGATCTAAATGGTATTAGTATCTAGAGAAAGTAGGGTGCAACTCCTTCTAGTTACTTGTCTACCTTATTCATATATTCCGAAAAGTTTTACAATTACATAAGATTAGGTCAGTACCCCAGTCTACTCATATGAAGATCCGGCCGGTTGGGCTGGTTTGGATTCCAAATTTAAGGTGTGTCGGGAAAGTAAGGAAAAAAATGATTGAAAAATTTTGGTTGAGAAGTTTTTAAAAACAAAAGAGTAGTAAAATATGATAGAAGCATTAATAAAAAGTAAAAAGAATGAAGTTAAAATAGACGGAGTAGATGTATGAAAAGATGTATAAAAATAATTTAAAAATAAATACTGGTATAAAAGGATGTGAAAAAGAAAGAAAAATAGGATAAAATGGAGGCAAAGAAGTTGTTAGTGGAAAACTTTTCTTTAGTGTTTCCTAAATGCCCCTAATCCTTAATTAGCCAACAACATAATATTAAAATGAATATTAGATAAATAAAAGAAAACTGATTTCATGCACCCGGGTGCACTTAGTTTTCGTGCACATAGTGCATTTAACCTTTTTTCATATTTTTTTGAAATTTTTTTCACAAGATTATTAATCTAAATGTATTTAACATATATATAAATTTTGACCTTTTTGGAGATTTTTAGATATTTATTTTTGATTTTTTAAATAGTGGCATTTTTAGTAATTTTAAATTACTAAAATGCCACTGATTTTAAAAAATCAAAAAATATCTAAAATATCTAAAAATGGTCGAAGTTGATATATGTTAAATATTCTTATATTAATAATCTTATAAAAGAAATTTTAAAAAAATAATAAGGAAATGAGTATTTGCACCCAGGTATACCAAAGCTTAGTGCATCTAAGTGCATGAAATGAACTTCCTAAATAAAAAAATTGATTCCAAATATACCTATTACTTTTCCTCTTAATTCCAACCTATATCCATTGAGTTTCAAAATTTATGTACACGCCTAATACGTATATCGTCAATTTCAAACATACCTTATTTATCATGAACATCGTCAGCTATGATTGAAAATGTTCAAAATACTTTCAAGATTTAATTTTTGTCTCTATCAAAGTCTATACTTCTCCCTTCCATCTTACCCCTAAAATTTTGCATTGGTTACATCTTCTACCTATTCCAAAGAAACCTAAATTTGAGTGGTATTTTGGTTATTTTAAATTATAGTTAACAATTTCTATGATGGATTAAGTGTGCTTGGAATTAATAATATACTTAGTGAGTATGTATAGAAGTTTTAAAACTCAAAGATGTGATTGGAATTAGGTATAGAAGTAGTATGTATATTTGAAAATAAAAAAGGTAGATACTTCAAATCTATATCCACCTAATCATAAAAAATATGAAATGCAACTAAACAATAAATTCGATTGCTAAATAGTTAAAAAAAATAGTAACAAAAAGTTAAACCACTAAAATAATAATTTAAGGATTCTGAATTGCTAAATGCTAACTTTGGGATACACACATCTCCTCGTCAGGTTCGTTTGGGATACTCTTATATAAAACTTATACTATCTTATTTGAAGGGGTTGATTATTATTCTTTTGTCCTACTTGTCTACCCCGCCCTCTTTAAATTTAAGCTAGGTAAGTTATTCTACCCAAGTTGCACCTCTAGAGTTTGAAAAAACTCTTAATTAAAATTCTAGCCTAAAGTAGACAATGTAAGAATGAATATATAGATAAAAGCGTGGAATGTCATTCAACACACCTGGGTGCATTGGAGATTTGGTGCACCCAGATGCAAAATCTATTTTAAAATTTTTTAAAGATTTTTTTACAAAAAAAATAATCTGGGTATATTTTATTTATAAACAAAGTTTCATCATTTTTGAAGATATGTGTATATATTTTTTATTTTTTAAAAATAGGGATATTTTAGTCATTTAAAATGACCAAAATTCTTTTATTTTTAAAATTCAAAAATATATGTATATATTTTCAAAAATGGTAAAACTTAATCCATATGTTAAATACGCTTAAATTAATAGTTTTATGAAAAATTAAAATTTTTTAAAAAAATAGATTTTAAACGTGCACTAAAGTTTCGATGCACCTCAGTGCATTGAATAACTTTCCTACAAGTTTCGTGTTAACTTACATTTCATTTCTAATCAACTTATCAGGAGATTATCCTTTGCCGCTTCGCTGGGCAAGTGTCGAACCAGACGACGTGCGGCCGGCTTCGATGTTGGCAGGGTAAGAGTAGGGCTGGTGGAGGATATTGTCCCAGCGGCTGAAGTCATCAAGAGATACGTGGAAGGAGCGAAGGCAATAATCCAAGGACTTAGAGAAAACTACCTTCTTGACTCTACCCCATCAACAAGCTACCTTCCCGACTCTTTTCCTCCCTCTCCCATCAAACCTCACAAGAAAAAACGAACATGGCTCCAGAAGTTGTGCTTCTGAAAGGCTGGGAAAGGTCATGTATATTTAAATCCAATTTATAGTGATTCCTTGATACGATGATGTGTTCAAAGTCCATATTTGATATACAACACTGAGATATTTGTTTCAATAAAAGGAAAATTTTGAAAAACTGGTAAAGTGGTGATGTGATATATGTACTCGGAGGGATGATTAGCAGTAAAGATAATATAATTAAAATAGATAAGACGATTGTACAAAAAAGTAAAAAATTGAGCATAATAGAGTAATAATAATAAAAAATAGAGTGGTTAGTTAATTTTATATCATTCAATTATATAAAAAGTGAGCAGAAATGGTGGGATTTTTTAAATACACCTTAAAGACATTAATTTCTTTCTGTCCGCGCGCATGAATTGATTTTGGCCGCGGTTGTGTAATCAGCCACTCGTGTTGAAACTTGCTTGGGAGATAAACACCTAAGAATGAAAAAAATCACCAGAGAGCAATTATTAATTGGTCTTTTTAAGCAAGTCTAGGTGCCAACTTATCAACAAGCTGTGCCTTGAAATTCAGCTAATAACTTGCTTTCATGAGTTCTTTAGTTTGCTTAAAAGCTATAGGCCAAGTTATATATATTATTACTAGCTGGATAGAGATCAAGGGGTACTAATTTTTGGGCTTACCGTGGTATTAGCTATATTTATGTTATGTGGCATAAAACTAGATTGATCTTATCAGATCAATATGGATGGCCCACTTAAAAGGCCCAACATTACTTATCATTGGGCCAAAACAAGGGATTCCACAAAGATACCACTTTTGGATCTCCATTTCGAGGAGTTTTTGCCTCAAACTAGGGGTGCAACTTAGGTAGGTATCCATCAACCGACCCTAATTTAGGTAGTGTAGGGTAGAAAATATCACTCATGGGTATAGGTAGGGTACAAATTATTACCCGTCTCCTCAAATAGGGTATAGGTAGGGTAGATACGTTGGGTACCCATAACCGACCAGCATAGATACTCAGATGGGTAATTATTTGGTACATAATTATATATATATATATATACACTATATATTATATAGTATGTATTATGCTTTGTCTTTGACATCTTATATAAACACATATTTTAACAACTTCAAATTTAAATGTTATACATTGTGAAGTATAAAACTGGTTTGGTTATTTATTTATATGCCACTGACTTCTGAAATACTATTATAAATACACTTATGATTTATACTAATAGTTTTAATGATTGGGTCATGATGGTCTATACTTCATATTTTTATATAATAATATAAACAATAATATATGTATTTATGATTTTAAATCATAAATGAGTATTATTGTACATTAATTTAAAATAACGTAGAAATTTTTAAAAAATATTGTATTTGAGTATTAAAAAAATCGATTTGGAATCGAAACCAGAACCGACCCTATTAAGTAATGGGTAGGGTAGAGTATACTAAAAACTGAATCGACAAATGGGTGAGATAGGGTAGGCATTTTACAAATATGGTACGGACAGGATAGACCACTACTTGAATCGAACTGAACCGAGTTGCACCCCAACCTCAAACACGAGTCCACTAATTTAATGGGAACTTGGATGAGAAAATAAAATGAATAGGCCCTTAAGGTTTCATTTGACCTGACAATTAGAAAGGAAAAAGCATCGTTCCTTGCCATAACAGCACTTCTCTTTATAATCTTATTTGGTTGTAACTTAACTAAACTTTATTTGACGGGTTAAGGGCCTGTTCGGTCACGATTCGGAAAAGAAGTAAAAAATCAAATGCTGCGCTTGGAGAAACGACTACTTTTTGTAACATCTCTTCTATTATCATCATTAAAAGCTAATTTTCAGTGATAATAGTTGTTTACGTCATCAAATATTATCTTTTGTGACAAAAGATGTTAAATTTCACTAAAAATATGTTGCAAAATATTAACTTTCTTTTAGTGTTTGGACTAAGTGGGAAAATATTTCCTTCGAATCACGTCATGTCGTTGAACGTTTTGCAACATAATTTCTACTTTCACCAAAAACCAATGATTATTGTTCCTGAAAGTTAGTTTTTTTTTGCTGCAATACACTTTGTTTTAAAAAAAAACTTTTAATGACAATTATAAGAATGTTATCACTGAAAATTATTGCAAAAGCTTTCTTGGACTAAACGCAATATTAAATTTCACGAGCATTACTAGTTAATGTTCATTTTTTTCTAGTGGCCAAATAGTAATTAGGAATTGGTTGCTAAAGCACATGGCATGAAACTTTCTACAACACACTTTTTGCCGTATGGCCTCAAAAATTTTCATGTTTAGCGACCAAGCCCTAAGTGTCGCTTAATTATTTTTTCTTCAACAACCAAATTTTAATCTTTCACAAGAAAATTCTAGTTATCAAAATAAATTTTTTAGTGTTTATGGAAAATTTATTAAATCTTCAATAATTATATATATACTATTAGAGATGATTGACCAGGAATATATATTGAACTCCATTTCCATGTAACCAGTTTTCAAGGAAGCAATTTCATGTAACCTATTTATTTACGAGATATTAATGATTGATACAAAATCTAAATCATTATACTTAATATCATTTGTTTAATTAGGAAGTCAAGTCTGATTCATATCAAATATGTTCATGAGCCACATTTGTTGAAAAAACAGATTTATTCGTGTGTAAATTAGGAAAAATTCTTAGAACTATTTATATATATTGGAATGTAATAATACTATATACATAATAATACTTTATAGAATTATTCATCCATATAGTTGTAATATTGTAGATGACATCTATAGACAGGGCTCATGGACTGTAACACTAAACAAATAAGAGGGCTTCTGTGATGACATAAATGATACCAAATGCAATAAATAAAGTAGATTTTTTATCATCTATCAAAATATTAAAAATGAAATGAGTTATATCGAAAAAACGGTTTCATAGAATTCAAACCATAGGTGTATTCTTACTACACATGTAAATTTGCACTGCAGCTTTTCATAAGTGTAGTAAGATGGCTATCAAAGGTCGATTTCATACTCCATCAAAAAAACTAAATTTTATACAATGTTAACTAAAAGCGTATCGGCTGAAGGGGTACCTTTAACAACAAAATCATATTATTATTATCTCAAAATCTCTTTGAAAAAGAACCGAAGAAGAACTTAATTGTAGCTAAAAACGAACCCGGACATGAATGTTATTTTTGCTTGCAGTGGAACATGCACGTATAGTAGAAAGAGGCCATAGCGTATATAACAAAGAGTCTCACTTTAAATTCATAAAAAAGAAAGGAGTCTCCATTTGCAAGCAATTTGGTCTAACTTCAGCCATTTTTCAACCTTCACGATTGACGAAAAATTTATTTTTATTATATTTAGAATAATTTGTGTAGCTAGTAAGACAATTTTAATCCAAGTCAAAGATGTGTGTGACTACATTTATCCAAAAATATGTATTTTATGTAAATTATGAAAAATTCTTAGAGCCATTCACATGTGCATTAGCATGTATCAGTAGTTTATAAAATTATTTATCTACATAGTAATGATATTTTTATTATATTTAGCATCATTTGTGTAGCTAGTAAGCCAAATTTGAACCAAGTCAAAAGTGTAGTGGCTACCTTTGTCTAAAAAGTATGTATTCTTACGTAAATTATGAAAACTTCTTAAATCCATTTACAGTTGCAGTAGCATGTATTAACAGCTTACAAAATTATTTATTCACATAATAATGATATTTTTATTCCATTCAGCATCATTTGTGTAGCAAGGCAAAATTAATCCAAGTTAAAGATGTGAGTGACTACATTTGTCTAAAAATATGTATACTTATGTAAATTATGGAAAATTCTTAGATCCATTCAAATGTGCATTACCATGTATCAATAGTTTACAAAATTATTTATCGACATAGTATGATATTTTATATGGTTTAGATGTTGAAAACATACATTTAAAATTAATATTTAGCATTGTACTATTTTATTAGTTGATTTTATATATTTGTAGATAGGGTTATGCACAATGATAATAAAAAATGATAAGTTTTAAATATGAAAATATAAATGATGCTAGAATATAATAAATAGAGTCGATTTTTACTGAATTATCGAAGTAAGAAAAATGAATGAGATTATATATAGAGAGAGTGAGAGTTTCATACATGCGAGGCTCATAAGAAATTAAACTGAACATCTATAGTTCATTAATTTAAAAACAGAAACACATGAAGGAAATGCCAGTCACATGCGCTTTCTTCAAAACCCCAAAAGGAATGTGGAGTTTCCAAAGATTATTTCCAACACACGAATGAAAATGGAAAATGTAATAACGACTCCATGAATGCATGCACCACTTACATATCACTTGCAATACACGACCAAATGACAAACCCTAAAATTGATGCATGGGCCACATGCGTGCTAACAAGCCCATATATAGCCAATATGCCAGCTTGCCACCATTCAAGTAAAGGTTGTGGATGTGGCACGGGTTGCTGCGTTGGGAGCTGAGGTCTTTTAAGCACCTCCAATATGTTTCTTATGTTTGTTTATGAGGATCTCCTTCGCTCCCTCAACTAAGTTCTTTACAATTGTAGCTGCAGGAAGAATTTCCTTGATGAGCCCAACACCCTTCCCTGCGTACATCACCATGTTCTCCAACTCTCCTGCCGTGGTGGGATTAGGAGCTTGTCCTGCGAACCTTCGGAAAATCGTTTCCTGACCAAGAATAAATAAATGGGAGGAGTTAGTTTTTTTCAAAAAAGAATATTTCTTTATGGGGTAACTTTGCTAGCCTAGTTAATAGCCGGGCGGATTTCAAGTCTTGCATTCTGCCAGAGTAATAGGTGATATTTTATAGTTTAGTCCTTGTGTATTAGTAATTTATGATTTTCTCGTATTGTGGGAGGTTTTAACAATTTCCTCCTAGGGTGGGGGTTTAGAAAAAATTGTCCTCCATGGTGTGAGGGTATGAACATGCTCCATTATATATCTAGATGTCATGAATATATATAACATCAAAAAATTTCTTGATATCAGTAAGTTGTTATGATCGTTACAAACCAAACAAATGGTGTGGATTTTTTATGGGGCAAAATCATCAAATTAAATCCGAATTAATGGCTGCCACCAGCCTTTAGGTGGAAATGTCTAGGGTTAAATCTCTCAACTGCTAGGAGTGAAAATTTGTTCCCCAGGGGTGGGAGTATTTACAAGTGTCCTCTTAAGAATGGGAGTATTTATAGTATGTTCGTCCAAATGGTGAGGGCTATGAATGTACTTAATTTGTAATATCAGATGTCATAATTTATACAATACCAATAAAAAATCCAAGTTAATAGATGATTAATTAATGCATGTACGCTAATATTGTGGGATTTAAATATTATTACTCCTCCATAGATAAGGGAGTAGCCAATGATGGGCTGGTCTTCATTGTTCTCAACACTTTCAGGGACACCCTTCCACTTGTTGTGGAAGGGAGTGTTGAGGCATCGAACTGGTGCCCTCCATGATGCTCGGCTGTACAGATCCGTGTAGGAGGTTTCGCCCTCCTTGTATATCACCAGCTGTTGCTTGTAGTAGTCATGAGCATATGCTTCCTCTGAAGCCACAAACCTACAACAGGTCGTCCACCCACTTGTAATTAATGTTAAATGATCCAACAACAAACAACCCCATAAATCTTATATCTATTCAGGCAATTAAATTGCGGTTTTTGTATTATGTTACCTAGTTCCCAAACATACACCGCTTGCCCCCAAAGCCAGGGCTGCGGCATAGCCGCTTGCGTCTGCGATGCCACCGGCAGCCACAACTGGAATGCTGCCCGCAATTGCGACGACTTTTGGAAGCAGGTCCGTCAAATGATCCTACAGTACCGTCACGTCGTTGAATTGACGAGTCTAATTATAATCATTCAAGGAAATTGGACGGATCGATGTTGTGATTCAAGGAAAGGAATCAATCTTACAGTGCCAACAATATGCCCTCCAGCTTCCACCCCCTGAGCGATGATGCAGTCGACCCCGGCAGCAACTGCTTTTTCAGCATCTTTAACTGATCCAATCTGCAATTAACAATTACGTAACATTTATGGATCTCAGAACGTTGGGGTGTTTTGAGTTTGTCTTTTCAATAAGCAATATTTAATTTTCTCTTAGAGTTTTATTGCAGAATAATGAATCATCTGTTGTGGGTTGGTTAATTCAAACGGCCACATGCATGTGTACATTAATTAATTAGACAAAAAGAAGTAATTCGATATTAGTATATGTGTATATATTAATTAGGGATTGGGTGCTCGCCTGGTGCAAGATCTTGACTCCGTTCTCGTGTGCCTTATCGACCAACTCCTTAGGATAATCACCCCAGTAGACTTGCATGCATGCAAGCTTCTCTTCAAAGATGGCTTGGATGGCCCCTGTGTAGTCAAACTCCAAGAGAATTCCTGCCCCAAATGGTTTGCTAGTCAGTTTCTTTATCTCCTTGATTGCCTTCTGTGTCTCTTCGTAGCTAGTCTGCACAAATTAATGTACCCAAAATATACATGATAATAATTTCCACAAAAAAAAAAAATACATGATAATTAGTACTGAAAAATAGAATGACATTGATCAATGGGCTGATTCTTTCATATGAATCAACCTCGAATTCAGTGCATATGAATATACAGAAGGATGAAATAAGCGTATACATACAGGGCTAGCCAGCAGGCCAATCCCTCCGGCGTTAGCAACAGCAGCAACGAGCTTTGGCCCCGAAATGTCTACACCCATGGGCGCCAAGACAACTCCATTGTCAAAGCCAAGGATTCCTCCGAATTTGTGAGACATCTTTGGGAGGGAAGAGGGAATTAACGAGCAAGGGAAGAACAGTGAAACGCTATCACAACCAAACAAGAGCTGTTGTAGCTGTTTCAATAACTACTGGTTGTGGAGCTCTCTCTCTCTCCCCCCTCTATTTATAGAGCTCAAAGCTATTGCTGCTTTCAATTGCGTGGTAAGCTAGCCCGTCCCACCAACTACTAAAAAAAATTGACCATGATTATTTTCTGTGAGATATTGACAGTCACCCTTTCTATAACCAAATTAAGAAGTCTCCTCTTCCATTTCTTTTTTTCTTTTTGCATTCATGCGTTTTTCGTGGGATTCGGTCCCTCCACCTTTTTTCTTTTTTGAAGTAAAGGTCGCTCCACCTTGATATGTATTTCTTCTATATTTTCCCATGCCAGCAACGTATATCTTAATTCATACGTGCGTAACCTGGCAGATATATAGATGGATATATAATATACCATTCAGTCAATCAGAAGTTGTTCGTTTGATATCTAAACGTAATGCAGATTAAAAATTTTCACTCTAGTTGTTACGCCGAGCCTTAACAATGTTAACTTTGACATGCAATGAGTAAACTGCCATTTTTAATCTCCTAAATATTCTTATCTAGCAATAAATTTCCATAAAAAGGATATAAAAAGATACAACCCAATAGCGCAATCTATTAAAGGATTGGAACAAATATTAAAGGGCATTTCTGTAGTTTTACATTAAAAGCTAACTGTGGAAGAACCGTAGAATGCTACTTAACTCGAAGGACTAAAAGACATATGTTTTAAAAGTGCTATATACATTTATCGAATTTCAATAAATAAAAAGTGCAAATTTTATAAACTTAAATAGACCTATATGCAAATCCCTCACTATAAGTTAGTGTATTAAGTTCCACGATATACCTTGAATGGGTTTCACGTTTAGTTTGCCGCAAACTTTATTTGTAATCACTATTGTCGTTACAAATATTACAAAAAACAATTGCAAAAGAAGAATATATATAAAAAAAAAAAAACATGTAAACAACAAAAAAGTCAGGCTCCATTTGGCAATGGGGAAATCCTCCATCACTTTCTACACCCAAATTAATATTACGTGACAGTCAACTATTTTACTTTCTACTCATTACCTTTATTCTAATTATTTTTTACATTTATTCATATAATAATCCCGTCTATCTCATTCTTTTTACTCTTGTATCCTTTGGTATATTAAGTTCCACAATATACTTTTAATGGATTTCATTCTTTTTACATCTATTTCATTACTTGTTATACCATGTCAATTTCTTACTTCTTAAAAAAATTTCTTATAACTTTTCCCTCCGTTTTCTTAGTTTGAAACAAAGTGTAAGCAAAAATTATAGGATATTTTTTAAAAAATTAAAAAATATTTTCTAAAATACTCTTTGCACTAAATAGAATAATCCGGAGATGATCAGATTTTGAAATTTTCATAATAAAGATATTTAAAATTAATTTTTTATTATACAATACAATAAAACATAAATTTTATTTTTAAAAAATATTCTTCAAATTGAATGGCTAATTTCTTATTTGTTGGACTTCAAAAAATTTGTGATAAAATTCTAAAAATTAATTTTCTAATATTATAACAAAAAGCAAGAAGATACCATAAAGAGTTTTTTATTGTATTTCATCTGAAAATATTGATTGAGTTTTTTTATTGGTATTATTATACAGAGACATCTTATATTACAAGTTAAACTCATTTATAACTCTCACTATGGAGAGACATCTTGTAAACACCTCCACATTGAGGGAGTACCACAATAAATACCCTCACGAACGAGGGGACGAATACAAAGGGATACAAAATTTCCACCCAAAATGCCATGAGTGAGTTTTGGACCCATGAACGACAACATAGACTTTTCTGCTGCCACTAACTGGGGATGACCCCAGTGGGCATAGATTGAATGCAATTAAGAAAACATGTTTATGAAAAAATCAAATAAAAATAAAATAAAATAGATGAATGTTGTATTTTAGTTTAAAATACGTCATGGGATATATAATCATGCTATGTTAAGTTTTGTTGATTTTCATTTGCTATTAGGCTTATTTGATTTTTTGAACAGGGAAATTCACGTAACATTGATGCCGGCCTTTATTTTTAATTTGTAGATGCAATAAATATATAAATATATGCTTAAATATTTCTAGTTTAAAATATATAAATATTGTTGGTATATAAAATATAAATATATTTTCAAAATTCAGTGATATATATAATCATGTATCCTTTTAATTTTAAAAAATTGTATTTATCATATTTTTTTCATGATTTTTTATACATGATATTGTCAGGTATGAGGGCCATCTGTTTGTAGCTAATTGATATCAACTAATTTGATGATAAAATGATAGCGATTTAATCAGACGACAATATCTATTAATACGTTTACTTTTAAATTAATGGTAATACAAATTATCTTTTTGCACTTATATTTACTTTTGGCGCTTTTAAGTGTTATCATCTCATTAGTCTTATTCAAGAGCGAGGATGTGTTAAAAATATATTTTAAAATTTTAAAATTAATTTTAATTTTTACGTGATAAAATGTGATAAATTTTTTTTAAAATTTTAACAATAAAGATTAAGTTTTGCCCCCACTAATCAAAGGTTCTAGAACCGCCACTTCTTACATGCGCTGCTCAGTCTTCGAAATTACGTTTTTGGAAGGCTTGCCTGATGCATGCCCCTGTCTACCGTCCTGGTTGTTTCTTTCATTTATTGTTTCTTTCTTTTATGCGTACTTTGGGCTATTGGTATTAAAATAATCGATAATCATTCCCTGATGGATGATCTAGACCAGTGGTCGATGAATAATTTTTCTATCCGCCGGTTTGATTCACTTGAATATTCTTGATTTGGGCTGTCTGTGATCGAGATAATCACCAACAATGGTCGAGACATTATAGGCACCATATTTGTGAGTTTGGCCCACTTAATTACAGGAGCTTCTACAGCAGAACTTTACATGAAAGAGGGAGAAATGAATTTAGGTTTTAGCCAGGGTTCTTTCAGTGAAAACAGATTTCAAAAATATGGATAGCATATTTTTGACATACATAATTGCAGATTAGAAAACACCTCGAGACAATATTAGTCTAAATTAGTACTTCAAAAATGAATTTAAATCTAAGCAAATGAATAAGATTTTCTATGATTTATTAGTAGAAAGTTTGATTTATGTTCAGGTTTATATGCATCCGGATATTACATACATTGTTTGGATGTTGAGCAGATATATAAGAGATTCAAGAATGGATCTTTCAGAAGTAGCTAAGTAAATTTTAAAGTATCTTCATAAAACAAAACACTATATGTTCATATACAGAAAGTTGGATAAGTTAGAGATCATTCGATATTCAGATTTCAACTTTACTAGACGTAAATATAGTTTTAGATCCATTTTAGGCTATGTTTATCTACTCGTTGGAAAAAACTATATCAGGAAAGCATGGTAAGTAAACATTCTTAGCTTTTTCAACAATTATAACTAAATTCATAGTATATTACGAGACATCCAATTATAGAATATGACTATAAAATTTTGTCTCAGGGCTGAAAAATATGGATAGCATAAAAAGACCACTTAAGTTATTTTGTGACAATATCAGTAGTCTATATTCTAACAACAATAGGAGTTTGGCGATGTTTATGGTTGTTAAAGAAAAGATTTAGGAAGATAAAGTGTTTGTAAAGCATATTGGAACAAACTCGAAAGTTGCGAATCCATTTACTAAGAATACACCCAAAGGTCCTCCATGAGTGCACGGGTGTTGTATCATTTAATGATAGGTTGGTTAAGTGAGAGTTTATTTATGTGGTTTTGATTTAGACGCATTTGTTATAGTTATGTATATTTTTTACAGAAATAAAGTATTCACTATTTTGGTTTTGGTTTGATCTTACCAAATAAAGTTGGATTAGTTGGAAAAAGACATGTTAGATCACATTGCATGCAATTTTAATGCTATACATTCATACTTGATCTATGTCATTGGGCTATGTTTAATATATATGACCATGAATGAGTCTAGTTATGATAAATGTAACGAAAGACCACCTTGATCCTATGTTAGCATAAATGATGGACAAGATTGTTTGGAGATGATTTTAGTCATGGTAGTAAAAACTTTTGAGCTCATAAGGTATATTATGATAGCATATATAATATATATAGTATAAGTGAGATATTGTTGGATTTTAGATACACATATAATAATAATATATATGCTATCATAAAGAGTAATCCAATTCATAAAGTAATTTGATAAGGTTTTATGGGCTTAAATCATCTAATAAAGTATGAATCTTTTGTGCATAGAAATCTTATTGCCTAATTTCTAGTTTCTATTTTATGATGGGTTAAATTAAAAATAAAAAAGATAGGTGCTCTATATAAACGGTTGTGGTTTCGGAGTTATGCATGAGGGCTTGTTTTTAATATCCTATAATTGGAAAAAGGGAGCCGTCTTCTCCAGAAAACCCTAGAACACTAATTTTGAAAACCAGAAACCATGAGATTCAAGAACAATATTCTTTCTATAAATCCAAAGAAGTTTCTACTTATGATTTATTTTTTTTGGCGATTTTGCATGAAGGATCTTGGGTTGATTATGGTTTTAATTAATAAGGTTTCGCAACATAAAAAATAATGAACTGTTTTCAATTTGTTGGTGCTATGAATCAATTTATATATATGTATATATATCACTTCTCATTTCTTATCTTAAGGCATCCGTCCATTAGACTAAAATAAATAGATTTAAAGCGGTGGCATGTGGTGCAACTAATGAATTCAGGGGTGCAAGTGAGTGGGGTTAAACTCCTCCCCTATTCAACCTAACCCATTTTAAAATAGGTGGATTGAGTTGCAAAATGAGTTCGAAAAGTTGGAGTTCAGTCCAACGTTTTACCCACCCATTTTAACCCATTTTTAAACTAGGTTGACGGTAAAATTGCTGGAAAATTGGGTTGAACATTTAACAGATTTTAAACTGGTTGGGTTGGATAGGATTATAAGATGGGTAAGAGAAGTGATATGTCCGGATGATCATGGTAATGACCTGGAGTAGGGGTGTAAGTCAGATTGGGTTGAAGTAAAAACAATCCTAACCTACCTTATAAAATCTTAAGCTAGCTTTACTTTTAATTTTATTTTTCATACCTTAACCTAGAAGTAATATAACTCAATAGAAATCGGTTTGGTTCAAGCTCTAATTTAACCCAATAGAAATTGATTTGGTTCAGGTTAGAAATCAAGTTAACAAATATATAATATTTAAAAATATTTTGATTAATTAAATATATTTTAAAATATATATTTATATGAAGGAATAAAAAGTAATACTTTTTATAGGAATATTTATAAAATTTAAATTCAATAATATAATTGTTAAATAATCTTATTTCAAAGTAATAATGTCTAGTGAAAATATTTTTAAAAATAAGAGTTGTTCTATATTTAAAATTATTTTATTTCATTTGTTATTATAATATTAGAAAAATAATTTCTAAAATCACATTTTGTAGAAATTTTAAAAAAATTTCATAGATAAGAAAATAATCTATTTTGATATGATGAATATTCTTTAAAAATTTGAATATTAATTTTCTACTATAATATTTTAAAATTTAAATTTCAAATTGTTTATGATGAGGATACTTTAAGTCTAAAAATACAAAATTAATCTATTTAATCCGAAAATATTTTTAGTATCTTGGTACATTTTCTATTGTAGTGTTAGAAAATAAAAGTTTAGAACTATTTATTGTTGCAATTTTGAGATTCAAAATTAATTTAACTAATGTGCAAAATATTTCATATTTACGATATTGTATGTTATAATATTGAAGAATTAATTTCTTGTGTGGAATTTTAAAAATCTAACAAATGCAAAATTAATTTATTTACTATTTGAAAATATAATTTTTATCTTATAAGGTATTTTCTATTATAATATTAGAAGATCAATTTTTAAAATTATTCATCAATAAAATTTAAAATCTAAAAGACACGTAATTATTTAATACGAGGAATATTTTTAAAAATAATTTTTATATTTAAGAATGTTCTCTTGTCATTTTGATTTAATGAAACTAGCTGGCATGTAATAAATAAAAATTGTATGCTTTTATTTAGAATTTAAAATTTTTATTATAGTTTTTTATGATATTTTTTAATCATTTTTCCTTCTATATTTTCTGTCTCTTTTCTCATTGTTATAACATTCACGACTTTTTTTACCTTTTTTATTTTAGAAATTTATTTGATAAGCAATCACTGTATTGGAGTCGTCTTTTAGTTTTTCCTCTTTCTTTTTTCTATTTTGTATATCCGGTATGTCTATTATAAAGGTGCGCTATATTTTTTTCTTTTTTAAATTTAATTTTTTTAAGATGATAGATTGATAGTCACCTTTGTTTAAATCTTATTCAAAAATTCTATATTAAGTTCGGAGCCCGATTATATATATCATGATGTATTTTAGGCTAAAATACAACATTTATTTGTTTTTTACAATTAGTCATTTTTTTGAATTTTCTCCATAAACATGTTTTTCAAAGTGTATTCAATCTATATATCAAGTTTTTCTATGTTACAATTAAGGAGTGGAAAATGACTAAAAAACCCTTAAAATTGATGATTTTTTGAAAAATAAAAAATAAAAATGTAAAAATATTCTAAAATGGAAAAACTAGGTATATAGATTGATTTTTTTTTATTGTTATTATTACACAGAAACATCTGATATTACAAGTTAAACTCATTCACAACTCTCACTGTGGAGAGACATCTTGTAAACATCTGCTCAGTCTTCGAAATTACGTTTTTGGAAGGCTTGCCTGATGCACGCCCCTGCCTACCGTCCAGGTTGTTTCTTTCTTTTATGCGTACTTTGGGCTATTGGTATTAAAAAAATCGATAATCATTCACTGCTGCATGATCTACACCAGTGGTCGATGAATAATTTTTCTATCCGCCGGTTTGATTCACTTGAATATTCTTGTTTTGGGCCGTCTGTGATCGAGATAATCACCAACAATGGTCGTGACATTATAGGCACCATATTTGTGAGTTTGGCCCACTTAATTACAGGAGCTTCTACAGCAGAACTTTACATGAAAGAGGGAGAAATGAATTTAGGTTTTAGCCAGGGTTCTTTCAGTGAAAACAGATTTCAAAAAGTGATGATATTTTCATATTTCAAAATTACTGGTTTCTTAAAAGATAAGCTTAGTTGGATTAACATGGATTTCACATGATATAATATATACAGGGTTGGTGATAAAGATTTTAGAAATAGCACTTGGAACGGCTTTATCCAGACCCGTTTACACTCCTACGCTGCTACGCCGTATATTGCATGATCATTATAGATAAAATGAGTAAGAATAAAAAAAGATATTTTAATGAAAAGATGATGATAAAATATATTTATTATAACAATAAAATATTCGTCTACGTACTTATGTAAATGTCACGTTATTAAAAGCCATAAAGGGAGTTATGTATCAAGGAGAAAACAAATGTGGGTCTTTCTCGAAGAATGGCAGATGATCAGGCTTTTTTTTTTTTTTTTGCCTGAAATGATCAGGCTTGTTAGTTGGCAATCGAGTCGAAAGTTACTGCCTAATTATAATAAGGGTTTTGCTGAGTAAAATGATATTGATGACTCACCCTCATGAGTCATATGAAATAAGAATTTTTTTAAATGATAAGTTGGGGGCAAGTCCCTTTAACCATCTTTTTTTTATGATTTAGACGGTCCATGTGAATTTGGTTGATAATTGTACAGCCTATAAGTTCAATGGAAGTAACACATAGACATACTATTTAATGACATCAATATGGGTTTATTGTATAAAATTAAGATATTTCTATCACAAAAATTTGAAATGAAAAATCTTAAAAATGCATCTTTTATATTAGGAATTAAAATACATTGGTATTGTTCTCAGTGTATTCTCAAATTATCACAAAAGGACTATATTGAGAAAGTACTTGAGATATTTGACATACATAATTGCAGATTAGAAAACACCTCGAGACAATATTAGTCTAAATTAGTACTTCAAAAATGAATTTAAATCTAAGCAAATGAATAAGCTTTTCTATGATTTATTAGTAGAAAGTTTGATTTATGTTCAGGTTTATATGCATCCGGATATTACATACATTGTTTGGATGTTGAGCAGATATATAAGAGATTCAAGAATGGATCTTTCAGAAGTAGCTAAGTAAATTTTAAAGTATCTTCATAAAACAAAACACTATATGTTCACATACAGAAAGTTGGATAAGTTAGAGATCATTCGACATTCAGATTTCAACTTTACTAGATGTAATATAGTTTTAGATCCATTTTAGGCTATGTTTATCTACTCGTTGGAAAAAACTATATCAGGAAAGCATGGTAAGTAAACATTCTTTGCTTTTTCAACAATTATAACTAAATTCATAGTATATTACGAGACATCCAATTATAGAATATGACTATAAAATTTTGTCTCAGGGTTGAAAAAATATGGATAGCATAAAAAGACCACTTAAGTTATTTTGTGACAATATCAGTAGTCTATATTCTAACAACAATAGGAGTTTGGCGATGTTTATGGTTGTTAAAGAAAAGATTTAGGAAGATAAAGTGTTTGTAAAGCATATTGGAACAAACTCGAAAGTTGCGAATCCATTTACTAAGAATACACCCAAAGGTCCTCCATGAGTGCACGGATGTTGTATCATTTAATGATAGGTTGGTTAAGTGAGAGTTTATTTATGTGGTTTTGATTTAGACGCATTTGTTATAGTTATGTATATTTTTTACAGAAATAAAGTATTCACTATTTTGGTTTTGGTTTGATCTTACCAAATAAAGTTGGATTAGTTGGAAATAGACATGTTAGATCACATTGCATGCAATTTTAATGCTATACATTCATACTTGATCTATGTCATTGGGCTATGTTTAATATATATGACTATGAATGGGTCTAGTTATGATAAATGTAACAAAAGACCACATTGATCCTATGTTCGCATAATTGATGGACAAGATTGTTTGGAGATGATTTTAGTCATGATAGTAAAAAATGTTGACCTCATAAGGTATATTATGATAGCATATATAATATATATAGTATAAGTGAGATATTATTGGGTTTTAAATACACATATATAATAATTATATATATGCTATCATAAAGAGTAATCCAATTCATAAAGTAATTTGATAAGGTTTTATGGGCTTAAATCATTTAATAAAGTATGAATCTTTTGTGCGTAAAAATCCTATTGCCTAATTTCTAGTTTCTATTTTATGATGGGTTAAATTAAAAATAAAAAAGATAGGTGCTCTATATAAATGGTTGTGGTTTCTGAGTTATGCATGAGGGCTTTTTTTTAATATCTTATAATTGGAAAAAGGGAGCAGTCTTCTCTAGAAAACCCTAGAACACTAATTTCGAAGACCAGAAACTATGAGATTCAAGAACAATATTCTTTCTATAAATCCAAATATGTTTCTACTTATGATTTATTTTTCTTGGCGATTTTACATAAAGTTATGGTTTTAATTAATAAGGTTTCGTAACATAAACAATAATGAAATGTTTTCAATTTGTTGGTGCTATGAATCAATTTATATATATATATATATATATATATATATCACTTCTCATTTCTTATCTTAAGGCATCCGTCCATTAGACTAAAATAAATAGATTTAAAGCGGTGACATGTGGTGCAACTAATGGATTAAATTACCCTACGGCGTGATTGGAATTCAGGGGTGCAAGTGGGTGGGGTTAAACTCCTCCCCTATTCAACCTAACCCATTTTAAAATAGGTGGATTGAGTTGCAAAATGAGTTTGAAAAGTTGGAGTTCAATCCAACGTTTTACCCACCCATTTTAACCCATTTTAAAACTAGGTTGACAGTAAAATGGCTGGAAAATTGGGTTGAACATTTAACAGATTTTAAACTGGTTGGGTTGGATCGGATTATAAGATGGGTAAGAGAAGTGATATGTCCGGATGATCATGACAATGACCTGGAGTAGGGGTGTAAGCCGGGTTGGGTTGAGGTAAAAACAATCCTAACCTACCTTATAAAATTTTAAGCTAGCTTTACTTTTAATTTTAATTTTCACACCTTAAACTAGAACTAATATAACTCGATAGAAATCGGTTTGGTTCAAGCTCTAATTTAACCCAATAGAAATCGATTTGGTTCAGGTTAGAAATCAGGTTAACAAATATATAATATTTAAAAATATTTTGATTAATTAAATATATTTTAAAATATATATTTATATGAAAGAATAAAAAGTAATACTTTTTATAGGAATATTTATCAATTTAAATACAATAATATAATTGTTAAATAATCTCATTTCAAAGTAATAATGTCTAGTTAATTCCTATGTATTATATGCTAATGTATGAGTTTTAATAATTTATTATATTTTAAACTAATATATGAAATCACGTTAAGTCAAATTAACAATCATCTACTCCAAACCAACCCATTCTTGAAATCAGGTCGGCTCAAATCGGGTTATATGATTAATTTTCTCTAAAATGCCTAACCAATTCTATTATAAATCAGGTTAGATTAGTTGGCTTTCGGTTGAGGCCAACTCTATTTATACCCCTAACTTGGAGCTTGAAGCAGGAGCAAATAAAGCAAGAAAATAAAGAAATATTTTTTAGTGGGCTCCAATTCCCTTCAACGTGTTCTTGTAAAACCTAATTAATTCATTGTATTTAACATTATTTCTTTGGTTATGATACTAAATTTCATCCAGAACATATATATTCGTGGATCATATTTGCTGAAAAATAGATATATTTATGTATAAATTATGAAAAACACTTAGATCTACTATTATTTGTATTAGAATATAAAATTTTATATAACCATATATAATGATATTTTAAATGGTTTAGATGTAGAAAATACTATTTTAAAATTAATATTTATTATTAAACCATTTTATAAGATTAATTTTGCACATTTATAGGTAAAAGTCATGTACATTGATATCATAATAAATGAAATGATTTACATAGAAAAAAGGTTTCATAAAAGCGACTCGGTTATTAAAATATTAAAATTGGAAGGTTTAAGAAAATGACGAAAACGCGCCGTGGACAAATAAAATTATTACTTGTAATCACTATTGTCGTTGCAAATATTACAAAAACAATTGCAAAAGAAAAATATATCAAAAAACATGTAAACAACAAAAAAGTCAGGCTCCATTTGGCAATGGGGAAATCTTCCGTCACTTTCTACACCCTAATTAATATTACGTGACAGTCAACTATTTTACTTTCTGCTCATTACCTTTATTCTAATTATTTTTTACATTTATTCATATGATAATCCCGTTTATCACATTCTTTTTAGTCTTGTTTCCTTTAGTACATTAAGTTCCACAATATACCTTTAATGGGTTTCATTCTTTTCACATCTATTTCATTAACTTGTTATACCATGTCAATTTCTTATTTCTCAAAAAAATTTCTTATAACTTTCGCCTCTGTTTTCTTAGTTTGAAACAAAGTCTAAGATTATAAGATATTTTTTGGAAAAAAAAATATATTTTTTAAAATACTCGTCGCACTAAATAGAATAATCCGGAGATGATCAGATTTCGAAAGTTTCATAATAAAGATATTTAAAATTAATTTTTTATTATGCAATACAATAAAACATAAATTTTTATTTTAAAAAATATTCTTCGCATCGAATAGCTATTTTCTTATTTGTTGGGCTTCACAAAATTTGTGATAAAATTTTAAAAATTAATTTTCTAATGTTATAACAAAAGGCAAGAAGATACCATAAAGAGTTTTTTTTATTGTATTTCATCTGAAAATATTTTTAAAAATAAGAGTTGTTCTATAGTTAAAATTATTTTCTTGCATTTGTTATTAAAATATTAGAAAAATAATTTCTAAAATCGTATTTTGTAGAAATTTTAAAAAAAATTCATAGAAAAGAAACTAATCTATTTTGATATGATGAATATTCTTAAAAAAATTTAATATTAATTTTCTACTATAATATTTTAAAATTTAAATTTCAAATTGTTTATGATGAGGATACTTTAAGTCTAAAAACACAAAATTAATCTATTTAATCCAAAAATATTTTTAGTATCTTGGTACATTTTCTATTGTAATGTTAGAAAATAAAAGTTTAGAACTATTTATTGTTGCAATTTTGAGATTCAAAATTAATTTAACTAATGTGCAAAATATTTCATATTTATGATATTGTATGTTATAATATTGAAGAATTAATTCCTTTTGTGGAATTTTAAAAATCTAACAAACACAGAATTAATTTATTTAATATTTGACAATATAATTTTTATCTTATACGGTATTTTCTATTATAATATTAGAAGATAAATTTTTAAAATTATTCATCAACAAAATTTAAAATCCGAAGGACACGTAATTATTTAATACGTGGAATATTTTAAAAATAATTTTTATATTTAAGAATGTTCTCTTGTCATTTTGATTTAATGAAATTAGCTAACATGTAATAAATAAAAATTG
The DNA here is from genome assembly GCA_030490835.1 of Annona cherimola. Classification (NCBI taxonomy): domain Eukaryota; kingdom Viridiplantae; phylum Streptophyta; class Magnoliopsida; order Magnoliales; family Annonaceae; genus Annona; species Annona cherimola. The sequence goes on along the minus strand of CM059972.1, from coordinate 23,543,919 downwards.
TATGCTTTTATTTAGAACTTAAAATTTTTATTATAGTTTTTTATGATATTTTTAATCATTTTTCCTTCTATATTTTCTGTTTCTTTTCTCATTGTTATAGCATTCAAGACTTTTCTTGCCTTTTTTATTTTAGAAATTTATTTGATACACAATCACTGGATTGGAGTAGTCCTTTAGTTTTTCCTTTTTTTTTTTCCTATTTTGTACATCTGTTATAAAGGTGTGCTATATTTTTTTCCTTTTTAAATTTGAATTTTTTAAGATGATAGATTGATAGTTACCATTATTTAAATCTTATTCAAAAATTATATATTAAGTTTGGAGCCCGATTATATACATGACGATGTATTTTAGGTTAAAATACAACATTCATTTGTTTTTTATAATTAGTCTTTTTTTTATTTTTCTCCGCAAACATGTTTTTCAAAGTTTATTCAATCTATATACGATGTTTTTCCTTGTGACAATTAAGGAGTGGAAAATGACTTAAAAACTCCTGAAATTGATGATTTTTTGGAAAATAAAAATAAAAATGAAAAAGTATTCTAAAGTGGAAAAACTTGGTGTATAGATTGAGTTTTTTTTATTGGTATTATTACACAGAAACATCTGATATTACAAGTTAAACTCATTCACAACTTTCACTATGAAGAGACATCTTGTAAACACCTCCACATTAAGGGACGACCACAATAAATATCCCCACGGACGAGGGGACGAATACAATGGGATACAAAAATTCCACCCAAACTGCCACGAGTGAGTTTCGAACCCATGTCGTATAGACTTTTCTGCTGCCACTAACTGAGGATGACCCCCGTCGGCATAGATTGAATGCAATTGAGAAAACATGTTTATGAAAAAAATCAAATAAAAATAAAATAAAATAGATAAATGACGTATTTTAGTTTAAAATAGATCATGGGGTATATAATCATGCTATGTTAAGTTTTGTTAATTTTCATTTGCTATTAGGCTTATTTGATTTTTTGAACAGGGAAATTCACGTAACATTGATACCGGCCTTTATTTTTAATTTGTAGATGCAATGAAAATATAAATATATGCTTAAATATTTCTATTGTAAAATATATAAATACTGTTGGTATATAAAAATATAAATATATTTTCAAAATTCAGTGATATATATAATCATGCATCCTTTTAATTTTAAAAAAATTATATTTGTCATATTTTTTTCATGATTTTTTATGCATGATATTGTCAGGTATGAGGGCCATCTGTTTGTAGCTAATTTTTTTTTTTTTTTGATGAAAATGAATAACTCTACCCCGACCCACCCCCTATTTTTAAAAAGGGGTCGGGATAGAGTAATCCACAGAATTCATAGCTATAAAATTATCTGCACAGAGTTTCTCAACAATATCTTGTGGGGGATTTCCCCACCATAACAAATGATTCCTAGGAGAAACCGAAATCATATCCGCAACAGTATGAGCCACAGAATTTCTCTGTCGAAGAACATGGAGAACCGAAATGTGATCATATGCACAGAGCACGCCTCTGATCTCATCGATGATATGACCCGCCGGCGATGTGATGTGACAGCCATTTGACAGATAAGTGCAGAGGATAAGCGAGTCCGACTCGATCTGGACCTTACGAAACTTGAGGTGGAGAGCCCAACGAACGCCAAATATAAAAGCTTTTGCCTCCCAAAACAGAGTATCCCCACCTCCCCTCCACTTTTCACCACGGGCCGCAATAAAATATCCACGCTCGTCACGAATAACAGCAGCAACACAACAGACATCCCACCCCGCAGGGCATCTAGAGTCCACATTGATCTTGAACACTCCCGCCGGTGGCATGGTCCACCTGGTAACAAGCTGGCTATCCAATGCGGACCCAAAATCCAGGAGCTTGACACGCCTCAATTGCTCAATGTAGTCCCTACACCAAGGAAGAAGATCCGCAAACACAGGATGGACCCCCTCAGCATGGAGCTTGTTCCTCATAAACCAGACACGCCAGCAGAAGACAATGAAAAGTGTGAACACGTTTCCCCCGCATTTTGAAGCCAGGTGACACATGATATCCTGAACGGAGGATAATAAGAGATTAGCCGGGACAACCCCATTAGCACAACTTGCCACTCTTTCACATCTTAGGAATAAATGGTGAACATCCTCGGCTTCCCCTGAACAGAAGAGGCACTGAAGATTTACTTCTAAGCCCCGCCTCGACAGATTGCACAAAGTCGGGAGAGAATCCCTGAATAACCGCCACCCAAAGGTCTTAATCTTGCTCGGGAGCCCCGACTTCCAAATAGCCCTATAGCAACAAGATGGTGACACGTCATCATGCTCATCCGTTAACCATCTATGAGCCGACCTGATGGAAAACTGACCGCTTGCCTCATTTTTCCAAAAAATGCAGTCCGTCGCAGGATGGTGGGGAAGGGGGACACGCCTGACAGCCTGTCACCCCACCTCGCCAACAGCCGCCAACACCCTGTCCCTATTCCATTCGGAAGACCCTGCAACAATAAAATGACTGACCGTAACATCCTCCGGGATAGATAGGGGAAGCGGCCCCGCCTTGCACACCCCACCCTCCAACCAAGCGTCCTTGAAGAAACGGACTCTTCTACCGTTGCCAATCCTCCACCTGCACCCGACCCGAAACATGTCCCGCGCCTTAAGAATGCCCTTCCATGTGAAAGAATCGGACTGCCTAGACAAACAGTCCCAAATGTTCGAGTTTGGGAAGTATTTGGCCATGAGAACCTTTGAGCAAAAGGAATCAGGATTTGATGAGAGTCTCCACACCTGCTTGGCAAGGAGGGCATAGTTGAAAGCGTGGAGGTCTTTAAACCCCATGCCCCCCACACATTTGGCCTTGCACATATCTCTCCAAGCAAACCAACACATCTTCTTTTTATCCTCGTGTTCACCCCACCAAAACTTTCTAATCATCCCCTTGATATCCTGACAGAACGACTTGGGAAGCAAAAAGATGCTCATCACGTAGGTTGGGATAGCTTGAGCCACAGCTTTGATGAGCACCTCCTTCCCTCCCCAGGATAAGAGACGGCCCTTCCATTTATTAAAAATTGCACAAAATTTTATCTATTTTTAATATACAACAACACTTTTTACATAGCATATTTCATTCCATCAAGCATGAACATGCATATAAACAAGATGAACAAATTAGATGAGGGCGTTGTTGTGTGTCGAGAAGAGAAAATTTATATTGATAATGAAGAAATAATTGAAAATGAAAAAGTAAGGTTATTATATATAAAAATGTAATATTATTGGTCAACATCAAGAAAACTAGGTTGTTGAGATAAGCGTGCAAGTGTATGCGGGTGTAAAGGGTCTTGGGTTTAACCTCCATCCGAATAAAAAAAATATAATATTACATTAGAAATAAGAAATTTTTTAAAGGATAAATATTATCTCATCCACGTCTCATTTCATTGAATCATAATGTCCCAAACGGGCTTTTAAGATACAAAAACGCTAACGCTATCCGTAATTCAGATCATGTACAGGGCTCAGATCATTTATTAAATTAAGCTAGCATTGACATTAGTGGTAATATCCTTGTTTATACTTTATACTTCTCAAATTCCTCTTTTAGGATTAAACAACTATATAGTATTTAGAATGATATTTTTTTCACGAGAAAAAAGGAGAGATTCTAACGTAACCTCACCTGCTAATAACGCTCACATGGGCGAGATGGAAGCCCCCAATTCTAGAACGGTATATATATATTTTTCTTGATGAAAGGTACGTGATTTCATTCAGGAGAAGAGTCAATATACAATTGATTAACGATGAGATCACGTGGTTGACACTAATCCAAAAGAGAAAAGTGGGTCCTGCTTGTTTACACTTCGTCGGTTCTCCGTTGTCCTAAGCATATATTCCTGGCACGGCATGACTTTGAAATCTGCCATTTTGATGAATTCGAGACGGCACTAGTAGTGAATCTATCGTTTTCCGGACTCTTGAATTTTCACGTATCTCCTGATTGTTAGGTATAAGCAGCGTTTTAGAAACCGAACCGCCATGAGTCCAACTAAGGCCCCGGGCCAGATGGGATGTCAGCTGGGTTTTTCCAACAACATTGGCAAACGGTGGGACACAAGTTGTACCTTTGGTGCAAAAAGTTCATAGAGGAGACGGATCCTGCATGGCGGACTGGCCACATCCGGCCTTTCAACTCCACCGCCCTAGTTTTGATCCCGAAATTGGCTGAGGCCCAAACTATGTCTTATTTTCGCCCTATTAGCCTATGCAATGTCACCTACAAGATTCTAGCAAAGGTTCTGGCAAATAGACTTAAAGTATGCCTTCAAGACATCATCAGCGAGCAACAAAGTGCCTTTATTCCGGGACGGCTAATTACAGATAACATGCTGGTGGCATATGAGACCATCCACTCTCTTCACCGGAGAAGGGGAGGGAAAAAGCAGGAGATGACTGTAAAGCTGGATATGTCAAAAGCTTATGATCGGGTAGAGTGGACTTTTCTCCAACACATTATGGAAGCGATGAACTTCAGTCAGAGCTGGATAAACAGGATAATAAGCTGTATTACAACTATAACATACCGTGTAAATCTCAATGGCTTCAAAACAAAGTATTTTGAACCTGAAAGGGGCCTAAGGCAAGGAGACCCGCTATCCCCCTACCTATTTATTTTGTGTGCTGAGGGGCTATCTGGACTAATTGCAAACGCGGATGCCTGGGCATCCATTCATGGTATTAAGATCAATCCTCATGGGCCAACACTCACTCATTTACTTTTTGCGAACGATGCTCTTATCTTTCTTCAAGCCACGAACCGGGATGTTAGAAATTTCATGTCTCTCCTCCAAAAATACTCGACATCATCTGGGCAGGTAGTGAATGTTGACAAGACATCTGTTTTCTTCAGCTCTAATATGGGAAGTAGTACCCGGGAGGAGATAAAAGCTCTACTGAAATCCATGGGCCATGAGTTCCATCACTACCTTGGTCTCCCAGCTTGGCTGGGTAGGTCAAAGATAAGAATGTTCAAGGGCCTCAAAGAGCGCATATGGAAAAAAATTCAAGGATGGAAGGGTAGACTTCTATCCTAGGGAGGAAAAGAGACTTTAATTAAAGCAGTTGCCCAAGAAATCCCGACATACACGATGAACATTTTCCTCCTTCCTAAATCTTTATGTCATGATCTCAATGGGCTGCTAAGAAAGTTTTTGTGGGATGAACAGGGAAACAAATGCAAAATGAGCTGGGTGGCCTGGAGTGATATGTGCATGTCAAAGCTATCGGGTGGGCTTGGTTTCCGGGACTTATTCATCTTCAATTATGCCCTCCTTGCAAAACAAGTGTGGCGGCTATCTACCACCACTAACTCTTTTTGCTTCAAGGTTTTAAAAGCCAGATACTTCCCGAATGGGGATATTTGGAGCTGTACTGCAAAAGCCTCAGACTCGTTTACATGGAAGAGTATCCTCAAGGCAAGAGATGTAACCCGACACGGATGTAAATGGAGAATCGGCAACGGTAAGCGGGTACAATTTTTTGGGGATGTTTGGCTTGATTCTGCTGTGACTAAGGTTTGCCCTCTCCCGGCATCAATCACGGACAATGTTAAAGTTTCTCACTTTATTAATCGGGAAGCCAAGTCGTGGATTAAATAGCAAATTGTGGCTGCTGTGGGAGAAATCGGGTGGCAGGTAATAAATCTAATTCCCCTCTCTCAAAATGATGAAGATGATCGTATCTTCTGGATGCATGAACCTAATGGTGCTTATTCTGTTAAATCAGCTTATCGGCTCCTCACTTCAACACATGATTGCTCCTCTCATTCTCACATCTATAAGGCTCTTTGGAGGACTAAACTCCCAAGCAAAGTCCTAATTTTTGGATGGAGGCTGTTCAGGGATGCTCTCCTAACTTTGCAAAATTTGAGGAACAGGGGAATTGAGGTGGACCCTAGGTGCTTTTTCTGCAGGAATGGGGTGGAGGACGCTAATCATGTCTTCGTGGAGTGCGAGCTCACTAAGGGGATCTGTTTGAATGCCGCAAGGCTAACTATTTCTTGGGCCACTGTGCAGGATATATTGGAATTTCTTGCCTTAAGAAACAGGATTGACGATCTTGCCCTTTTCATGGTGTGTTGTTGGAGAGTATGGTACATGTGGAAAATGCTAAGGGAAGAAGGGGTTCGACCAGTTTTTTAAAAAACTGTCGAATGGTGTGAGGATTTCCTGGAGCAACATAGAAGAGCAAAAGTCCTCATCCAACATGGCGTGATAGACCGGCCACTTGTTCCCAGATGGACAACTCCACCGGATGACATTTTCAAAATGAATATGGATGCCCGGAAACATTATGCCAACCAGGCCATGGGGTTTGCTGCAGTTATCAAAGATTCCTGGGGTTCCTTCGTTGCTGCAAGTGGATGGAGAAGGGGTGGTGTTATGGAACCCCTGCTTATGGAGGCAACTGCTTTTTTCTTAAGAGCAAAATGGGCGCTCTAGCTTATGATGGGTTATGTACAGATAGAATCGGACTCGCTCCTTCTCGTCAACTATCTATCTCGTGATGAATCTATTTCTTCGTCGGTTGGTTTTGTGGTTGAGGAGATAAAGTCTATTCTCTCATCTACTAACCTCATTTCTGTTCACCATGTTTTAAGGCAGGGGAATGGGGTTGCACATGCTTTGGCTGATTTTGTTTCTGTGTCTTTTTTGGATCATCAGGATCATCAGGTTTGGTGGGGTAACCCTCCCCAAGCTATACAGGGAAAAATTTGTACAGATAATTTTTTGGCAATGAATTTCTTAGATCACCCCATCTCTTCCGCCTTCCACCTTGGAAGAGAGTTGGGATAGGGTGTTTTCCTTTCCATAAAAAAAAAAACCGAATCGCCCGGTTCGACAGGTTTGACAATAAACCGGTAAAGAGACGGTTCGGTTCGGCTACGGTTTTTGACTTTAGCAAGAAACCGTTCAAATCGGAAAAACTATGCGGTTCAACCGCAAAAAAAGCAGAACCGTGGTTCGGTTCACTGGCATGCATAGTCTGGTGAATGATTTTTCACGAAAAACAATGCACACTGTTATTTTCCTTTTGTATCATGCTTACGTGAAATTGGTAAGATGCCTTTTGAACTTTAAAGAGCATGCATTCTTTTCACAAATTACTAGTATAATATATAATTAGATAAAGATAGGAGTCTAGAAATATGACATGTCATGTTAAAGTGAAGTAATTTAAATAAATCATACGTGTTTAAAAATCAATCTATCATAATTTATTCAATTAATCAATTTCTTATTAGTTTATGTTAAGCATTATAATTAATATTTTTAAATTTTCAATCAATTGAAATAATAAATTTAGTTATCATATTATATTTATATTATATCAACAACAATACGGTTCAAAACGATTTGAACAAGCGGTTGAACCGGTTGAATTTGAACCAGAAATAAAACGGTTCAACTCCAGGCAACAACAGGTATAAGCAAAGAACATCTAAGTATCGCACTCTTCTATCAAAAAGAGATCCCATAAAATTGTGCGTGACATTATGCCAGCAGAATTAACTAAGAGGAATAATCCTGTTAACCCAGACCAAGCAAACGCGTCGCTTAGCTCATTTTAAAAAATTTATTTAAAATACTTTTTTTGCTTTTTATATTCTTGTTTATCAAAGTATATTTAATATATAAACTAAATTTTATCATTTTTGGATATATGTATATATTTTTTAAAAAAATTTAAAAATAAGGGTTTTAAATACAATATACACATAAATATTTAAGAATCTTAAAAAAATATATGCACATATCAATTTAAAATTTGATTTGTATATTAAATAACTTAGATAAACAAATGTTTAAAGAAAAAACAAAAAAGTATTTTAATTGAGTTTTTTGAGGTGGGCTAAGTGAAATATTTGGTCTTCTCCATTTGACCTTAACATATTATGCATATATTTACTACTTAATAAATGAGAAAAAATAAGTTAAGATGGTTTGGTCATGTTAAAAGGATGTCTGAAGTAGCACCGGTTAGGAAAACAGAGTCTATTCAAGTAGAAGATGGTAGGAGAATGAAAGGAAGATCCCAAAAAAATGGATTGAAGTAATTAAAAAAGATTTAAAAATATTACAAATTACAGAAAATTTAGTCTTAAATCGCCAAGAATGGCGCAATAGAATCCATGGAGCCAACCTCACCTAGGTAGGAAATGGCTTATGATGATGATGATTATTATTATTATTTGACCTTTCCCATTTCTTAAAGTGATTTAGGCATGGGTGAAAATGGAGGAGTTGCCACTTGAATACCTAAATTAAACGCCTAAGTTGCCACTTGAATACACTTTGGTTAGGTATTTGATCATCTAAGATAAATGACATAATAAGAAAAAGATTGACTCAACTGTAACGTTTATTTTAAAAATCTTCTATAAAATCTTATATTTTGTATTAAGTGAGGACAAGATTAACCCAATCTTCACCTTTCTTCAATGGGTTTCAAGTTAACTATCCATTGGTCTTGAAGTGGCTGCCTAAGCCAAAAATGTGGGCAAGTATGATAATTTTAGGAATTTATACATTTATCATATATAAAACTACATTTATATTCCTATGAAAAAACTACATTTATATTAAATTTATAAGTTGAATGTTTCAACAAATTACTAATTAATAAAAATAAAACACCATTAACCATAACAAAATATTATTAAACTAGATAGTGTAATAAGTTAATGAAGCATATTTTAATGAAAATTCCATTTGTAAATTGAACTAGTAATTTGGGATTTCAGGTCAATTTTGGGCATTGAAAATACTTATTTAGTCTAAAGATCTCATTTTATATCATACTCATACGTTAATCATTAAAAGCTATAATTTTAAACATTAAATTGGAGTATAGTTTTTTTTATTGGTAAATTAGAGTATAGTTAATCATAAATAATATGAAAATTCCGAAAAAGTGAAAATAAGATGAACATACATGCTTATATTTTTAATAAATGACTGTTTGGCTCATAGTCGACCTTCCCGCCTACCTCTATTTTTAAATCCGAGGCATAGATTTTGACTTATCTTTAAGAAAATATTGATTTAATCCAATAACAAAGGATCGGAAATTTTCACTTGTGGATCAGGCGATAGGGCAAGACGGACAACAGATATGCTTAGTCTAGTACTAAACCAAGTGCGTATCCCGTGCTCTTGTGGTCTGCAGCCTGTAATTATGCTCTATGCATGCCATATATGCGGAGTATCTAGTCTCATCCTTCATGTATCGTGTACAAATTCCTCTCTCATCCCTCCTACCGTGGGCAGAACGGGTACGACGCGAAGGTGAGAGCGATACGAGAGACGAAGAAGCTGACGGAGAGGAAGTGCGGAGCTCATCAACAAGCTACCTTCCCGACTCTTTTCCTCCCTCTCCCATCAAACCTCACAAGAAAAAACGAACATGGCTCCAGAAGTTGTGCTTCTGAAAGGCTGGGAAAGGTCATGTATATTTAAATCCAATTTACAGTGATTTCTTGATACGATGATGTGTTCAAAGTCCATATTTGATATACAACACTGAGATATTTGTTTCAATAAAAGGAAAATTTTGAAAAACTGGTAAAGTGGTGATGTGATATATGTACTCGGAGGGATGATTAGCAGTAAAGATAATATAATTAAAATAGATAAGACGATTGTACAAAAAAATAAAAAATTGAGCATAATAGAGTAATAATAATAATAAATAGAGTGGTTAGTTAATTTTATATCATTCAATTATATAAAAAGTGAGCAGAAATGGTGGGATTTTTTAAATACACCTTAAAGACATTAATTTCTTTCTGTCCGTGCGCATGAATTGATTTTGGCCGCGGTTGTGTAATCGGCCACTCGTGTTGAAACTTGCTTGGGAGATAAACACCTAAGAATGAAAAAAATCACCAGAGAGCAATTATTAATTGGTCTTTTTAAGCAAGTCTAGGTGCCAACTTATCAACAAGCTGTGCCTTGAAATTCAGCTAATAACTTGCTTTCATGAGTTCTTTAGTTTGCTTAAAAGCTATAGGCCAAGTTATATATATTATTACTAGCTGGATAGAGATCAAGGGGTACTCATTTTTTGGGCTTACCGTGGTATTAGCTATATTTATGTTATGTGGCGTAAAACTAGATTGATCTTATCAGATCAATATGGATGGCCCACTTAAAAGGCCCAACATTACTTATCATTGGGCCAAAACAAGGGATTCCACAAAGATACCACTTTTGGATCTCCATTTCGAGGAGTTTTTGCCTCAAACTAGGGGTGCAACTTAGGTAGGTATCCATCAACCGACCCTAATTTAGGTAGGGTAGGGTAGAAAATATCACTCATGGGTATAGGTAGGGTACAAATTATTACCCGTCTCCTCAAATAGGGTATAGGTAGGGTAGATACGTTGGGTACCCATAACCGACCAGCATAGATACTCAGATGGGTAATTATTTGGTACATAATTATATATATATATACACTATATATTATATAGTATGTATTATGCTTTGTCTTTGACATCTTATATAAACACATATTTTAACAACTTCAAATTTAAATGTTATACATTGTGAAGTATAAAACTGGTTTGGTTATTTATTTATATGCCACTGACTTCTGAAATACTATTATAAATACACTTATGACTTACGATTGTAATATATTAATAGTTTTAATGATTGGGTCATGATGGTCTATACTTCATATTTTTATATAATAATATAAACAATAATATATGTATTTATGATTTTAAATCATAAATGAGTATTATTGTACATTAATTTAAAATAACGTAGAAATTTTTTAAAAATATTGTATTTGAGTATTAAAAAAATCGATTTGGAATCGAAACCAGAACCGACCCTATTGAGTAATGGGTAGGGTAGAGTATACTAAAAACTGAATCGACAAATGGGTAAGATAGGGTAGGCCTTTTACAAATATGGTACGGATAGGATAGACCACTACTTGAATCGAACTGAACCGAGTTGCACCCCAACCTCAAACACGAGTCCACTAATTTAATGGGAACTTGGATGAGAAAATAAAACGAATAGGCCCTTAAGGTTTCATTTGACCTGACAATTAGAAAGGAAAAAGCATCGTTCCTTGCCATAACAGCACTTCTCTTTATAATCTTATTTGGTTGTAACTTAACTAAACTTTATTTGACGGGTTAAGGGCCTGTTCGGTCACGATTCGGAAAAGAAGTAAAAATTCAAATGCTGCGCTTGGAGAAACGACTACTTTTTGTAACATCTCTTCTATTATCATCATTAAAAGCTAATTTTCAGTGATAATAATTGTTTACGTCATCAAATATTATCTTTTGTGACAAAAGATGTTAAATTTCACTAAAAATATGTTGCAAAATATTAACTTTCTTTTAGTGTTTGGACTAAGTGGGAAAATATTTCCTTCAAATCAAGTCATGTCGTTGAACGTTTTGCAACATAATTTCTACTTTCACCAAAAACCAATGATTATTGTTCCTGAAAGTTAGTTTTTTTTTGCTGCAATACACTTTGTGTTAAAAAAAAATTTTTAATGACAATTATAAGAATGTTATCACTGAAAATTATTGCGAAAGCTTTCTTGGACTAAACGCAATATTAAATTTCACGAGCATTACTAGTTAATGTTCATTTTTTTCTAGTGGCCAAATAGTAATTAGGAATTGGTTGCTAAAGCACATGGCATGAAACTTTCTACAACACACTTTTTGCCGTATGGCCTCAAAAATTTTCATGTTTAGCGACCAAGCCCTAAGTGTCGCTTAATTATTTTTTCTTCAACAACCAAATTTTAATCTTTCACAAGAAAATTCTAGTTATCAAAATAAATTTTTTAGTGTTTATGGAAAATTTATTAAATCTTCAATAATTATATATATACTATTAGAGATGATTGACCAGGAATATATATTGAACTCCATTTCCATGTAACCAGTTTTCAAGGAAGCAATTTCATGTAACCTATTTATTTACGAGATATTAATGATTGATACAAAATCTAAATCATTATACTTAATATCATTTGTTTAATTAGGAAGTCAAGTCTGATTCATATCAAATATGTTCATGAGCCACATTTGTTGAAAAAACAGATTTATTCGTGTGTAAATTAGGAAAAATTCTTAGAACTATTTATATATATTGGAATGTAATAATACTATATACATAATAATACTTTATAGAATTATTCATCCATATAGTTGTAATATTGTAGATGACATCTATAGACAGGGCTCATGGACTGTAACACTAAACAAATAAGAGGGCTTCTGTGATGACATAAATGATACCAAATGCAATAAATAAAGTAGATTTTTTATCATCTATCAAAATATTAAAAATGAAATGAGTTATATCGAAAAAACGGTTTCATAGAATTCAAACCATAGGTGTATTCTTACTACACATGTAAATTTGCACTGCAGCTTTTCATAAGTGTAGTAAGATGGCTATCAAAGGTCGATTTCATACTCCATCAAAAAAACTAAATTTTATACAATGTTAACTAAAAGCGTATCGGCTGAAGGGGTACCTTTAACAACAAAATCATATTATTATTATCTCAAAATCTCTTTGAAAAAGAACCGAAGAAGAACTTAATTGTAGCTAAAAACGAACCCGGACATGAATGTTATTTTTGCTTGCAGTGGAACATGCACGTATAGTAGAAAGAGGCCATAGCGTATATAACAAAGAGTCTCACTTTAAATTCATAAAAAAGAAAGGAGTCTCCATTTGCAAGCAATTTGGTCTAACTTCAGCCATTTTTCAACCTTCACGATTGACGAAAAATTTATTTTTATTATATTTAGAATAATTTGTGTAGCTAGTAAGACAATTTTAATCCAAGTCAAAGATGTGTGTGACTACATTTATCCAAAAATATGTATTTTATGTAAATTATGAAAAATTCTTAGAGCCATTCACATGTGCATTAGCATGTATCAGTAGTTTATAAAATTATTTATCTACATAGTAATGATATTTTTATTATATTTAGCATCATTTGTGTAGCTAGTAAGCCAAATTTGAACCAAGTCAAAAGTGTAGTGGCTACCTTTGTCTAAAAAGTATGTATTCTTACGTAAATTATGAAAACTTCTTAAATCCATTTACAGTTGCAGTAGCATGTATTAACAGCTTACAAAATTATTTATTCACATAATAATGATATTTTTATTCCATTCAGCATCATTTGTGTAGCAAGGAAAAATTAATCGAAGTTAAAGATGTGAGTGACTACATTTGTCTAAAAATATGTATACTTATGTAAATTATGGAAAATTCTTAGATCCATTCAAATGTGCATTACCATGTATCAATAGTTTACAAAATTATTTATCGACATAGTATGATATTTTATATGGTTTAGATGTTGAAAACATACATTTAAAATTAATATTTAGCATTGTACTATTTTATTAGTTGATTTTATATATTTGTAGATAGGGTTATGCACAATGATAATAAAAAATGATAAGTTTTAAATATGAAAATATAAATGATGCTAGAATATAATAAATAGAGTCGATTTTTACTGAATTATCGAAGTAAGAAAAATGAATGAGATTATATATAGAGAGAGTGAGAGTTTCATACATGCGAGGCTCATAAGAAATTAAACTGAACATCTATAGTTCATTAATTTAAAAACAGAAACACATGAAGGAAATGCCAGTCACATGCGCTTTCTTCAAAACCCCAAAAGGAATGTGGAGTTTCCAAAGATTATTTCCAACACACGAATGAAAATGGAAAATGTAATAACGACTCCATGAATGCATGCACCACTTACATATCACTTGCAATACACGACCAAATGACAAACCCTAAAATTGATGCATGGGCCACATGCGTGCTAACAAGCCCATATATAGCCAATATGCCAGCTTGCCACCATTCAAGTAAAGGTTGTGGATGTGGCACGGGTTGCTGCGTTGGGAGCTGAGGTCCTTTAAGCACCTCCAATATGTTTCTTATGTTTGTTTATGAGGATCTCCTTCGCTCCCTCAACTAAGTTCTTTACAATTGTAGCTGCAGGAAGAATTTCCTTGATGAGCCCAACACCCTTCCCTGCGTACATCACCATGTTCTCCAACTCTCCTGCCGTGGTGGGATTAGGAGCTTGTCCTGCGAACCTTCGGAAAACCGTTTCCTGACCAAGAATAAATAAATGGGAGGAGTTAGTTTTTTTCAAAAAAGAATATTTCTTTATGGGGTAACTTTGCTAGCCTAGTTAATAGCCGGGCGGATTTCAAGTCTTGCATTCTGCCAGAGTAATAGGTGATATTTTATAGTTTAGTCCTTGTGTATTAGTAATTTATGATTTTCTCGTATTGTGGGAGGTTTTAACAATTTCCTCCTAGGGTGGGGGTTTAGAAAAAATTGTCCTCCATGGTGTGAGGGTATGAACATGCTCCATTATATATCTAGATGTCATGAATATATATAACATCAAAAAATTTCTTGATATCAGTAAGTTGTTATGATCGTTACAAACCAAACAAATGGTGTGGATTTTTTATGGGGCAAAATCATCAAATTAAATCCGAATTAATGGCTGCCACCAGCCTTTAGGTGGAAATGTCTAGGGTTAAATCTCTCAACTGCTAGGAGTGAAAATTTGTTCCCCAGGGGTGGGAGTATTTACAAGTGTCCTCTTAAGAATGGGAGTATTTATAGTATGTTCGTCCAAATGGTGAGGGCTATGAATGTACTTAATTTGTAATATCAGATGTCATAATTTATACAATACCAATAAAAAATCCAAGTTAATAGATGATTAATTAATGCATGTACGCTAATATTGTGGGATTTAAATATTATTACTCCTCCATAGATAAGGGAGTAGCCAATGATGGGCTGGTCTTCATTGTTCTCAACACTTTCAGGGACACCCTTCCACTTGTTGTGGAAGGGAGTGTTGAGGCATCGAACTGGTGCCCTCCATGATGCTCGGCTGTACAGATCCGTGTAGGAGGTTTCGCCCTCCTTGTATATCACCAGCTGTTGCTTGTAGTAGTCATGAGCATATGCTTCCTCTGAAGCCACAAACCTACAACAGGTCGTCCACCCACTTGTAATTAATGTTAAATGATCCAACAACAAACAACCCCATAAATCTTATATCTATTCAGGCAATTAAATTGCGGTTTTTGTATTATGTTACCTAGTTCCCAAACATACACCGCTTGCCCCCAAAGCCAGGGCTGCGGCATAGCCGCTTGCGTCTGCGATGCCACCGGCAGCCACAACTGGAATGCTGCCCGCAATTGCGACGACTTTTGGAAGCAGGTCCGTCAAATGATCCTACAGTACCGTCACGTCGTTGAATTGACGAGTCTAATTATAATCATTCAAGGAAATTGGACGGATCGATGTTGTGATTCAAGGAAAGGAATCAATCTTACAGTGCCAACAATATGCCCTCCAGCTTCCACCCCCTGAGCGATGATGCAGTCGACCCCGGCAGCAACTGCTTTTTCAGCATCTTTAACTGATCCAATCTGCAATTAACAATTACGTAACATTTATGGATCTCAGAACGTTGGGGTGTTTTGAGTTTGTCTTTTCAATAAGCAATATTTAATTTTCTCTTAGAGTTTTATTGCAGAATAATGAATCATCTGTTGTGGGTTGGTTAATTCAAACGGCCACATGCATGTGTACATTAATTAATTAGACAAAAAGAAGTAATTCGATATTAGTATATGTGTATATATTAATTAGGGATTGGGTGCTCGCCTGGTGCAAGATCTTGACTCCGTTCTCGTGTGCCTTATCGACCAACTCCTTAGGATAATCACCCCAGTAGACTTGCATGCATGCAAGCTTCTCTTCAAAGATGGCTTGGATGGCCCCTGTGTAGTCAAACTCCAAGAGAATTCCTGCCCCAAATGGTTTGCTAGTCAGTTTCTTTATCTCCTTGATTGCCTTCTGTGTCTCTTCGTAGCTAGTCTGCACAAATTAATGTACCCAAAATATACATGATAATAATTTCCACAAAAAAAAAAAATACATGATAATTAGTACTGAAAAATAGAATGACATTGATCAATGGGCTGATTCTTTCATATGAATCAACCTCGAATTCAGTGCATATGAATATACAGAAGGATGAAATAAGCGTATACATACAGGGCTAGCCAGCAGGCCAATCCCTCCGGCGTTAGCAACAGCAGCAACGAGCTTTGGCCCCGAAATGTCTACACCCATGGGCGCCAAGACAACTCCATTGTCAAAGCCAAGGATTCCTCCGAATTTGTGAGACATCTTTGGGAGGGAAGAGGGAATTAACGAGCAAGGGAAGAACAGTGAAACGCTATCACAACCAAACAAGAGCTGTTGTAGCTGTTTCAATAACTACTGGTTGTGGAGCTCTCTCTCTCTCCCCCCTCTATTTATAGAGCTCAAAGCTATTGCTGCTTTCAATTGCGTGGTAAGCTAGCCCGTCCCACCAACTACTAAAAAAAATTGACCATGATTATTTTCTGTGAGATATTGACAGTCACCCTTTCTATAACCAAATTAAGAAGTCTCCTCTTCCATTTCTTTTTTTCTTTTTGCATTCATGCGTTTTTCGTGGGATTCGGTCCCTCCACCTTTTTTCTTTTTTGAAGTAAAGGTCGCTCCACCTTGATATGTATTTCTTCTATATTTTCCCATGCCAGCAACGTATATCTTAATTCATACGTGCGTAACCTGGCAGATATATAGATGGATATATAATATACCATTCAGTCAATCAGAAGTTGTTCGTTTGATATCTAAACGTAATGCAGATTAAAAATTTTCACTCTAGTTGTTACGCCGAGCCTTAACAATGTTAACTTTGACATGCAATGAGTAAACTGCCATTTTTAATCTCCTAAATATTCTTATCTAGCAATAAATTTCCATAAAAAGGATATAAAAAGATACAACCCAATAGCGCAATCTATTAAAGGATTGGAACAAATATTAAAGGGCATTTCTGTAGTTTTACATTAAAAGCTAACTGTGGAAGAACCGTAGAATGCTACTTAACTCGAAGGACTAAAAGACATATGTTTTAAAAGTGCTATATACATTTATCGAATTTCAATAAATAAAAAGTGCAAATTTTATAAACTTAAATAGACCTATATGCAAATCCCTCACTATAAGTTAGTGTATTAAGTTCCACGATATACCTTGAATGGGTTTCACGTTTAGTTTGCCGCAAACTTTATTTGTAATCACTATTGTCGTTACAAATATTACAAAAAACAATTGCAAAAGAAGAATATATAAAAAAAAAAAAAAAAAACATGTAAACAACAAAAAAGTCAGGCTCCATTTGGCAATGGGGAAATCCTCCATCACTTTCTACACCCAAATTAATATTACGTGACAGTCAACTATTTTACTTTCTACTCATTACCTTTATTCTAATTATTTTTTACATTTATTCATATAATAATCCCGTCTATCTCATTCTTTTTACTCTTGTATCCTTTGGTATATTAAGTTCCACAATATACTTTTAATGGATTTCATTCTTTTTACATCTATTTCATTACTTGTTATACCATGTCAATTTCTTACTTCTTAAAAAAATTTCTTATAACTTTTCCCTCCGTTTTCTTAGTTTGAAACAAAGTGTAAGCAAAAATTATAGGATATTTTTTAAAAAATTAAAAAATATTTTCTAAAATACTCTTTGCACTAAATAGAATAATCCGGAGATGATCAGATTTTGAAATTTTCATAATAAAGATATTTAAAATTAATTTTTTATTATACAATACAATAAAACATAAATTTTATTTTTAAAAAATATTCTTCAAATTGAATGGCTAATTTCTTATTTGTTGGACTTCAAAAAATTTGTGATAAAATTCTAAAAATTAATTTTCTAATATTATAACAAAAAGCAAGAAGATACCATAAAGAGTTTTTTATTGTATTTCATCTGAAAATATTGATTGAGTTTTTTTATTGGTATTATTATACAGAGACATCTTATATTACAAGTTAAACTCATTTATAACTCTCACTATGGAGAGACATCTTGTAAACACCTCCACATTGAGGGAGTACCACAATAAATACCCTCACGAACGAGGGGACGAATACAAAGGGATACAAAATTTCCACCCAAAATGCCATGAGTGAGTTTTGGACCCATGAACGACAACATAGACTTTTCTGCTGCCACTAACTGGGGATGACCCCAGTGGGCATAGATTGAATGCAATTAAGAAAACATGTTTATGAAAAAATCAAATAAAAATAAAATAAAATAGATGAATGTTGTATTTTAGTTTAAAATACGTCATGGGATATATAATCATGCTATGTTAAGTTTTGTTGATTTTCATTTGCTATTAGGCTTATTTGATTTTTTGAACAGGGAAATTCACGTAACATTGATGCCGGCCTTTATTTTTAATTTGTAGATGCAATAAATATATAAATATATGCTTAAATATTTCTAGTTTAAAATATATAAATATTGTTGGTATATAAAATATAAATATATTTTCAAAATTCAGTGATATATATAATCATGTATCCTTTTAATTTTAAAAAATTGTATTTATCATATTTTTTTCATGATTTTTTATACATGATATTGTCAGGTATGAGGGCCATCTGTTTGTAGCTAATTGATATCAACTAATTTGATGATAAAATGATAGCGATTTAATCAGACGACAATATCTATTAATACGTTTACTTTTAAATTAATGGTAATACAAATTATCTTTTTGCACTTATATTTACTTTTGGCGCTTTTAAGTGTTATCATCTCATTAGTCTTATTCAAGAGCGAGGATGTGTTAAAAATATTTTTTAAAATTTTAAAATTAATTTTAATTTTTACGTGATAAAATGTGATAATTTTTTAAAAAAATTTTAACAATAAAGATTAAGTTTTGCCCCCACTAATCAAAGGTTCTAGAACCGCCACTTCTTGCATTCGCTACTCAGTCTTCGAAATTACGTTTTTTTGATAGTTTATATTTACATACACCTCAACACAAATTACATAGTAGTTCTGAGACATTCTTACAAACAAGGAGATACATAACTACTCCAAAGAAATCTGGAGACACAGCTCCACTAACGAATTAGGAAGAACAGCTTCCATCCAGCCCAAGGGAGACAACAGCTCCCACACCATTTTTCCGGGCCGAAATCCCAACGTGGGATTCGAACCCACGACCTACGCTAAAGGAGCCAACGCCCCTGCCACCTGCGCTAGCCGCAGGTGACTTCGAAATTACGTTTTTTGGAAGGCTTGCCTGATGCATGCCCCCTGTCTACCGTCCTGGTTGTTTCTTTCATTTATTGTTTCTTTCTTTTATGCGTACTTTGGGCTATTGGTATTAAAATAATCGATAATCATTCACTGCTGCATGATCTAGACCAGTGGTCGATGAATAATTTTTCTATCCGCCGGTTTGATTCACTTGAATATTCTTGATTTGAGCTGTCGGTGATCGAGATAATCACCAACAATGGTCGAGACATTCTAGGCACCATATTTGTGAGCTTGGTCCACTTAATTACAGGAGCTTCTACAGCAGAACTTTACATGACAGTGGGAGAAATGAATTTAGGTTTTAGCCAGGGTTCTTTCAGTGAAAACAGATTTCAAAAAGTGATGATATTTTCATATTTCAAAATTACTGGTTTCTTAAAAGATAAGCTTAGTTGGACTAACATGGATTTCACATGATATAATATATACAGGGTTGGTGATAAAGATTTTAGAAATAGCACTTGGAACGGCTTTATCCGGACCCGTTTACACTCCTACGCTGCTACGCCGTATATTGCATGATCATTATAGATAAAATGAGTAAGAATAAAAAAAGATATTTTAATGAAAAGATGATGATATAATATATTTATTATAACAATAAAATATTCGTCTACGTACTTATGTAAATGTCACGTTATTAAAAGCCATAAAGGGAGTTATGTATCAAGGAGAAAACAAATGAAGGTCTTTCTCGAAGAATGGCAGATGATCAGGCTTTTTTTTTTTTTTTGGCTGAAATGATCAGGCTTGTTAGTTGGCAATCGAGTCGAAAGTTACTGCCTAGTTATAATATGGGTTGTGCTGAGTAAAATGATATTGATGACTCACCCTCATGAGTCATATGAAATAAGAATTTTTTTAAATGATAAGTTGGGGGCAAGTCCCTTTAACCATCTTTTTTTTATGATTTAGACGGTCCATGTGAATTTGGTTGATAATTGTACAGCCTATAAGTTCAATGGAAGTAACACATAGACATACTATTTAATGACATCAATATGGGTTTATTGTATAAAATTAAGATATTTCTATCACAAAAATTTGAAATGAAAAATCTTAAAAATGCATCTTTTATATTAGGAATTAAAATACATTGGTATTGTTCTCAGTGTATTCTCAAATTATCACAAAAGGACTATATTGAGAAAGTACTTGAGATATTTGACATACATAATTGCAGATTAGAAAACACCTCGAGACAATATTAGTCTAAATTAGTACTTCAAAAATGAATTTAAATCTAAGCAAATGAATAAGCTTTTCTATGATTTATTAGTAGAAAGTTTGATTTATGTTCAGGTTTATATGCATCCGGATATTACATACATTGTTTGGATGTTGAGCAGATATATAAGAGATTCAAGAATGGATCTTTCAGAAGTAGCTAAGTAAATTTTAAAGTATCTTCATAAAACAAAACACTATATGTTCACATACAGAAAGTTGGATAAGTTAGAGATCATTCGACATTCAGATTTCAACTTTACTAGATGTAATATAGTTTTAGATCCATTTTAGGCTATGTTTATCTACTCGTTGGAAAAAACTATATCAGGAAAGAGTGCTAAGTAAACATTCTTTGCTTTTTCAACAATTATAACTAAATTCATAGTATATTACGAGACATCCAATTATAGAATATGACTATAAAATTTTGTCTCAGGGTTGAAAAAATATGGATAGCATAAAAAGACCACTTAAGTTATTTTGTGACAATATCAGTAGTCTATATTCTAACAACAATAGGAGTTTGGCGATGTTTATGGTTGTTAAAGAAAAGATTTAGGAAGATAAAGTGTTTGTAAAGCATATTGGAACAAACTCGAAAGTTGCGAATCCATTTACTAAGAATACACCCAAAGGTCCTCCATGAGTGCACGGATGTTGTATCATTTAATGATAGGTTGGTTAAGTGAGAGTTTATTTATGTGGTTTTGATTTAGACGCATTTGTTATAGTTATGTATATTTTTTACAGAAATAAAGTATTCACTATTTTGGTTTTGGTTTGATCTTACCAAATAAAGTTGGATTAGTTGGAAAAAGACATGTTAGATCACATTGCATGCAATTTTAATGCTATACATTCATACTTGATCTATGTCATTGGGCTATGTTTAATATATATGACCATGAATGAGTCTAGTTATGATAAATGTAACGAAAGACCACCTTGATCCTATGTTAGCATAAATGATGGACAAGATTGTTTGGAGATGATTTTAGTCATGGTAGTAAAAACTTTTGAGCTCATAAGGTATATTATGATAGCATATATAATATATATAGTATAAGTGAGATATTGTTGGATTTTAGATACACATATAATAATAATATATATGCTATCATAAAGAGTAATCCAATTCATAAAGTAATTTGATAAGGTTTTATGGGCTTAAATCATCTAATAAAGTATGAATCTTTTGTGCATAGAAATCTTATTGCCTAATTTCTAGTTTCTATTTTATGATGGGTTAAATTAAAAATAAAAAAGATAGGTGCTCTATATAAACGGTTGTGGTTTCGGAGTTATGCATGAGGGCTTTTTTTTAATATCCTATAATTGGAAAAAGGGAGCCATCTTCTCCAGAAAACCCTAGAACACTAATTTCAAAAACCAGAAACCATGAGATTCAAGAACAATATTCTTTCTATAAATCCAAATAAGTTTCTACTTATGATTTATTTTTTTTTGGCGATTTTGCATGAAGGATCCTGGGTTGATTATGGTTTTAATTAATAAGGTTTCGCAACATAAAAAATAATGAACTGTTTTCAATTTGTTGGTGCTATGAATCAATTTATATATATATATATATATATATATATATATATATCGCTTCTCATTTCTTATCTTAAGGCGTCCGTCCATTAGACTAAAATAAATAGATTTAAAGTGGTGGCATGTGGTGCAACTAATGGATTAAATTACCCCACGACGTGATTGGAATTCTGGGGTGCAAGTGAGTGGGGTTAAACTCCTCCCCTATTCAACCTAACCCATTTTAAAATAGGTGGATTGAGTTGCAAAATGAGTTCGAAAAGTTGGAGTTCAGTCCAACGTTTTACCCACCTATTTTAACCCATTTTTAAACTAGGTTGACGGTAAAATTGCTGGAAAATTGGGTTGAACATTTAACAGATTTTAAACTGGTTGGGTTGGATAGGATTATAAGATGGGTAAGAGAAGTGATATGTCCGGATGATCATGGTAATGACCTGGAGTAGGGGTGTAAGTCAGGTTGGGTTGAGGTAAAAACAATCCTAACCTACCTTATAAAATCTTAAGCTAGCTTTACTTTTAATTTTATTTTTCACACCTTAACCTAGAAGTAATATAACTCAATAGAAATCGGTTTGGTTCAAGCTCTAATTTAACCCAATAGAAATTGATTTGGTTCAGGTTAGAAATCAAGTTAACAAATATATAATATTTAAAAATATTTTTATTAATTAAATATATTTTAAAATATATATTTATATGAAGGAATAAAAAGTAATACTTTTTATAGGAATATTTATCAATTTAAATACAATAATATAATTGTTAAATAATCTTATTTCAAAGTAATAATGTCTAGTTAATTCCTATGTATTATATGCTAATGTTTGATTTTTAATAATTTATTATATTTTAAACTAATATATGAAATCACGTTAAGTCAAATTGACAATCATCTACTCCAAACCAACCCATTTTTGAAATCAGGTCGGCTCAAATCGGGTTATACGATTAATTTTCTCCAAAATGCCTAACCAATCCTATTATAAATCAGGTTAGATTAGTCGGCTTTAGGTTGAGGCCAACTCTATTTATACCCCTAATTTGGAGCTTGAAGCAGGAGCAAATAAAGCAAGAAAATAAAGAAATATTTTGTAGTAGGCTCCAATTCCCTGCAACTTGTTCTTGTAAAATCTAATTAATTTATTGTATTTAACATTATTTCTTTAGTTATGATACTAAATTTCATCCAGAACATATATATGCGTGGATCACATTTGCTGAAAAATAGATACATTTATGTATAAATTATGAAAAATGCTTAGATCTACTCTTATTTGTATTAGAATATAAAATTTTATATAACCATATATAATGATATTTTAAATGGTTTAGATGTTAAAAATACTATTTTAAAATTAATATTTATTATTAAACCATTTTATTAGGTTAATTTTGCACATTTATAGGTAAAAGTCATATACATTGATATCATGATAAATGAAATAATTTACATAGAAAAAAGGTTTCATAAAAGCGACACAGTTATTAAAATATTAAAATTGGAAGGTTTAAGAAAATGATGAAAATGCGCCGTGAACAAATAAAATTATTATTTGTAATCACTATTGTCGTTACAAATATTACAAAAACAATTGCAAAAGAAAAATTTCAAAAAACATGTAAACAACAAAAAAGTCAGGCTCCATTTGGCAATGGGGAAATCTTCCGTCACTTTCTACACCCGAATTAATATTACGTGACAGTCAACTATTTTACTTTCTGCTCATTACCTTTATTCTAATTATTTTTTACATTTATTCATATAATAATCCCGTCTATCTCATTCTTTTTACTCTTGTATCCTTTAGTATATTAAGTTCCACAATATACCTTTAATGGGTTTCATTCTTTTTACGTCTATTTCATTAACTTGTTATACCATGTCAATTTCTTACTTCTCAAAAAATTTTCTTATAACTTTCCCCTCAATTTTCTTAGTTTGAAACAAAGTCTAAGATTATAAGATATTTTTTGAAAAATAAAAAAATATTTTTTAAAATACTCTTCGAACTAAATAGAATAATCTGGAGATGATCAGATTTCGAAAATTTCATAATAAAGATATTTAAAATTAATTTTTTTATTATGCAATACAATAAAACATAAATTTTTATTTTAAAAAATATTCTTCACATTGAATAGCTAATTTCTTATTTGTTGGGCTTCAAAAAATTTGTGATAAAATTCTAAAAATTAATTTTCTAATGTTATATTAAAAGGCAAGAAGATACCATAAACAGTTTTTTTTTATTGTATTTCATCTGAAAATATTTTTAAAAATAAGGGTTGTTCTATATTTAAAATTATTTTCTTGCATTTGTTATTATAATATTAGAAGAATAATTTCTAAAATCGTATTTTGTAGAAATTTTAAAAAAAATTCATAGAAAAGAAACTAATCTATTTTGATATGATGAATATTCTTAAAAATTTTAATACTAATTTTCTACTATAATATTTTCAAATTGTTTATGATGAGGATACTTTAAGTCTAAAAATACAAAATTAATCTATTTAATCATAATAATATTTTTAGTATCTTCGTACATTTTCTATTGTAATGTTAGAAAATAAAAGTTTAGAACTATTTATTGTTGCAGTTTTGAGATTCAAAATTAATTTAACTATTGTGCAAAATATTTCATATGTATGATATTTCATTTTATAATATTGAAGAATTAATTTCTTGTGTGGAATTTTAAAAATCTAACAGACACAAAATTAATTTATTTACTATTTGAAAATATAATTTTTATCTTATATGGTATTTTCAATTATAATATTAGAAGATCAATTTTTAAAATTATTCACCAACAGAATTCAAAATCTAACAGACAGTAATTATTTAATATGAGGAATATTTTAAAAATAATTTTTATATTTAAGAATGTTCTCTTGACATTTTGATTTAATGAAATTAGCTGACATGTAATAAATAAAAATTGTATGCTTTTATTTAGAACTTAAAATTTTTATTATAGTTTTTTATGATATTTTTAATCATTTTTCCTTCTATATTTTCTGTTTCTTTTCTCATTGTTATAGCATTCAAGACTTTTCTTGCCTTTTTTATTTTAGAAATTTATTTGATACACAATCACTGGATTGGAGTCGTCTTTTAGTCTTTCTTTTTTTTTTTCCTATTTTGTATATCCGTTATAAAGGTGTGCTATATTTTTTTCTTTTTTAAATTTAAAATTTTAAGATGATAGATTGATAGTCACCTTTATTTAAATCTTATTCAAAAATTATATATTAAGTTTGGAGTCCGATTATATACATCACGACGTATTTTAGGTTAAAATACAACATTCATTTGTTTTTTACAATTAGTCATTTTTTTTATTTTTCTCCGCAAACATGTTTTTCAAAGTGTATTCAATCTATATACGATGTTTTTCCATGCGACAATTAAGGAGTGGAAAATGACTTAAAAACCCCTGAAATTGATGATTTTTTGGAAAATAAAAATAAAAATGAAAAATATTCTAAAGTGGAAAAACTTGGTATATAGATTGAGTTTTTTTTATTGGTATTATTACACAGAAACATCTGATATTACAAGTTAAACTCATTCACAACTTTCACTATAGAGAGACATCTTGTAAACACCTCCACATTGAGGGAGGACCACAATAAATATCCCCACGAACGAGGGGACGAATACAAAGGGATACAAAAATTCCACCTAAACTACCACGAGTGAGTCGAACCCATGAACGACAGCATAGACTTTTCTGCTGCCACTAGCTGAGATGCCCCCAGTCGGCATAGATTGAATGCAATTGAGAAAACATGTTTATGAAAAAAATAAATAAAAATAAAATAAAATAGATAATGACGTATTTTAGTTTAAAATACATCATGGGGTATATAATCATGCTATGTTAAGTTTTGTTAATTTTCATTTGCTATTAGGCTTATTTGATTTTTTGAACAGGGAAATTGACGTAACATTGATACCGGCCTTTATTTTTAATTTGTAGATGCAATGAAAATATAAATATATGCTTAAATATTTCTATTGTAAAATATATAAATATTGTTGGTATATAAAAATATAAATATATTTTCAAAATTCAGTGATATATATAATCATGTATCCTTTTAATTTTAAAAAATTGTATTTATCATATTTTTTTCATGATTTTTTATACATGATATTGTCAGGTATGAGGGCCATCTGTTTGTAGCTAATTGATACAACTAATTTGATGATAAAATGATAGCGATTTAATCAGACGACAATATCTATTAATACGTTTACTTTTAAATTAATGGTAATACAAATTATCTTTTTGCATTTATATTTACTTTTGGCGCTTTTAAATGTTATCATCTCATTAGCCTTATTCAAGAGCGAGGATGTGTTAAAAATATATTTAAAAATTTTAAAATATATTTTAATTTTTACGTGATAAAATGTGATAAATTTTTTTAAAAAATTTAACAACAAAGATTAAATTTTGCCCCCCACTAATCAGAGGTGCTAGAACCGCCACTTCTTGCATGCGCTGCAGGTGGAAAATGCCATTGTTCGAGGCGGGTGGTGATGACGTCATGGATGTGGTTTACCTTTTATCCAGGGATGAAATGCGGATTTATTATTATTATTATTTTTAAAACATTGACTCAAGCCGCCATCGAATTTTTTTTTTTTGAGTATTCATACATTACAAATTCCTCTCTCATCCCTCCTAGCCAGCCACTTCATGTGTCCTCTCTCTCTCTCTCTCTGGCTATCAGCGTATGATGCTGTGGTACTGCTTGAGGACTGAAGAAGGCAACGGAAAAAAAAAAAAAAAAAAAAAAAATTGAAGTTCGGAGGAATTCTGGGATTCGACACTGGCATCATACTGGCGCCCATGGGTGCTGACGTAGCGGGGCCACAGCTTGTGGCTGCTTGGCCAACGCCGGTGGCATAGGACTCCTTGCCAGCCCCATTGTATGTGTTCTTCTTCTTTCTCTTTTTCTTCTCTTACTTCTTTTGTGCGTGTATGTGGCTGACATGTCGGAGATATATGTATATGTATGGTGTTTGAAAAATGTTTTAGGCGTGGGCAGAACGGGTACGATGCGACGGTGAGAGCGATACGAGAGACGAAGAGGCTGACGGAGAGGAAGTTCGGAGCTGGCGTGCTACTTGTCACCCAATTCTAGGGTTGTTGACCGCGACGAACCCGGATCAGTTATGATTCAATAAATTTAATAATTAATATTTCATTTAATAATATCCAAAATTTATCACAAATATTCACTGAGTTAATAGGAATAATTCCCATTAATTTATTACAAGCTGACAAATAAAAATAAATAAATAAAAATAAAATGTCTCTGTTGCACCATCTTAGCCCATTAACCCGCACTACTGACCAGATGGTCCCGCCTCTCCTGAAATTTAAATTACTCAGGAATGAGTTAAATAACTCAGTAAGCAAGAAGTAAACCACGTATATAATGGTGTATAACATCATGGAAGCACCATAGGAAATACACGAACCACTGACCCAATATGTAAGGTTATCCACACTGCTCACAATGGAGCAAACTCACGGCCTTTCAGGACACAACACACAGTCCACAAAGGGACGTACCACAACCCATTAAGGTAATAACACATCGTCTACGAATGGACATTTCAAAGTAGCTTTC
This sequence comes from Annona cherimola, assembly GCA_030490835.1. Classification (NCBI taxonomy): domain Eukaryota; kingdom Viridiplantae; phylum Streptophyta; class Magnoliopsida; order Magnoliales; family Annonaceae; genus Annona; species Annona cherimola. Next base: position 23,516,131 of record CM059972.1, on the reverse strand, counting down.
TAGCATGTATAGGACCTACTAAGGAAATAATAAAAACCTATACACATATCCTCGGAGTCCCACATGTGTAATTTCGTTTCACTTGGTAATAATCATGATGCATTACACATACCATTCTCATTTAAGTATCATAGCAACTCTCTCAACCCAATTAAATATTTTACCCACTAAAATAATGTGTCATCCACATCTAATTGGGTGAACCAACTCACTGAATGTAATTAAATAAATTCAAGAAAAACTTCTATCATAACTAGCAAGTAGTCAAAATGAACAACCATAAATAATCTACATAGCATAACTTGCTATTTCCATTTATTTGCCAATAATTTTGAATATGCTCTTTAGTTTAATCGGTAAATACTATATCACATCTCATTCTTCTTATTCCAATAATCTTATTAGAAAATAAAATAATTTATTGGAATGTAATTATAAATTCTTAATCCACCCTCTATTATAAATCATAATTTAATTCATCCTCCACCATACCCTATTTAATATTTGCCAAATAAAAAGTCTGTCTATACAATTTATAATTGTCATCACAAGGAATATCAAATAATTAATTTATTAATATATAAATTAGTTATATAATTACTAGCACAAAATATAATTCATATATTTTTTTTATTCGTAAATAACCATATCTCATGTTTAAATCTTTATAGGCCGAATTTAATCAAGACTCCAACACGTGTGTTAGATTCAAGTATGCATATGTTAAATTAACTAATTAAATACAATGGTTGGTCCTTGGACTTCCGAACGTCTATTAAAAACACTAATATATATATATATATATTAATAATTATAATGGACAATACACATAATTTAGAAGCACATATGTATATAAAAATTATAATGGACAAGACACAAACTTCTCACGTTAACAAGCATGTTAATAAATTTTATAACATAAAATTCCGTCTCCCATAATAGAATAATATCAACCGCGACGCTTTTCTTTTTGGCCTCTAACTCTTCCTTTCTTTGTCACTCTATTATCTTAACTTTCATATTTTCTCCTGCACCACCGAAATTTCCTCTTGAAAATATAAGGTGCTAGATTTCCATCTATTCACATTTAATATATTAATTCCATCCTGTTATAAAATCTAAATCTACATAATATTTTCTACATAACGTTGAACTGAATATTTCGTCCATATATGAATATGCATATAATTACGTTATCGTCCATGTATGGATGTCCCTATATTTATGTCACCGTTCATATAATTATATAATTATATATAATATAATTACATAACCGACACTAAATGTCCTAAGCTGCCGTTAATATATCCATATATATCAATATATCTTATATCTGAGAACCGAACCGGGCTCTCAGAGATCTCAAATTCGGGCTAATATACATATTATATATCTATAAAATGCAGGTTCTAGTCTGGACGGTTTTAAACCTTTTAAAAATAGATTTATATTATAGATATCATACCAGTAATGCTTTCCGGCATATAACTTTATCACAAGAAAAATTCTACAACACGATAGCATAACCCACGTTAATACCACAACTCTACTTAAATTAAAATTCCCTTGGTAGTGTATAACTGGCAATGAATATACATATATTATACTGAATTTTTTTTTGTTTATCTATAATATATACACTCAAATATCAGTGATAAAAGCAATGTTTTAAAATGTCATCCATAATATATATAAAATATATATATGGTACAAGGTGATGACCGTCCAGGAGGTTTGGGCTTCTATATATATAAAAAAATATAATAATATAATGTATTGCTTAAAGTGCGGGCCCCAGCCCCTGGAAGTTCTCAACTTCACATGAATAATAAAAAAAATGAATTATCTTAACGACGCTCAGTTATGTAACAAAGTGAATTTCGTAAATTCTAATGCATAATAATTAATTAAATAAAACAGTACTTAACCTTGATGACCGTATCAGAAATATAAAAATTACTTCATACACTCCCCGGTTAACCAATCTGTAATATATAAATTTTAAACATAAAAAAAAAAACAAAAATTCATACTAGCAGTGGAGTTCCGTCCCTTGTCAATAGTAATCTATAATATTGAGTTGGTCGTTTAACATAGCAAGCTCTATCCTCTATTTCATATATATATTGATATTATGCGTCAGATACTCACATGTTATATCCAACCTCAGCCTAAATTCTTCTATACAATTACGAACTCTCATACAGTTAGTATTTAAATCAAACCCAAACACTGATACAGTTATTATAATATTAAAATACTTAAACAAAACTCCATCTAAGGGACCTACACATCCGTTTGGCTCTCATTATAATACAACTTAACCGAAAATAATGTGTAGAGCCTCATCATAATATTTATTCTATAGAAAACTCGGAAATTCCATTTAATCATCGTCTGCAATCTTACGTTCATAGCGAGCTGAAATATATATTATATACATTCCCCAAATATTACTGCCAATTTATTTAATAATTTTCATATTGTCCTATGAGCAAATCAATGATTTACCGATTCCGGCATTAAAACAATGTCTCCAAATTAGATGTCTCATTACTTCCGGCCCTTCAATTATATATAATATTATATACTCTTTATCACTCGAGTCATGCATTTAGGAACCGACATTCTCCCATTCCGTCAAATCAACTTTTTCCATCTTAATATTAAATGAATTCCAAGAGAAACAACAACTGTAATAAAATTATTTTTATTTATCTCGATCTACAAGACGACATCAATTACACCAAACACATACCATTGTTTACAAATGTATTTCTATAAGTTATCTCAAAATAATTCGATTAATGCAATATACGTGGCTCAAAATAAATTTAATTATTTCTTCACTAACCTTTTTGTAGAACGCATGGAGGGATTTTCTAAATGAAAAATATTTTGTTTCCTTCTCAGTTTTAATCAGCAACAAATTCCTCCTTTCTCAAGTTTCCTCCGTTCACCATTTCTTTTCTCCCACATCTCCTTCCATTCATACGTTTCTACTTTCCCCACTCCTAACTTAATCGCAATCTCCCATTATTCTCTCTAACAATTTAATTTTAAATTTTAAAATTTTAAAATCACATCTTATCTCTTTGTGGGTCCCACATAGATTAATTGCTAAAAGAAAAAGTATCTAATTTTATTAAGATGTAATTCGAACCTACTATCTCTAGTTGACTTGCCACAATTTCTAACTATCTTAGCTTCTCAACAATTTGTTAATTTAAATTACAAATTAATTTAAATAAATATATTTTAGATTTCATTTTTCTTAAAATTATAATTACTCACCTTAGTCAATAAGTCAAAGTCAATGAGTCAATCCGGCCACCTCAGCTATTTTTTATTGACACATCAGACAGTAAAAAATTCAACGGTCAAAAATTCAATGTGCCACGGTAGTATGCCATGTCAAGTCAACATATTTAAGTCGGGTTATTACACTACCGAAATTCGAGAATGAAAAGACGATCAGGGTCATCTTCGACGAGAAACTGGCGTGTCTGGAGGTCTACTGAGGAGATTTCCCTAAGGAGATGGTCGACGAGGCTCACAAGCACGGCATCAAAGTCATACACCCGGTCTCTCTCTCTCTCTCTAGTCAACATATAGTTTTTCCACTTTACACCTTTTCCCTCAAGTTTCAATTTTGTATGATTTTTTTCCATCCACAACTATTCTATTTTTCAATTTTTTCTTTGCATCTTTTTATACAATTACTATGCCCTATCTATTTCAGCTTCATGCTATTCATCATTCATTTAACATAATTGGAACAACAACAAAAAAAATAATTTGAACAACACCATCAATACCATCTTTTGAGTAATGATAATACCTTTTCATTTTCCTCATTGCTGTTGATCAATAGAACAAGACACACTTTTAACACAATCTTAAATAAAAAAAGAAACACTTTCCAATGTATGAATGCTTGATGGAAAAATAAATTTATTAGATTTATATTCAATGTGTGTTTGGAAAGCAATAAAATTTTTAATTAAAAGTTTTTAGTGTAAAAAATTTTGAAACAAGAGAAAAGGATGTGATAGGATAGGAGTAATGACGAGGAATAAAGAGAATAACGTTAAAATAAATATGTTAGTTTTATGAGTAGCTGTTTAAAAATAATTGAAAAGTAGAGTATTTTGTATAGAAAGATGTAAAAAATAATTAAAAACTAAAGTAATTATAGAAATTGAAAAGTCGTAGATAGAAAAGTCGTTGTGTTTGGTTAGAAGTAAAACTTTTTAATGAAAAATTTTTGATATAAAAGTTGTTAAATTGATAGCAAATGATGTGATATGATAAGAGTAATGATAAGGTATAAAAAGAATAAAGTTAAAATAGATAGGTTAGTTATATAGGTAGTTGTGTGAAAATAATTGAAAAATAGGGTAATTTGGATAGGAAAATGTAAAAAAAAAATAAAAAAATAGGGTAATTGTGGATAGTGAAAAGTTTTTTATTGAAAAGTTTTGGTTAACATTTTTTATGCCGAACCAAACACAATTGAAAACTTTTATTGGTAAACAAAAGTTTATTTGATTTATGATTTGATGTAAAAGTGGGAAAATTTTTGTGTAGAAAATTTTCAGATATAGAAGAGAGATGTGAACAATATAATATTGAGGAAAGAGAATAAAGATAATTATCAAAAATAAGGAAGTTTGGTAATTACGATGAGTAAGATCATTTTAGACCGGACCAAATATATATATATATATATATATATATATATTTGTAAATTTTTTAATAAATATGTTAATTTAGTTATATTTAATCTATAGACAGAGTTTTTTCATTTTTGGATATGTGTATATATTTATTTTGAATTTTTAAATACAAAAGTATTCAAGTCATTTTAAATAATACAGAAAAATGTATATTTGGACCGTCAGCCAGTCTGAAATGATCAAATAGGGATTTCAGACTGGTCTGAAAATGATCAAACCGCAATTAAGATATCAAATCATATTAAGAAAATTGCTGGAAGAGAGTTTCCTGCTTCCCACTCCGAACTCCTAAGGTTAGTAATGTATACATTCGACTTTGCGGCCACGATTAATTCAAGCTCGAATCCAGGCTGCGAAAATTAAAGAAATAATCAAAGTTTCCTTCTGGATTTTCAGGTTGGGTCGGTGAAGGAGGCGGAGAGAGCGATTGCTGCTGGTGTGGATTGCATCATTGCCCAGGGCGTCGAGGCAGGCGGCCACATCATCGGAACGGTACATATCACTATCATTCATCGTTTCCCGACATTCTCATCTCTAAATATATTAATCCTATGGCCTCTTTTTTCTTTTTTCTTTTTTTTTTTTCCCTTTTTCGCCTCGATAAGAATGCTCACGTCTATGTGATTACAAAGAATCTTGAACAATACCAAAATCTGATTTTTTTGATTCTGCCGAAATTGGGCCAAAGAAGTCCACATTGATGTTTGTCATGTATGGGTCCACTTGCTCAGAAAGTTAAATTTAAAGGGCCCATTTTGATTTATTATCTAAAATTAGGATAGGGAGAGCTTCCTGCAAATAAACTACACTTTGAATTTTACTTTTTCGTTAGGGCGTGTTTGGGATGTTCCCACTTCCCAGTTCCCACTGATTGGGGTGGGATGCAGTGGTATCCCACATGGAGCTGAGGCTCCTTTTAATTTTTAAAAATTAAGAAAATTCCTTTAAAATTTTAAAAAGTATTTCAAATATAATTCATTCTTATCTGATTGTCTCATCAAATATAATATTATACCCCTTCTTCATGTGAATTTACCTTCTTCAAATATTGTGCCCCCTTTCTTGCGAATTTGCCTGGGATGGGAATGATATAAATAGATTGGATAATGAGAGATTATTTTGTAGTGTTCAAAATAAAAAATAACATTAAAAATGAAAAAAAGTAAGGTAATTATGCATTGAAGGAAAAGAAAATGTTCTATTAGAATTTTTTAAAAGTTATGTTTTCCATTCCTCAAGCCAAATCAACCCACACAAGTATTCGTTTCGTATGGGCTCCAATAGCTCAAGAAATGAACAGTGGGGAGCCCATTTTATTTAACTGCCGATATTTCTGTTTTGTAGGTTTCTCTGGTAGTCTTGCTGCCTAGGATTGTTGATGTGGTGGGGAACAGAGGCATTCCAGTGGCTGCAGCTGGTTCTATTGCTGATGCTCGTGGATATGTGGCTGCACTAGCCATGGGAGCCAAGGGAATATGCGTCGGCACAAGGTTTATTGCTACCAAGGAACCCTACGCCAATGACTGCTACAAGCAGCAGCTCCTCCATTACACAGAGGCAGAAACCGACCGCACTGATCTCTACGGCCGCCACACATGGAGGGCATTCGTCCGTTGCCTTAACACCCCTTTTCATCAACAGTGGAGAAATGCGCCGGACAACATCGAAAACGATGACAAGCAGCCAATCATTGGCCGTTCCATCATATATTGGGAGGTAAGTTCAATGGTTTAAAATTTAATAAGTATTGTACACTTTGGATATAAATGCTATTAGAATCTACAGAAAGTACGGGTGCAACTCCTTCCAGTTACTTAGTCTACCTTATTCATATATTCCGAAAGGTTTTACAATTAGATAAGATTAGATCAGTACCCCAGTCTACTTATATGAAGATCCGGCCGGTTGAGCTGGTTTGGACTCCAAATTTAAGGTGTGTGGCGGGAAAGTAAGGAAAAAAATGATTGAAAAAATTTAGTTGAGAAGTTTTTAAAAACAAAAGAGTAGTATAATATGATAGAAGCAATAATAAAAAGTAAAAAGAATGAAGTTAAAATAGATGGAGTAGATGTATGAAAAGATGTATAAAAATAATTTAAAAATGAATAGTGGTATAAAAGGATGTGAAAAAGAAAGAAAAATAAGATAGAAATGGAGGCAAAGAAGTTGTTAGTGGAAAACTTTTCTTTAATGTTTACTAAATGCCCCTAATCCTTAATTAGCCAACAACATAATATTAAAATGACTATTAGATAAATAAAAGAAAACTGATTTCATGCGCCTGGGTGCACTTAGTTTTAGTGCACCTGGGTGCATTTAATCTATTTTTTATATTTTTTGAAAATTTTTGTACCAGATTATTGATCTAGGGGTGTGTTTGTTATTAAGTAAAAGTTGTCAAGTTAAAACTTTTCAATCTAAAACTTTTCACTCTCCACAACTACCCTATTTTTTAATCATTTTTTTACATTTTTCTATACAACTATCCTATTTTTTAATTATTTCTACACAACTACCAATACAACAAACCTCTCTATTTTAACTTTGTCCTATTTATTCCTCATCATTACCCCTATCATATCACATCATTTAACAACTTCTATTCTCTACAACTTTTCATCAAAAGTTTTACCTATTTCCAAACACACCCTAAATGTATTTAACATGTATATAAATTTTGACCAATTTTGGAGATTTTTAGATATTTATTTTTTATTTTTTAAATAGTTGCATTCTTAGTAATTTTAAATTACTAAAATGCCACTGATTTTAAATATTTACAATATCTAAAAATGGTCGAAATTGACAAACATATTAAATATACTTATATTAAAAATCTTGTAAAAGAAATTGTAAAAAATATTAAGGAAATGAGTATTTGCGCCCGAGTACACTAAAGCTTAGTGCACCCGAGTGTATAAAATTAACTTCCTAAATAAAAAGGTTGATTCCAAATATACCTATTACGTTTACTCTTAATTCCAACCTATATCCATTGAGTTTGAAAATTTCTGTACACGCCTAATACGTATATCATCAATTTCAGTATACATTATTTATCATAAAAACCGTCAACTATGATTAAAAATGATCAACATACTTTCGAGAATTAGTTTTGTCTCCACCAAAGCCCATACTTCTCCCTTTCATCTTACCCCTAAAATTTTGAATTAGTTAGATCTTCTACCTATTCCAAAGAAACCTAAATTTGAGTGGTATTTTGGTTATTTCAAATTATAATTAACAATTTCTATGATGGATTAAGTGTGCTTGGAATTAATAATATACTCAGTGAGTATGTATAGAAGTTTGAAAACTCAAAGATATGATTGGAACTAGTTATAGAAGTAGTATGTATATTTGAAACTTGGGGGTCCTCTCTCATCAAAAAAGGTAAATACTTCAAATATATATCCATTTTATCATAAAAAATATGAAATGCAACTAAACAATGAATTCAATTGCTAAATAGTTAAAAATAATAGTAAAAAAAAGTTAAACCACTAAAATAATAATTTAAGGATTCTAAATTGCTAAATGCTAACTTTGGGATACACATATCTCCTCATTTGGTTAGTTTGGGATGCTCTTATATAAAACTTATACTATCTTATTTGAGGGGGGTGATTATTATTCTTTTGTCCCACTTGTCCACTCCGCCTCTTCAAATTTAAGTTAGGTAAGTTATTCTACCTAAGTTGCACCTCTACTCTTAATTAAAATTCTAACCTAAAGTAGGCTATTTAAGAATGAATGTATAGATAAAAGTGTGGAAAGTCATTCAATATACCTGGGTGCATCTTAGCTTTGGTGCATCTAGATGCAAAACCTATTTTAAAATTTTTTAAAGATTTTTTCACAATAATAATAATCTAGGTATATTTTATTTATAAACAAAGTTTCATCATTTTTGAAGATATTTGTATATATTTTTATTTTTTAAAAATAGGGATATTTTAGTCATTTAAAATGACCACAGTTCTTTTATTTTTAAAATTCAAAAATATATGTATATATTTTCAAAAATAGTAAAACTTAATCCGTATGTTAAATACACTTAAATTAATAGTTTTATAAAAAATTAAATTTTAAAAAAAATAGATTTTAGATGTGCACTAAAGTTTCGATGCACCTCAGTGCATTGAATCACTTTCCTACAAGTTTCATGTTAACATACATTTTATTTCTAATCAACTTATCAGGAGATTATCCTTCACCGCTTCGTTGGGCAAGTGCCGAACCGGACGACGTGCAGCTGGCTTCCAAACATGATGATGTTGGCAGGGCAAGGAGTAGGGCTAGTGGAGGATGTCGTCCCAGCGACTGAAGTCATCAGAAGATACATGGAAGGACTGAAGGCAATAATCCAAGGACTTAGAGAAAGCTACCTTCCTAACTCTACCCCATCAACAAGCTACCTTCCCGACTCTTTTCTTCGCTCTCCCATCAAACCTCACAAGAAAAAACGAACATGGCTCTAAAAGTTGTGCTTTCGAAAGGCTGGGAAAGATAATGTATATTTAAATTCAATTGACAGTGATTCCTTGATATGATGATGTGTTCAAAGTCCATATTGATATACAACACTGAGATATTTGTTTCAATAAAAGGAAAATTTTGAAAAGCTAGTAAAGTGGTAATGTGATATATGTACTCGGAGGGATGATTAGCAGTAAAGATAGTATAGTTAAAAGAGATAAGACGATTGTAAAAATAAAGAGTATAATATAGTAATAATAATAATAAATAGAGTGGTTAGTTAATTTTATATCAATTAATCATATAAAAAGTGTACAGAAAAGGTGGGATTTTTTTAATACACCTTAAAGACAATAATTTCTTTCTGTCAGTGCACATGAATTGATTTTGACTGTAGTTGTGTAATCAGCACTCTTGCTGAAACTTGCTTGGGAGATAAACACCTAAGAATGAAAAAAATCACCAGAGAGCAATTATTAATTGGTCTTTTTAAGCATGTCTAGGTGCCAACTTATCAACAAGTTGTGCCTTGAAATTAAGCTAATGACTTGCTTTAACGAGTTCTGTAGTTTGCTTAAAAGCTATAGGTCAGGTTATATATATTATTACTAGTTGGACAGAGACCAAGGGGTACTCATTTTTTGGGCCTTACCGCAGTATCAGCTACATTTGTGTCATCAGATCAATATGGATGGCCCACTTAAAAGGCCCAACATTACTTATCACTAGGCTAAAACAAGGGATTTCACAAAGATACCACTTTTGGATCTCCATTTCGGGAGTTGTTGCCTCAAACTGGGGGTGCGACTTTTGTAGGTACCCATGGGTACCTATTAACCCGACCCTAATTTGGGTAAGGTAGGGTAGAAAATATCATCCATGGGTATAAGTAGGGTACAAATTATTACATGGCTCCTTAAATAGGGTACGGGTAGGGTAGATACATTGGGTACTCAGAACCGACCTGCATATGTACTCATGTGGGTAATTAATTATGTGCATAATTATATATATATGTATAATATATATTATATAGTATGTATTATACTTTGTCTATGACATCTTATGTACACACATATTTTAACAAATTTAAATTTAAATGTTACACCTTGTGAAGTATAAAACTAGTTTGGTTATTTATATATACGCCATTGACTTTCGAAAGACTCTTATAAATAGGCTTATGACTTACGATTGTAATATACTAATAGTTTTAATGATTGAGTCATGATGGTCTATGCTTCGTATTTCTATATAATAATATAAATAATAATGTATGTACTTATGATTTTAAAACATAAATGAGTATTATTTACATTATTTAAAATAACGTAGAAATTTTTTAAAAAATATTGTATTTGAGTATTAAAAAAATCGATTTGAAATTGAAGCCGGAATTGACCCTATGAGTAATGAGTAGGGTAGGGTATACTAAGAACCAAATCGACAAATGAGTAGCATATGAGAGACCTTTTAAAATAAGGTATGGGTAGGGTAGACCACTACCTAAATCGAACTAATCTGAGTTACACCCCAACCTCAAACACGGGTCCACTAAATTGGGAACTTGGATGAGAATATAAAACGAATAGGCCCATAAGGTTTTGTTCGACCTCACAATTTAAAAAGGAAAAAGCATCGTTTCTTGTCATAACAGCACTTCTCTATATCATCTTATTTGGTTGTAACTTAACTAAACTTTATTTAACGGGTTAAGGGCCTGTTCTGTCACGATTCGGAAAAGAAGTAAAAATTCAAATGCTGCGCTCGGAGAAAAGGCTACTTTTTGTAATATCTCTTATATTATCATCATTAAAAGCTAATTTTCAGTGATAATAATTATTTATGTCATCAAATAGTATCTTTTGTGACAAAGGATGTTAAATTTCACTAAAAATATGTTGCAAAATATTAACTTTCTTTTAGTGTTTGGACTAAGTGAGAAAATATTTCCTTCGAATTATGTCATGCCATTGAACGTTTTGCAACATAATTTCTACTTTCACCAAAAACGAATGATTATTGTTCCTGAAAGTTAGTTTTTTTTGCTGCAATACACTTTGCTTTAAAAAAAATTTCTAATGACAATCATAAGAATATTATCACTGAAAATCATTGCGAAAGCTTTCTCGGACTAAACGCAATATTAAATTTCACAAACATTACTAGTTAATGTTCACTTTTTTTCTAGTGGCCAAATAGTAATTAGGAATTGGTTGCTAAAGCACATGGCATGAAACTTTCTACAGCACACTTTTTGCCATATGGCCTAAAAAATTTTCATGTTTAGCGACGATGCCCTAAGTGTCGCTTAATTATTTTTTCTTCAACAACCAAATTTTAATCTTTCACAAGAAAATTCTAGTTATCGAAATAAATTTTTTATTGCTTATGGAAAATTTATCAAATCTTCGATAATTTTTTATATATACTATTAGAGATGACTGACTAGGAATATATATTGAGCTCTATTTTTATGTAACCAGTTTTCAAAGAAGCAATTTCATATAACTTATTTATTTTTGAGATATTAATGATTGATACAAAATCTAAATAATTATACTTAATATCATTGGTTTAATTAGGAAGTCAAGTCTGATTCATATCAAATATGTGCATGAGCCGCATTTGTTGAAAAAATAGATTTATTCGTATGTAAATTAGGAAAAATTCTTAGAACTATTCATATATATTGGAATGTAATAATACTATATACGTAATAATACTTTATAGAATTATTCATCCATATAGTTGTGATATTGTAGATAACATCTACAGATAGGGCTCATGGACAGCAACACTAAACAAATAAGAGGGCTTCTGTGATGACATAAATGATACCGAATATAATAAATAAAGTAGATTTTTTATCATCTATCAAAATATTAAAAGTGAAATGAGTTATATAGAAAAAACGGTTTCATAGAATTGAAACCATATGTATATTCTTGCTATATATGTAAATTTGCACTGCAGCTTTTCATAAGTGTAGTAAGATGGCTATCAAAGGTCGATTTCATACTCCATCAAAAAAATTCGATTTTGTACAATGTTAACTAAAAGTGTATCGGCTGAAGAGGTACTTGTACAACAAAATCATATTATTATTGTCTCAAAATCTCTTTCAAAAAGAACCGAAGAAGAACTTAATTGTAGCTAAAAACGAACCCGGACATTAATGTTATTTTTGCTTGCAGTGGAACATGCACGTGTAGTAGAAAGAGGCCATAGCGTATATAACAAAGAGTCTCATTTTAAATTCATAAAAAAGAAAGGAGTCTCCATTTGCAATTTGGTCTAACTTCAACCATTTTTCAACCTTCACGATTGACGAAAAATTTGTTTTTATTATATTTAGAATAATTTGTGTAGCTAGTAAGACAATTTTAATCCAAGTCAAAGATGTGTGTGACTACATTTATCCAAAAATAATGAAAAATTCTTAGAGCCATTCACATGTGCATTAGAATGTATCATTAGTTTATAAAATTATTTATCTGCATAGTAATGATATTTTTATTATATTTAGCATCATTTGTGTAGCTAGTAAGCCAAATTTAAACCAAGTCGAAGGTGTAGTGGCTACATTTGTCTAAAAAGTATGTATTCTTATGTAAATTATGAAAACTTCTTCAATCCATTTACATTTGTAGTAGCATGTATTAACAGTTTACAAAATTATTTATTCACATAATAATGATATTTTTATTCCATTCAGCATCATTTGTGTAGCAAGGCAAAATTAATCCAAGTTAAAGACTTGAGTGACTACATTTGTCTAAAAATATGTATATTTATGTAAATTATGGAAAATTCTTGGATCCATTCAAATGTGCATTACCATGTATCAATAGTTTACAAAATTATTTATCGACATAGTATGATATTTTAGATGGTTTAGATGTTGAAAATATACTTTTAAAATTAATATTTAGCATTGAACTATTTTATTAGTTGATTTTATACATTTGTAGATAGGGTCACGCACAATGATAATAAAAAATGATAGGTTTTAAATATGAAAATATAAATGATGATAGAATATAATAAATAGAGTCAATTTTTACTGAATTATCAAAGTAGGAAAATTGAATGAGAATATATATAGAGAGAGTGAGAGTTTCATAGATGCGGGGCTCATAAGAAATTAAACTGAACATCCATAGTTCATTAATTTAAAAACAGAAATACATGAAGGAAATGCCAGTCACATGCTTTCTTCAAACCCCAAAAGGAATGTGGAGTTTCCAAAGCTTATTTCCAACACACGAATGAAAATGGAAAATGTAACAACGACTCCATGAATGCATGCACCACTTACATATCACATGCCATACACGACCAAAAGACAAACCCTAAAATTGATGCATGGGCACATGCGTGCTAACAAGCCCATATATAGCCAATATGTCAGCTTGCCACCATTCAAGTAAAGGTTGTGGATGTGGCACGGGTTGCTGCGTTGGCAGCTTTCTTATGTTTGTTTATGAGGATCTCCTTCGCTCCCTCAACTAAGTTTTTTACAATTGTAGCTGCAGGAAGAATTTCTTTGATGAGCCCAACACCCTTCCCTGCGTACATCACCATGTTCTCCAACTCTCCTACCGTGGTGGGATTAGGAGCTTGTCCTGCGAACCTTCGGAAAACCGTTTCCTGACCAAGAATAAATAAATGGGAGGAGTTAGCTTTTTTTCAAAAAAGAATATTTCTTTATGGGGTAACTTTGCTAGCCTAGTTAATAGTCGGGCGGATTTCAAGTCTAGCATTCTGTCAGGGTAATTAGGTGATATTTTACAGTTTAGTCCTCGTGTACTAGTGATTTATGATTTTCTCTTATTGTGGGAGGTTTTAACAATTTCCTCCTAGGGTGGGGGTTTAGAAAAAATTTTCCTCCATGGTGTGAGGGTGCGAACATGCTCCATTATATCTCTAGATGTCATGAATATATATAACATCAAAAAATTTCTTGACACCAGTAAGGCGTTATGATCATTACAAACCAAACAAATGGTGTGGATTTTTTATGGGGCAAAATCATCAAATTAAATCTGAATTAATGGCTGCCACCCGCCTTTAGGTGGGAATGTCTAGGGTTGAATCTCTCAACTGCTAGGAGTGAAAATTTGTTCCCCCTGGGTGGGAGTTATGAATGTACCTAATTTGTAATATCAGATGTCATAACCAATAAAAAATCTGAGTTAATGGATGATTAATTAATGCATGTACACTAATATTGTGGGATTTAAATATTATTACTCCTCCATAGATTAGGGAGTAGCCAATGATGGGCTGGTCTTCATTGTTCTCAACACTTTCAGGGACACCCTTCCACTTGATGTGGAAGGGGGTGTTGAGGCATCGAACTGGTGCCCTCCATGATGCTCGGCTGTACAGATCCGTGTAAGAGGTTTCGCCCTCCTTGTATATCACCAGCTGTTGCTTGTAGTAGTCATGAGCATATGCTTCCTCTGAAGCCACAAACCTATAACAGGTCGTCCACCCAATTGTAATTAATGTTAAGTGATCCAACAAAAAACAACCCCATAAATCTTATATCTATTCAGGTAATTAAATTGCTGAATAAAACTAGTAGTCATGAGCCACCGGCAGCCACAACTGGAATGCTGCCCGCAATTGCGACGACTTTTGGAAGCAGGTCCGTCAAATGATCCTACAACATATGTGCAATAGTACCGTCACGTCGTTGAATTGACGAGTCTAATTATAATCATTCAAGGAAATTGGACGGATCGATGTTGTGATTCAAGGAAAGGAATCAATCTTACAGTGCCAACAATATGCCCTCCAGCTTCAACCCCCTGAGCGATGATGCAGTCGACCCCGGCAGCAACTGCTTTTTCAGCATCTTTAACTGATCCAATCTGCAATTAACAATTACGTAACATTTATGGATCTCAGAACGATGCAAAATAATGAATAATTTTCTCTTAGAGTTTTATGCAAAATAATGAATCATCTTGTTGTGGGTTGGTTAATTCAAACAGCCACATGCATGTGTACATTAATTAATTAGACAAAAAGAAGTAATTGGATATTAGTATATATATGTATATATTGATTAGGGATTGGGTGCTCGCCTGGTGCAAGATCTTGACTCCGTTCTCGTGTGCCTTATCGACCAACTCCTTAGGATAATCGCCCCAGTAGACTTGCATGCATGCAAGCTTCTCTTCAAAGATGGCTTGGATGGCCCCTGTGTAGTCAAACTCCAAGAGAATTCCTGCCCCAAATGGTTTGCTAGTCAGTTTCTTTATCTCCTTGATTGCCTTCTGTGTCTCTTCGTAGCTAGTCTGCACAAATTAATGTACCCAAAATATATATATGATAATAATTTCCACAAAAAAAATGCATGATAATTAGTACTGAAGAGTAGAATGACATTAATCAACGGGCTGATTCTTTCATATGAATCAACCTCGAATTCAGTGCATATGAATATACAGAAGGATGAAATAAGCGTATACATACAGGGCTAGCCAGCAGGCCAATCCCTCCGGCGTTAGCAACAGCAGCAACGAGCTTTGGCCCCGAAATGTCTACACCCATGGGCGCCAAGACAACTCCATTGTCAAAGCCAAGGATTCCTCCGAATTTGTGAGACATCTTTGGGAGGGAAGAGGGAATTAACGAGCAAGGGAAGAACAGTGAAACGCTATCACAACAAAACAATAGCTGTTGTAGCTGTTTCAGTAACTACTGTTGGTGGAGCTCTCCATCTCTCCCCCCTCTATTTATAGAGCTCAAAGCTAGTGCTGATTTCAATTGCGTGGTAAGCTAGCCCGTCCCACCAACTATTAGAAAAAATTGACCAAGATTATTTTCTGTGAGATATTGACATTCACCCTTTTCATAACCACCTTATGAAATCTCCTCTTCCATTTCTTTTTTTCTTTTTGCATTCATGCGTTTTTCGTGGGATTCGGTCCCTCCACGTTTTTTCTTTTTTGAAGTAAATGTCGCTCCACCTTGATATGTATTTCTTCTATATTTTCCCATGCCAGCAACGTATATCTTAATTCATACGTGCGTAACCTGGGAGATATATAGATGGATATATAATACACCATTCAGTCAATCAGAAGTTGTCCGTTTGATATCTAAACGTAATGCAGATTAAAATTTCTCAGGAGTTTTTGCTTATGTACCTATATATTTTTGGAAAAATTATCCGTGGATTCTGTGATCACCGTTAAATTTTTTAAGAAAATGACAGAAATGCGCCGTGGACAAATAAAATTATTAATTGTAATCACTATTGTCGTTACAAATATTACAAAAAACAATTGCAAAAGAAGAATATATCAAAAAACATGTAAACAACAAAAACGTCAGGCTCCATTTGGCAATAGGGAAATCCTCCATCACTTTCTACACCTTAATTAATATTACATGACAGTCAACTATTTTACTTTTTACTCATTACCTTTATTCTAATTATTTTTTACATTTATTCATATAATAATCCCGTCTATCTCATTCTTTTTACTCTTATACCCTTTTGTATATTAAGTTCCACAATATACCTTTAATGAGTTTCATTCTTTTTACATCTATTTCATTAACTTGTTATACCATGTCAATTTCTTACTTCTCAAAAAAATTTCTTATAACTTTCCCCCGCAGTTTTCTTAGTTTGAAACAAAGTCTAAGCAAAAATTGTAAGATATTTTTAAAAAATAAAAAATATTTTTTAAAATGCTCTTCGCACTAAATAGAATAATCCAGAGATTATTGGATTTTTAAATTTTCATAATAAAGATATTTAAAATTAATTTTTATTATACAATACAATAAAACATAAATTTTTATTTTTAAAAAATATTCTTTAAATTGAATGGCTAATTTCTTATTTGTTGGACTTCAAAAAATTTGTGATAAAATTCTAAAAATTAATTTTCTAATATTATAACAAAAAGGAAGAAGATACCATAAAGAGTTTTTTTATTGTATTTCATCTGAAAATATTTTTAAAAATAAGATTTGTTCTATATTTAAAATTATTTTCTTACATTTGTTATTATTATATTAAAAAATAATTTCTAAAATCATATTTTGTAGAAATTTTAAACAATTTTCATAGATAAGAAACTAATCTATTTTGATATGATGAATATTCTTTGTACATTTTCTATTATAATGTTAGAAAATAAAAGTTTAGAACTATTTATTGTTGCTGTTTTGAGATTCAAAATTAATTTAATTAATGTGAAAAATATTTCATATTTATGATATTTTATGTTATAATATTGAAGAGTTAATTTCTTGTGTGAAATTTTAAAAATCTAACAAACACAAAATTAATTTATTTAATATTTGAAAATATAATGTTTATCATATACTGTATTTTCCATTATATTACTAGAAGATCAATTTTTAAAATTATTCATCAACAAAATTTAAAATCTAGCAGACACGTAATTATTTAATATGAGGAATATTTTTAAAAATAATTTTTATTTTTAAGAATGTTCTCTTGTCATTTTGATTTAGGGTGTGTTTGTTTGGGGCCAAAATATGTCAACCAAAACTTTTCAACCCAAAAATTTTCACTCTCCATAACTACTCTATTTTTTAATTATTTTTTCATATTTTTCTATACAAACTACCCTACTTTCTAATCATTTCTACACAATTACACATATAACTAACCTATCTATTTTAACTTTATTCTCTTTACTTCTCATCATTATCCCTATTATATTACATCATTTTCGATCAATTTGACAACTTCTACCTTCAAAACTTTTCATCAAAAGTTTTACCTCCAACCAAACACGCCCTTAATGAAATTAGCTGACATGTAATAAATAGAAATTGTATGCTTTTATTTACAACTTAAAATTTTTGTTATAGTTTTTTATGATATTTTTTAATCATTTTTCCTTCTATATTTTTTGTTTCTTTTCTCATTGTTATAGCATTCACGACTTTTCTTGCCTTTTTTGTTTGAGAAATTTATTTGATACGCAATCACTGGACTGGAGTCGTCTTTTAGCTTTTCCTCTCTTTTTTCTATTTTGTATATCCGGTATGTCTGCTATAAAGGTGCGCTCTATTTTTTTCTTTTTTAAATTTAAATTTTTTAAGATTATACATTGATACCGGCCTTTATTTTTAATTTGTAGATGCAATAAAAATAAAAATATATGCTTAAATATTTCTAGTGTAAAATATATAAATATTGTTGGTATATAAAAATATAAATATATTTTCAAAATTTAGTGATATATATAATCATGTATCCTTTTAATTTTAAAAAGTTGTATTTGTCATATTTTTTCATGATTTTTTATACATGATATTGTCAGGTATGAGGGCCATCTGTTCGTAGCTAATTGATATCAACTAATTTGATGATAAAATGATAGCGATTTAATCAGACGACAATATCTATTAATACGTTTACTTTTAAATTAATGGTAATACAAATTATCTTTTTGCACTTATATTTACTTTTGGCGCTTTTAAATGTTATCATCTCATTAGTCTTATTCAAGAGCGAGGATGTGTTAAAAATATATTTTAAAATTTTAAAATATATTTTAATTTTTACCTGATAAAGTGTGATAATTTTTTTTAAAAATTTTAACAATGAAGATTAAATTTTGCCCCCACTAATCAACGGCGCTAGAACCGCCACTTCTTGCATGCGCTGCTCAGTCTTCGAAATTACGTTTTTGGAAGGATTGCCTGATGCACGCCCCTGCCTACCGTCCAGGTTGTTTCTTTCTTTTATGCGTACTTTGGGCTATTGGTATTAAAATAATCGATAATCATTCTTTGCTGTATGATCTAGACTCCTACGCGGCTACGCCGGATATTGCACGATCATTATAAATAAAATGAGTAAGAATAAAAAAAAAAGATATTCTAAAGAAAAGATGATGATAAAATATATTTATTATAACAATAAAATATTCGTCTACGTACTTATGTAAATGTCACGTTATTAAAAGCCATAAAGGGCGTTATGTATCAAGGAGAAAACAAATGTGGGTCTTTCTCGAAGAATGGCAGATGATCAGGCTTTTTTTTTTTTTTTTTTTTTTCTGAAATGATCAGGCTTGTTAGTTGGCAATCGAGTCGAAAGTTACTGCCTAGTTATAATATGAGTTTTGCTGAGTAAAATGATATTGACGACTCACCCTCATGAGTCATATGAAATAAGAATTTTTTTAAATGATAAGTTGGGGGCAAGTCTCTTTAACCATATTTTTTTTTTTATGATTTAGACGGTCCATGTGAATTTGGTTGATAATTGTATATCCTATAAGTTCAGTGGAAGTCACACATGGACATACTATTTACCGACATCAATATAAGTTTATTATATAAAATTAAGATACTTCTATCACAAAAATTTGAAATGAAAAATCTTAAAAATGTATCTTTTATATTAGGAATTAAAATATATTGGTATTGTTCTCAGTGTATTCTCAAATTATCACAAAAGAACTATATTGAAAAAGTACTTAAAATATTCGACATACAGAATTGCAGATTAGAAAACACCTCGAGACAATATTAGTCTAAATTAGTACTTCAAAAATGATTTTAAATCTAAGCAAATGGATAAGATTTTCTATGATTTATTCGTAGAAAGTTTGATGTATGTTTAGGTTTATATGCATCCGGATATTATATACATTGTTTGGATGTTGAGTAGATATATAAGTGATTCAAGAATGGATCTTTCAGAAGTAGCTAAATAGATTTTAAAGTACCTTTAGAAACAAAACACTACATGTTTACATACAGAAAGTCGGATAAATTAGAGATCATTCGATATTCAGATTTCAACTTTACTGGATGCAAATATAGGTTTAGATCCATTTTAGGCTATAGTTATCTGCTTGTTGAAAAAACTATATCAGGAAAGAGTGCTAAGTAAATATTCATAGCTTTTTCAATAATTATAACTGAATTTATAGTATATTACGAGACATCCAATTATAGAATATGAATATAAAATTTTGTCCCAGGGTTGCAAAATATGTATTGCATAAAAAGACAAATTAAGTTATTTTGTGACAATATCAGTAGTCTTATATTCTAACAACAACAGGAGTTTGACGATGTTCATGGTTGTTAAAGAAAGGATTTAGGAAGATAAAGTGTTTGTAAAGCATATTGGAACAAACTCTAAAGTTGCGGATCTATTTACTAAGAATACACCCTAAGGTCTTTCATGAGTGCACGGATGTTGTATCATTTAATGATATGTTGGTTAAGTGAGAGTTTATTTATGTGGTTTTGATTTAGACGCATTTGTTATAGTTTTGTATATTTTTTGCAGAAATAAAGTATTCACTATTTTGGTTTTGATTTGATCTTACCAAATAAAGTTGTATTAGTTGGAAATAGGCTAGTTAGATCACATTGCATACAATTTTGATGCTATGAATTCATACTTGATCTATGTTATTTGGCTATGTTTAATATATGCGATCATGAATAGGTCTAGTTATGATGAATGTAACGAAAGACCACCTTGACTCTATGTTAGCATAATTGATGGACAAGATTATTTGGAGATGATTTTAGTCATAGTAGCAAAAAGTTTTGAGCTCATAAGGTATATTATGATAACATATAGGGGTGTTAACGGATCGGGTTGAACGGGTTGGAGCCTAATCCTAATCCTAACCCATTTAATATATCTCAACCCTAATCCGTTTATTAACCCATTTAAAAAACTTCAACCCTAACTCATTTACAACCCATTTAATAAATGGGTTAACGGGTTGTTAACGGGTTGTGTTTGTTACTAATTTTCATGCTAAAAATTTTCAATAGAATTTGTAAATTTAAATAAATTAAATAATTCGAAGCTAACATACCTGAATTTAATTTATTTTAGCTTGAAAACATCAGCGTCAATCTCAAGTCATCTCTTTAATGTCAATTCCTGTTATAAATATTATATATATATTATAATATATTATATTAAATGAGTTATATGGGTTAAATGGATTGGACGAGTTAAATAAACGGGTTGGACGGGTTGACGGGTTGCGAAGCCTCAACCCTAATCCGTTTATTTAATTAAATGGTTGAACGGGTTGGCGGATCATAACCCATTTATTCAAAAATCCCAACCCAAATCCATTTATTAACGGGTTGAATGAGCGGGTTAATGGGTTGACCATGACCATTAACACCCCTAATAGCATATATAATATATATATATAATATAAGTGAGATATTGTTGGATTTTAGACACATATATATAATAATTATATATATGCTATCATAAAGAGTAATCCAATTCATAAAGTAATTTGATAAGGTTTTATGGGCTTAAATCATCTAATAAAGTATGAATCTTTTATGCGTAGAAATCCTATTACCTAATTTCTAGTTTTTATTTTATGATGGGTTAAATTAGAAATAAGAAAGATAGGTGTTCTATATAAATAGTTGTGGTTTCTGATTTATGCACGAGGGCTTTTTTTTTAATATCCTATAATTGGAAAAAGGGAGCCGTCTTTTCCAGAAAACCCTAGGGCACTAATTTCGAAGACCATAAACTATGAGATTCAAGAACAATATTCTTTTCTATGAATCCAAATACGTTTCTATTTATGGTTATTTTTCTTGGCAATTTTGCATGAAGGATCCTGAGTTGATTATGGTTTTAAGGTTTAGCAACATAAAAAATAATGAACTATTTTCAATTTGTTGGTGCTATGAATCAATTTACACACACACACAGATATATATATATATATATATAACTTCTTTATCTTAAGGCATCCGTGAACGACCCATTGGACTAAAATAAATAGATTTAAAGCGGTGGCATGTGGTGCAACCAATGGATTAAGTTACCCCACGGCGTGATTGGAATTTAGAGGTGCAAGCGGGTGGGGTTAAACTCCTCCCCTATTCAACCTAACCCATTTTAAAATAGGTGAATTGAGTTGCAAATTGAGTTCGAAAAGTTGGAGTTCAATCCAACATTTTACCCACCCATTTTTAACCCATTTTTAAACTAGGTTGACGCTAAAATGGCTTGAAAATTGGGTTGAACATTTAACAGATTTTAAACTGGTTGGGTTGGATCGGATTATGAGATTGGTAAGAGAACTGATATGTCCGGATGATCATGGCAATGACCTGGAGTAGGGGTGTAAGTCGGGTTGGGTTGAGTTAAAAACAATCCTAACCTATCTTATAAAATCTTATGCTAGCTATACTTTTAATTTTATTTTTCACACCTTAACCTAGCAGTAATATAACTCAATAGAAATCGGTTTGGTTCAAGCTCTAATTTAACCCAATAGAAATTGATTTGGTTCAGGTTAGAAATTAGGTTAAAAAATATATAATATTAAAAAATATTTTGATTAATTAAATATATTTTAAAATATATATTTATATGAAAGAATAAAAAGTAATACTTTTTATAGGAATATTTTTCAATTTAAATACAATAATATAATTGTTAAATAATCTTATTTCAAAGTAATAATGTGTAGTTAATTCCTATGTATTATATGCTAATGTATGATTTTTTAATAATTTATTATATTTTAAACTAATATATGAAATCACGTTAAGTCAAATCGACAATCATCTACTCCAAACTAACCCATTTTTGAAATCAGGTCGGCTCAAATCAGGTTATATGATTAAGTTTCTCCAAAATGCCTAACCAATCCTATTATAAATAAGGTTAGATTAGTTGCCTTTAGGTTGAGGCCAACTCTATTTATACCCCTAACTTGGAGCTTGAAGCATGAGCAAATAAAGCAAGAAAATAAAGAAATATTTTTCATTGGGCTCCAATTCCCTGCAACTTGTTGTTGTAAAATCTAATTAATTCATTGTATTTAACATTATTTTTTTTTATTATGATACTAAATTTCATCCAGAACATATATATGCATGGGTCACATTTGCTGAAAAATAGATACATTTATGTATAAATTATGAAAAATGCTTAAATCT
The DNA here is from genome assembly GCA_030490835.1 of Annona cherimola. Lineage (NCBI taxonomy): Eukaryota > Viridiplantae > Streptophyta > Magnoliopsida > Magnoliales > Annonaceae > Annona > Annona cherimola. Next base: position 23,492,939 of record CM059972.1, on the reverse strand, counting down.
ACTCTTATTTGTATTAGAATATAAAATTTTATGTAACCATATATAATGATATTTTAAATGGTTTAGATGTTGAAAATACTATTTTAAAATTAATATTTATTATTAAACCATTTTATTAGGTTAATTTTGCACATTTAAAGGTAAGGGTCATGTACATTGAATAAATGAAATAATTTATATAGAAAAAAGGTTTCATAAAAGCGACTCCGTTATTAAAATATTAAAATTGGAAGGATTAAGAAAATGACGAAACTGCGCCGTGGACAAATAAAATTATTATTTGTAATCACTATTGTTGTTACAAATATTACAAAAACAATTGCAAAAGAAAAATATCAAAAAACATGCAAACAACAAAAACTTCAGGCTCCATTTGGCAATGGGGAAATCTTCCGTCACTTTCTACACCATAATTAATATTACGTGACAGTCAACTATTTTACTTTCTACTCATTACCTTTATTCCAATTATTTTTTACATTTATTCATATAATAATCCTGTCTATCTCATTCTTTTTACTCTTATATCCTTTAGTATATGAAGTTCCACAATATACCTTTAATGGGTTTCATTCTTTTTATATCTATTTCATTAACTTGTTATACCATGTTAATTTTTTACTTCTCAAAAAAATTTCTTACAACTTTCCCCTCAGTTTTCTTAGTTTGAAACAAAGTCTAAGCAAAAATTATAAAATATTTTTTAAAATACTCTTCGCACTAAATAGAATAATCCGGAGATAATCAGATTTTGAAATTTTCATAATAAAGACATTTAAAATTACTTTTTATCATACAATACAATAAAACATAAATTTTTATTTTTAAAAATATTCTTCAAATTGAATAGCTAACTTCTTATTTGTTGGGCTTCAAAACATTTGTGATAAAATTCTAAAAACTAATTTTCTAATATTATTAGAAAAAGAAAGAAGATACCATAAAGAGTTTTTTTTATTGTATGTCATCTGAAAATATTTTTAAAAATAAGAGTAGTTCTATACTTAAAATTATTTTCTTGCATTTGTTATTATAATATTAGAAAAATAATTTCTAAAATCATATTTTGTAGAAATTTTAAAAAAAAAATTCATAGATAAGAAACTAATCTATTTTGATATGATGAATATTCTTTAAAAAAAATTGATATTAATTTTCTACTATAATATTTTAAAATTTAATTTTCGAATTGTTTATGATGAGGATACTTTAAGTCTAAAATTCAAAATTAATCTATTTCATCAGAATAATATTTTTAGTATCTTGGTACATTTTCTATTGTAATGTTAGAAAATAAAAGTTTAAAACTATTTATTGTTGCAGTTTTGAGATTCAAAATTAATTTAACTATTTTGCAAAATATTTCATATTTATGATATTTTATGTTATAATATTGAAGAATTAATTTCTTGTGTGGAATTTTAAAAATCTAACAAACATAAAATTAATTTATTTACTATTTGAAATTATAATTTTTATCTTATACGGTATTTTCTATTATAATATTAGAAGATCAATTTTTAAAATTATTCATCAACAAAATTTAAAATCTAACAGACAGTAATTATTTAATATGAGGAATATTTTTAAAAATAAATTTTATATTTAAGAATGTTCTCTTTAGCATTTTGATTTAATGAAATTAGCTGACATGTAATAAATAAAAGTTGTATGCTTTTATTTAGAACTTAAAATTTTTATTATAGTTTTTTATGATATTTTTTAATCATTTTTCCTTCTATATTTTCTGTTTCTTTTCTCATTGTTATAGCATTCACGACTTTTCTTGCCTTTTTTATTTTAGAAATTTATTGGATACACAATCACTGGATTGGAGTCGTCTTTTAGTTTTTCCTCTCTCTTTTTTTTTTTTTTTTTTTTCTATTTTGTATATACGGTATGTCTATTATAAAGGTGTGCTAATTTTTTTTCTTTTTTAAATTTAAATTTTTTAAGGTGATAGATTGATAGTCACCTTTGTTTAAATCTTATTCAAAAATTCTATATTAATTTTGGAGCCCGATTATATACATTACGATGTATTTTAGGCTAAAATACAACATTCATTTGTTTTTTACAATTAGTCATTTTTTTGATTTTTCTCCTTAAACATGTTTTTCAAAGTGTATTCAATCTATATACCAAGTTTTTCCATATGACAATTAAGGAGTGGAAAACGACTTAAAAACCCCTAAAATTGATGATTTTTTGAAAAATAAAAAATAAAAATGTAAAAATATTCTAAAATGGAAAAACTTGGTATATAGATTGATTTTTTTTATTGGTATTATTACACAGAGACATCTAATATTACAAGTTAAACTCATTCATAACTCTCACTATGGAGAGACATCTTGTAAACACCTCCACATTGAGGGAGGACCACAATAAATACCCCCGCGAACAAGGGAACGAATACAAAAGGATACAAAAATTCCACCCAAACTGCCATGAGTGAGTTTCGAACCCATGAACGACAGCATAGACTTTTCTGCTGCCACTAATTGAGGATGACCCCAGTCGGCATAGATTGAATGCAATTGAGAAAACATGTTTATGAAAAAAGTCAAATAAAAATAAAATAAAATAGATAAATATTGTATTTTAGTTTAAAATACGTCATAGGGTATATAATCATGCTATGTTAAGTTTTGTTGATTTTCATTTGCTATTAGGCTTATTTGATTTTTTGAACAAGGAAAATCATGTAACATTGATACCGGCCTTTATTTTTAATTTGTAGATGCAATAAAAATATAAATATATGCTTAAATATTTCTATTGTAAAATATATAAATATTGTTGGTATATAAAAATATAAATATATTTTCAAAATTCAGTGATATATATAATCATGTATCCTTTTAATTTTAAAAAATTGTATTTATCATATTTTTTTCATGATTTTTTATACATGATATTGTCAGGTATGAGGGCCATCTGTTTGTAGCTAATTGATATCAACTAATTCGATGATAAAATGATAGCAATTTAATCAGACGACAATATCTATTAATACGTTTGCTTTTAAATTAATGGTAATACAAATTATCCTTTTGCATTTATATTTATTTTTGGCGCTTTTAAATGTTATCATCTCATTAGTCTTATTCAAGAGCGAGGATGTGTTAAAAAATGTATTTTAAAATTTTAAAATATATTTTAATTTTTACGTGATAAAATGTGATAAATTTTTTAAAAAATTTTAACAATAAAGACTAAATTTTGACCCCACTAATCAAAGGCGCTAGAACCGTCACTTCTTGCTTGCTCTGCAGGCGGAAAATGCCATTGTTCATGGATGTGGTTTATCTTTTATCCGAGGATGAAAATGCAGATTTATTATTATTATTATTTTAAAAAAATAGACTCAAGCCGCCATCGAATTAAGCATGGTTTATTTCTTTAAAGAAAAAGATAATATAATTTGACTTTTTCTTTAAGATGGTCGAGAAAATTCAAACCTATTAACAAGTATGTTGGACGGTATAAGATCGTAAGAATGAGATGAAATCTTCCATTTATTAAAAATTGCACAAAATTTTATCTATTTTTAATATACAACAACACTTTTTACATAACATATTCTCATTCCATCAAGCATGAACATGCATGTAAACAAGATGAACAAATTAGATGAGGGCGTTGTTGTGTGTTGAGAAGAGAAAATTTAGATCACGTAATTCAGATCACTTACAGGGCAAGGTCAGATCACTTATTAAATTAAGCTAGCATTGACAGTAGTGGTAATATCCTTGTTTATACTTTATACTTCTCAAATTCCTCTTTTAGGATTAAACAACTATATAGTATTTAGAATGATATTTTTTTCACGAGAAAAAAGGAGAGATTCTAACGTAACCTCACCTGCTAATAACGCTCACATGGGCGAGATGGAAGCCCCCAATTCTAGAACGGTATATATATATATTTTCCTGATGAAAGGTACGTGATTTCATTCAGGAGAAGAGTCAATATACAATTGATTAACGATGAGATCACGTGGTTGACACTAATCCAAAAGAGAAAAGTGTGTCCTGCTTGTTTACACTTCATCGGTTCTCCGTTGTCCTAAGCATATATTCCTGGCACGGCACGACTTTGAAATCTGCCACTTCGATGAATTCGAGACGGCACTACTAGTGAATCTATCTTTTTTCTGGACTCTTGAATTTTCACGTATCTCCTGATTTTTAGGTATAAGCAAAGAACATCTAAGTATCCCAATCTTCGAGCATAAAGAGATCCCATGAATATGCGTGACATTATGCCAGCAGAATTAACTAAGAGGAATACTCCCGTTAACTCAGACTGTGCAAACGCGCCGCTTAGCTCATTTTAAAAATTTTATTGAAAATACTTTTTTTTTCTTTTTTATATTCTTATTTATCAAAGTATATTTAATATATGAACTAAGTTTTATCATTTTTAGATATATGTATATATTTTTTGAAATTTTTTAAAAATAAGGGTTTTAAATACATATATAAACACGAATATTAAAAAATATTAAAAAATATATTCACATATCCATTTAAAATTTGATTTGTATATTAAATAACTTAGATAAACAAATGTATAAAGAAAAAAGAAAAAAAATATTTTAATTGAGTTTTTTTAGGTGAGCTGAGTGAAATATTTGGCCTTCTCTATTTGACCTTAACATGTTGTGCATATATTTACTACTTAATATTTGACCTTCTCCATTTCTTAAAGTGATTTAGGCATGGGTGAAAATGGAAAAGAGTTGCCACTTGAATACACTTTGGTTAGGTGTATGATCATCTAAGATAAATGACATAATAAGAAAAAGATTGACTCAACTGTAACCTTTATTTTAAAAATCTCCTATACAATCTTATATTTTGTATTAAGTGAGGACAAGATTAACCCAATCTTCACCTTTCTTCAAAGGGTTTCAAGTTACCTATCCATTGGTCTTGTTAATAGCCGGGCGGATTTCTTTATGGGGTAACTTTGCTAGCCTAGTTAATAGCCGGGCGGATTTCAAGTCTTGCATTCTGCCGGGGTAATAGATGATATTTTATAGTTTAGTCCTCGTGTACTAGTAATTTATGATTTTCTCTTATTGTGGGAGGTTTTAACAATTTCCTCCTAGGGTGGGGGCTTAGAAAAAATTTTCCTCCATGGTGTGAGGGTGTGAACATGCTCCATTATATATGTAGATGTCATGAATATATATAACATCAAAAAATTTCTTGACATCAGTAAGGGGTTATGATCATTACAAACCAAACAAATGGTGTGGATTTTTTATGGGGCAAAATCATCAAATTAAATCTGAATTAATGGCTGCCACCCGCCTTTAGGTGGGAATGTCTAGGGTTGAATCTCTCAACTGCTAGGAGTGAAAATTTGTTCCCCTGGGTGGGAGTATTTACAAGTGTCCTCCTAAGAATGGGAGTATTTATAGTATGTTCGTCCAAATGGTGAGGGTTATGAATGTACCTAATTTGTAATATCAGATGTCATAACCAATAAAAAATCCGAGTTAATGGATGATTAATTAATGCATGTACGCTAATATTGTGGGATTTAAATATTATTACTCCTCCATAGATAAGGGAGTAGCCAATGATGGGCTGGTCTTCATTGTTCTCAACACTTTCAGGGACACCCTTCCACTTGTTGTGGAAGGAAGTGTTGAGGCATCGAACTGGTGCCCTCCATGATGCTCGGCTGTACAGATCTGTGTAGGAGGTTTCGCCGTCCTTGTATATCACCAGCTGTTGGTTGTAGTAGTCATGAGCATATGCTTCCTCTGAAGCCACAAACCTACAACAGGTCGTCCACCCACTTGTAATTAATGTTAAGTGATCCAACGACAAACAACCCCATAAATCTTATATCTATTCAGGTAATTAAATTGCTGTTTTTTTTATTATGTTTCCTAGTTCCCAAATATACACCGCTTGCCCCCAAAGCCAGGGCTGCGGCATAGCCTCTTGCGTCAGCGATGCCACTGGCAGCCACGACTGGAATGCTGCCCGCAATTGCGACGACTTTTGGAAGCAGGTCCGTCAAATGATCCTGCAGCATATGTGCAACAGTACCGTCACGTCGTTGAATTGACGAGTCTAATTATAATCATTCAAAGAAGTTGGACGGATCGATGTTGTGATTCAAGGAAAGGAATTCGCAATAGTACCCCGGCAGCAACTGCTTTTTCAGCATCTTTAACTGATCCAATTTGCAATTAACAATTACGTAACATTTATGGATCTCCGAACGTTAGGGTGTTTTGAGTTTGTCTTTTCATCGGACCAGGTCATATGATATCATCTACCACTTGGTCCTATTTTGTCAATAAGCAATACTTAATTTTCTCTTAGAGTTTTATTGCAAAATAATGAATCATCTATTGTGAGTTGGTTAATTCAAACGGCCATATGCATATGTACATTAATTAATTAGACAAAAAGAAGTAATTGGATATTACTATATATATGTATATATTAATTAGGGATTGGTTGCTCGCCTGGTGCAAGATCTTGACTCCGTGTGCCTCATCAACCAACTCGTTAGGTAATCACCCCAGTAGACTTGCATGCATGCAAGCTTCTCGTCAAAGATGGCTTGGACGGCCGGTGTGTAGTCAAACTCCAAGAGAATTCCTGCCACAAATGGTTTGCTAGTCAGTTTCTTTATCTCCTTGATTGCCTTCTGTGTCTCTTCGTAGCTAGTCTGCACAAATTAATGTACCCGAAATATACATGATAATAATTTCCACACAAAAAATACATGATAATTAGTACTGAAAAATAGAATGACATTGATCAATGGGCTGATTCTTTCATATGAATCAACCTCGAATTCAGTGCATATGAATATACAGAAGCATGAAATAAGCGTATACATACAGGGCTGGCCAGCAGGCCAATCCCTCCGGCGTTAGCAACAGCAGCAACGAGCTTTGGCCCTGAAATGTCTGGACCCATGGGTGCCAAGACAACGCCATTTTCAAAGCCAAGGATTCCTCCGAATTTGTGAGACATCTTTGGGAGGGAAGAGGGAATTAACGAGCAAGGGAAGAACAGTGAAACGCTATCACAACAAAACAAGAGCTGTTGTAGCTGTTTCAATAACTACTGTTGGTGGAGCTCTCCATCTCTCCCCCCTCTATTTATAGAGCTCAAAGCTAGTGCTGCTTTCAATTGCGTGGTAAGATAGCCCGTCCCACCAACTATTAAAAAAAATTGACCAAGATTATTTTCTGTGAGATATTGACATTCACCCTTTTTATAACCACCTTATGAAATCTCCTCTTCCATTTCTTTTTTTCTTTTTGCATTCATGCGTTTTTCGTGGGATTCGGTCCCTCCACGTTTTTTCTTTTTTGAAGTAAAGGTCGCTCCACCTTGATATGTATTTCTTCTATATTTTCCCATGCCAGCAACGTATACCTTAATTCATACGTGCGTAACCTGGGAGATATATAGATGGATATATAATATACCATTCAGTCAATCAGAAGTTGTTCGTTTGATATCTAAACATAATGCAGATTAAAATTTTTCACTCTAGTTGTTACGCCGAGCCTTAACAATGCTAACTTTGACATGCAATGAGTAAACTGTCATTTTTAATCTCCTAAATATTCTTATCTAGCAATAAATTTCCATAAAAAGGATATAAAAAGATACAACCCAATAGCGCAATGTATTAAAGGATTGGAACAAATATTAAGGGGCATTTCTGTAGTTTTACATTAAAAGCTAACTGTGGAAGAACTGTAGAATGCTACTTAACTTGAAGGACTAAAAGACATATGTTTTAAAAGTGCTATAAACATTTATCGAATTTCAATAAATAAAAAGTGCAAATTTTATAAACTTAAATAGACCTATATGCAGATCCCTCACTACACGTTAGTGTATTAAGTTCCACGATATACCTTGAATGGGTTTCACGTTTGAGGAGTGATTCTATTAGCCCGGGCTAAGTAAATGGCCAACTTAGCCTACCTCAAAAAACCTATTTAAAACAACTTTTTTTTACTTTTTTTTTCATGTACTTGTTTATCTAAGTGTATTTAACATATAGACCAAGTTTTACCATTTTTGAATATATTTATCTATTTTTTTGAGATTTTCAAACATCTATGTGTATATATGCATTTAAAATACCCTTATTTTCAAAAATCTAAAAAAAATATATGCATATTTCCAAAAATGGTAAAACTTGGTCTATATGTTAAATACACTTAGATAAACAAGTGTATGAAGAAAAAAATAAAAAAAAGTTGTTTTAAATAGGTTTTTTGAGGTGGGCTAAGTGGGCCATTTACTTAGCCCGGGCTAATAGAATCACTCCTCTTCACGTTTAGTTTGCCGCAAGTGCTATCGGGTGGTTTTTGGTTATGTAGTTGTCGCAATTTTGCACAGAATAAAAACATTTTTATTCTTAGGAGTTTTTGCTTATGTGCCTATATAGTTTTGGAAAATTATCCGTGGATTCTGTGTTCACCGTTACATTTTTTAAGAAAATGACGAAAATGAGCCATGGACAAATAAAATTATTATTTGTAATCACTATTGTCGTTACAAATATTACAAAAACAATTGCAAAAGAAGAATATATCAAAAAATATGTAAACAACAAAAAAGTAAGGCTCCATTTGGCAATGGGGAAATCCTCCATCACTTTCTACACCCTAATTAATATTACGTGACAGTCAACTATTTTACTTTCTACTCATTACCTTTATTCTAATTATTTTTTACATTTATTCATATAATAATCCCGTCTATCTCATTCTTTTTACTCTTGTATCCTTTGGTATATTAAGTTCCACAATATACTTTTAATGGATTTCATTCTTTTTACATCTATTTCATTACTTGTTATACCATGTCAATTTCTTACTTCTCAAAAAAATTTCTTATAACTTTCCCCTCAGTTTTCTTAGTTTGAAACAAAGTCTAAGAAAAAATTATAGGATATTTTTTAAAAAACTAAAAAATATTTTCTAAAATACTCTTCGCACTAAATAGAATAATCTGGAGATGATCAGATTTTGAAATTTTCATAATAAAGATATTTAAAATTAATTTTTATTATACAATACAATAAAACATAAATTTTTATTTTTAAAAAATATTCTTCAAATTGAATGACTAATTTCTTATTTGTTGGACTTCAAAAAATTTGTGATAAGTTCTAAAAATTAATTTTCTAATATTATAACAAAAAGCAAGAAGATACCATAAAGAGTTTTTTATTGTTTTTCATCTGAAAATATTTTTAAAAATAAGAGTTGTTCTATTTTTAAAATTATTTTATTTCATTTGTTATTATAATATTAGAAAAATAATTTCTTAAAAAAATTTTAATATTAATTTTCGACTATAATATTTTAAATTTTAAATTTCAAATTGTTTATGTTGAGGATACTTTAAGACTAAAAATACAAAATTAATCTATTTAATCCGAAAATATTTTTAGTATCTTCGTACATTTTCTATTGTAATGTTAGAAAATAAAAGTTTAGAACTATTTATTGTTGCAATTTTGAGATTCAAAATTAATTTAACTAATGTGTAAAATATTTCATATTTATGATATTGTATGTCATAATATTGAAGAATTAATTTCTTGTGTGGAATTTTAAAAATCTAACAAACACAAAATTAATTTATTTAATATTTGAAAATATAATTTTTATCTTACACGGTATTTTCTATTATAATATTAGAAGATCAATTTTTAAAATTATTCATCAACAAAATTTAAAATCTAAAAGACACGTAATTATTTATTACGAGGAATATTTTTAAAAATAATTTTATATTTAAGAATGTTCTCTTGTCACTTTGATTTAATGAAATTAGCTGGCATGTAATAAATAAAAAATGTATGCTTTTATTTAGAATTTAAAATTTTTATTATAGTTTTTTATGATATTTTTTAATCATTTTTCCTTCTATATTTTCTGTCTCTTTTCTCATTGTTATAGCATTCACGACTTTTTTTGCCTTTTCCATTTTAGAAATTTATTTGATACACAAGCACTGGATTGGAGTCGTCTTTTAGTTTTTCCTCTTTTTTTTTTATCTATTTTGTATATCCGGTATGTCTATTATAAAGGTGTGCTTTTTTTTTAATTTAAATTTTTTAAGATGATAGATTGATAGTCACCTTTGTTTAAATCTTATTCAAAAATTCTATATTAAGTTTGGAGCCCGATTATATACATCATGGTGTATTTTAGCCTAAAATACAACATTCATTTATTTTTTACAATTAGTTATTTTTTTGATTTTTCTCCGTAAACATGTTTTTCAAAGTGTATTCAATCTATATACCAAGTTTTTCTATGTTACAATTAAGGAGTGGAAAATGACTTAAAAACCCTTAAAATTGATGATTTTTTGAAAAATAAAAAATAAAAATGTAAAAGTATTCTAAAATGGAAAAACTTGGTATATAGATTGAGTTTTTTTTTTATTGTTATTATTGAGCAGAAACATCTGATATTACAAGTTAAACTCATTCACAACTCTCACTGTGGAGAGACATCTTGTAAATATCTGCTCAATTACGTTTTTGTAAGGCTTGCCTGATGCACGCCCCTGCCTACCGTCCACGTTGTTTCTTTCTTTTATGCGTAGTTTGGGCTATTGGTATTAAAAAAAATCGATAATCATTCACTGCTGCCTGATCTACACCAGTGGTCGATGAATAATTTTTCTATCCGCCGGTTTGATTCACTTGAATATTCTTGATTTGGGCCGTCTGTGATCGAGATAATCACCAACAATGGTCGTGACATTATAGGCACCATATTTGTGAGTTTGGCCCACTTAATTACAGGAGCTTCTACAGCAGAACTTTACATGAAAGAGGGAGAAATGAATTTAGGTTTTAGCCAGGGTTCTTTCAGTGAAAACAGATTTCAAAAAGTGACGATATTTGCATATTTCAAAATTACTGGTTTCTTAAAAGATAAGCTTAGTTGGATTAACATGGATTTCACATGATATAATATATACAGGGTTGGTGATAAAGATTTTAGAAATAGCACTTGGAACGGCTTTATCCGGACCCGTTTACACTCCTACGCTTCTACGCCGTATATTGCATGATCATTATAGATAAAATGAGTAAGAATAAAAAAAGATATTTTAATGAAAAGATGATGGTATAATATATTTATTATAATAATAAAATATTCGTCTACGTACTTATGTAAATGTCACGTTATTAAAAGCCATAAAGGGAGTTATGTATCAAGGAGAAAACAAATGTGGGTCTTTCTCGAAGAATGGCAGATGATCAGGCTTTTTTTTTTTTTTTTTTGCTGAAATGATCAGGCTTGTTAGTAGGCAATCGAATCGAAAGTTACTGCCTAGTTATAATATGGGTTTTTCTGAGTAAAATGATATTGATGACTCACCCTCATGAGTCGTATGAAATAAGAATTTTTTTAAATGATAAGTTGGGGGCAAGTCTCTTTAACCATCTTTTTTTTTATGATTTAGACGGTCCATGTGAATTTGGTTGATAATTGTATATCCTATAAGTTTAGTGGAAGTAACACATAGACATACTATTTAACGACATCAGTATGGGTTTATTGTATTAAATTAAGATATTTCTAGCACAAAAATTTGAAATGAAAAATCTTAAAAAGGCATCTTTTATATTAGGAATTAAAATACATTGGTATTGTTCTCAGTGTATTCTTAAATTATCACAAAAGACTATGTTGAGAAAGTACTTAAGATATTTGACATACATAATTGCATATTAGAAAACACCTCGAGACAATATTAGTCTAAATTAGTACTTCAAAAATGCTTTTAAATCTAAGCAAATGAATAAGATTTTCTATGATTTATTAGTAGAAATTCTGATTTATGTTCAGGTTTATATGCATCTAGATATTACATATATTGTTTGGATGTTGAGCAGATATATAAGTGATTCAAGCATGGATCTTTCAGAAGTAGCTGAATAGATTTTAAAGTATCTTCAAAAAACAAAACACTGCATGTTCACATACAGAAAGTCGGATTAGAGATCATTCGACATTCAGAGTTCAACTTTACTGGATGCAAATGTAGTTTTAAATCCATTTTAGGCTATGTTTATCTGCTCGTTGGAAAAAACTATATTAGGAAAGAGTGTTAAGTAAACATTCTTAGCTTTTTCAACAATTATAACTAAATTTATAGTATATTACGAAACATCCAATTATAGAATATGACTATAGAATTTTGTCTCAGGGCTGAAAAATATGGATAGCATAAAAAGACCACTTAAGTTATTTTGTGACAATATTAGTAGTCTATATTCTAACAACAATAGGAGTTTGGCGATGTTTATGATTGTTAAAGAAAAGATTTAGGAAGATAAAGTGTTTGTAAAGCATATTGGAACAAATTTGAAAGTTGCGGATCCATTTACTAAGAATACTCCCAAAGGTCCTCCATGAGTGCAAGGATCTTGTATCATTTAATGATAGGTTGGTTAAGTGATAGTTTATTTATGTGGTTTTGATTTAGACGCATTTGTTATAGTTATGTATAATTTTCGCAGAAATAAAGTATTCAGTATTTTGGTTTTGGTTTGATCTTACCAAATAAAGTTGGATTAGTTAGAAATAGGCATGTTAGATCACATTGCATGCAATTTTAATGCTATACATTCATACTAGATCTATATCATTGGGCTATGTTTAATATATATGACCATGAATGTGTCTAGTTATGATAAATGAAACGAAAGACCACATTGATCCTATGTTAGCATAATTGATGGACAAGATTGTTTGGAGACGATTTTAGTCATTGTAGTAAAAAATTTTGAGCTCGTAAGGTAGATTATGATAGCATATATAATATATATAGTATAAGTGAGATATTGTTGGATTTTAGATACACATATATAATAATTATATATATGCTATCATAAAGAGTAATCTAATTCATAAAGTAATTTGATAAGGTTTTATGGGCTTAAATAGTCTAATAAAGTATGAATCTTTTGTTCGTAGAAATCCTATTGCCTAATTTCTAGTTTCTATTTTATGATGGGTTAAATTAAAAATAAAAAAGATAGGTACTCTATATAAACGGTTGTGATTTCTAAGTTATGCATGAGGGCTTTTTTTCAATATCCTATAATTGGAAAAAGGGAGCTGTCTTCTCCAGAAAATCCTAGAACACTAATTTCGAAGACTAGAAACCATGAGATTCAAGAACAATATTCTTTCTATAAATCCAAATAAGTTTTTACTTATGATTTATTTTTCTTGGCGATTTTGCATGAAGGATTCTGGGTTGATTATGGTTTTAATTAATAAGGTTTCGCAACATAAAAAATAATGAATTATTCTCAATTTGTCGGTGCTATGAATCAATATATATATATATATCACTTCTCATTTCTTATCTTAAGGCATCCGTCCATTAGACTAAAATAAATAAACTTAAAGCGGTGGCATGTGGTGCAACTAATGGATTAAATTACCCCACGGCGTGATTGGAATTCAGGGGTGCAAGTGGGTGGGGTTAAACTCCTCCCCTATTCAACCTAACCCATTTTAAAATAGGTGGATTGAGTTGTAAAATGAGTTCGAAAAGTTGGAGTTCAATCCAACGTTTTACCCACCCATTTTAACCCATTTTTAAACTAGGTTGATGGTAAAATGGCTGGGAATTTGGGATGAACATTTAACAGATTTTAAACTGGTTGGGTTGGATCGGATTATAAGATGGGTAAGAGAAGTGATATGTCCGGATGATCGTGGCAATGACCTGGAGTAGGGGTGTAAGTTGGGTTGGGTTGAGGTAAAAACAATCCTAACCTACCTTATAAAATCTTAAGCTAGCTTTACTTTTAATTTTATTTTTCATACCTTAACCTAGAACTAATATAACTCAATAGAAATCGGTTTGGTTCAAGCTCTAATTTAACCCAATAGAAATCGATTTTCTTTAGGTTAGAAATCAGGTTAACAAATATATAATATTTAAAAATATTTTGATTAATTAAATATATTTTAAAATATATATTTATATGAAAGAATAAAAAGTAATACTTTTTATAGGAATATTTATCAATTTAAATACAATAATATAATTTTTAAATAATCTTATTTCAAAGTAATAATGTCTAGTTAATTCCTATGTATTATATGCTAATGTATGATTTTTAATAACTTATTATATTTTAAACTAATATATGAAATCATGTTAAGTCAAATTGACAATCATCTACTCCAAACCAACCCATTTTTGAAATCAGGTCGGCTCAAATCGGGTTATATGATTAATTTTCTCTAAAATGCCTAACCAATTCTATTATAAATCAGGTAAGATTAGTCGACTTTAGCTTGAAGCAGGAGCAAATAAAGCAAGAATATAAAGAAATATTTTTTAGTTGGCTCCAATTCCCTGCAACTTGTTCTTGTAAAATCTAATTAATTTATTATATTTAAAATTATTTCTTTGGTTATGATACTAAATTTCATCCTGAACATATATATGCGTGGATCACATTTGCTGAAAAATAGATACATTTATGTATAAATTATGAAAATGCTTCGATCTATTCTTATTTGTATTAGAATATAAAATTTTATATAACCATATATAATGATATTTTAAATGGTTTAGATGTTAAAAATACTATTTTAAAATCAATATTTATTATTAAACCATTTTATTAGGTTAATTTTGCACATTTATAGGTAAAAGTCATGTACATTGATATCATGATAAATGAAATGATTTACATAGAAAAAAGGTTTCATAAAAGCGACTTCGTTATTAAAATATTAAAATTGGAAGGTTTAAGAAAATGATGAAAATGCGTCGTGAACAAATAAAATTATTATTTGTAATCACTATTGTCATTGCAAATATTACAAAAACAATTGCAAAAGAAAAATATATCAAAAAACATGTAAACAACAAAAAAGTCAGGCTCTATTTGGCAATGGGGAAAGTTCCACAATATACCTTTAATAGGTTTCATTCTTTTTACGTCTATTTCATTAACTTGTTATACCATGTCAATTTCTTACTTCTCAAAAAATTTTCTTATAACTTTCCCCTCAGTTTTCTTAGTTTGAAACAAAGTCTAAGATTATAAGATATTTTTTGAAAAATAAATTTTTTTTTAAAATACTCTTCGCACTAAATAGAATGATCTGGAGATGATCAAATTTCGAAATTTTCATAATACAGATATTTAAAATTAATTTTTTATTATACAATACAATAAAACATAAATTTTTATTTTAAAAAATATTCTTCACATTGAATAGCTAATTTCTTATTTGTTGGGTTTCAAAAAATTTGTGATAAAATTCTTAAAATTAATTTTCTAATGTTAAAACAAAAGGCAAGAAGATACCATAGAGAGTTTTTTTATTGTATTTCATCTGAAAATATTTTTAAAAATAAGAGTTGTTCTATATTTAAAATTATTTTCTTGCGTTTGTTATTATAATATTAGAAAAATAATTTCTAAAATCGTATTTTGCAGAAATTTTAAAAAAATTTCATAGAAAAGAAACTAATCTATTTTGATATGATGAATATTCTTAAAAAAGTTAATATTAATTTTCTACTATAATATTTTAAAATTTAATTTTCAAATTGTTTATGATGAGGATACTTTAAGTCTAAAAGTACAAAATTAATCTATTTAATCAGAATAATATTTTTAGTATCTTCGTACATTTTCTATTTTAATGTTAGAAAATAAAAGTTTGGAACTATTTATTGTTGCAGTTTTGAGATTCGAAATTAATTTAACTATTGTGCAAAACCTTTCATATTTATGATATTTATTTTATAATATTGAGGAATTAATTTCTTGCGTGGAATTTTAAAAATCTAACAGACACAAAATTAATTTATTTAATTTTTGAAAATATAATTTTTATCTTATATGGTATTTTCTATTATAATATTAGAAGATCAATTTTTAAAATTATTCACCAACAGAATTTAAAATCTAACATACAGTAATTATTTAATATGAGGAATATTCTAAAAATAATTATTATATTTAAGAATGTTCTATTGTCATTTTGATTTAATGAAATTAGCTGACATGGAATAAATAAAAATTGTATGCTTTTATTTAGAACTTAAATTTTTATTATAGTTTTTATGATATTTTTAATCATTTTTCCTTCTATATTTTCTGTTTCTTTTCTCATTGTTATAGCATTCAAGACTTTTCTTGCCTTTTTATTTTAGAAATTTATTTGATTCACAATCACTGGATTCGAGACGTCTTTTAGTTTTTCCTTTTTTTTTCCTATTTTGTATATCTGTTATAAAGGTGTGCTATATTTTTTTCTTTTTTAAATTTAATTTTTTTAAGGTGATAGATTGATAGTCACCTTTATTTAATCTTATTCAAAAATTATATATTAAGTTTGGAGCCTGATTATATACATCACGATGTATTTAGGTTAAAATACAACATTAATTTGTTTTTTACAATTAGTCATTTTTTTAATTTTTCTCCGCAAACATTACAAGTTAAGAGAGACATCTTGTAAACACCTCTACATTGAGAGAGGACCACAATAAATATCCCCACAAATGAGGGTACGACTACAAAGGGATACAAAAATTCCACCCAAACTACCACGAGTGAGTTTCGAACCCATGAACGACAGCATAGACTTTTCTGCTGCCACTAACTGAGGATGACCCCAGTCGGCACAGGTTGAATGCAATTGAGAAAACATGTTTATGAAAAAAATCACATAAAAATAAAAATAAAATAGATAAATGACGTATTTTAGTTTAAAATACATCATGGGGTATATAATCATGCTATGTTAAGTTTTGTTAATTTTCATTTGCTATTAGGCCTATTTGATTTTTTGAACAGGGAAATTCACGTAACATTGATACCGGCCTTTATTTTTAATTTGAAAATGCAATGAAAATATCAATATATGCTTAAATATTTCTATTGTAAAATATATAAATATTGTTGGTATATAAAAATATAAATATATTTTCAAAATTCAGTGATATATATAATCATGTATCCTTTTAATTTTAAAAAATTGTATTTATCATATTTTTTTCATGATTTTTTATACATGATATTGTCAGGTATGAGGGCCATCTGTTTGTAGCTAATTGATACAACTAATTTGATGATAAAATGATAGCGATTTAATCAGACGACAATATCTATTAATACGTTTACTTTTAAATTAATGGTAATACAAATTATCTTTTTGCATTTATATTTTCTTTTGGCGCTTTTAAATGTTATCATCTCATTAGCCTTATTCAAGAGCGAGGATGTGTTAAAAATATATTTAAAAATTTTAAAATATATTTTAATTTTTACATGATAAAATGTGATAAATTTTTTAAAAAAATTTAACAATAAAGATTAAATTTTGCCCTCACTAATCGAAGGTGCTAGAACCGCCACTTCTTGCATGCGCTGCAGGCGGAAAATGCCATTGTTCGAGTCGGGTGGTGATGACGTCATGGATGTGGTTTATCTTTTATCCAAGGATGAAATGCGGATTTATTATTATTATTATTTAAAAAAAATTGACTCAAGCCGCCATCGAATTTTTTTGATGAGTATTCATATATTACAATCTCAACTGGTATTACAATTAAATTCTGATACGTTCTTACAATTTGCTAACAATTATCTATTATTTCTAATATTTCCCACCAGTGAACGGCTGTCACAGACTTGGGGAGACCTGCAACGCCACCACTTCAGAAATACTACTGGGGAGACTCGAACCCAGGATCACCCAACTTATGAGGCCATGTCCTGCTCCACTGAGACACGACCTCAGTGGTGCCGCCATCGAATTAAGCATGGTTTATTTCTTTGAAGAAAAAGATAACATAATTTGACTTTTTCTTTAAGATGGGCTAGAAAATTCAAACCTATTAACGAGTATGTTGGACTGTATAAGATCGTAAGAATGAGATGAAATCTTCCCTTTATTAAAAATTGCACAAAATTTTATCTATTTTTAATATACAACAACACTTTTTACATAGCATATTTTCATTCCATCAAGCATGAACAAATTAGATGAGGGCGTTGTTGTGCGTTGAAAAGAGAAAATTTATATTGATAATGAAGAAATAACTGAAAATGAAAAAGTAAGGTTATTATATATAAAAATGTAATATTATTGGTCAACATCAAGAAAACTAGGTTGTTGAGATAAGCGTGCAAGTGTATGCGGGTGTAAAAGGTCTTGGGTTTAACCTCCATCCAAATAAAAAAATATAATATTACATTAGAAATAAGAAATTTTTTAAAGGATAAATATTATCTCATCCCTCCTAGCCACTTCCCGTGTCCTCTCTCTCTCTCTCTTTCTCTGCTGTAGTACTGCTTGAGGACTGAAGAAGGCAACAGAAAAAAAAAAAAAAAAAAAATGAAGTTCGGAGGAATTCTGGGATTCGACACTGGCATCAGCCATGGGTGCTGACGTAGCGGGGCCACACGCCGGTGGCATAGGACTCCTTGCCAGCCCCATTGTATGTGTTCTTCTTCTTTCTCTTTTTCTTCTCTTACTTCTTTTGTGCGTGTATGTGGCTGACAAGTCGGAGATATATGTATATGTATGGTGTGTGAAAAATGTTTTGGGCGTGGGCAGAACGGGTATGATGCGACGGTGAGAGAAATTTTCACTTGTGGATCAGGCGAGAGGGCAAGACGGACAACAGAAATGCTTTTCGTCCGCAAAAGTCTAGTGGTAATATCGCGTACAGGGCAAGGTCAGATCGCTTATCAAATTAAGCTAGCATTGACATTAGTGGTAATATCCTTGTTTATACTTTATACTTCTCAAATTCCTCTTTTAGGATTAAACAACTATATAGTATTTAGAATGATATTTTTTTCACGAGAAAAAAGGAGAGATTCTAACGTAACCACACCTTCTAATAACGTTCACAAGGGCGAGATGGAAGCCCCCAATTTTAAAACGGAAGTATTTTAGTCATTTAAAAAGAACTAAAACCTCTCCTATTTAAAGAAAATCAAATATATATATATATATATATATATATATATATATATATATTAAAAAAGGGATTTATTCCAGTGCATGTGACTGCACGGTGCAGTCCATGCACTGTGGGCCCCACCTGATCATAAATGGAAAATCCACCCCACACATTGTATTTAGAATTGTTCACTTTAATAGCATACCAATTTTCATCCAAATCCAACATGTGTGCAGTCCCCATCTTAAAATGGTGCAAAATCAACGTAATAAAATAGTTTAATGTAAATATCAAGTTTAAAGTGGTTTTTTCAACATCTAAACCGTCTAAAGTATGATTTATATATGGATAAACGAGTGTATAAAGTTTTATTACAATCTAATATGTGTGGGGTCCATTTTACAGCGCAGTCCGACTGCACACGATCGGTTCTCATTAAAAAATGGTAAAACTTAATTTATATATCAAATACAATCAGGTTAACAGTTTTATAAAAAGATTTTTAAAAAATATTAAAAAAAAAGTTGTGTACCTTAATGCATTGAAATCAAGATCTATTAAAACATTACTCATCAAGCATACGATAAGTAGAATAATGGTTCAACACTTATGTAAGCACAGAAGCCTTTCTGCTTACTCTTGATATTTTAATTTTTAAATATATTTTTAAAATTTAAACCACTTATCATGTTTAATATACCTTATTTTATCATGATATTAAAAAATAAATTTTATTAGAAATTTATATATCTTTTGAATATAGCATGTTTTGAGAGTAAATACATAACCATTAAACAATTAATGATTTATAATATAAATATAGTATATAAAATTTTTCAATATAAGCAGTTTTTAAAATCATAAATAAGTCCCATGGATAAACACAATAAAACGTCTAGATTTTTTTAAAAATATTTTAAATAAAAATCGAGGGTAAGCACAGATATTTCCATATGTATGTATGCATTGAATCATCACTCGAATAACTATATATACGGAAACTAAGTACAGTATCATTACGGCAATAACTATATATATGAGAATGCCTCTATGAACTCACATTTATTTTTAATATTATTTTTAATATCTTGATGGTTGATAGAGAATTTACTTAATCTATTATATATAACATTATTTGTATTATTATGAAAAGAAGATTTAGTTAGGCTGGTCTAAAAAATATTTTTTATATTTTTTAATTGTGTCATTGAACATGTAAAGTTAGGTGTATTTTATCTATAAATCAAAATTTATCATTTTTGAATATTTTTAAGTATTTTTAAGGATTTTTAAACATAGTTTATCTCAAAAATTTAGGTAATGCCATTGTGTTTAAAATTAAAAAATACTTAAAAATATCTAAAAATGGTAAATTTTGATTTATAGATCAAATACACCTAACTTTACATGTTCAATGACAAAACTAAAAAATATAAAAATATATGCATTGTGACCGGCTTAAAAAAATACTCATCGTCCTGGAAACTCTTTTATTTATTTAGTATCACTGTACATGTACCCTATCTATAAATGTATAAAATCGATGCAATAAAATAATTTAATACTAAATACCATTTTAAAATAATATTTTTGAACATTTAAATCATTTAAAATACCACTATTAAGTGAATAAATGATTCTATGAAATACTCTTACATTCTAATATATATATATATATATATGAATATATATGAGCATTTTCCTTAATTTCCACATGAATCTATTATTTTTTGAGTAAATGTGACTCATGCACATATTTGATTTGGATGAAACTTAGTTTCGTAACTAAACAAATGATTTTAAATTTAATGAATGAATTGAATTATATATCAAACATCAACACCTTAAAAATGAAGGAATTACATAGGATCACTTATATACATATGAGAACCTAACTAGTGCAGTCGGACTGCACCATAATTACAATGCAGTCCGGTGCTAATGGGCCTCACACATATTAAAATGTTAAAATACTTTATACGATAATTTATTCATATAAATAACATACTTCGGACGGTTTAGATCTTGAAAATACTACTTTAAGATTGATATTTAGATTAAACTATTTTATTAGATTTTGTACCATTTTAAGATGAGACATATACATATACTAGATTTGGATGAAAATTGGTATGCTATTAAAATAAGTAATTTTAAATACAATAAGTGGAGTAGATATTAATATTAATACATGTGGGACCCATTTTGGGGTGGGACCCATTTTGAGGCGGATTGCACCGTAATTATATTGCAGTCTATCTGCACTTGAATATTTTCTTATATGAAAGTGATATTGTGCACTCGGGTGTACTTAGCCTCGATGCACTCAAGTGCATATAACTCATTTTTTATATATTTTTCTTTAAAGTTTTTTATAAAACTGTTAATCTAAGTGTATTTAACATATACATCAATTTTTATCATTTTTGAATTTTTTTAGACTTTTTTCTGAATTTTTTAAATAGCGGCAAATTTAGTAATTTAAAAATACTAAAATATCACTAATTTTAAAAAATCCAAAAAAATCTATAAATCTCCAAAATTGGTAAAAATTGAAATACATGTTAAATACATTAAGATTAACAGTTGCGTAAAAAAATTTTAAAAAAAAATAATAAAATGAGTATTTGCACTTAGGTGCACAATATTACATTCCTTTCCTATATGTCATATATACATATCTCATAAACTAATCCAGTGAGCCCCTTGGAATAAGTAGATTACTTCTACTTCTCTATTTGATTTTTTTTAAAAAAGAAGAAGAGCAGATGAAAAATAAATTTTGAAGAAATGTCGTCTAAAAATTGAAAATGAAATTAATATAGATTTTCAATATGGGTGAAAAAGAAAAACATTGTGGTATCATTTTCGTGCACCGAGGAATGGGATACTGAGGTATTTCATTTTCTGGGCCTTTATTCTGTTCACCACGTTGTCCATGTCCAGCCTACCATTTTTTTGTGTCATGTGGCCCAAACTGATTGAGGATGGACTCAAAAGGGGCGCAAAAAAACGAACAAAAAAAAAAAAAAGCTGTCCTAGAATCGGGTGATTTCAGTGGTTTTATGCAACACCTTGCGTGATTTTATGGCCCACAAAGGAATACGGATCCCATGGTATTAAGTCTCCTGGCGAAGGACTGAAATTGCTGACCCACCATATGCACAGAAAATTGAAATTACAACGTACAAACCAGAAGCAGGGCAATAAGACGAGGCAGCAGCATTTTGTCTAGAATCTCATAATTTTGACTTACAAAAATAATCAGCGAAGATAAAAGTTCACTAATCACTCTCCTCACTGATGTGTACCAGCAGGGGATTAGAGAGAATGGGGAGAATTTGGAAGAAATAGGAATAAAAAAGGGATGTTGAGGATTGGAGAAAGAGAGACGAAGACAATAAGAGGGATGTAGGTAAGACACCAGAAAAGGAAGGGGAGAATGGAATGGGAGGGAGAAGATAGAAGAGCGTAGAAGGGAAAGGAGAGAGAGAGCGAGAGAGAGAGAGAGAGAGAGAGAGAAGACAACGTGGGGAAGAATGAAGAACGAGAGGAAGAAGAAGAGATGGCACATGAGAGAGAACCGTGAATTTAATATCCAACAATCATGCTATTTCCATTGTAAAGAAGGACATTTATAGCCAAGTTTCCAATAATAAATAAACACCCTCTAAGGGTAAGCGGTGTTCCATAGGATCCCATGTTCTTGAAAGGATTTTTCAATTTCTAAAATAATTTAAAATGACTTAAATATCCTTGTATTTAAAAATCCAAAACAAATTTATACATATATAAAAAAAAATGGTAAATTTTGGTTTGTAGATTAAATATAACTAGATTAACATGTTTATAAAAAAAATTTTAAAAAAACAAAAAAATTATGTATTTGGACTGATTTGAAATCACCTCTTTTCATATCAGCGTTTGGCAAACATAAAAGGTGTGTTTGGAAAGTGATAAAAAGTTTTTGAAAT
Organism: Annona cherimola; assembly: GCA_030490835.1. NCBI lineage: Eukaryota > Viridiplantae > Streptophyta > Magnoliopsida > Magnoliales > Annonaceae > Annona > Annona cherimola. The sequence goes on along the minus strand of CM059972.1, from coordinate 23,469,964 downwards.
GAGAGAAGATGAAGTGATAAGACAGGAATAATGATGAAGAGTAAAGAAAATAATGGTAGCGTTTAGAAATTGTGGGAAGTTGGTGCCGCATGTATGACTTCCCACTTTCCAATATTTTATTTTTTCACTTTTACCTCTATATTTCAACCATTTTTCCTACCAACTAACTCTGACAAACCTATTTATTCTAACTAGGGGTGCAACTCGGTCTAGGTGCCCACCGAACCTAGGCCGAATCTGGATTGGGGCAATGCTTGAACTAGCCTCTCCTAGAGATAGAACTCGATTTATCGGGTTGAGCCTGAGACTAATTTGAATTTGGTCTAGCTTCAGGTTGATATGGACCCTCTTCCTTACTCATCTTCGGGAGCTACCCTCCCTACTGCTAGGGTTACCAGCATCCATCCTTCATTTATTTTGGTCAGGTAACAGTCTTCTAATTATTCATTAATGCTTAGATTGTTTGCGATTCCAAAAATTTGTGCCATTAATCCCTTCTTATCTGCATTTGTATTGGCCGTTGATATCATTGATTAGTATTTTGAACTAATTTGCTATTGATGTAATAGTATTGATGAATTAATTTACATCATAAGACTTTCCTTATGATTGGATGTTAGTATTTATATGTATGCTTGTGACTTGTGATATTGATGTTAAATTGCAGATTAGAAAAAGATCAAACCTCTTTGTTCTCCAAAATAGCACTAGAGTTATACTTATTGCAAAGAGGAGGTTTAAATCCAGGTCATCTTTATTCTTTTCTTTAAGCTCTTCGAAAATTTCTTACTTTCTTATAATAAAATTTTCATTTAGAAATTTTTTCAGTGGTGAATTTGTGATTGAATAAGTTGAATAACAAATACATATTTATAAGAGAAACTAAACTTGAAGGCCAACCTGAAAGCCAACTTGAAACTCAACCCGAGTCCAAATTACAAAAACAAAGTTAGGGTTTGAGTTTATAAATAGGGTTAGGATTAGGGTTGAGCTGAACCCGAATTTCATGAGTTCGAGTTGCACCCCTAACTTCAATTATACTCATATCATTTCCTATCAATCACACATTTCTCAAAATATTTCTTTTTCTATTTTCCATAATCTCACCAAATTTTATCTTCCCAAACATCTCTCGAGTTAAATTAGATAGGATAGATACATGGATAGTTGTGTAGAGACAAATGAAAAATAAGGTAGTTTGTATAGGAACAAGGGAAAAAATAATTAAAAAATAAAATAGTTGTGGAGAATGAAAAGTTTTAGGGTCTGTTTGGAAAGTGATAGAAATTTTAAATGAAAAGTTTTTTATATAAAAGCTTTTAAATTAGAAAAAAATGATGAAATATAATAGAGGTGATGATGAGAAATAAAGATAATAAAATTAAAATAGATAGTTTAGTTGTGTAGGCAACTGTACAGAAACTATTAAAAAGTAAGGAAAATGCAAAGAAATAATTAAAAAATAGGATAATTATAGACAGAGAAAAAGGTTTTAACTTATCCTTAGATTGAAAAAGTTTTAGTTTAAAATGATTTTGGTATGGATAAAGTCCCACCCTAATAAGGATGACGCCGCACCTACTTACTGAGCCCTCTATGCTGATTAGGCCCTTCTTGCTCAAAACGACCACCGCTCTCCCTCTCTGACAGAGTAATCTGTATTCCAACAATGGAGGGCGCGTCATTGATTGAAACCGATTAAGACTAATCCATGTGAATACATACGTTAACATGGACAGAAGAGCCCGCGCGCACCTGTTATACTATTTGTCGCACTTTGGCGGCGAAGGCCGTTTTCATACTCACAGTTTGGCAATGCTAAGCTGCAGAGGTGGTTGAAACCAATGGAGCGAGGGATGGATAAGCCACGCTTCAATAATATCATGGAAAAAAAAAAAAAAAAGCAAACGCATGAATCAAGGTCTACAGGGAAAAAAATATGATTACCTGCCAGGTTGGAAGAAGCCATCGTTCTGTATGATGGCATTCGGCTTCAGCCTGCAGAAGAATTGGGCGGAAAATGGCATGCGGTTCGGAGGAGCAGCGAGTGTGCCTACGTACGGTGGCCACGAGGGAGAAGATGTGGATGTAGAAAGGGAGGAGACAGCGTGCCGGAGATCTTATGAAACCGATTACGACCGCCCTGTTTTTATCTTTGATGCACTAATGACAGGCCTGAAACCATCAAGCATCGCTTCAGGTTCCACTTCCACCGAGCGAAACGGTAACCATCCATAATTTTAATACTTTTGTTTTATTTTAAAAATCCTACTGTATATGTAATTTAAAATATAATTTTTTCTATTCATAATAAAAATTATATAAATTAGATATTAGTGCAATCTTAAATAATCAAAATTTATAAAAATTATATATTTAATATAAAAATAATATTCAATATTTTTAGTAATATAAAAAGATTTTTTAAACTCATCCATACAAAATGCATGTTAATGATGATTCGGATTAAGCAAAACTTATTGTATATATATTTTCAATTTAAAAATACATATATCATTAATGCTTTTCTATTTTATTGTTTAATTACTAACATTTACATTTGTATGATGGGACTTTTGGAATAAAATAAGATATTAAAATTTTGTATTCGGTTTCCATTGAGCTCCGCTGAACCTCGAGAAACCATAAGAACGGATTACGACAGTTGACGGCTTGCTTTTGAGGGACGGTCTTTTGCCACGGCAGCAATTGCTGCCTTTGAAACCATCAGCCACACTCCACTGAGACAGTTCGGGCTATACTTTTAAGACCTGTACGCCTACTCATTGCTCCACGTCTTCAGATGACACCCACCTATCAACGTGTATAGGCAGGTGCCCCACGCCATGGCACTTCAGGCTTCACAGGCTGTCCGTCCGCGTTGGCTGTCCGAATTCATATACCTCCACTGATAGGATGGGGCGTGCACTATACAGAAATTGACGAAGATAGGGCAAATTTCTCTTCGTCGGTTGTACCTCCGTTTTCTGGTTATCCATTTAATACATTTTAAATTTCAAAATCAAAACAAATATAAAAAAGTACAGCCCAATACGTGTCATGATTGATTAAATCGAGATATCATCTTACAACTTATTATTTATCTTTAATTAATAAACTCTTGCACACCTTTCATCAATGTTGCACCCCTAACCCTAACATACCTCATGTATGTATGTGGTGTGTTCGGCTTAAAAATTATGGTGTAAAAGTTTTTGAAGTGGGAGAAAATAATATGATATGAGAGGGGTAATAAAGAGTAGAAGTAAAGAAAGTAAAATTAAAATAAATAAGATAATTAGTCCTGCTTCTATGTAACCTGGTTACACAGAAACGAAGCCATGTAATCTTTTCTAAGATTTTGATTTTTGATGGAAAATCTAATTCATTCATTATATTTAACGTCATTTGTTTATTTTAAGGGATTAAGTTTCATCCCAATCAATTATGCTTATGGGCTACATTTGTTCAAAAAAATATATATTCATGTTTAAATTATGAAAATACTTAGATCTATTTACACATATATTAGAATATAATAATACTTTCTAGAATTATTTATTCACATAAAAACGATATTTTGGACGGTTTAGATGTCAAAAATACTAATTTAAAATTGACATTTTAGTATTTTTCATAATTTACACGTAAATATATATATTTTCTAACAAATGTGGCATATAAACATACTTGATTGTGATGAAATTGGATCTCTCTAGATAAAAAAAATGATGTTAAAAACAATGAATAAATTAGATTTTCCATAAAAGATCAAAATTTAAAATTTTGAAAGGGTTACATGGGCCCGAATTACATAGAAGCGGAGCCCTAAGATAATTATATGGATAGTTGTGTAAAAATAATTAAAGAATATGATAGTTATATATAACAATATAAAGAAATAATTAAAAAATAGAACAGTTACTGAGAGCGAAAAGTTTTAGATTTAAAGTTTTTGTATTTAACCAAACATACTTTTATTTTTATATAATTATAAACATAAAATACACAATGTAAATATAAACTCAGGCTATATATTATCCAATTATTAATATATCTAATTAATAAATTTACAAATCGAAAGAGGCTAAATGCACCTGGGTGTAGGGGTGCAACTTGGGTTGAGACGGTTCGGGTAGTGGTCTACCCTACTCATACACGATTTGCAAAAAGCCTACCCTACCCTACTCATTTATCGGTTCGGTTCCTAGTGTACCCTACCTTACTCGTTACCTTTTCGGTTTTGGTTTCAAATCGGTTCCTTTAATACTTAAATATTATATTTTCTTAAAAAATATTTTTATGTTATTTTAAATAATACAAAGCAATACTCTTTTATATTTTAAGATCACAAGTATATAAATTATCTTTTTACATTATTATATAAAAAAGATAAAGTATAGAGTTTCGCAATCCAATATTAAAATAATTAGTATATTACGATCACAATTCACAAACTTATTTATAAAAGACTTTCAAATATCAATGACATAAAAACCCAACTAGTTTCTTACTTCATAATCCACAACTCCACGTAACACAAACTTAATTTGAATTTGAATTTACTAAAATGGGTGTGCACATAAGATGTTATAGACAAAACATAATATATACTATACAATATATATTATACATATAATTATACTTATGCGGGTCAGTTTTGGGTACCTAATGTATCTACCCTACCCATGTCCTATTTGAGAGGGCGGGTAATAATTTGTACGTTACCCATACCCGTGGGTAATATTGTGTTATACTCTACCCAAATTAGGGTCGGGTCGATGGGCACCAATGGTACTCTACCCAAGTTACACCCCTACCCGAGTGTACTTAGCCTTGGTGCACCCGGTTGCATTAACCAGTTGAAAATATTTTTTATATAACTGTTAATCGAAGTGTATTTAACATGTATATTAAATTTTCCCATTTGTAAATATTTTTAGGTATTTTTTTATTTTTGAAAATCAATGGCCAGTGATTTTCATAAATAAAAAAATACCTAAAAATATTTAAAAATGGTAAAACTTGATACACATGTTAAATACACTTAGATTAACGGCTGCATAAAATTTTTTAAAAAATAAAAATAAATGAGTTAAATCACCCAATTGCATCGAGGCAAAGTGCACCCAATGTACTGTACAAGTTTCCCTTCATAAATTACATAGTTAGGAAAAATATTTCTATTTTAAACTATAAACGTAGATTATTTTATTTCTTAAAAATATTTTTAATAATTGGTACATGCATGTAATAGGAATCCAATAATACTTATTTTTTACTATTAAACAGATTATATAATTATGCTTGTATTAAATAAACGTTCTTCGCATAAACAGAATCTTATACTTATCCGATGCCCATTAAAACTTTAATGATTGGATTTTTCAGGAGAGCACATCGCCCACTCCTTAGTCCGTTCTTGGCCAAGATTTAACTGTTTGATAGAGATTGATGATGATGATGATGATGATGATCACTGTTTAATAAGATTCATTTCTATTCTCCTAAAGATCTTTACAAGATGAATTTCTTATCTGATAATAAGGTTTAAAAGTTATTCAAGAGTTAATTATCGGGTTGATTTGATGAAGTTGAGTAAGATTAACTTTAATATTCAGCAGTTATACACTAGGTGTTTGATTAGTCCAGAAATTTTCTAATTTCAAGTTAATTAACTTTAGGTCTTCAAAAATACCTTTAATTATCATCTTTTTTACCAAAATAATTATTAAAAATCTCGGTGCCATAATTAAATTATTTAAAAGAATTTCTATTAAAATTTCATTAAGATTTGTTATCTAATTTGTTCCTTGAAAATGACATGTCATACATGTTCTGCCTTAACCGTTATCTAATTCATCGAGATCTGTTATCTAATTTATACCCCATATTTAACCGTTGTTTGTTTTTAATTTTTCAATTTCTTGTTTTTATTTTCCTAAATCAATCATCAACCTTAATAAATCGAGCGTTTAATCTACCTATAACAAAGGTGTTTTTTTTTTTTTTTTGTTAAAAAAAATGAAATTGCCCAGGCACGCCTATCAATAGGGCCTTTGCTTTCAGCCCATAACAGGTACAGGAAATCACTGTCTACCCAGGTCTTGGCTGCTACAAATTTACCTTAACCGTCTCTAATCACTGCTCCATGCCCCCTATAGCAGTTCCATTTTCCCTCAACCCTGCATCTCGGCTTTCTCCACCTCGACAGAGCACTAGAGCAGGCCGCAGAAAAGTTTGCTCTCTTCAGTCCTTGGCTTTGATTCATATTGGTGAATAAATTCCAATCTCCATTTGATAGTACCACCCAAATTTGCTGCTACCCCTTCCGCCAACGCCTCCTTCCTAATGAACAAAACCCTCGAGCAAAACACCATAAAGAGCTTGAGGAGTTTTTTCTGCGTGCCTGTCACCATGTGATAAAGCAGCACTTCAAAGTTGTCCTCCCGCATTTTCCCCCAAGCAAAATCCTTAGTCTTCCCAGTCTCGCACCACAAATTGGCCCCTCAATCTTGATGCAGCATCAAAAGAGATGACCCCTATCTTCCAACGAACCAGGCTGGCCAGACAAAACACATGCAGGGTTTAGCTGGAACACCTAGCCTTAATATATATTACTTTACAATCATATATGATTATATATCACTACAACAAAACCGGTCTTCGGTGACAAAATTGATAACAAAATTTTTTTTTTGTTGCCTTTTTGTTTCATCTTCCTCTTGCCACAACTTTAATTTGTTGTTATTGCCTGAATGAGACAAGGCATCAGCAACAAACACTAAATAAAAAAAGTTGTTGCCAATAGCAATGGCAACAATTATATGCAATTAGCAATAAAATTTTTTGTCGCCGTTGATCAATTTTGTTGTAGCGTTATATGCACACTTGTGTGGTTAATGCACAGGCTTACCGTGCAAGAGTTATACTTTTATAAAACTCTTGTTTTATGTAACATTTTATATTTTTAATTTTTTATGGTTATATTTTTAATATCTTGATACTTATCTATTGTATTTAATATCATTTATATTAATATGAAAACACTTTCATTTATCAAGTATTAATATGTACAAATGTTTAAAATTAATGTAATAAAATGATTTAGTATTAAATATCAATTTTAAAATTGAATTTTCAATATCTAAACTATTAAAATATCACTACTCTATTGACAAATAATTCTATAAAATATTATCATGTTTTAATATCTATGTAAATGGATCTAGATACTTTTCATAGTTTACATATAAATATATAATTTTAGCTATATGGCCTATACACGTATTTGATTTGGAAGAAACTTGATATCTTAACTAAATAAATAATAAATATAATTAATGAAGTGAAATTTTCGTCAACTATAAATATATTAAAAGTGGTAGGGTTTATATGGAAGCGCTACCTATTCTTCATATGTATTTTTCAATTAGTCGATATGCTAAACATTGAAAAATTTATTTTAAGATAATTATTTTTGATAGCTTTGAATAACTAATACATTAATTTTGTCTTATATTTTTAAAAGTGCTGAGCATATGCTAATTCGCTTCTACAAAACTTGAAAATGAAAGATTTTTTTAGTTTTTCTTTATTAAAGGGTGTGTTTGAGAAATAATAAAACTTTTAAATGAAAATTTTTTGGTGTAAAGGTTGTTGAAATAAGAAAAAATAATGTGATATGATAGAGGTAATGATGAAGAATAAAGAGAATAAAGTTAAAATAGATAAGTTATTTGTATGGATAGTTGTTTAAAAATAATTAAAAAATAAGGTAATTTGTATGAAAAATGTGAATAAATAATAAAAAATTAAGTAGTTTTGGACATTGAAAAGTTTTATTTAAATCAAATGCATCCTAAAATATACTTAAATACTTTCTAATTTATTAATATAATACATTATTCAGAAACACACATAAAAATTAACCATCTACAAAGCTAAAATTTAACTCGAATTTTCAACTAGAAACTAATGAACTTGAATTGAACCTGGCCTGAACTCGGCATCTAGACTTGCATTAAGGGTTTGGATTCGCTTTCAAAATAGGCCGACAAGATACGTGCAAATTTATAATCCGTACAAAATTATAAGGTTCATCTTGCAAATTCTTCACAATAATTATTTATACATGTCTTTGCCGCCAACTATTAATTTTGAGCATCGTATGCTTTCGTGTACTTGCTAACTTTTTAATCATCATGATATGGGCCTCAAATTGGATCCTTGCCCGAAAGAATTTTATAGCCAATGATTCAAGAGAGATGAGATTGGCCCAGTTCAACCCAAAATTCATATATACTGTCACTAGGGAAGTGCCCTAGTGGTTCACCTCACTGCCTCTCATTTGGCAGACCGGGGGTGGTCCTTGAAATAGTGAGGGTTTTATAATTTTCGGTCTGAGATGGGATATTTTAGAAAGATTTTCTCCATAGAGTTGTGAATGAGTTTAATCCTAATATAAATTGTTACAGTGTACAAAAATACTAATACTAATCGAAAAAAATTCATATATACCTGACAACCGCACGGAGTAACTTCACGTCTTCACAATCTAAACTGATAAATTAAAACATATTATAGTTGAACAAGATAAAAGAAATAATAATTTCAAAACAGATTAAAACTAAGATATGAACATAATTTTATCAAAAAAGATATGAAATAATAAATTACGAAATTTTTTGCCAAAAGGCAAGCTAGGAAATTCCAAAAGCAAAATTTGGAAATAGAACAATTATGAATGGAAAATCGGGGAAAAGAAAAACTACCAAGCTAAAATTTTAAACGAGAAAAAATTGAATAGAAAGGAGAATGGGTAAAATAAATTGGAGAAAAATTAGGATAGTGGTGAAAAAATTGGAGAAAAATTAGTGTCCTGTTTGAAGAAAAGAAAATATTTGAAAATTGTTTGAACTAATGCACGTTTTGAGAAGAACTAGTAGACCAACTCTGCCATCACAACTAAAATCAACAAATAAGTGCGCAGATTTTTCTAATGTTTGTTGTGTATTAACGATTTAAACAGGTTGATGGGAGTGAGTTAAAAGATGGTTGTTATTTAAAAAAAAAAAAAAGAAGCAGACCAACTGCATGATGCACACTAGCCGGCTAAATAATTGTGCATCTGAAAATTTTATTTCAAGACAATACAAAAGGCAAGAAAAAAAATACTGTATTGGATCATCTAAAGTGCGATAAAATAGATCAACGATGTAGATTTCATAATCAAGAAGTTCATAGGCCAGAAATTGAAACCCGCGTGAATAACTGATAGTACTCGGCCATGAGTTTATGCTTGCTTTCTGTTTGCTCTTACTCCATCAAGGCACCAACCTTCTACCCTCTGCAGCTCTACCGTCGCCTCAGAGCTTTCCCCTCCTCCCGCAGATTCCAGCTTCCAAGGCGAGTCTTTCTCCGCTTGTCTGTCTCTCTGTATCTTCTTAGGTATACGTCGTGTAAGCTTTTACCTTCACCCTCGTCTTTGAAGGACGAAATCTTCACTGACTTAGGATTGAAACTAGAATAGTGCAATTTGTTGTATTCCCATTACACATACCGGGGGAAAGGAGTGCAATTGGGAAAAACATAGGGTGTACTTTTCACTGGAGAGAGTGCTCTGGGGTCTGGGTTACTTTCCAGCTCGATGAGCTGTTATTGCAGTAACAAGGAGGATTTTTGAGCGAGGTCCTGCCCTTTCGCCTGCTGGCCCTAACATTGGGAGTTCTGAAGATCTGAATTTGAGCCTGGGAAGTGTGGAAGTTGCGCTCTGCATGTCGAACGGTTTGGATCGTAGAGATAATGCGCCAAATTGATGCGGGTTACTAGGTTGGGTTGGTGATGGTGGTTGGTGATGGTGATCTTTCTATGATTCATCTTAGTGCTGAATAGTAATTTTGGTGCTTCCTTAGTTGGTCGGAATAAACGGGAATTGGCTTTTGATTCACACTGGGGAAATGCATGAGTACCTATTTGGAAACTGGTGGTCGTTGTTTGGGATTTTGAAATGGGGCATGTTGAATTCCCATTGAATACAATAAACCCGAAATTTACGTTATTCATTCCTTGATTGGATGGCCTGCCATTGTTTTAGATGATTCCCAATTTCTATCAATTATCTCTTTGGTTTTATGAATTGTGAAAACGAGTGATATTGATTTCCTTCTGCGCAGCTCTTGGAAGTTTAAATATAGTCTTGAAGACATGTTGAAAAGTTGACCCAGCACAGGCATCAAGCTGTATTCTAGCATTATTTGTCTGGCTATTGTGGATGAGAATGTCTGTCATATAGGCGAATGCATCGCAACATGGTACCTGAATGCAGGATCTGCTCATCTCGTGTCCATAATGTTAACAAAAGAACACCATGAGACAGAATTTCATTGAAAAGTTTTTAAAATGCCGGCGGAAACACCCTGTTAATGCTTAGAGAGAAGAGGATTCAAGGTGGGAGGAAATATCTTCCCAACATTTTTTTCTTTGTATATTGATCACACACGAGTTGCATTAAGGTTGCCGCTAACTGGAAAATGAAGAAATGGACTGGAGGCACTTTGATTGTTGCTCTCGCTATAATTTTACTCCTTAGATACAGCCTCATGGATATCCATACCCAGAAACAACCAGTTTTCACTTTCTTTACAGACCCATCTAATAATGCTAGTCAAATAAGGAAAGATGTTAAGAAGATGTCTGTCGCATCAGCTGAAACTGCTGAACATGTGAAGAAGCCTCACCTTGTCCAGATTGAAGGAGCAGATGACCTGTTTTCTTTGTCAAATATTTCAATGGATGAATCCAGAGCAAAGCTAGTGTGGGCTCTGATGCACTCCTTGGTCTCTAGGTCTGACTCTTTGCCAGAAACTGCTCAAGGAGTTAAAGAGGCTTCCATTGTGTGGAAAGATTTGGTCGTTACTATTGAGAAGGAACAGACTTTTAGGGCTAACGTCCTCAATGAGAATGGTGCCAAAGAAAAGAATTGCCCTTTCTCATTAAGTTCGATAAATCCAGCATCGCATGCAAATGGGAGTCTCCTTGATATTCCATGCGGCCTTGTTCAAGGTTCCTCCATTTCAGTGGTTGGTCTAATTGCTGAAAATCATAGCAGCTTTAACATTGAATTTGTCAGCTCCCAACTCAAAGGGGAGCCTGATGCTTCTATCATACTACACTACAGTGTGCATCTGCAAGGAGATAACTGGACTCGTGATTCCATTATAATACAAAATTCATGGACTACAGATATTGGCTGGGGTGCTGAGCAAAGATGTCCATCCCATAGAGCTTCCAAAAACCTGAAAGGTAATAACTTGGAGTCCTGATTCAATGCTTTCAGTTGCATTGAAACTTCAGTGCAATAAAAACCAGGTGCAAAACCCTTTTTTTAAAATTTTGTTATAAAACTGTTAATTTCGGTGTATTCAACTTATATATTTGATCTTTAAAAAATCAAAAAAATGTAAACATCTCTAAAAATGGTAAAGCATGATTTAAAGATCAAATACATCTAAATTATCAGTCTTATAAAAAAAAAAATTTCAAAAGAAGAATTAAGAAAAGGGTTTTGCACCTAGTTGAACTAAAGTTTCAGTGCAACCGGGTGCATTGAATCTAGGTGCATTGAAACAGAACTCAATGACTTGTAATGTGATGGTTGTGAACCTCTTCTTTGTTGCCATAGGTTGATGTTCTTTCACTGCTGTTTTGCAATTTTTATTTTATGTGCGACATAGTTATGTGTTATGGGTAGCCATTATTACGCATTTTTGACTGCACTCAAGTTTTTTTTACTAGACATCTGAGTAAACACTTCATGCATCTACATAAAGGTGGGCCACACTGGACTAGGACTCCAAGGAAAAGCTGATCGCTTTCCAATCGTTATATTTTTTGTGAGCTGCATAAACAATGGATTCCAACTTACATGTTTTTTTTTTTTCCTGTTGGCAACATGGGCCTAAAATTACAGAAGTCAAAACATCTTCCTGTGCTACAGACCTTTTATTGTAGATAAGTTTAAGAAACTTCCAATGAGAAGTTTCATGAATTCAATTCAGTGGAACTAGTTCCATTGAATTGGAAACTGCTTCAGGGCCCAATCTGTTAAATTTCGAAGCACTTGTATTGCTTAAGTTTAGAAGAGTTTGAAATTTTTACTGTTATGCTGCTTGCGGAATCTTTCAAAGGACTATTTTTTACCATTGCACAAATTTCTCTCAAATTATATTCTGACTTATCTTGGTATGCACTACAGTCGACGGTCTTCTTTTGTGCAATGAACAACTTGAAGGAACTGTCAGGGGTGAAAATGTCAATGGAAGCCAAATTTCTAGTAAGAAGTTGCTAAATGTCACTAAGGGCAGTGGTCATACTAGTTACAACTTTCCATTTGTTGAAGGACATCCATTTACTGCTACATTATGGGCTGGTGTAGAGGGATTCCATATGAATGTCAATGGAAGGCATGAAACATCATTCGCATATCGGGAGGTAAGAGATGATTTTGCCTACCAGTAGGTCAGGTATGGATCTAATACAAAGTAGAGGATGAGGATAAAATGGAATGCTTCAGAAAATCTGAAAATCAGATCGTTTCTCCAACTGCAGTTCTACTTTGTGTAATTTCAGAGGCTTGAACCATGGGCAGTTAGTGGAGTTAAAGCAGCTGGTGGTTTGAATGTCCTGTCTTTGATGGCAAATGGATTACCTGTATCTGAAGATCCTGATTTAGTCATTGATGTCAAGCATCTAAGGGCCCCTCCAGTTTCCAAGAAGAGGCTTATAATGCTGGTAGGGGTTTCCTCAACTGGAAACAATTTTGAGCGTCGAATGGCGATAAGGAGATCATGGATGCAATATGAAGCTGTACGCTCTGGAGATGTGGCTGTTCGCTTTTTCATTGGCCTTGTAAGTGATGTCTAAGCAAGTTCTAATCTTAATCAAGATTATTCAAGGATTTCTGGATGTGCATTTGGTATTTGTTGAACCAGCCAATTCACAATCCCCACTCAAGATTATGAATCTCTGAGGATAACACTTGACTATCTGTGAATACATTTGGCTTAGCATTGTTCTATTCTTTTAATCTCTTATAATAACGTGAGCGCATTCTTGTATTATCATTTATGTTATGCATTTTAACCATTGAACTTTTTGTTTGTACTTGTATCTGTGAGACTTTTCTCTTCCGATATCTGGTGTTGTTTAACATTTGAAACCAATGTTGACTTCTTTTCATTCTCTTTTGTCAGATTTGTTGATAATAGTTCAAAAATTCTTGTATGATTGAAGAGAAAAAGAAGTGTGCTACTGTCTAACATATCAATTTCTTCCAACATGCAGCACAAGAACAGTCAAGTTAACAGACAACTCCTCAATGAAGCTCAGACCTATGGCGACATCCAGCTGATGCCATTTGTGGATTATTACGGTTTGATCACTTTAAAAACAATAGCCATATGCATTTTTGGGGTATGTATGTATTTTCAGCCAAGGAAATAATGACTACTTCCGTAGTTGGTGAAAATGTAATTTTGAGTTATGATATTTGTGAATGTCTTAACTACCAGCCGAGTTCTGGCCTGAAAAAAATTTGTAAAATGATAAAATGATCTTATTGTAATTTGTAATTCTTGTTAAAGTGCGAATTCTTTGATGATTCTTTGTAGGAAACAGAAGATGTATGTTGAAATGAGCGTGAATTTTCTTGATTTTTGCAGACCAAAGTTCTTCCTGCGAAATATATTATGAAAACAGATGATGATGCGTTTGTCCGGATTGACCATGTTCTCTCTATTCTCAAGGAGAAAAAGGTTTCTGATGGTCTCCTATATGGCCTTATATCCTTTGATTCTGAACCACACAGAGATAAGGATAGCAAATGGTACATCAGTCCAAAGGTATTATGGATCAATAACATTTCATTTTGAAAAATCATAATGTTGCTGATGACTTCTTTCCTCCTTTTTTCCCTGTTTATCTAGTCCTCTCTCTCTCTCTCTCATCATCATCATTGTCATCATCATCATTTACTGTTTGTTTATTTTTCTACTAATTTTGTTGCGTGTCTGGTGTAGGAATGGCCACGTGCTAGATACCCACCATGGGCCCATGGTCCAGGTTACATTATATCTCGAGACATTGCAAAAATTGTTGTCCAGGGCCATCAAGAAAGAAGCCTCAAGGTAAAGCTTGTCTATTGTTCTTTTCATCTTGACTGCAGGTACTGTGGTTGGCCATTTTCAGTTGTCAGTCAGGTGACATTTCTCTAAATTTTGCTTATGGTTTGACATGTGGATATATATAGATTATTCGCTGCTGCTTGTGGGATGAATTAAAACAAAATTACATAGTTTGATGGACAGTTGATATTTTTCACGCCTCGTAGCTACAAGATACCATCAATTCTCACGATTCAGCATTTTATTAGTTATTTTGATAGTCCTTATTGAGTTCCTGCATTTTCAGCTCTTTAAACTCGAAGATGTCGCAATGGGAATATGGATAGAAGAGTATAAGAAGAGAGGACGAGAGGTTAATTACATAAATGATGATCGGTTTCATAATGCGGGCTGTGAAGAAGACTACATCCTCGCCCATTATCAAGGCCCAAGATTAATGCTGTGCCTTTGGGAGACATTGCAGAAGAAGCAAAAGCCCATCTGCTGTGAGTGATCTCTGTATGTGGAATGCAACGATTCCACTTTGGACTCAAGCTGTGCTATCCCATTTTTGATCTTGCAATGGTGTGGACAAACGAATGAGAGTTTTGAAACAAAAGAAATAGAACTTTTGTTCATTCATTGATTTGTTTATTGATTGTGAGAAAGCATGCACCTATATATATTTTTTTTTTCAAAATTTTTTTACAATATTGTTAATCTATATTTATTTCATATGTGTATAAATTTTTATCATTTTTGGAGTATTTTAGATATATATTTTTTTTATTTAAAAATCAGTGGCATTTTAGGTAATTTTAAATTACCTAAAATGCCAATGATTTTTGAAAAATGGTAAAAATTTATACACATGTTAAATACACTTATATTAACAGTTTTATAAAAAAAATTTGAAAAAAAAAAAAGCTTGTATGTGCCAGGGCGCATGCAATCGGATCCCACAATGTTGTACCCCGAAATGCGATGGCTGGGATGCTGAAGTGGACCTGGTCCTTTCTTTTAGGGGTGGTGGTGGAGGTTGGTTCTCTCTCTCTCTCTCTCTTTTTTGTCTTTGTTTCCTGGCATGTTGTCAGACTCTTTGGTCCGTCAGGCCATTAATCAGTTAAATGCTAGACGTCATATTAGACGGGTAGATTTGACATTTGAAAAAAAATTTCTCAGGCCCTTTTCATAATTTTTTGTTTTTTGAGTGGGCCCTTTTCACAACTTGAATGGGATGAAGATGTGATAAGACATTGAATTTTTATTGTTTGAAAAACACTTATTCTGCTATTAAAAAACACTTATTGTCATTTTTTAAAAATAACAACCTATTTTTCTTATTTCTCATATATTTTTTATTTCTAATATATAACAACATTTTTTCTATCTCACATCCACTCCCCATCCTTATCCTACAATCCAACTCGTGAATAGACGTTTATACTTTTTTCTTGACATTTTTTATATGATTTAACATCTTAACTGTTTAATTATTTTTATTATTATTATCTTTACATTTCAATTATTGTTGAAAATCTTTTTATGCAACCACACTATCCGTTATATCTTTGTTATTTGTATATTTAATTATTACCTCTATTATATCACTGGTAGCTTGTGCTTTTAAAAAAATTTTCATGCAAAATTTCCCTACCTATTTTCATGATAAATTTTATTTATCGTAATTTAACTTTTGAAGATTGAATTCTCTTGTGAACATCTCAACAATTCACACATTTATAAATTGCATTTGATAGTGCGAGGTTGTTATTATTATTATTATTTTTCGATTGATGTATATTTATATTGTGTTATTATTTGATTTCTAATGTGAGACCTTATTTAAGGGTTGCAATTTGGGTTGGGACTTAAATTGGCCGTCGAAGTCGAATTTATGGTGTTAAAATTTGTTTTTTTACAACCCGCCTTGATATGTAAAAATAATAGGGTTGGGGTTCAAGTGAACTTGAGCCCGATTTTTCATTTTATATTTATTATAAAATATATTATATATTATATACGTAATATTTAAACAATATTTCTTTATATGTTGTGTATTTTATGTTACCTATATTTATATTTGAATACATAATTGACATATTGTAATTATATTATAAATAAAGTATATTATTTTCGTTTATATTTATCTTTATTTATATCATTTACTTTTACATTCTTTAATGTTGTTTTTAATGTTAAAACTTTCTTCTATAAATATTCTTTATATTCCTATATTTTTTAAAATATGTAATTTGACTATATATTATTATATTTATTTACATGATTTGTTATTATTTACATGAAATTCTAAACTTATCATTCTTAAATAAAATGTAAATTGATCAATCTAAATTTTAACCAGAAACTCAATTCGAATTTAATTTTTAAAAATAAGATTAGTGTCCAACTTTTGCAAATAGAATTAGAGTTATGATTAATATTTTATAAATAAAGTTACGGTTAGTGTTAAGGTTGAAGTGAGCCCGGGTTTCATGAGCTAGCAACCCTAATCCTATTTGAGCGTGATATTGTAATCTTAACTCTAAAGTTATAAATATAACAATATCATTAACAAAATAGTCGCGGAAACATTGTATCGGAAAATGAAAAATAAACTCTCGTGCCGGAACTTAAGCGTGGATCTCGTACACAGAGGAATTCTTTGTTAGCTGCACTAGTCGTGCGCAATGTTGTCAGAACCGAACCGGTGATCGAACCGGTAAAGTTACTGGTCTGGTTCGAACCGGTTCGACCGGTTAAGCAAACCGGGTCGAACCGGTGACGTCAGCATGACATATTTATGATGTCATAAATATTAAATTATTTTTAATTTTTAAATAAATAATTAAATATATTAATAAAATTATATTTTCATAAATCTTAAATATATATGTTAGATTTTAAGAATCACAATATAAGTACAAAACATGCAGGAAAAAATTAATAGCAAGTTTTAAAAGGAAAAATATGAATGTTAAAAAAATTAACCACATTAACTAACCTGGAAGGCTTAAATTTGTAATAAGCCCTAACCATGGTTAATTAGTTGTTGGTTCTTGAATTTTTCCTGTTTATCTCGGTACTGTTATGATAATTAGATAATCGTGTTTAAGTGAGCTAAAAAATATATTATTTTTGCAAATAGCGTGAGCATCTTAAACCACATTGGATTATAGATTTTGGCAGTCTACTCCATGTGAGGCAGAAGGAGATGGTGGCTGGCCCATGATTTTGATCTTTTTTTTAAAAAAAAATTGGAGGGCTAGGATGAAATGAAAGAGGCAGACGGGAATGATTTGTTATCAAGAAAACAAAAACGTCTGCTGCTCTCCACCAATGTCGGTATTGATGTTCTGCCGGTCGCCGAAAAATGGGTTGCACAGTATCGTCGCGAATGTTGATTGGACGAGAGGAAGACGAGTTGAGCTACGGCAGCAGGGGTCGCCGATTTGGGGGCTCTGCTGCTCTGCTGTTCGCCGGAAGCAGGAGCTGCATAGTTTCGTCACCGCCGAATGTCGATAGGATAAAGGGAAGACGATCTGACCTGCGGCGGCAGGGGGTCGCCTTTGGCAGCGGCTTTTATTCGAAGCTCCACCGCCGATTCTCTCCACCTGCTGCTGGCCTCGTCGAAACCCACCATTGAGAATGGATCCCGCGTGGTGAAATGCAGAGACCCATCGAAGAAGATGGCCTCCTGGAGGGAATTTTGGGTGGGCGATTCGCCAGATGCAAAGGAGAATAGAGCAGGAGGAGCTTGCGGAGAACGGCGACGAGGAGAGCGGAGGGGACGTTTGGATCAGAGAGGCAAACTCAAATGGGCATGTTGGGAATTCGATGGATTTGGTTGATCTGGTGAGTGCATACGAAGGAGTCGGGGAGGGAGAAGCAGAGCATGCCGGAGGGTGCGCCAGCGATCGTGGAAGACCGAAGACATGGTGGAGGAGGAAGGCAGTCGGGGCGGGAGAGAAGCTGGGTTCTCATTTTTCAGAAACCGTCTGGACCGGTCGAACACGGTTCAACCGATGAAGCCGGTTCGACCGTCGGTTCGACGGTTCAGACGGTTTATTTCTATTGAACCGAACCGATGGTAATCGAACCGGGATTTGGTCCGGTTCCCGGTTGGACCGGTCGAACCGGCCGGTCCGGTCCGGTTCTTACAACACTGGTCGTGCGTCGATAAAAAAGATATGGAGATTTATTGTGCATCTGATAATTGAAAAAACCTATTGGATTTTGGCCTGTTCATTGATAAAGATAAAAAAAGATTGATTAGTAGAAGAGAAAAAAAAAAAAAAAACAAAGAGATCTATTAAACGACAAACGAAAAAAATGGACGGCGATAAAATATAATTCAGGAACAATTATGGGGACAGCATTGTAATGGATATGAAATGAGTGATTTATCCCTGGTATTTATTAAAAAATCGAAAAGGGGAAGGAGTCTCCCCCGTGCAGGAGGGGCCTTGCACGTGGGTCGCGCAGGAGATGTCCGTGAGAGCCCACGTTCGGTAGCGCTGCGGGCGGAAAATGCCATCGTCCGAGGCAGGTGGTGATGACGTGATGGATGTGGTTTATCTTTTGTGCGAGGATGAAATGCGGATTTATTATTATTATTTTTTTTTAAAAATTGACCCAAGTCGCCATCGAATTAAGCATGGTTTATTTCTTTAAAGAAAAAGATAATATAATTTGACTTTGTCTTTAAGATGATCGAGAAAATTCAAACTTATTAACAAGTATGTTGGAAGGTATAAGATCATGACAAATGAGATGAAATCTTCCATTTATTAAAAATAATCTTCTCATTTCATTGAATCATAATGTCCCAAACGGAATTTTAAGGGAAAAACGCTAACCATTATTCAGATCACGTACAGGGCAAGGTCAGATCGCTTATCAAATTAAGCTAGCATTGACATTAGTGGTAATATCCTTGTTTATACTTTATACTTCTCAAATTCCTCTTTTAGGATTAAACGACTGTATAGTATTTAGGATGATATTTTTCTCACAAAAAAAAAGGAGAGATTCTAACGTAACCTCACCTGCTAATAATGCTCACAAGGGCGAGATGGAAGCCTCCAATTCTAGAACGGTATTTTTTTTTTTTTTTTTTTTTCCTGATGAAAGGTACGTGATTTTATTCAGGAGAAGAGTCAATATACAATTGATTGACGATGAGATCACGTGGTTGATACTAATCCAAAAGAGAAAAGTGGGTCCTTGTTTACACTTCATCGGTTCTCCGTTGCCCTAAGCATATATTCCTGGCACGGCACGACTTTGAAATCTGCCACTTTGATGAATTCGAGACGGCACTACTAGTGAATCTATCTTTTTCTGGACTCTTGAATTTTCACGTATCTCCTGATTTTTCGGTATAAGCAAAGAACATCTAAGTATCCCACTCTTCGAGCATAAAGAGATCCTATGAAATTATGCGTGACATTATGCCAGCAGAATTAACTAAGAGGAATAATCCGGTTAACTCAGACTGAGCAAACTCGTCGCTTAGCTCATCTTAAAAAATTTATTTAAAATACTTTTTTGCTTTTTATATTCTTATTTATCAAAGTATATTTAATACATAAACTAAGTTTTATCATTTTTAGATATATGTATATATTTTTTGAAATTTTTTAAAAATAAGAGTTTTAAATACGTATATACACTTTCATCAAAAAAAAAAATACGTATATACACATAAATATTTAAAAATCTTAAAAAAATATATACACATATTCATTTAAAATTTGATTTGTATATTAAATAACTTAGATAAATAAATGTATAAAGAAAAAACAAAAAAAATATTTTAATTGAGTTTTTTGAGGTAGGCTGAGTGAAATATTTGACCTTCTCCATTTGACCTTAACATGTTGTGCATATATTTACTACTTAATATTTGACCTTCTCCATTTCTTAAAGTGATTTAGGCATGGGTAAAATGGAGAAGAGTTGCCACTTGAATACCTAAATTAAATAGCTAAGTTGCCACTTGAATACACTTTGGTTAGGTGTTTGATCATCTAAGATAAATGACATAATAAGAAAAAGATTGACTCAAGTGTAACATTTATTTTAAAAATCTCCTATAAAATATTATATTTTGTATTAAGTGAGGACAAGATTAACCCAATCTTTGCCTTACTTCAATGGGTTTCGAGTTAACTATCCATTGGTCTTGAAGTGGCTGTCTAAGCCAAAAATGTGGGCAAGTATGATAATTTTAGGAATTTATACATTTATCACGTATAAAACTACATTTATATTAAATTTATAAGTTGAATGTTTCAACAAATTACTAATTAATAAAAACAAAACACCATTAATCATAACAAAATATTATTAAACTAGATAGTGTAATAAGTTAATGAAGCATATTTTAATGAAAATTCCATTTGTAAATTGAACTAGTAATTTGGGATTTCAGGTCAATTTTGGGCAATGAAAATACTTATTTAGTCTAAAAATGTCACTTTATATCATACTTATACGTTAATCATTAAAAGCTATAATTTTAAACATTAAATTTGAGTATAGTTTTTTTTAATTGGTAAATTAGAGAATAGTTAATCATAAATAACATGAAAATTCCGAAAAAGTGAAAATAAGATGAAAACACATGCTTTTATTTTTAATAAATGACTATTTGGCTCATAGTCGACCTTCCCACTTACCTCCATTTTTAAATTCGAGGAATAGCTTTTGACTTATCTTTAAGAAAATATTGATTTAACCCAATAACAAAGGATCGGAAATTTTCGCTTGTGGATCAGGCGATAGGGCAAGACGGACAACAGAAATGCTTTTCGTCCACAAAAGTCTAGTACTGAACCACGTGCGTATCCCGTGCTCTTATGGTCTGCAGCCTGTAATTTTGCTTTATTCATGCCATATATGCGGAGTATCTAGTTTCATCCTTCATGTCTCGTGTATAAATTCCTCTCTCATCACTCCTAGCCACTTCACGTGTCCTCTCTCTCTCTCTCTCTCTCTCTTGCTATCAGCGTATGATGCTGTAGTACTGCTTGAGGAGTGAGGACTGAAGAAGGCAACGGAAAGAAAAAAAAAAAATGAAGTTCGGAGGAATTCTGGGATTCGACACTGGCATCATACTGGCGCCCATGGGTGCTGACGTAGCGGGGCCACACGCCGGTGGCATAGGACTCCTTGCCAGCCCCATTGTATGTGTTCTTCTTCTTTCTCTTTTTCTTCTCTTACTTCTTTTGTGCGTGTATGTGGCTGACAAGTCGGAGATGTATGTACATGTATGGTGTGTGTAAATAAAAAATAACATTAAAAATGTAAAAAGTAAGGTAATTATGCATTGAAGGAAACAAAAAAAGGTTCTATTAGAAATTTTTAAAAGTTCTCTTTTCTATTCATCAGGCCAAATCAACCCACAGAAGTATTTGTTTCGTATGGGCTCCAATAGCTCAAGAAATGAACATTGGGGAGGCCATTTTAATTAACTGCAGATATTTCTGTTTTGCAGGTTTCTCTGGAGCCTTGCTGCCTAGGATTGTTGATGTGGTGGGGAACAAAGGCATTCTAGTGGCTGCAGCTGGCTCTATTGCTGATGCTCGTGGATATGTGGCTGCACTGGCCATGGGAGCCAAGGGAATATGCGTCGGCACAAGGTTTATTGCTACCAAGGAATCCTAAGCCAATGACTACTACAAGCAGCAGCTCCTCCAATACACAGAGGCAGAAACCGACCGCACTGATCTCTACGGCCGCCACACATGGAGGGCATTCATCCCTTGCCTCAACGCCCCCTTTTCATCAACGGTGGAGAAATGCGCCGGACAACATCGAAAACGATGACAACCAGCTAATCATTGGCCGTTCCATCATATATTGGGAGGTAAGTTCAATGGTTTAAAATTTAATAAGTATTGTACACTTTGGATCTAAATGCTATTAGTATCTAGAGAAAGTACGGGTACAGCTCCTTCCAGTTACTAGTCTACCTTATTCATATATTCCAAAAATTTTTACAATTACATAAGATTAGGTCAATACCCCAGCCTACTCATATGAAGATCCGGCCGGTTGAGCTGGTTTGGATTCCAAGTAAGGAAAAAAATGATTGAAAAATTTTGGTTGAGAAGTTTTTAAAAGCAAAAGAGTAGTATAATATGATGGAAGCAATAATAAAAGTAAAAAGAATGAAGTTAAAATAGATGGAGTAGATGTATGAAAAGATATATAAAAATAATTTAAAAATAAATATTGGTAAAAAAGGATTTGAAAAGGAAAGAAAATAGGATAGAAATGGAGGCAAAGAAGTTGTTAGTAGAAAACTTTTCTTTAGTGTTTCCTAAATGCCCCTAATCCTTAATTAGCCAACAACATAATATTAGAATGAATATTAGATAAATTAAAGAAAACTGATTTCATGCGCCTGGGTGCGCTTAGTTTTAGTGCACCTAGTGCATTTAACCTATTTTTTATATTTTTTTGAAAATTTTTCACAAGATTATTAATCTAAATTCATTTAACATGTATATAAATTTTGACCATTTTTAGAGATTTTTAGATATTTATTTTTGATTTTTTAAATAATAGAATTTTTAGTAATTTTAAATTACTAAAATGCTACTGATTTAAAAAAAATAAAAAAATATCTAAAAATGGTCGAAATTGATAAATATGTTAAATATGCTTATATTAACAATCTTATAAAAGAAATTTTAAAAAATTAATAAGGAAATGAGTATTTGCACCCGGGTACGCCGAAGCTTAGTGCATCTGAGTGCATGAAATTAACTTCCTAAATAAAAAGATTGATTCCAAATATACCTATTACTTTTACTCTTAATTCCAACCTATATCCATTGAGTTTCAAAATTTATGTACACGCCTAATACGTATATCGTGAATTTCAAACATACCTTATTTATCATAAAAATCGTCAGCTATGATTGAAAATGATCAAAATACTTTCGAGACTTAATTTTTGTCTCCATCAAAGTCTATACTTCTCCCTTCCATCTTACCCCTAAAATTTTGCATTGGTTACATCTTCTACCTATTCCAAAGAAACCTAAATTTGAGTGGTATTTTGGTTATTTCAAATTATAGTTAACAATTTCTATGATGGATTAAGTGTGCTTGGAATTAATAATATACTTAGTGAGTATGTATAGAAGTTTTAAAACTCAAAGATATGATTGGAATTAGGTATAGAAGTAGTATGTATATTTGAAAATAAAAAAGGTAGATACTTCAAATCTATGTCCATTAAATCATAAAGAATATGAAATACAACTAAACAATGAATTCGATTGCCAAATAGTTAAAAATAATAGTAACAAAAAGTTAAACTACTAAAATAATAATTTAAGGATTCTGAATTGCTAAATGCTAACTTTGGGATACATACATCTCCTCGTCTGGTTAGTTTGGGATACTCTTATGTAAAACATATACTATCTTATTTGATGTAAGTGATTATTATTCTTTTATCCTACTTGTCTACCCCACCCTCTTCTAATTTAAGATAGGTAAGTTATTCTACCCAAGTTGCACTTCTAGAGTTTGAAAAAGCTCTTAATTAAAATTCTAGCCTAAAGTAGACAATTTAAGAATGAATATATAGATAAAAGCGTGGGCAGAACGGGTACGATGCGACGGTGAGAGAGATACGAGAGACAAAGAAGCTGACGGAGAGGAAGTTCGGAGCTGGGGTGCTACTTGTCACAACTTAGTCCTAGGGTTGTTGACCACCCTAATTGGGCGATGAACTCGGATCAGTTATGCTTCAATAAATTTAATAATTAATATTTCATTCAATAATATCCAAAATTTATCACAAATATCCAAAAATATTCACTGAGTTAATTGTAATAATTCTCATTAATTATTACAAGCCGACAAATAAAATAAATAAATAAAAATAAAATGTCTCTGCTGCACCCTCTTAGCCCATTAACCCGCATTATTGACTAGATGGTTCCGCCTCTCCTGAAATTTAAATTACTCAGGAATGAGTTAAATAACTTAGTAAATAAGAAATAAACCACATATATAATGGTGTATAATATCGTGGAAGTACCATAGGAAATTTACAAACCACTGACCCAATATGTAAGATTATCTACACTGCTCACAATGGAGCAAACTCACGGCCTTTTAGGGCACAACACACAGTCCACAAAGGGACGAACCACAGCTCATTAAAGTAATAACACACTGTCCACGAATGGACATTTCAAAATAGCCTTCTAGCATGCACATGACCCACTAAGGAAATAATAAAAACCTATACACATATCCTCGGGGCCCCACATGTGCAATTCCGTTCCGCTTGGTAATAATCATGGTGCATTACACACACCATTCTCACTTAAGTATCATAGCAACTATCTCCAATTAAATATTTTACCCACTAAAATAATGTGCCATCCACATCTAATTGGGTGACCAACTCACTGAATGTAATTAAATAAATTTAAGAAAAACTTCTATCATAATTAATAAGTAGTCAAAATGAACAACCACAAATAATCTACATAGCATAACTTTCCATTTCCATTTATTTCTCAATAATTCTGAATATGCTCTTTAGTTTAATCTGTAAATACTATATCACATCTCACTCTTCTTATTCCAATAATCTTATTAAAAAATAAAATAATTTATTGGAATGTAATTATAAATTCTTAATCCACCCTCTATTATAAATCATAATTTAATTCATCCTCCACCATACCCTATTTAATATTTGCCAAACAAAATGTCTATCTATACAATTTATAATTGTCATCACAATGAATATCAAATAATTAATTTATTAATAGATAAATTAGTTATATAATTACTAGCACAAAATATAATTCATATATTTTTTTTATTCGTAAATAACCATATCTCATTTTTAAATCTTTATAGGCCGAATTTAATCAAGACTCCAACACGTGTGTTAGATTCAAGTATGCATATGTTAAATTAACTAATTAAATACAATGGTTGGTCCTTGGACTTCTGAACGTCTATTAAAACCACCAATATATATGTAATAATTAGGAAAAAAATAATGAGTAGACTATTCAACTGATGATGTGTCCACTGAGGTGGCATCCTAACCATTGACCATTTGACGAAGCAATGGGCCAAGAATAAGTGGAAGGTTATTGGGCTAAACCCAAATAAGCCCATTTAGAATGATGGGTTGAGTTATATAAAATATCGCGAGTATTTAACTCAATAGCCCAATGTGCTTAAGTTGTTAAGGTGTTGGTTTTCGGTAGAGGAGGTCTCGAGTTCGAGTCTCATGAGTGTGTAAATGATGTATTTTTGCCTTTTTGGGCTTTGTGGGCCTCACCAATTTGAAATTTAAAATTGAAATTGAATTTAAGATCGGATTGCGATCGGTGAACTAGAAATTCGAATTTGAAAATCGGATTTCGAGCGGAAAATCCTCCGGTGAATCCTCCGTTGAGTTATAAATAAACGAGTTGAGTACTCGATGGAGATACCAGAGGAAAGAGGAGGAACGCTGCCGCAGGAGAAAGGAAAAGGCCGATTCAATCCGTTCAAGTGATCCATTTCATTCTATTCTTTAAAGTAAGGGGAATTTTGCCTCTTTAGCCTTTAATTATGACATGATTTAGTGAGGATTTATCACATAATTATTTAGTGCTTTTACTAATATGTGATTTTATGACCATTAATCATGCTGGGATGATATGAGATATTATATGCTTAATTGCACACGGAATGGATGCCACATAATTATTTGAGAAATGTATTATCTACATTAAATTAATTATGTGATGATTTATCAATAATTTTGAGGATGTATAACATAAAGGTAATTTTTGGGCAGGATGGAAAGCATAATGACATAATTATAATTTATTTTGAATAAAATAAATTAATGAGTAAAATTATGTACGTTACATTATGCTTGGATGACCTAAAATTAAATATGTTAGCCAAATTATTGATGAGATGAATTTTTAATGCATTTTAATGTATTTAAGATGTTTAAAGGAGATATATATACGAAAATAATATTACAATATTACTATATATATCTTGTATAAATGGCCGGATGCAAAAAAATGGATGTTACTGCCTATTTTCGAGTTTTTGGATATTTTACAATTCTGTCTAATGGTTTTTCTGAAAATCATAAACTGTCAAGGAGTTTTTGTAAAATCAGAAGACAGCAAGAGAATCTGTAAATTTTCAGGAGATGGTACGGGCTTAAAGGAGTGGGCTGGATCCAGGCTGAGCCCAGCTGCAGACGAGCCCAACTGTTGCAATGGGCCTCAGAAGGAGGATCCAGTGAGCCAACCTATGACTTAAAGCTCAGAGATGATACCCAGGCAGGAGCCCAAACAGTAAAGCCCAGAGCGCGGCCCACCAGGAAGCCAAGTCGGGCAGGACTACCAGCGGCGAGGGACACGTGGCACCGTTTGGTGCGTCCATATTCAAATTGATGTAAATTGAGCTCTAGATGTTGGATTTGAGTGATCTAGGAGTCATTTCCTATGGATTTGGACATTTTGAGTTCAATGGAAGAGCTAGATTTGCCAAATAATTCCTAGAAGTTTGAGTTTTGGGGATAGAGGAGTATCCTAAAGGATTTAAGACCTTAAATCCTTAGGGTAGTCCCCAAATTTTAAGTTGAGTACTTTTAGGAAGAGATGATGACATATAAGATGTATTAAAGGCTCTAAAAGTTGAGCCATTGAGTGAAGATGATGTGTTCTTATGATCTTAATTGCAGGGCATAATCCTACTTACTGAGTTCTTGTGAACTTACCCCTTTTTCCTTTGACTCTCAGATGATCCCATGGATGGTGGCCAATGAGATGGTGGTGGCGTGATAATGAATAAATATTTTTATTTATTCCATTCTATGTAATGAGTGGCTTGACTTGGATGTAAAGATTTTATTGATGTGGGTATGTTTGTAATAACTCTATGGACTTTGATGTAATAATGCAAGTTTATTTCTTATTGCCTAAATGAGATGGTTTAATCGTTGCGTGGAAAGATCCTGGAGTTAAAACGACTTGGACCGAAAACTTTGAGCAAAAGCCTTGATTTTTAGTTCAGGCCGTTACAATATATATATATATATATATTAATAATTATAATGGACAATACACATAATTTAGAAACACATATGTATATAAAAATTATAATGGACAAGAAACAAACTTCTTACGTTAACAAGCATGTTAATAAATTTTATAATATAAAATTCCGTCCCCCATAAAAGAATAATATCAACGAAGATGCTTTTCTTTTTGGCCTCTAACTCTTCCTTTCTTTGTCACACTATTATCTTAACTTTCATATTTTCTCCTGCACCGAAATTTCCTTTTGAAAGTATATGGTGCGAGATTTCCATCTATTCACATTTAATATATTAATTCCATCCTGGTATAAAATCTAAATCTACATAATATTTTCTACACAACGTTGAACTGAATATTCCGTCCATATATGAATATGCATATAATTACGTCATTGTCCATGTACGGATGTCCCTATATTTATGTCACCGTTCATATAATTATATAATTATATATAATATAATTACATAACCGACACTAAATGTCCTAAGCTGCCGTTAATATATCTATATATATATATCAATATATCTTATATCTGAGAACCGAACCGGGCCCTTAGAGATCTCAAATTCTGGCTAATATACATATTATATATCTATAAAATGCCGGTTCTAATATGGACGGTTTTAAACCTTTTAAAAATAGATTTATATTATAGATATCATACCAGTAATGCTTTCCGCAATATAACTTTATCACAAGAAAAATTCTACAACACGATAGCATAACCCACGTTCATACCACAACTCTACTTAAATTAAAATTCCCTTGGTAGTGTATAACTGGCAATGAATATACATATATTATATTGAATTTTTTTTGTTTATCTATAATATATACACTCAAATATCAGTGATGAAAGAAATGTTTTAAAATGTCATCCATAATATATATAAAATATATATATGGTACAAGGTGATGACCGTCCAGGAGGTTTGGGCTTCCATATATATAAAAAAATATAATAATATAATGTATTGCTTAAAGTGCGGGCCCCAGCCCCTGGAAGTTCTCAACTTCACATGAATAATAAAAAAAATGAATTATCTTAACGACGCTCAGTTATGTAACAAAGTGAATTTCGTAAATTCTAATGCATAATAATTAATTAAATAAAACAGTACTTAACCTTGATGACCATATCAGAAATATAAAAATTACTTCATACACTCCCCGGTTAACCAATCTGTAATATATAAATTTTAAACATAAAAAAAAAAAACAAAAATTCATACTAGCAGTGGAGTCCCGTCCCTTGTCAATAGTAATCTATAATATTGAGTTGGTCGTTTAACATAGCAAGCACTATCCTCTATTTCATATATATATTGATATTATGCGTCAGATACTCACATGTTATATCCAACCTCAGCCTAAATTCTTCTATACAATTACGAACTCTCGTACAGTTAGTATTTAAATCAAACCCAAACACTGATACAGTTATTATAATATTAAAATACTTAAACAAAACTCCATCTGAGGGACCTACACATCCGTTTGGCTCTCATTATAATACAACTTAACCGAAAATAATGTGTAGAGCCTCATCATAATATTTATTCTATAGAAAACTCGGAAATTCCATTTAATCATCGTCTGCAATCTTACGTTCGTAGCGAGCTGAAATATATATTATATACATTCCCCAAATATTACTGCCAATTTATTTAATATTTTTCATATTGTCCTATGAGCAAATCAATGATTTACCGATTCCAGCATTAAAACAATGTCTCCAAATTAGATGTCTCATTACTTCCGGCCCTTCAATTATATATAATATTATATACTCTTTATCACTCGAGTCATGCATTTAGGAACTGACATTCTCCCATTCCGTCAATTCAACTTTTTCCATCCTAATATTAAATGAATTCCAAGAGAAACAACAACTGTAATAAAATTATTTTTATTTATCTCGATCTACAAGACGACATCAATTACACCAAACACATACCATTGTTTACAAATGTATTTCTATAAGTTATCTCAAAATAATTCGATTAATGCAATATACGTAGCTCAAAATAAATTTAATTATTTCTTCACTAACCTTTTTGTAGAACCCACGGAGGGATTATCTAAATGAAAAATATTTTGTTTCCTTCTCAGTTTTAATCCACAACAAATTCTTCTTTTCTCAAGTTTCCTTCGTTCACCCTTTCTTTTCTCCTACATCTCCTTCCATTCATACGTCTCTACTTTCCCCACTCCTAACTTAATCGCAATCTCCCATTATTCTCTCTAACAATTTAATTTTAAAATTTAAAATTTAAAAATCACATCTTATCTCTTTGTGGGTCCCACATAGATTAATTGCTAAAAGAAAAAGTATCTAATTTTATTAAGATGTAATTCGAACCTACTATCTCTAGTTGACTTGCCACAATTTCTAACTATCTTAGCTTCTCAACAATTTGTTAAGGAGATGGTCAGGGTCATCTTCGACGAGAAACTGGCGTGTCTGGAGGTCTACTGAGGAGATTTCCCTAAGGAGATGGTCGACGAGGCTCACAAGCATGGCATCAAAGTCATACACCCGGTCTCTCTCTCTCTCTCTAGTCAACATATAGTTTTTCCACTTTACACCTTTTTCCTCAAGTTTCAATTTTATATGATTTTTTTCCATCCACAACTATTCTATTTTTCAATTTTTTCTTTGCATCTTTTTATACAATTACTATGCCCTATCTATTTCAGCTTCATGCTATTCATCGTTCATTTAACATAATTGGAACAACAACAAAAAAAATAATTTGAACAACACCATCAATACCATCTTTTGAGTAATGATAATACCTTTTCATTTTCCTCACTGCTGTTGATCAATAGAACAAGACACACTTTTAACACAATCTTAAATAAAAAAAAGAAACACTTTCCAATGTATGAATGCTTGATGGAAAAATAAATTTATTAGATTTATATTCAAGGTGTGTTTGGAAAGCAATAAAATTTTTAATTAAAAGTTTTTAGTGTAAAAAATTTTGAAACAAGAGAAAAGGATGTGATAGGATAGGAGTAATGACGAGGAATAAAGAGAATAAAGTTAAAATAAATAAGTTAGTTTTATGAGTAGCTGTTTAAAAATAATTGAAAAGTAGAGTATTTTGTATAGAAAGATGTAAAAAATAATTAAAAATGAAAGTAATTATAGAAATCGAAAAGTCGTAGATAGAAAAGTCGTTGTGTTTGGTTAGGAGTAAAAATTTTTAGTGAAAATTTTTTGATGTAAAAGTTGTTAAATTGATAGCAAATGATGTGATATGATAAGAGTAATGAGAAGGTATAAAAAGAATAAAGTTAAAATAGATAGGTTAGTTATATCGGTAGTTGTGTGAAAATAATTGAAAAATAGGGTAATTTGGATAGGAAAATGTAAAAAATAAATAAATTAAAAAATAGGGTAATTGTGGATAGTAAAAAGTTTTTTATTGAAAAGTTTTGGTTAACATTTTTTATGCCGAACCAAACACAATTGAAAACTTTTATTGGTAAACAAATACACCCACAATCTAAAGTTTATTTGATTTATGATTTGATGTAAAAGTGGGAAAATTTGTGTAGAAAATTTTCAGATATAGAAGAGAGATGTGAACAATATAATATTGAGGAAAGAGAATAAAGATAATTATCAAAAATAAGGAAGTTTGGTAATTACGATGAGTAAGATCATTTTAGACCGGACCAAATATATATATATATATATATATTTGTAATTTTTTTAATAAATATGTTAATTTAGTTATATTTAATCTATAAACAGAGTTTTTCCATTTTTGGATGTGTATATATTTATTTTGAATTTTTAAATACAAAAGTATTCAAGTCATTTTAAATAATACAGAAAAATGTATATTTGGACCGTCAGCCAGTCTGAAATGATCAAATAAGGATTTCAGACTGGTCTGAAAATGATCAAACCGCAATTAAGATATCAAATCATATTAAGAAAATTGCTGGAAGAGAGTTTCCTGCTTCCCACTCCGAACTCCTAAGGTTAGTAATGTATACATTCGACTTTGCGGCCAAGATTAATTCAAGCTCGAATCCAGGCTGCGAAAATTGAAGAAATAATCAAAGTTTCCTTCTGGATTTTCAGGTTGGGTCAGTGAAGGAGGCGGAGAGAACGATTGCTGCTGGTGTGGATTTCGTTATTGCCCAGGGCGTCGAGGCAGGCGGCCACATCATCGGAACGGTACATATCACTATCATTCATCATTTCCCGACATTCTCATCTCTAAATATATTAATCCTATGGCCTCTTTTTTCTTTCTTTGTCCCCCTCCCTCCCTTTTTCGCCTCGATAAGAATGCTCACGTCTATGTGATTACAAAGAATCTTGAACAATACCAAAATCCGATTTTTTGATTCTGCTGAAATTGGGCCAAAGAAGTCCACATTGATGTTTGTCATGTATGAGTCCACTAGCTCAGAAAGTTAAATTTAAAGGGCCCATTTTGATTTATTATCTAAAATTAGGATAGGGAGAGCTGAGTCCCAACCCATGGGAAGCGCTTCCAGTGCTTTTCCCAATGGAAGTGCCATATCTGCCGTCCATTTTGCGTTGACGGCTGAGATCGAATGGGGCATTTTCGGTAAGTGAAAATTTGATACAGGCATCGACCGAGACTCGGCACTCGCGACTCGCGTCTCCTCTCCCTTTTCTCGTTCGGCAGTAGCGTCCATCTCCTCTAGGGTTTCCATCGGTGCCCGTCTCCCTCTCCTCCCTCCTCCCTCCTCCCTCCTCCCTCCTCTTTTGCCTCCGCAAACACGCGAAGGCGTGTGAGCTGAGAACCGAAGGGGCACTTTTCGTACAAAATTTTTGTCGAAGGGGTATCGCGTATTGCCCGCGACTGGATTCGTCACACGCACTTCCGGCTCTTCCAGCTCCTAGGGTTTTGAAATTGCTCTTTCCATTGTCTGCCTCCTTGCTATCTAGATTCGTCGGCCTCATGCATCTCTCTACCTTCGGGAACCAGATTCATCTCCTGCGTGCCCTTAATCTGTTGTTGTGATTTCAACAACCAGATTCACGAGATTCAGGTAATCTTGCTCTTTCCATCTCCTTCCTGCACACTATCGTTGCCTCTCTTTAAGATTCCTCTCTCTAATCTTCTGCTAGGGCATTGCTTCCTCCCTATCGCTCTGTGTCAAATCTCCTCTTTCAACTTAAGCTAGGGCATTGCTTCCTCCCTCATCTCTCCGATCATCTCACTATTTATGGTATCCTCTTTTGCAGCCCCTAAAATCAGATCCAAAGCCGACTCCAGCAGTTTTCCATGTGATAGATGAGTGAGGCAAAGCATGATTGCTAGCACATAGGGGGCGAACAACAAGTTAAGCACTCGTGTTCGGCGGCAGCAACAGCTTAGCAACAGACAAGGATTGTTAGTGGTAGAAGCATTTGAGCCATCTCCCTCTCTTGCCGGCGCTCGCTGCCCGTATCCTCTTTGTTTATCTTGTTCGGCAGTCGCGACACCCGACATATCCTCTTCAGCTTGGGTTTTCTTCGATTGGCGCTTGTGGCGATCTCTTCTTTAGGTAAGGTTTCTCTTCCAGTCCCTTGTCCTTTTCATGCAGGCTAGGCGTCTCTATTTGAACCATCATCCAAGGATGATGATGGAAATCAGAGTAGCCGAGCGCTTTGATTGCCAAACACAAATAGCATGCTTCCGATTATGATGCATTGTCCTCTGGTCAAAACATCATCTTTTTTTATTTTACGTCCCAAAAAAATCATTATAACATAGAAAAGTTAAAGAAATGCAAAATCTTGTGGTTAACAACCCAGGTTTTAGTATATCTAAAAAAGATGGACTTTCTTCTAATGTTAAAATGAGTGTCTGCGGTTTGGTTGATTCACAGTACACAGATATATGTGGTTCGTTTGGGCTCATGTGAATTTAGGAGCTTGATTTGTGACAGTTGGAATTGAGTTGAGTTCGTTTGGGCTCATGTAAATGCAATACCCACTCGCAGTTTCCATTTTCATGGTAGACAGGAAGAATTGAACTAATAGATATACTTCTTGCACCAATCTAGAATATTGGCATCTGATATGAGTTTTCCGCCCATTGTGATTGATTTTCTGACCTGCCATGAGCGCCAGAATTATTTGAACATAGGTTGCAAATCTGGTTTGGTAAATAAATGTAATAGTTCTATGATGTTGTTGAAAATTTTTCGTAGCAGCTTTTTCATGAATAGCACATCCATAGCCTCTATCGTATTTGGCCAAAGCCACATTCTATGGAATAATCTGAGTAGCATTCTAGCATAAATCAGAGCTAGCATTTAGTTAGATGCCTCTTTTCTAAATGCTTGATCTTGTGAGTGGCACATTTTTGAATAGTTTATAGCCAAAATTCTTTATTTGTGGACACAATTCAATTTTCCACACTATTTCTGTACTTTCTGTTTGGAAGAGTTTAATCTATGGGTGTGTTTGGCAATTTAGAAAAGTTGTCAAGTTAAAACTTTTTAATCTAAAATTTGTCACTTTTCATAACTATTATTTTTTAAATTATTTTTTACACATTTTTCTATACAACAACTCTACTTTTCAATCATTTCTACACAAATACCAATACAACTAACCTATTTATTTTAAATTTATTCTCTTTACTCCTCATCATTACCCCTACAACATCCATCATTTTCTACTAATTTGACAAGTTTTACATAAAAAACTTTTCATCAAAAGTTTTACAACTTCCCAAACACACCCTATATGTAGATTTAATACTGAATAATTCATTTATCCCTACTTCTAATTGATATTATTAGCTACCTCACAAATTAGGTTGAGAATCCACTTTACAATATCTCACTCCTACTTTCCCACAACAACTTTTACATTCTCAATATCTCATTCCCTGGTTTCCCATCTAATTAATTTTCCCACATTCACTTTCTCAATCTGCTGCTCCCCGTTATTCCTTGCCCTAGCACCGCGGTGTCTTGCCTCTTGTTGTTTCGTCTCGTGCCTCTGCCTTGTCTTCCTAGCTATTACCCTTTAGCTGCCTTTGGCCCTTGTCCTTTTGCACCGATGCCTTCTCCCCCTTGCTCTTGCCCTCTACCTCCTCTTGCACATGTTGTTTGATTTTCTTTGATTTTTTCTTAGTTGTTTACTAGGCTTCTTCTATTTATTCTCTTTTTGCTTCATTCAAAAGGTTATAAAGCCAAGTTATTTAAAATTTAGTCATTGGTCAATACTTTTTTTTTATAATCATGAGTTTTATTTTAGGCGTATTATTTTCTTAGATCTAGCATGAAGATGACTTGGTATTTTGGGTCTTTGAGCATGTACATCACATGGATCTTTGTTGCAACTCTATATAATTTGTCTAATTTTCAATCAGTTGGAGTGGACTTGAGGATGAATCACTCATTAATCTTGATAATATATTTCTCTTCGGTTGATTTGTTTAAAATGGTCTTGAATCTCCTTATATATGTAGCTCTATTTATTAGCCAATTTGATATGATAATGATGCAAGTAATACCTCCAAATGGTATAAAATGTTATATATATTGGGCGTTGACTGTGCCCGCGTAACAGAGCCATCAATCGAGTGTATACAACCTATCTTCCATTCCCATTCCCAACTAGTAATTTAGAGTCCCAAAATCTATGTTACTCTTCAAGGGTTTCTCTAGATCAGCCGATCATAGCTGCTGTTGCATGCACATTGTCAATGTATGTCCTGGGCTTTTACTTTTATGAAGTTGACCTGATTCAATAGCTTTTTTATCTTTTGCTTTTGGGCTGTTGCTGTTGAAATTAAAAGCAATCTAAAGATCCCACGGCCAGGACATTATCAATCATTTAGGTTCCTTATTTTCAGGACATTTTTTTACAGTCGATGACATTGATTAGAGGGTTGGATTAACTAGTTTTATAGAAATCCACAAAATAATTTATGACTAGGTTATGATTTAATGGTAATAAGACATGTTGTGTTGAATTTTCATATTCTTGTGTGTGTGTAAATTTCATTTGCCGGCGCACTTCCTTAGGTATTTTCGGCCACGGCCTCTGATCTACTTTCACATCTCCTTTTCACTTTTGCTTGTTTTGTGAATGCATTGCCAATTGTGAGTGAGTGATCGGTGGGGAAGAGGTTGACCACCGCCAAGGCTGCCATCGTTGCCAAATATTATAGTGAAGTAGAAGTTATTGGCGACTGAAATCGGTAGCCGGATTGGTGCAACTTATTGCAAGACTTATGGTGAAATGGCCAAAATATTCTACACATTAAATACAGTTATAAGAAACTAGGTTTGGGGTTTGTTTGTATCATTCATATTGGCTTTGCGATTCTGTTTTGGGGTCACCATTGACGTGTTTCCAAAATTTGAAATTTATATTTTTCCCGCAACCCTTTGGTGGGCAGAAATATATTCCACATTACTGTGTATTGTTGAATTCAACGATTCAATTCGATTTTCTGTGGTAGGCAATTATATTTAGCCTCATAGGTTTTAAATAAATTGCAGATGGTCGAAATTCTTAGTTCCATTATATATATATATATGATTCAGTCTATTCTGTGGTAGCCAAATATAAAATAATTATAAAATAAAAACTCGACTTATCAGAATGATGCCTTTTCAAATATATATTTTTTTAAAGTATTGTTCTCTGTTTCTTCACAATGACATGTTATTTTTAGTTTGTAAACAATGAAATTTCGTTTCCTTTTTACACCAAGCAGAAACAGTAAGAATAATTACATATCTAGTTTTCATCGTTGGCTAAAAGGAAATATAGTGATAATGTGCTTCAATTGCATGCTTTCTTGGCAGATCCATACCTGGAGGACATGGGAGGATGATGCTCACAGGGATCAGGACAATGTTTTAACTGGTAAGGTTCCTCATAAGAATAATAATGCGCTGTTCTAATGAAAATCTTGTTATCCATTTTTTTTGGTTTTCCTAGTACATGATTAATCCATCCCCTTACAAGTGAAAACAAACATGAACGCCAGTAATAGGCTTCACAGTGTAAATGATCACATGAGATGAAAATAATATCAAACTTCTTTTAAGGGCATCTTATTGATGCATGCTGATTATTTTGAATGGTTGCTTTCTTTCTGTGTTGTGGTGCCACAGTCATTCCCAAACAGTGTTACACAAGCTTGATTTTATTCAATTACTTGCAAGATGGATGAATATATTGATAATACTATCTTGCCATTGAGAAAAGTTGGTTATTTATAGTGGCAATAACATATTAGATAATATGAACATCAGAAACTCTGGTTGATCTTTTTGTGGTGAAAAGATGGACAAACAATGCGTAAGCATGAATTGTGGCTATTTTAGAAGGGTTCACAGTAACATTTCGTTAGGTAAAATTATTTTAAATATTTCCTTTCTGTATGTTTATTTGTTTGTTGTTACCGCATTTTAGTGCTAGGACCTGTACAAAACATCATAATCAATGAGTTCCTCTGCTGCCAAGTTATTGTCATTTGCCTATTCATTTGAACTACTGTCACAGAAATCACTAGAGCCGATACATTGAAGAGGCAGTCTACATTTGTGAATTTCCACACGTCAAATTCTTGGAGCAGTAATAGATTTCTTGTTCGGCGCATTGGTATTCACTTTGTTTTCCTTCTGGTGCTACTAGCTGCTTACCTCTGTCGTAATCTTGTCTCTATTAGTGCTAGATGGAATCCCTTGCAGCTAGTTGTCACTTGTGCAGTGTAGCCATTTCACCGACAAGTAGTTTCTACTATCTTGTTATTTATTTTATTTTCAGTTGAGATTAAACAACAGCCAGCTGGCAATTAGTTGTCAAGTTCTTGACTTGTCCAAAGTGGACTGAGCCATGATGCAGGTTCTGGCGTTTCAATGTTTGGATGAATCCTTCCAGAGAGATCTCTTTTGCGTTTTCGTGACATCAGATGCTCTCATGTATGTGTGTGTCATTAAGAAAATCCTCTGCCATAATCGTTGCATTCTATGATGTGGGTGCATGTATCTCCAAATAGTTCTTCCAGTTCTCATTGGCATGTGCGTTCATTCAGAGCTTCCAATGAACATCCATTTGGCGTGCACAAGTGTATCGTGCTTAAGATAAGTAAATGTAATGAAGGTAGCAAGGGCATTTGCATTCCAATTTGCATATTTGAGTCAGCATGGGATGGACCCATTGGTGGAGGAAATGATTTTCTGTCTTTGTTTACACAGTTTACATTATGGAAAATCTGTAAATTTTTTGGTCAACGACTTGACAAGGTGAGTTAGGCCTACGCTGTTCGTCTTGAACACATAAACCACTATGTCTGCCTCTAGAGCATTTGTTTGTTGGACTATCTATCACAAGCCAAGGATGGGCTGCCTGTAAATCATGTTAATATGGACACAAAACATAAATGCTGAATGTGCGTCATCCATGATTCAAACAGGAAATCTTTGAAGAATAATCATTGACAGTTACCATGGTACTATGTAATAATAATTCCATGTGCCAAATGTGTATTGCTTAAGATAGGTATTAATAATTTCGTTGAGATATTCAACGTCATGTCTAATTTTTCTTGTTGTTTGCTCATTGAAATTTTTGATAGAACAGTAGAACCATGTGTATATTCAATTTGTCATGATGCCGAATTGCTGTTCATCATGTGCTGATGGCATATGTATATTGTCTCCTTAGTTTGTTTGCCTTTCATATTGCTAACACATAGATAAATACTGCTAATATCTCCCGTTTTCTTGTTGTGAAACCTTTTGCACTACCTTAGTATTACTTCTTTTGATTCGAAATTTTTGTTCTATTAGGTGCATGGAAGTTAAAAAATTTGTAAATTACTTTTACGCGAACGCCCCTTAAAGAAGTGTTTCCAAATGAGTTACTTGAGTCCAGTGAAAGTAATCTTATAAGTAAATGAATGGTTTAAATCATTTTGCATGTGTTGTTCTTCAGGGAAAAGCTTCCCTTACTTGGCTGCTAAGCCTTCTAAGCAACAAGTGCACCTGTGGCCCTGTCGAAGTACCTGCTAGGTGAAGATAATCCACACATGACCTAAAGGCACTTAGGATTTCCCACAATACATTTTTTTGCCTTCACCCCCCCCGATGGTGACAACAAATACGACTTGCATTAAAAATGGCCCATATGAGTTAGTTGACCTTAGGATGTAAACAATAATCGGAAGTTGGGTTTAAATTGTGTAGCATTTGTTGTCCTAATAGGGAAATGCAAATACTACATCCTAACTATCTCTTCTAAGCAACAAGTGCACCTGTGGTTATGTCGAGGATCCGTTTCCAAATTAATGTTGCTTCATCCCCTATTGTTTTACTGAATACAACTCACCATAGGGAAAAATGAAGACCGTGCTACTTTATATCTTTTTGTATACCATTATGCGTCAATGGTGAATATACCTTTTAATGTCTCGGCCCACTTTTATGATGTTTCCCTAACACGTTGATGCTTCAGCTTTCGATCCAATGAACATTGATCAGTTGAAAATGGAAACGGAGGTAGCTCACGACACATATGTGGAAGAAGTCGCAAGTACTCAGCCTATATGCGACTTGTCTGCTAACGTCGAGCAACCATTTGTTGGACAAGAATTTAAAGATGAACTTGAAGCATGTGAATTCTACAAAGGCTATGCGAAGTCCGTTGGGTTTAGTGTCAAGCTCAAACAAGTTCGCAGACTAAGCTCTACCTCGGCGATTGCATGGAGGCGTATGACATGCTCTTGTGAAGGCACGCATACGCCAATTACAAATGATGAAGGCTGTGATGGATTCACCAAAAAGATTAGAAGGAAAAGAGTGTCCATACGGTGCAATTGCATGGCTCGGATAGAGATTTCAAGGAAGCAAGAAGGGCGATGGGTAGTTACTCGCTTTTTCGACGACCACAATCATCAACTGGTGGATAAAGGACAGGCCCAACGCTTGAAAATGCATCGCAAAATTGATGAGGAATCTGCCGATATTTTGAAAGCATGCAACGAGGTCGGCATTGGTCCTTCTGCAGCCTACAATCTCGTCCGACAGTTACGCAGTCCGTCTGATACTTGCTTCACACGCCAAGATGTGAGAAATTTCAAATCAAGATCTCGTGGTCATTTGCTAGCACGAGATGCAGATGTGGCCATTAATCACCTCCAAAGGCAGCATGACGCCGGTCAAGACATGTACTTCGCAGTTCGCAAAAATAGTAAGGGTGAATTGAGTTCATTATTTTGGTCTGATGGTTGGTCGAGGTTAGATTTCAAAGCCTTTGGAGACGTATTATGCTTTGACACTACATACAAAACCAATAGATACAACATGCCTTTTGCACCATTCGTCGGAATAAATCATCACAGACAAACCATACTTTTCGGCTCCGGTTTGGTAGTGGATGAGACGATTGACACCTTCGTTTGGCTCTTCCAACAGTTCAAAGATGCAATGTTTGGCCAGATGCCGTCATGCATTATTACCGACCAAGATGCCGCGATCGAGGCTGCTGTACAACAAGTCTTTCCCACATCGATCCATAAGTACTGCTTATGGCATATTATGAGGAAAGTCCCAGAGAAATTGGGGCGGAGGGTTTACGAAATGGATGATTTCCAAGAGGCCTTCAATCAACTGGTTTACAACGATTTCAGCCCACAACAATTCGAAGCGCAATGGAGCAGTTTTATGGAGGAATATGGTCTCTTGGATCACGAGTGGCTGCAACTATTATACAGTAAGCGATCGAAGTGGGTACCAGTGTTCCACAAGCGCTACAGATTCCACGGAATGTGCACAAACCAACGCAGTGAAATTTTTCATTCATTTCTGGATCAATACGTCAATCGAAAGACAAGTCTATTTGAATTTATAAAACACATTGCACGGGCGACAAGCCGACGACGTGAGGATGAAATGGATGCAGACAAACACACCTCGCTTGCGGTATTGCAAAGGAAGACCTCGTTCCAGTTTGAGGGAGCCTTCTTCAAAGCCTACACCCATTGCAATTTCACAGATACTCAGAAAGAAATGTGGGAGAGCAATGCATTCAAGGTTGAGACCATTGATACCGTCGGAGATGAAGCAATATTCCATATTACAAAAGGCTCGGACGTACAAGCTTCTCGGGTGGTTCAGTTCAATCGCGTTAAGAATTGTGGGAGGTGTAGTTGTATGCGGTTCGAATCTACTGGAATAATATGCAGGCATCTATTTGCGGTGTTTTGGGAATTGAAATTGACCGAAGTACCTGAATACTTCCTCTTGAAACGGATGTCGCGTTCCCCTCGTAGAGGTCTCCAATTGGACTCTTCTAAGCATGCAGCACTGCCGAAGCACAGACAGGACGACTTACAAACCATATGGAACTCAATCAATGCCATTACTTTGTCAAATCATCGCCTCTTGTATCACGCCATAGAAGGTAGCGCGAGGCTATTGCGTGAACTAAATGAACTTGGAAAGATCTTCACCGATGATGTTGGAGATCCCAAACCGACCTCGCCGTTGCGGAACGAGGATGGTCACATAGGAATTATTACAGGCAACCCTCCTGTCATATCCAGTCGCGGATGTCCTAAGCGGGGTAAAAAAGGCCGGAAGCAGATAAAGAAACGTCGACTCGAGTGATGCTGGCAGAGTGTTACATATATCCTATGAATTACATGACCCATTGTGTGCATTTGTTTTAATGTTATATTGTCCGTTTTGTTTGTTATGTGAGCATGATGTAAGAACGGCCTTTAAGACTATGCAATAGTTCTAATGCCATGTGATTGAGCATATGCTAAAGTGTTTTCATAATACTATATGCATCCTTTTTGTCATTGTTTGCATCATATAATTCTTGCCCATCTTACTTTCTAAATATGGTACTTTTAGTTATTGACCAACCCATGCGAATCTCACACTTTCTTGTGCTGCAGTTTGGGTTTGATGGACGCCGAATGCGTGGAAAAGCTGCTGGGGTCTGAAGTGGAGGGCCCAAATCAATCCATTCATTCCCCCCCCGAGAATGCCCCAAGCACATCGCGGAAACGCCGTAGCCCGAGCAAGCCCACCACCAAAGTAAAAGAGCAATCAGTGTGCGCTGTGCGGAAGTTTGTTGATTACTGCAGCACATTGAGTGCAGCCCAGCGAGAGGCCGTTTTGGAGATGGGTTTTGGAGGATTGTTGTCGATGAAAATACGTGCTCTGCACCTTGGGCTCATTAAGTGGTTAGCAGAACAATGGGATGAAGGCAATCATGCCTTCCACATCGGAGGCAAGATGTTGGAGTTTACGGCGCGAGATGCGAATCTCATATTGGGGCTTTCCATTGGGGG
This sequence comes from Annona cherimola, assembly GCA_030490835.1. NCBI lineage: Eukaryota > Viridiplantae > Streptophyta > Magnoliopsida > Magnoliales > Annonaceae > Annona > Annona cherimola. Next base: position 23,428,381 of record CM059972.1, on the reverse strand, counting down.
CATGACCGTCATCCCCCACTCGCAGGAGCATAGCACCGATCAACTGCGTATGCAATTGAAATTGGGTAAAGGGCACAGTGTCCTTGCTTCTGATGTTCATAAGAACCTGGTTGTGGGTGGAGAAGACGTGAAATGGCGACAATCATTCGCATTGTTTGCGCTCTCCACTGTGCTGTGCCCAACGAGCATGGGGAAAATGGAGGATGTCTACCTACATCACGTACTGGACATGCAAACCTTTAGGGATTTCGATTGGGCTACTCATGTGGTGGACATGTGCAAGCAGTCATTCTCGCTATATAACACAAGAAGGCGGAAGTTAATCGGAGGATGCACGGTCTTAGTCCAGGTAATAATGTTGAAAATTGCATTAAATGTATACTATGCGTGTTTTTGTATCTAATATTCTTATTCTTTACAGATTTGGTTTCTGGAACACTTGCAAAGTAGTGTCCTTGACCTCTCTAAGATGCATCTTAGTGTACCGCTCATAAAAAACTGGACGCCACAAGGCTGCCTGAGATTGGATGGTATGTGGGGCAAGACGGGCAATGAACAGACGCAGGTAAAATGGCTCAATACTATTTAATTTACGGCTGACCGCATCTTGTCTAATGTTGATTACATTGCATCGCAGGTACAAGAGAGGATCTATGAAGATGTAGAGCAGATATGCAATGGGCCAACATGGGAAGTCGTAAATCGCAGCGATGGCGATCACACTACGATCTCATGTCCCACAAATATGAACAATGCAGATGCGGATGTCCAATGTAGCCCACGTGGCAAAGGAGTTATTCGAAGCACTCCTCCCGATTTCGAACAGTTAGTCAAGGAGAACTATGCACAAAAGGCTGAGTTGACGGTAATGTGGCTCATCTGCTACTATACATGCTAATATTAGTCTTACCATACAAAGCACGGCAACCTGTGATCCCACCTACCTACCATGTGTTTCTCTTTTTTTCCAGGAATTAAGACAGATGCTGGCAGAGTCGCAATTTGTGATTAAATCATTAGAATCACAAATTCAGGTGATGATATTTCTGCATACTTCCTCATAATTTTGAATAGTTTCAGCCACTTACTTGACTGATAATAGGATGAACTGAATATTTGACTAGGCACTCGAGAGAACAGTCCAGAAATTGGAACAGAAGGCGATGCATGGCGCGACCCATGGGACCATCACAGATTTAACGGTAATTGCTAGTTGTTTCCTCACTTCAATAATTATTTAACTACATGTTAGAAGTATCGAACGCCAACGAAATTTCAAAATTCGAATAATAGGTTGGTGCAGAAGGACCTGAGCTGGTTTCAGCAAATGTACAAGGGAGCCTTCCCCCTATAAGATCGAGCGGATGTCTTCAGAAAGATACCACTATTCCTGATGATGCAGATACGGATATTGTGGAACCTGCAGACATGGCTGCTACGGTTAGGCGAGGGAGCCGTAATATAAAGACCTCGAGAGTGCTGAAGTCACCTTATGAAACAACATCTAGGAGGGGGAAGCAAATTGCACTTAGACGGCATACTCGAATGTCGGTGGCTGCTTCTGAAGCTAGAGCGGTTGGGAAATAGATTTTCTAGCCTTTTTATTCATTTATTGTTTTCCATGGATGCACCATGAACTTGCATGCTATATAATTATTGTGTTACGGTGCTTGTTCGATCAGATTCATTTATGTTATGATCAATTACTGTGTCAGTGGACGAGGTTTTAAGTGAAAGTATACTTGTTGGATATTTCTCTTGCATTTCATAGAATCCAGTAAAATGTTGGAATCGTCAAGATGTCAAATTTGACCTCAGGCGATTGACAGACATTGAAGACGCATTCGTCAGATTTGCATTTGATAGATCCCTACCGAAAGAGTGAGTTGACTAACCACAATTGTTTCTATAAGGCTATCTCCCTTCTGACTTTACATAGGTAGATATTATAGTGTATTCCATATGTTGAGGTGTGTCGTGACTTGTATGTTTATTACTGTTTTGGCAGTGAAATTTTGTTCCAATGCGAAGGCATGACCTTAACGAGGGAAATGTTCTTGTCGCTTGCTCCAGGAGAGAGAGTGCAGGCGCCCGTAAGTCATGAGTTGGATATGCTGGTTCAACATTGACACGATCTGACACAATAGGATTGCACTTATCATCTGTTGAATGTGCATGCAGATTGTTGACACACTAACAATGTTATACAACATGCAACAACTTCAAACAACGACTGGCGTGATTAGATGGTACTTTGACTCTATATTCTCTGTAAGTTTTTTATGATAATGAGGGAAGTCATTAAATGAATTCTCATTGCTTGCTTGTATAAATAATTCCAATGTTCTTATATGTGATATGCAGCTATATCTCATGCGTGATCCAATTGCTCCCAATTATATATATGATCCCGAGCGGATAAAATGTCATGTCGGAGATGCAGGAATGGTAAAGTTTGTGTTCTACCACTTGCGTGATTGTGCGACCCTGTTTCTGTACGCTTGATAGTGTTTCCTAATGACATGTTATCCACATTACTGCAGGTTTTTGTACCAATATGCAGAGGGGATCATTGGTTTGCTTGTGCCATTGACACGGTGTGCGAAGAGATATTTTTGTTAGATTCAATGACAACGGGTGGAGAATTTGGGACAAGAGTTATTAAGAATGAAGTGGTAAGTATATTGCAATCACGACAACCTTATTTTGTGACAATTGCTTACTACGTTCTAAGAGTATACTCTATTTGAACACATTCAGGCACCCGCGATAGAGGATTATTATCACTATATCGGTGAGACGAAGGCAGTTAAATCGTGGAATGTTAGGCATGCAAGCGGATTGCCACAACAAACTAACGGGTATGGTGATAGTTAAACTACAGTCCATATGATAGTGTTAAATGTTTCTATCTGAGGTAACCATTTATGATTGGATTTCAATGACAGGGTTGACTGCGGTGTGCATATGTTGTGCAATATGTTCTCATTTATACCTGAGAAGACTCCGAAATATAAATCTGTACGACTCTAGTTCTTGCCTTGTGAACCATTAGTAACATTTTTCTGGTTCTAATGACTATAATGACCATATTGAGCGCAGGGACAGATTGACTCATGGCGCCTCCAGTTTGCATCGTTTATGCTTAACCATCATTTGAATGATAATTCTAAGTCCATACAACGAAAGGCCTTATTCGACACAACTATTCAGCAAGTCTGATTTGTTAGCATTGTACATGTCTAAATGAATCGTTCTACCTGGAATTACAGTTATTTTCATCTCTTTTGGGCACATCTATCCATGTGCTATTCATCTGTAGTTGATTCGGTCATGGTCATGTAGTATTTTTTGTAGATGACCCCAAAGATGTAAATGCCATGAATATTATGAATTTGTTCAAATGAAATTTGAGTTGGAAATTAAGATATCATAGTGTGACTTATATTCATGTATGTCATATAATCCGCATAGCACATCCTACCTCAAGCTCGGATGTGAAAAATGGAGACAGAAAAGTTATGTATGGTTTTATACGGAAAGCAAGTAACACACACATACTCACACAAGCTTTTCCAAAAACATAACATGTTACTTAATCCAGGTACAATAAGGGTGTAACTAACTCATTTCTTCATCTGCAGGTCTGTGTTAAACCAGTGAGTTGCATGATTGTAATTGTCTTCTGCCAGCATATTAAACCTGTCGGTGAGAAGCGTGCATGCTATAAGCTTCTTATAGCTTCCAGTGATAATCTGTGTTACAAAATGGCATAAAAGATATTTATATATCGCCTAACATTATTTATTCCCCTATAAATTTGTAAACTTATGTACTAATTTAGTTAAGCAAAGTTATAGAAATACCTTATTGAACTTAACAGATCGTGGCCCGGTGTAATGCTGTATAATGGTGACAATATTGACTCCGGAGTCGTCTCTACAATTTACAAAGACATTTACATCATTAAGTGATGAAACTTCAATATGGAAATTTATCATTCAATTGTGTCTTACCTTGTACTTATGATATCAACTGTATCGTGCATGACCTGGAATGTATAAGCATCTCGGATTTCATTGTACACGTCGAACATTTTTTTCAACATACTAAGCTGTACAGTGCAGATCAATCAGAAAATGAGTTGGAAGATATGTAATTGCAAAACCAGACGACCCGTCCATAAGACTTACCAGTCGTTGGTAAGTAGCTGTAAGCCTGATTTGCCTATCCGCTTCAACGACATCAATATAGTGTATTTCGCAAAGCAACATATCTATTGCGTATGCAATCCAAGTTCCATCATGATATTGAATTGGCAAAAACAACTGTTTCAAAGGACATTAGCACAATCAATTCACGAAGCTGTATAAAAAAACGGTCAAATCATTTGAGTTTTTAGTGAGTATTCATGTACCCATTCTGCATCATGGACACAATATTGAAGCATATCAATTGACCATTCGACATCAATGTCGTCTAACTTTCCTGTTAACAATCTCCTCTGGATAGGAAGGGAACGGATAAGTGATGTTATTTAATAGTCTCAACTATTGACTACGGTACATGAACTTTCCAGGTTGAATTACTTACCCCCACAAATGATGAGAAATAATGACGTCGTACACCAGATATTCCCTCTCGTTGATGGATATTTAGTAGCATAGTATATGCATCAACAATCTGACACCATAAAAATGAATCCAGATACACGTACTAATTTTTTGTATTAAATAACACGTAATTAACAAACTGAAATATTGTATCAGCGGTCTACGGCAATGAAATGAGTAACTTACGCTGGAATTGATATTACCACTATTGGCAAAACATGTCATATCTTTCTGAGTAACCTGAGTCATTTGTAGCTTGAAAACCCTCGTTCTGTATTTTAAAAGTTGATACAAATTAAGTTTCTAGTGGAAGTGAGAATAGGGAAATGAAGGAGTGGGAAAAAGGAACCAACACTGCGTGCGTAATCAAACATGAATACGTACTCAGCATGCAATCCGGGGTCTCCCAATACCCACTCAAGTAGTAGCATCTTCTCTACCGGCACATGGGATAGGTTCATTGCAATCTGAGAGCGATGTCTAAAATCGTTTGGGTCCTGCAAAATGTTAGTAATAGCGACTTTGTGGTTACCTAAATTTTTTATTCAAATATTACATGGAATATAATTTTGAAGTACATGCCTTTCCTTTGTACATCAAAGTTGAAAGCGAAGATGTCCTCCGACTAAGCCAAGCATATATGATTGGAGGCTTCTGTCGACAGTCGTTCAAGTCCCACGCATAGACCATTTGAAATGTATCGTCCAAATGCATGACAACCGAAGGCATTCCTGTTTCCGTATTAACGGGAGGGATGTTTTTGGTAGAGGGTAATCGCATAACATTTGAACGTTGCAGGTTTCTCACCCGATCCTCGAGATCCTATCAAATGACTCAAAGATTAGACAAATCAAACCTTATCACGCAGGAAATATTCTATAACTCTTTCTCTCACCGCAACTCGGCGGATATTATGTTGGACATGCTCAACATGTGCGCGCACCATTTTTTCAATGTCCTGTAACAAAAAATTGAAGATGGTAAGATAATATCATAAGGATTTCCACATCAACTACTGTTCCGTTAAAAAATAAAATAAATAGAATAACGATGCTGAAAAAAGGCACTTTATTGGAATGCTAAGATCATTTACTCAACCATTGTTCCCATCACAGTTATAATGAAAACATTCTCAAGACGGGTATATAATATCAATTATACGGAAAACATGTCATTTTATGATAAAAATAAAGATTAAAATCATTATCAATATTAATTATCCCAATAAAATAAATTCATCTTAATTATTTCACAGATATATAAATATGTATATATGTAATTTTATCAAACGGTGTTTTTCAAGCTTAAATAAACTGGTGGTATTAGACTGCATGGTAATACAACTCTGTTCCATATAGCAGCATAACAGCATATGTTTAATGAGCATGCCATAAACGATTAATAAAATCCAACAAAATGTCGCATTCACAGATAATCTAACCGTCGTCAAATTCTTACAGTTGATTTTTTAGCAACCGGACATATAGTCGACGGAATGACTATTCTAAGAAAATTTAAAAGCATACCTCGTCAGGAAAATCTGTCGTCCACGTTGCTGATGAACTGGATGGACGCCCGGGACGTGACATTGTAGCTACCGCTAGGAAGATAGTGCAGCAGAAATGAGCCCGTGGAAAGCAGAAGAATCTGTGGTCAGATGGTTCTTCCTGGATATTGCGCAACGAAGAAGAAGAATACGGAACAGAGTTAGCATATTTGTTGAGATTCTCAGTCGCACATACCAATGCACTACTATGCCATCAATCTCACCCGCAACATCAGTTGATCTGCTCAGCTGTAAATGGGACGGACGATTTATTATCGGCGGCAAGATTGGTAAACACCGGACGGCATCACGTCACACCGGTACAGAGACATTTACTAGGCATTTTTAAAAATTTTCATACCAGTTGATATAACGCACCATTCTAAAATCATTTGAAAATTTTATGATATGCATACATCTCCCAGATCTGTTCCGTTAAATGTCTAAGTGGGCATGCCAATTAAGTTAATTTAATTTATTGGGCTATTTTATTAAATATTCGATTAGATTTGTAAACTTATGTAATTCGTACAATTTTTCATGAAACTCTGTAATTTGAAAATCCAAATTTAAACTGTTTCGATAGATCCCTCCATAAGCATGCCAGTTTCCTTTTTGTGAATTAATCATATTTTTTTAATAACCGTTTAATGGAAATTTTTGGCCTTTTCTGATTTGTGTATTTTCGGCATTAATTAGCTAATTTGGTCATTTTTAGAGGTGTTATATAACATAAAATTTTGTTTCAATTTTAAATTCAACGAAAATTTTAATAAGATTATTTTGTCCACATTGAGTTCATTTGGAGTAAATAAATTTGTATTACTAGTTTAATTTAATAGATAATGGTAGCCGAAAATTACAATTATTATATTCTTTGTAATATAAACTGTAATAACATTATTATACAATTTCGACAAATTTTATTAATATATGTGTCCTGCGGGCCATAAAAAATCTCATATTTTATTTTCTAAAATATGTATATACCTCCCGCGGGCATTAAAAAATGACAATTTTAATTTCTATATGTGCCCGCGGGGTCCAAACAAATGAGTATTTTGTTTTTATAAAAATATATACGTGTCCCGTGGGCGTCCCAAAATGAGTATAATGTTTTATAAAAATATCTACGTGTCCCGCGGGCGTCCAAAAATGAATTTATTATTTTTTTAAAATGTATAAATGTCCCACGGGCCTCAAAAAATGAGTATTTTGTTTTTATAAAAATATATACGTGTCCCGTGGGCGTCCCAAAATGAGTATAATGTTTTATAAAAATATCTACGTGTCCCGCGGGCGTCCAAAAATGAATTTATTATTTTTTTAAAATGTATAAATGTCCCACGGGCCTCAAAAAATGAGTATTTTGTTTTTATAAAAATATATACGTGTCCCGTGGGCGTCCCAAAATGAGTATAATGTTTTATAAAAATATCTACGTGTCCCGCGGGCGTCCAAAAATGAATTTATTATTTTTTTAAAATGTATAAATGTCCCACGGGCCTCAAAAAATGAGTATTTTGTTTTTATAAAAATATATACGTGTCCCGTGGGCGTCCCAAAATGAGTATAATGTTGTATAAAAATATCTACGTGTCCCGCGGGCGTCCAAAAATGAATTTATTATTTTTTTAAAATGTATAAATGTCCCACGGGCCTCAAAAAATGAGTATTTTGTTTTAATAAAAATATATACGTGTCCCGTGGGCGTCCCAAAATGAGTATAATGTTGTATAAAAATATCTACGTGTCCCGCGGGCGTCCAAAAATGAATTTATTATTTTTTTAAAATGTATAAATGTCCCACGGGCCTCAAAAAATGAGTATTTTGTTTTTATAAAAATATATACGTGTCCCGTGGGCGTCCCAAAATGAGTATAATGTTTTATAAAAATATCTACGTGTCCCGCGGGCGTCCAAAAATGAATTTATTATTTTTTTAAAATGTATAAATGTCCCACGGGCCTCAAAAAATGAGTATTTTGTTTTTATAAAAATATATACGTGTCCCGTGGGCGTCCCAAAATGAGTATAATGTTTTATAAAAATATCTACGTGTCCCGCGGGCGTCCAAAAATGAATTTATTATTTTTTAAAAATGTATAAATGTCCCACGGGCCTCAAAAAATGAGTATTTTGTTTTTATAAAAATATATACGTGTCCCGTGGGCGTCCCAAAATGAGTATAATGTTGTATAAAAATATCTACGTGTCCCGCGGGCGTCCAAAAATGAATTTATTATTTTTTTAAAATGTATAAATGTCCCACGAGCCTCAAAAAATGAGTATTTTGTTTTATAAAAATATATACGTGTCCCCTGGGCGTCCCAAAATGAGTATAATGTTTTATAAAAATATCTACGTGTCCCGCGGGCGTCCAAAAATGAATTTATTATTTTTTTAAAATGTATAAATGTCCCACGGGCCTCAAAAAATGAGTATTTTGTTTTTATAAAAATATATACGTGTCCCGTGGGCGTCCCAAAATGAGTATAATGTTTTATAAAAATATCTACGTGTCCCGCGGGCGTCCAAAAATGAATTTATTATTTTTTTAAAATGTATAAATGTCCCACGGGCCTCAAAAAATGAGTATTTTGTTTTTATAAAAATATATACGTGTCCCGTGGGCGTCCCAAAATGAGTATAATGTTGTATAAAAATATCTACGTGTCCCGCGGGCGTCCAAAAATGAATTTATTATTTTTTTAAAATGTATAAATGTCCCACGGGCCTCAAAAAATGAGTATTTTGTTTTAATAAAAATATATACGTGTCCCGTGGGCGTCCCAAAATGAGTATAATGTTTTATAAAAATATCTACGTGTCCCGCGGGCGTCCAAAAATGAATTTATTATTTTTTTAAAATGTATAAATGTCCCACGGGCCTCAAAAAATGAGTATTTTGTTTTTATAAAAATATATACGTGTCCCGTGGGCGTCCCAAAATGAGTATAATGTTGTATAAAAATATCTACGTGTCCCGCGGGCGTCCAAAAATGAATTTATTATTTTTTTAAAATGTATAAATGTCCCACGAGCCTCAAAAAATGAGTATTTTGTTTTATAAAAATATATACGTGTCCCGTGGGCGTCCCAAAATGAGTATAATGTTTTATAAAAATATCTACGTGTCCCGCGGGCGTCCAAAAATGAATTTATTATTTTTTAAAAATGTATAAATGTCCCACGGGCCTCAAAAAATGAGTATTTTGTTTTTATAAAAATATATACGTGTCCCGTGGGCGTCCCAAAATGAGTATAATGTTGTATAAAAATATCTACGTGTCCCGCGGGCGTCCAAAAATGAATTTATTATTTTTTTAAAATGTATAAATGTCCCACGAGCCTCAAAAAATGAGTATTTTGTTTTATAAAAATATATACGTGTCCCGTGGGCGTCCCAAAATGAGTATAATGTTTTATAAAAATATCTACGTGTCCCGCGGGCGTCCAAAAATGAATTTATTATTTTTTTAAAATGTATAAATGTCCCACGGGCCTCAAAAAATGAGTATTTTGTTTTTATAAAAATATATACGTGTCCCGTGGGCGTCCCAAAATGAGTATAATGTTTTATAAAAATATCTACGTGTCCCGCGGGCGTCCAAAAATGAATTTATTATTTTTTAAAAATGTATAAATATCCCAGGGGCCTCAAAAAATGAGTATTTTGTTTTTATAAAAATATATACGTGTCCCGTGGGCGTCCCAAAATGAGTATAATGTTTTATAAAAATATCTACGTGTCCCGCGGGCGTCCAAAAATGAATTTATTATTTTTTTAAAATGTATAAATGTCCCACGGGCCTCAAAAAATGAGTATTTTGTTTTTATAAAAATATATACGTGTCCCGTGGGCGTCCCAAAATGAGTATAATGTTTTATAAAAATATCTACGTGTCCCGCGGGCGTCCAAAAATGAATTTATTATTTTTTTAAAATGTATAAATGTCCCACGGGCCTCAAAAAATGAGTATTTTGTTTTTATAAAAATATATACGTGTCCCGTGGGCGTCCCAAAATGAGTATAATGTTGTATAAAAATATCTACGTGTCCCGCGGGCGTCCAAAAATGAATTTATTATTTTTTTAAAATGTATAAATGTCCCACGAGCCTCAAAAAATGAGTATTTTGTTTTATAAAAATATATACGTGTCCCGTGGGCGTCCCAAAATGAGTATAATGTTTTATAAAAATATCTACGTGTCCCGCGGGCGTCCAAAAATGAATTTATTATTTTTTTAAAATGTATAAATGTCCCACGGGCCTCAAAAAATGAGTATTTTGTTTTTATAAAAATATATACGTGTCCCGTGGGCGTCCCAAAATGAGTATAATGTTGTATAAAAATATCTACGTGTCCCGCGGGCGTCCAAAAATGAATTTATTATTTTTTTAAAATGTATAAATGTCCCACGGGCCTCAAAAAATGAGTATTTTGTTTAATAAAAATATATACGTGTCCCGTGGGCGTCCCAAAATGAGTATAATGTTGTATAAAAATATCTACGTGTCCCGCGGGCGTCCAAAAATGAATTTATTATTTTTTTAAAATGTATAAATGTCCCACGGGCCTCAAAAAATGAGTATTTTGTTTTAATAAAAATATATACGTGTCCCGTGGGCGTCCCAAAATGAGTATAATGTTTTATAAAAATATCTACGTGTCCCGCGGGCGTCCAAAAATGAATTTATTATTTTTTTAAAATGTATAAATGTCCCACGGGCCTCAAAAAATGAGTATTTTGTTTTTATAAAAATATATACGTGTCCCGTGGGCGTCCCAAAATGAGTATAATGTTGTATAAAAATATCTACGTGTCCCGCGGGCGTCCAAAAATGAATTTATTATTTTTTTAAAATGTATAAATGTCCCACGAGCCTCAAAAAATGAGTATTTTGTTTTATAAAAATATATACGTGTCCCGTGGGCGTCCCAAAATGAGTATAATGTTTTATAAAAATATCTACGTGTCCCGCGGGCGTCCAAAAATGAATTTATTATTTTTTAAAAATGTATAAATGTCCCACGGGCCTCAAAAAATGAGTATTTTGTTTTTATAAAAATATATACGTGTCCCGTGGGCGTCCCAAAATGAGTATAATGTTGTATAAAAATATCTACGTGTCCCGCGGGCGTCCAAAAATGAATTTATTATTTTTTTAAAATGTATAAATGTCCCACGAGCCTCAAAAAATGAGTATTTTGTTTTATAAAAATATATACGTGTCCCGTGGGCGTCCCAAAATGAGTATAATGTTTTATAAAAATATCTACGTGTCCCGCGGGCGTCCAAAAATGAATTTATTATTTTTTTAAAATGTATAAATGTCCCACGGGCCTCAAAAAATGAGTATTTTGTTTTTATAAAAATATATACGTGTCCCGTGGGCGTCCCAAAATGAGTATAATGTTTTATAAAAATATCTACGTGTCCCGCGGGCGTCCAAAAATGAATTTATTATTTTTTTAAAATGTATAAATATCCCAGGGGCCTCAAAAAATGAGTATTTTGTTTTTATAAAAATATATACGTGTCCCGTGGGCGTCCCAAAATGAGTATAATGTTTTATAAAAATATCTACGTGTCCCGCGGGCGTCCAAAAATGAATTTATTATTTTTTTAAAATGTATAAATGTCCCACGGGCCTCAAAAAATGAGTATTTTGTTTTTATAAAAATATATACGTGTCCCGTGGGCGTCCCAAAATGAGTATAATGTTTTATAAAAATATCTACGTGTCCCGCGGGCGTCCAAAAATGAATTTATTATTTTTTTAAAATGTATAAATGTCCCACGGGCCTCAAAAAATGAGTATTTTGTTTTTATAAAAATATATACGTGTCCCGTGGGCGTCCCAAAATGAGTATAATGTTGTATAAAAATATCTACGTGTCCCGCGGGCGTCCAAAAATGAATTTATTATTTTTTTAAAATGTATAAATGTCCCACGAGCCTCAAAAAATGAGTATTTTGTTTTATAAAAATATATACGTGTCCCGTGGGCGTCCCAAAATGAGTATAATGTTTTATAAAAATATCTACGTGTCCCGCGGGCGTCCAAAAATGAATTTATTATTTTTTTAAAATGTATAAATGTCCCACGGGCCTCAAAAAATGAGTATTTTGTTTTTATAAAAATATATACGTGTCCCGTGGGCGTCCCAAAATGAGTATAATGTTGTATAAAAATATCTACGTGTCCCGCGGGCGTCCAAAAATGAATTTATTATTTTTTTAAAATGTATAAATGTCCCACGGGCCTCAAAAAATGAGTATTTTGTTTTATAAAAATATATACGTGTCCCGTGGGCGTCCCAAAATGAGTATAATGTTTTATAAAAATATCTACGTGTCCCGCGGGCGTCCAAAAATGAATTTATTATTTTTTTAAAATGTATAAATGTCCCACGGGCATCAAAAAATGAGTATTTTGTTTTTATAAAAATATATACGTGTCCCGTGGGCGTCCCAAAATGAGTATAATGTTTTATAAAAATATCTACGTGTCCCGCGGGCGTCCAAAAATGAATATATTATTTTTAAAAAATGTATAAATGTCCCAGATGCCTCAAAAAATGTGTATTTTGTTTTTATAAAAATATATACGTGTACCGCGGGAGTCCAAAAATGAATGTAATATTTTTATAAAATATATAAATGTCCCGCGGCCCTCCGAAAATGAATATATTATTTTTTTAAAATGTATAAATGTCCCATGGGCCTCAAAAAATGAGTATTTTGTTTTTATAAAAATATATACGTGTCCCGTGGGCGTCCAAAAATGATTATAATGTTTTATAAAAATATCTACGTGTCCCGCCGGCGTCCAAAAATGAATATATTATTTTTTAAAAATGTATAAATGTCCCAGATGCCTCAAAAAATGTGTATTTTGTTTTTATAAAAATATCTACGTGTCCCGCGGGCGTCCAAAAATGAATGTAATATTTTTATAAAATATATAAATGTCCCGCAGCCCTCCAAAAATAAATATTTTATTTTTTTAAAAATATCTACGTGTCCCGCAGGCGTCCAAAATTCAATATAATATTTTATAAAAATATAAATGTGTCACACGGGCCTCCAATAATAAATGTATTATTTTTTTAAAATATATAAATGTCCTACGGGCCTTAACAAATGAATATTTTTTTTAACAAAAATAATCATGTGTCCTGCGGGCATCCAAAATATATATAATATTTATTACTATTTTATTTCTTTATATAAATTTTTATTTCATTAAATCAAGTGGAGTTAATATTTTTAATTATAATTTAATATATTTATTTGGGTTCCAAATTTGGTTTTGAAGACATATATGATCTTATAAGGGCCTTAAGATTATATTAGAGGTGTTAAATTACGATTAACTTATTAATTTCAAAAATTAGATGATGTTAGATGCTGTTAGATGATGTTAGATGCGGTTAGATGCTGTTAGATGCCGTTAGATGCTGTTAGATGCGGTTAGATGCTGTTAGATGCGGTTAGATGCCGTTAGATGCTGTTAGATTCCGTTAGATGATGTTAGATGCTGTTAGATGCCGTTAGATGCCGTTAGACGCTGTTAGATTAAGTTGGATTTCTTTAAATCATATTAACTGGGTTTCAAATTCAGAAATTAAGCTCTAAATGACCTTATAAGGGGCCTACGATCATATTACAGGTGTTAAATTAGGATTAACTTATTAATTTCAAAAATTAGATGCTGTTAGATGCCGTTAGATGCTGTTAGATGCTGTTAGATGCCGTTAGATGCCGTTAGACGCTGTTAGATTAAGTTGGATTTCTTTAAATCATATTAACTGGGTTTCAAATTCAGAAATTAAGGTCTAAATGACCTTATAAGGGGCCTACGATCATATTACAGGTGTTAAATTAGGATTAACTTATTAATTTCAAAAATTAGATGCTGTTAGATGCTGTTAGATGTCGTTAGATGCTGTTAGATGCTGTTAGATGCTGTTAGATGCCATTAGATGCTGTTAGATGCTGTTAGATGCTGTTAGACGCTGTTAGATTAAGTTGGATTTCTTTAAATCATATTATATGGGTTTAAAATTCCGTAATTAAGGTCTAAATGACTTTATAAGGGGCCTAGAATCATATTACAGGTGTTAAATTAGGATTAACTTATTAATTTCAAAAATTAGATGCTGTTAGATGCGGTTAGATGCTGTTAGATTCCGTTAGATGCTGTTAGATGCTGTTAGATTCCGTTAGATGCTGTTAGATGCTGTTAGATGCCGTTAGATGCCGTTAGACGCTGTTAGATTAAGTTGGATTTCTTTAAATCATATTAACTGGGTTTCAAATTCCGTAATTAAGATCTAAATGACCTTATAAGGGGCCTAGGATCATCTTACAGGTGTTTAATTAGGATTAACTTATTAATTTCAAAAATTAGATGCTGTTAGATGCTGTTAGATGCCGTTAGATACTGTTAGATGCTGTTAGATGCCGTTAGATGTCGTTAGACGCTGTTAGATTAAGTTGGATTTCTTTAAATCATATTAACTGGGTTTCAAATTCAGAAATTAAGGTCTAAATGACCTTATAAGGGGCCTAGGATCATATTACAGGTGTTAAATTATGATTAACTTATTAATTTCGAAAATTAGATGCTGTTAGATGCTGTTAGATGCTGTTAGATGCTGTTAGACGCTGTTAGATGCTGTTAGACGCTGTTAGACTCTGTTAGATGCTGTTAGATGCTGTTAGACGCTGTTAGACGCTGTTAGATTATGATGATTTTATTAAATCATATAATATGAGTTTCAAATTCTGAATTTATGGTCTAAATGACATTATAAGGGACCTAGGATTATATTACAGGTGTTAAATTAGGATTAACTTATTAATTTTAGAAATTAGATGCTGTTAGATGCAGTTAGATGCTGTTAGATGCTATTAGATGCTGTTAGATGCTGTTAGATGCCGTTAGATGCTGTTAGATGCCGTTAGATCCGATTTTATTCAGAAAATAATAAAATATTAATAAATTTTCAAAAATTCGAGAAAAATAAAAGAACTTGTTATTTTTGAGAGTACCATGATTACATTAACTTTAAATAATATGAAATAACTTCTAATAAAATTTATATTTTCTAAATTTACTAATTATAATGAAATCTTTTTAAAAAATAATTTTTTGTACAAAAAAATTTTTAGAAATTTTCAAATGATGAGAAATTATGTCCACATACATTTTAATATTTCATCTAGCAAATGAATGGAATAGATTGAGATTTTGTATATATATAATACAAATTTTATCAAAAAACCAAACATACTCACGTTTTTAAGTTATTATACTCTCGCTGTAAAATTACCAAAATGCCCAGCTTCCTTTTTTTCACCCAAGGGAAGTGCTTCCTATGGGTTGGGACTCGGGAGAGCTTCCTGCAAATAAACTACACTTTGAATTTTACTTTTTCGTTAGGGCGTGTTTGGGATGTTCCCACTTCCCAGTTCCCACTGATTGGGGTGGGATGCAGTGGTATCCCACATGGAGCTGAGGCTCCTTTTAATTTTTAAAAATTAAGAAAATTCCTTTAAAATTTTAAAAAGTATTTAAAATATAATTCATTCTTATATGATTGTCTCATCAAATATAATATTATACCCCTTCTTCATGTGAATTTACCTTCTTCAAATATTGTGCTCCCTTTCTTGTGAATTTGCCTGGGATGGGAATGATATAAATAGATTGGATAATGAGAGATTATTTTGTAGTGTTGAAAATAAAAAATAACATTAAAAAAGAAAAAAAAAAGTAAGGTAATTATGCATTGAAGGAAAAGAAAAAGTTCTATTAGAAATTTTTAAAAGTTCTGTTTTCCATTCCTCAAGCCAAATCAACCCACAGAAGTATTTGTTTCGTATGGGCTCCAATAGCTCAAGAAATGAACAGTGGGGAACCCATTTTAATTAACTGCAGATATTTCTGTTTTGTAGGTTTCTCTGGTAGCCTAGGATTGTTGATGTGGTGGGGAACAGAGGCATTCCAGTGGCTGTAGCTGGTTCTATTGCTGATGCTCGTGGATATGTGGCTGCACTGGCCATGGGAGCCAAGGGAATATGCGTCGGCACAAGGTTTATTGCTACCAAGGAACCCTACGCCAATGACTGCTACAAGCAGCAGCTCCTCCAATACACAGAGGCAGAAACCGACCGCACTGATCTCTACGGCCGCCACACATGGAGGGCATTCGTCCGTTGCCTGAACACCCCTTTTCATCAACGGTGGAGAAATGCGCCGGACAAAATCGAAAACGATGACAAGCAGCCAATCATTGGCCGTTCCATCATATATTGGGAGGTAAGTTCAATGGTTTAAAATTTAATAAGTATTGTACACTTTGGATCTAAATGCTATCAGAATCTAGAGAAGGTACGGGTGCAACTCCTTCCAGTTACTTCGTCTACCTTATTCATATATTCCCAAAGGTTTTACAATTAGATAAGATTAGATCATTATCCTAGTCCACTTATATGAAGATCCGGCCGATTGAGCTGGTTTGGACTCCAAATTTAAGGTGTGTGGCGGGAAAGTAAGGAAAAAAATGATTGAAAAAATTTAGTTGAGAAGTTTTTAAAAACAAAAGAGTAGTATAATATGATAGAAGCAATAATAAAAAGTAAAAAGAATGAAGTTAAAATAGATGGAGTAGATGTATGAAAAGATGTATAAAAATAATTTAAAAATGAATAGTGGTATAAAAGGATGTGAAAAAGAAAGAAAAATAGGATAGAAATGGAGGCAAAGAAGTTGTTAGTGGAAAACTTTTCTTTAGTGTTTACTAAATGCCCCTAATCCTTAATTAGCCAACAACATAATATTAAAATGACTATTAGATAAATAAAAGAAAACTGATTTCATGCGCCTAGGTGCATTTAGTTTTAGTGCACCTGGGTGCATTTAATCTATTTTTTATATTTTTTGAAAATTTTTTTACCAGATTATTGATCTAGGGGTGTGTTTGTTATTAAATAAAAGTTGTCAAGTTAAAATTTTTCAATCTAAAACTTTTCACTCACCACAACTACCCTATTTTTTAATCATTTTTTCACATTTTTCTATACAACTATCCTACTTTTCAATTATTTCTACACAACTACAAACACAACAAACCTCTCTATTTTAACTTTGTCCTATTTATTCCTCATCATTACCCCTATCATATCACATCATTTGACAACTTCTATTCTCTACAACTTTTCATCAAAAGTTTTACCTATTTCCAAACACACCCTAAATGTATTTAACATGTATATAAATTTTGACCATTTTTGGAGATTTTTAGATATTTATTTTTTATTTTTTAAATAGTTGCATTCTTAGTCATTTTAAATTACTAAAATGCCACTGATTTTAAATATTTACAATATCTAAAAATGGTCGAAATTGACAAACATATTAAATATACTTATATTAAAAATCTTGTAAAAGAAATTGTAAAAAATATTAAGGAAATGAGTAGTTGCACCCGAGTACACTAAAGCTTAGTGCACCCGAGTGTATAAAATTAACTTCCTAAATAAAAAGGTTGATTCCAAATATACCTATTACTTTTACTCTTAATTCCAACCTATATCCATTGAGTTTGAAAATTTCTATACACGCCTAATACGTATATCGTCAATTTCAGTATACATTATTTATCTTAAAAACCGTCAACTATGATTAAAAATGATCAACATACTTTCGAGATTTAGTTTCTGTCTCCACCAAAGCCCATACTTCTCCCTTTCATCTTACCCCTAAAATTTTGAATTAGTTAGATCTTCTACCTATTCCAAAGAAACCTAAATTTGAGTGGTATTTTGGTTATTTCAAATTATAATTAACAATTTCTATGATGGATTAAGTGTGCTTGGAATTAATAATATACTCAGTGAGTATGTATAGAAGTTTTAAAACTCAAAGATATGATTGGAACTAGTTATAGAAGTAGTATGTATATTTGAAGATAAAAAAAGGTAAATACTTCAAATCTATATCCATTTAATCATAAAAAATATGAAATGCAACTAAACAATGAATTCGATTGCTAAATAGTTAAAAATAATATTAACAAAAAGTTAAACCACTAAAATAATAATTTAAGGATTCTAAATTGCTGCATGCTAACTTTGGGATACACATATCTCCTCGTTCGGTTAGTTTGGGATGCTTTTATATAAAACTTATACTATCTTATTTGAGGGGGGTGATTATTATTCTTTTGTCCCACTTGTCTACTCCGCCTCTTCAAATTTAAGTTAGGTAAGTTATTCTACCTAAGTTGCACCTCTACTCTTAATTAAAATTCTAACCTAAAGTAGGCTATTTAAGAATGAATGTATAGATAAAAGTGTGGAAAGTCATTCAATATACCTGGGTGCATTTGAGCTTTGGTGCATCTAGATGCAAAACCTATTTTAAAATTTTTTTAAATATTTTTTTCACAAAAATAATAATCTAGGTATATTTTATTTATAAACAAAGTTTCATCATTTTTGAAGATATTTGTATATATTTTTTATTTTTTAAAAATAGGGATATTTTAGTCATTTAAAATGACCAAAGTTATTTTATTTTTAAAATTCAAAAATATATGTATATATTTTCAAAAATATTAAAACTTAATCTGTATGTTAAATACACTTAAATTAATATTTTTATAAAAAATTAAATTTTTAAAAAATAGATTTTAGATGTGCACTAAAGTTTCGATGCAACTCAGTGCATTGAATCACTTTCCTACAAGTTTCATGTTAACATACATTTTATTTCTAATCAACTTATCAGGAGATTATCCTTCACCGCTTCGTTGGGCAAGTGCCGAACCGGACGACTTGCGACTGGCTTCCAAACATGATGATGTTGGTAGGGCAAGGAGTAGGGCTGGTGGAGGATGTCGTCCCAGCGGCTGAAGTCATCGGAAGATACGTGGAAGGAGTGAAGGCAATAATCCAAGGACTTAGAGAAAGCTACCTTCCTAACTCTACCCCATCAACAAGCTACCTTCTCGACTCTTTTCCTCGCTCTCCCATCAAACCTCACAAGAAAAAACGAACATGGCTCTAGAAGTTGTGCTTCTGAAAGGTTGGAAAGATAATGTATATTTAAATTCAATTTACAGTGATTCCTTGATACGATGATGTGTTCAAAGTCCATATTTGATATACAGCACTGAAATATTTGTTTCAATAAAAGGAAAATTTTGAAAAGCTAGTAAAGTGGTAATGTGATATATGTATTCGGAGGGATGATTAGCAGTAAAGATAGTATAGTTAAAATAGATTAGACAATTGTAAAAAAAGTGTATAATATAGTAATAATAATAATAATAAATAGAGTGGTTAGTTAATTTTATATCAATTAATCATATAAAAAGTGTACAGAAAAGGTGGGATTTTTTTAATACACCTTAAAGACAGTAATTTCTTTCTATCAGTGCACATGAATTGATTTTGACTGCAGTTGTGTAATCAGCCACTCTTGCTGAAACTTGCTTGGGAGATAAACACCTAAGAATGAAAAAAATCACTAGAGAGCAATTATTAATTGGTCTTTTTAAGCATGTCTAGGTGCCAACTTATCAACAAGCTGTGCCTTGAAATTAAGCTAATGACTTGCTTTCACGAGTTCTGTAGTTTGCTTAAAAGCTATAGGCTAGGTTATATATATTATTGCTAGCTGGACAGAGACTAAGGGGTACTCATTTTTTGGGCCTTACCGCGGTATCAGCTACATTTGTGTCATCAGATCAATATGGATGGCCCACTTAAAAGGCCCAACATTACTTATCACTAGGCTAAAACAAGGGATTCCACAAAGATACCACTTTTGGATCTCCATTTTGGGGAGTTGTTGCCTCAAACTAGGGGTGCAACTTTGGTAGGTACCCATGGGTACCCATTAACCCGACCCTAATTTGGGTAAGGTAGGGTAGAAAATATCATCCATGGGTATAAGTAGGGTACAAATTATTACATGCCTCCTTAAATAGGGTACGGGTAGGGTAGATACATTGGGTACTCAGAACCGACCTGCATAGGTACTCATGTGGGTAATTAATTATGTGCATAATTATATATATGTATAATATATATTATATAGTATGTATTATACTTTGTCTATGACATCTTATGTACACACATATTTTAACAAATTTAAATTTAAATGTTACATCTTGTGAAGTGTAAAACTAGTTTGGTTATTTATATATACGCCATTGACTTTCGAAAGATTCTTATAAATAGGCTTATGACTTACGATTGTAATATATTAATAGTTTTAATGATTGGGTCATGATGGTCTATGCTTCGTATTTCTATATAATAATATAAATAATAATATATGTACTTATGATTTTAAAACATAAATAAGTATTATTTACATTATTTAAAATAACGTAGAAATTTTAAAAAAAATATATTGTATTTGAGTATTAAAAGAATCGATTTGGAATGGAAGCCGGAATTGACCCTATGAGTAATGAGTAGGGTAGGGCATACTAAGAACCAAATCGACAAATGGGTAGCATATGAGAGACCTTTTAAAATAGAGTATGGGTGGGGTAGACTACTACCTAAATCGAACTAATCCGAGTTGCACCCCAACCTCAAACACGGGTCCACTAAATTAGGAACTTGGATGAGAATATAAAACGAATAGGCCCATAAGGTTTTGTTCGACCTCACAATTAGAAAGGAAAAAGCATCGTTTCTTGTCATAACAACACTTATCTACATCATCTTATTTGGTTTTAACTTAACTAAACTTTATTTAACGGGTTAAGGGCCTGTTCTGTCACGATTCGAAAAAGAAGTAAAAATTCAAATGCTGCGCTTGGAGAAAAGACTGCTTTTTGTAATATCTCTTATATTATCAGCATTAAAAGCAAATTTTCAGTGATAATAATTATTTATGTCATCAAATAGTATCTTTTGTGACAAAGGATGTTAAATTTCACTAAAAATATGTTGCAAAATATTAACTTTCTTTTAGTGTTTGGACTAAGTGAGAAAATATTTCCTTCGAATTATGTCATGCCATTGAACGTTTTGCAACATAATTTCTACTTTCACCAAAAACGAATGATTATTGTTCCTGAAAGTTAGTTTTTTTTGCTGCAATACGCTTTGCTTTAAAAAAAATTTCTAATGACAATCATAAGAATATTATCACTGAAAATCATTGCAAAAGCTTTCTCGGACTAAACGCAATATTAAATTTCACAAACATTACTAGTTAATGTTCATTTTTTTTCTAGAGGCCAAATAGTAATTAGGAATTGGTTGCTAAAGCACATGGCATGAAACTTTCTACAACACACTTTTTGCCATATGGCCTAAAAAATTTTCATGTTTAGCGACGATGCCCTAAGTGTTGCTTAATTATTTTTTCTTCAACAACCAAATTTTAATCTTTCACAAGAAAATTCTAGTTATCGAAATAAATTTTTTATTGCTTATGGAAAATCTATCAAATCTTCGATAATTTTTTATATATACTATTAGAGATGACTGACTAGGAATATATATTGAGCTCTATTTTTATGTAACCAGTTTTCAAAGAAGCAATTTCATATAACCTATTTATTTTTGAGATATTAATGATTGATACAAAATCTAAATCATTATACTTAATATCATTTGTTTAATTAGGAAGTCAAGTCTGATTCATATCAAATATATGCATGAGCCACATTTGTTGAAAAAACAGATTTATTCGTATGTAAATTAGGAAAAATTCTTAGAACTATTCATATATATTAGAATGTAATAATACTATATACGTAATAATACTTTATAGAATTATTCATCCATATAGTTGTGATATTATAGATAACATCTATAGATAGAGCTCATGGACAACAACACTAAACAAATAAGAGGGCTTCTGTGATGACATAAACGATACCGAATATAATAAATAAAGTAGATTTTTTTTATCATCTATCAAAATATTAAAAGTGAAATGAGTTATATAGAAAAAACGGTTTCATAGAATTGAAACCATATGTATATTCTTGCTATATATGTAAATTTGCACTGCAGCTTTTCATAATCATAAGTGTAGTAAGATGGCTATCAAAGGTCGATTTCATACTCCATCAAAAAAACTCGATTTTATACAATGTTAACTAAAAGTGTATCGGCTGAAGAGGTACTTTTACAACAAAATCATATTATTATTGTCTCAAAATCTCTTTCAAAAAGAACCGAAGAAGAACTTAATTGTAGCTAAAAACGAACCCGGACATTAATGTTATTTTTGCTTGCAGTGGAACATGCACGTATAGTAGAAAGAGGCCATAGCGTATATAAAAAAGTGTCTCATTTTAAATTCATAAAAAAGAAAGGAGTCTCCATTTGCAAGCAATTTGGTCTAACTTCAACCATTTTTCAACCTTCACGATTGACGAAAAATTTGTTTTTATTATATTTAGAATAATTTGTGTCGCAAGTAAGACAATTTTAATCCAAGTCAAAGATGTGTGTGACTACATTTATCCAAAAATATGTATTTTATGTAAATTATGAAAAATTCTTAGAGCCATTCACATGTGCATTAGCATGTATCATTAGTTTATAAAATTATTTATCTGCATAGTAATGATATTTTTATTATATTTAGCATCATTGGTGTAGCTAGTAAGCCAAATTTGAACCAAGTCAAAGGTGTAGTGGCTACATTTGTCTAAAAAGTATGTATTCTTATGTAAATTATGAAAACTTCTTCAATCCATTTACATTTGTAGTAGCATGTATTAACAGTCTACAAAATTATTTATTCACATAATAATGATATTTTTATTCCATTCAGCATCATTTGTGTAGCAAGGAAAAATTAATCCAAGTTAAAGACGTGAGTGACTACATTTGTCTAAAAATATGTATGCTTATGTAAATTATGAAAAATTCTTAGATCCATTCAAATGTGCATTACCGTGTATCAATAGTTTACAAAATTATTTATCGACATAGTACGATATTTTAGATGGTTTAGATGTTGAAAACATACTTTTAAAATTAATATTTAGCATTGAATTATTTTATTAGATGATTTTATACATTTGTAGATAGGGTTACGCACAATGATAGGTTTTAAATATGAAAATATAAATGATGATAGAATATAACATCCACAGTTCATTAATTTAAAAACAGAAATACATGAAGGAAATGCCAGTCACATGCTTTCTTCAAACCCCAAAAGGAATGTGGAGTTTCCAAAGCTTATTTCCAACACACGAATGAAAATGAAAAATGTAACAACGACTCCATGAATGCATGCACCACTTACATATCACATGCCATACACGACCAAAAGACAAACCCTAAAATTGATGCATGGGCCACATGCGTGCTAACAAGCCCATATATAGCCAATATGCCAGCTTGCCACCATTCAAGTAAAGGTTGTGGATGTGGCACGGGTTGCTGCGTTGGCAGCTTTGTTATGTTTGTTTATGAGGATCTCCTTTGCTCCCTCAACTAAGTTCTTTACAATTGTAGCTGCAGGAAGAATTTCCTTGATGAGCCCAACACCCTTCCCTGCGTACATCACCATGTTCTCCAACTCTCCTGCCGTGGTGGGATTAGGAGCTTGTCCTGCGAACCTTCGGAAAACCGTTTCCTGACCAAGAATAAATAAATGGGAGGAGTTAGCTTTTTTTCAAAAAAGAATATTTCTTTATGGGGTAACTTTGCTAGCCTAGTTAATAGTCGGGCGGATTTCAAGTCTAGCATTCTGTCAGGGTAATTAGGTGATATTTTACAGTTTAGTCCTCGTGTACTAGTGATTTATGATTTTCTCTTATTGTGGGAGGTTTTAACAATTTCCTCCTAGGGTGGGGGTTTAGAAAAAATTTTCCTCCATGGTGTGAGGGTGCGAACATGCTCCATTATATCTCTAGATGTCATGAATATATATAACATCAAAAAATTTCTTGACACCAGTAAGGCGTTATGATCATTACAAACCAAACAAATGGTGTGGATTTTTTATGGGGCAAAATCATCAAATTAAATCTGAATTAATGGCTGCCACCCGCCTTTAGGTGGGAATGTCTAGGGTTGAATCTCTCAACTGCTAGGAGTGAAAATTTGTTCCCCCTGGGTGGGAGTTATGAATGTACCTAATTTGTAATATCAGATGTCATAACCAATAAAAAATCTGAGTTAATGGATGATTAATTAATGCATGTACACTAATATTGTGGGATTTAAATATTATTACTCCTCCATAGATTAGGGAATAGCCAATGATGGGCTGGTCTTCATTGTTCTCAACACTTTCAGGGACACCCTTCCACTTGATGTGGAAGGGGGTGTTGAGGCATCGAACTGGTGCCCTCCATGATGCTCGGCTGTACAGATCCGTGTAAGAGGTTTCGCCCTCCTTGTATATCACCAGCTGTTGCTTGTAGTAGTCATGAGCATATGCTTCCTCTGAAGCCACAAACCTATAACAGGTCGTCCACCCAATTGTAATTAATGTTAAGTAATCCAACAAAAAACAACCCCATAAATCTTATATCTATTTAGGTAATTAAATTGCTGTTTTTTTTTATTATGTTACCTAGTTCCCAAACATACACCGCTTGCCCCCAAAGCCAGGGCTGCGGCATAGCCTCTTGCGTCAGCGATGCCACCGGCAGCCACAACTGGAATGCTGCCCGCAATTGCGACGACTTTTGGAAGCAGGTCCGTCAAATGATCCTACAACATATGTGCAATAGTACCGTCACGTCGTTGAATTGACGAGTCTAATTATAATCATTCAAGGAAATTGGACGGATCGATGTTGTGATTCAAGGAAAGGAATCAATCTTACAGTGCCAACAATATGCCCTCCAGCTTCAACCCCCTGAGCGATGATGCAGTCGACCCCGGCAGCAACTGCTTTTTCAGCATCTTTAACTGATCCAATCTGCAATTAACAATTACGTAACATTTATGGATCTCAAAACGTTGGGGTGTTTTGAGTTTGTCTTTTCATCGGACCAGGTCATATGATATCATCTACCGCTTGGTCCTATTTTTTCAATAAGCAATACTTAATTTTCTCTTAGAGTTTTATTGCAAAATAATGAATCATCTGTTGTGGGTTGGTTAATTTTCATAATAAAGATATTTAAAATTAATTTTTTATTATACAATACAATAAAACATAAATTTTTATTTTTAAAAAATATTCTTCAAATTGAATGGCTAATTTCTAATTTGTTGGACTTCAAAAAAATTGTTATAAAATTCTAAAAATTAATTTTCTAATATTATAACAAAAAGCAAGAAGATACCATAAAGTGTTTTTTATTGTATTTCATCTGAAAATATTTTTAAAAATAAGAGTTGTTCTATATTTAAATTTTTTTTATTTCATTTGTTATTATAATATTAGAAAAATAATTTCTAAAATCATATTTTCTAGATATTTTAAAAAAATTTCATAGATAAGAAAATAATCTATTTTGATATGATGAATATTCTTAAAAAATTTTAATATTAATTTTCTACTATAATATTTTAAAATTTAAATTTCAAATTGTTTATGATTGGGATACTTTAAGTCTAAAAATACAAAATTAATCTATTTAATCCGAAAATATTTTTAGTATCTTCGTACATTTTCTATTGCAATGTTAGAAAATAAAAGTTTAGAACTATTTATTGTTGCAATTTTGAGATTCAAAATTAATTTAACTAATGTGCAAAATATTTCATATTTATGATATTGTATGTTATAATATTGAAGAATTAATTTCTTGTGTGGAATTTTAAAAATCTAACAAACACAAAATTAATTTATTTAATATTTGAAAATATAATTTTTATCTTATACGGTATTTTCTATTATAATATTAGAAGATCAATTTTTAAAATTATTCATCAACAAAATTTAAAATCTAAAAGACACGTAATTATTTAATACGAGGAATATTTTTAAAAATAATTTTTATATTTAAGAATGTTCTCTTGTTATTTTGATTTAATGAAATTAGCTGGCATGTAATAAATAAAAATTGTATGCTTTTATTTAGAATTTAAAATTTGTATTATAGTTTTTTATGATATTTTTTAATCATTTTTCCTTTTATATTTTCTGTCTCTTTTCTGATTGTTATAGCATTCACTACTTTTTTTGCCCTTTTCATTTTAGAAAATTTTTTGATACCCAATCACTGAATTGGAGTCGCCTTTTAGTTTTTCCTCTTTTTTTTTTTTTCTATTTTGTATATCTGGTATGTCTATTAAAAAGGTGTGCTATTTTTTTTTAATTTAAATTTTTTAAGATGATAGATTGATAGTCATCTTTGTTTAAATCTTATTCAAAAATTCTATATTAAGTTTGGATCCCGATTATATACATCATGATATATTTTAGGCTAAAATACAACAGTCATTTGTTTTTTACAATTAGTCATTTTTTTTATTTTTCTCCGTAAACATGTTTTTCAAAGTGTATTCAATCTATATACTTTTCTATGTTACAATTAAGGACCGGAAAATGACTTAAAACCCCTTAAAATTGATGATTTTTTGAAAAATAAAAAATAAAAATGTAAAAGTATTCTAAAATGGAAAAACTTGGTATATAGATTGAGTTTTTTTTTTATTGTTATTATTACACAGAAACATCTGATATTACAAGCTAAACTCATTCACAACTCTCACTGTGAAGAGACATCTTGTAAACATCTGCTCAGTCTTCGAAATTACGTTTTTGGAAGGCTTGCCTGATGCACGCCCCTGCCTACCGTCCAGGTTGTTTCTTTCTTTTATGCGTACTTTGGGCTATTGGTATTAAAAAAATCGATAATCATTCACTGCTGCATGATCTACACCAGTGGTCGATGAATAATTTTTCTATCCGCCGGTTTGATTCACTTGAATATTCTTGATTTGAGCTGTCTGTGATCGAGATAATCACCAACAATGGTCGAGGCATTCTAGGCACCATATTTGTGAGTTTGGCCCACTTAATTACACGAGCTTCTACAGCAGAACTTTACATGAAAGTGGGAGAAATGAATTTAGGTTTTAGCCAGGGTTCTTTCAGTGAAAACAGATTTCAAAAAGTGATGATATTTTCATATTTCAAAATTACTGGTTTCTTAAAAGATAAGCTTAGTTGGATTAACATGGATTTCACATGATATAATATATACAGGGTTGGTGATAAAGATTTTAGAAATAGCACTTGGAACGGCTTTATCCGGACCCGTTTACACTCCTACGCTGCTACGCCGTATATTGCATGATCATTATAGATAAAATGAGTAAGAATAAAAAAAGATATTTTAATGAAAAGATGATGATAAAATATATTTATTATAACAATAAAATATTCGTCTACGTACTTATGTAAATGTCACGTTATTAAAAGCCATAAAGGGAGTTATGTATCAAGGAGAAAACAAATGTGGGTCTTTCTCGAAGAATGGCAGATGATCAGGCTTTTTTTTTTTTTTTTGCCTGAAATGATCAGGCTTGTTAGTTGGCAATCGAGTCGAAAGTTACTGCCTAATTATAATAAGGGTTTTGCTGAGTAAAATGATATTGATGACTCACCCTCATGAGTCATATGAAATAAGAATTTTTTTAAATGATAAGTTGGGGGCAAGTCCCTTTAACCATCTTTTTTTTATGATTTAGACGGTCCATGTGAATTTGGTTGATAATTGTACAGCCTATAAGTTCAATGGAAGTAACACATAGACATACTATTTAATGACATCAATATGGGT
This sequence comes from Annona cherimola, assembly GCA_030490835.1. NCBI lineage: Eukaryota > Viridiplantae > Streptophyta > Magnoliopsida > Magnoliales > Annonaceae > Annona > Annona cherimola. Next base: position 23,400,461 of record CM059972.1, on the reverse strand, counting down.
TTATTGTATAAAATTAAGATATTTCTATCACAAAAATTTGAAATGAAAAATCTTAAAAATGCATCTTTTATATTAGGAATTAAAATACATTGGTATTGTTCTCAGTGTATTCTCAAATTATCACAAAAGGACTATATTGAGAAAGTACTTGAGATATTTGACATACATAATTGCAGATTAGAAAACACCTCGAGACAATATTAGTCTAAATTAGTACTTCAAAAATGAATTTAAATCTAAGCAAATGAATAAGCTTTTCTATGATTTATTAGTAGAAAGTTTGATTTATGTTCAGGTTTATATGCATCCGGATATTACATACATTGTTTGGATGTTGAGCAGATATATAAGAGATTCAAGAATGGATCTTTCAGAAGTAGCTAAGTAAATTTTAAAGTATCTTCATAAAACAAAACACTATATGTTCACATACAGAAAGTTGGATAAGTTAGAGATCATTCGACATTCAGATTTCAACTTTACTAGATGTAATATAGTTTTAGATCCATTTTAGGCTATGTTTATCTACTCGTTGGAAAAAACTATATCAGGAAAGAGTGCTAAGTAAACATTCTTTGCTTTTTCAACAATTATAACTAAATTCATAGTATATTACGAGACATCCAATTATAGAATATGACTATAAAATTTTGTCTCAGGGTTGAAAAAATATGGATAGCATAAAAAGACCACTTAAGTTATTTTGTGACAATATCAGTAGTCTATATTCTAACAACAATAGGAGTTTGGCGATGTTTATGGTTGTTAAAGAAAAGATTTATGAAGATAAAGTGTTTGTAAAGCATATTGGAACAAACTCGAAAGTTGCGGATCCATTTACTAAGAATACACCCATAGGTCCTCCATGAGTGCACGGATGTTGTATCATTTAATGATAGGTTGGTTAAGTGAGAGTTTATTTATGTGGTTTTGATTTAGACGCATTTGTTATAGTTATGTATATTTTTTGCAGAAATAAAGTATTCACTATTTTGGTTTTGGTTTGATCTTACCAAATAAAGTTGGATTAGTTGCAAATAGACATGTTAGATCACATTGCATGCAATTTTAATGCTATACATTCATACTTGATCTATGTGATTGGGCTATGTTTAAAATATATGACCATGAATGGGTCTAGTTATGATAAATGTAACGAAAGACCACATTGATCCTATGTTAGCATAATTGATGGACAAGATTGTTTGGAGATGATTTTAGTCATGATAGTAAAAAATTTTAAGTTCATAAGATATATTATGAGAGCATATACAATATATATAGTATAAGTGAGATATTGTTGGATTTTAGATACACATATATAATAATTATATATATGCTATCATAAAGAGTAATCCAATTCATAAAGTAATTTGATAAGGTTTTATGGGCTTAAATCATCTAATAAAGTATGAATATTTTGTGCGTAGAAATCCTATTGCCTAATTTCTAGTTTCTATTTTATGATGGGTTAAATTAAAAATAAAAAAGATAGGTGCTCTATATAAACGGTTGTGGTTTTTGAGTTATGCAAGAGGGCTTTTTTTTAATATCCTATAATTGGAAAAAGGGAGCCGTCTTCTCTAGAAAACCCTAGAACACTAATTTCGAAGACTAGAAACCATGAGATTCAAGAACAATATTCTTTCTATAAATCCAAATACGTTTCTACTTATGATTTATTTTTCTTGGCAATTTTGCATGAAGGATCCAGGTTGATTATGGTTTTAATTAATAAGGTTTCGCAACATAAAAAATAATGAATTGTTTCTACACCCTAATTAATATTACGTGACAGTGATCTATTTTACTTTCTGCTCATTACCTTTATTCTAATTATTTTTTACATTTATTCATATAATAATCCCGTCTATCTCATTCTTTTTACTCTTGTATCCTTTAGTATATTAAGTTCCACAATATACCCATTTTTACATTTATTTCATTAACTTGTTATACCATGTCAATTACTTACTTCTCAAAAAATTTTCTTAGAACTTTCCCCTCAGTTTTCTTAGTTTGAAACAAAGTCTAAGATTATAAGATATTTTTTGAAAAATAAAAAAATATTTTTTAAAATACTCTTCACACTAAATAGAATAATTCGGAGATGATCAGATTTCGAAATTTTCATAATAAAGATATTTAGAATTATTTTTTTTATTATGCAATACAATAAAACATAAATTTTTATTTAAAAAAATATTCTTCACATCGAATAGCTAATTTCTTATTTGTTGGGCTTCAAAAAATTTGTGATAAAATTTTAAAAATTAATTTTCAAATGTTATAACAAAAGGCAAGAAGATACCATAAGAATTTCTTTTATTGTATTTCATCTGAAAATATTTTTAAAAATAAGAGTTGTTCTATATTTAAAATTATTTTCTTGCATTTGTTATTATAATATTAGAAAAATAATTTCTAAAATCGTATTTTGTAGAAATTTCAAAAAAATTTCATAGAAAAGAAACTAATCTATTTTGATATGATGAATATTCTTAAAAAATTTAATATTAATTTTCTACTATAATATTTTTAAATTTAATTTTCAAATTGTTTATGATGAGGATACTTTAAGTCTAAAAATACAAAATTAATCTATTTAATCAGAATAATATTTTTAGTATCTTCGTACATTTTCAATTGTAATGTTAGAAAATAAAATTTTAGAACTATTTATTTTTGCAGTTTTGAGATTCAAAATTAATTTAACTATTGTGCAAAATATTTCATATTTATGATATTTTATTTTATAATATTGAAGAATTAATTTCTTGTGTTGTGGATTTTTAAAAATCTAACATACACAAAATTAATTTATTTACTATTTGAAAATATAATTTTTATCTTATACTGTATTTTTTATTATAATATTAGAAGATCAATTTTTATAATTATTTAATATCAGGAATATTTTAAAAATAATTTTTATATTTAAGAATGTTCTCTTGTCATTTTGATTTAATGAAATTAGCTGACATGTAATAAATAAAAATTGTATGCTTTTATTTAGAACTTAAAATTTTTATTATAGTTTTTTATGATATTTTTAATCATTTTTCCTTCTATATTTTCTGTTTCTTTTCTCATTGTTATAGCATTCAAGACTTTTCTTGCATTTTTTATTTTAGAAATTTATTTGATACACAATCACTAGATTGGAGTCATCTTTTAGTTTTTCCTTTTTTTTCCTATTTTGTATATCTGTTATAAAGGTGTGCTATATTTTTTTCTTTTTTAAATTTAAATTTTTTAAGATGATAGATTGATAGTCACCTTTATTTAAATCTTATTCAAAAATTATATATTAAGTTTGGAGCCCGATTATATACATCACGATGTATTTTAAATTAAAATACAACATTCATTTGTTTTTTACAATTAGTCGTTTTTTTTTATTTTTCTCCGCAAACATGTTTTTCAAAGTGTATTCTATATACGATGTTTTTCCATGTGACAATTAAGGAGTGGAAAATGACTTAAAAACCCCTGTAATTGATGATTTTTTGGAAAATAAAAATAAAAATGAAAAAGTATTCTAAAGTGGAAAAACTTGGTATATAGATTGAGTTTTTTTTATTGGTATTATTACACAGAAACATCTGATATTACAAGTTAAACTCATTCACAACTTTCACTATGGAGAGACATCTTGTAAACACCTCCACAATGAGGGAGGACCACAATAAATATCCCCACGAACGAGAGGACGAATACAAAGGGATACAAAAATTCTACCCAAACTGCCACGAGTGAGTTTCGAACCCATGAACGACAGCATAGACTTTTCTGCTGCCACTAACTGAGGATGACCCCAGTAGGCATAGATTGAATGCAATTGAGAAAACATGTTTACGAAAAAAATCAAATAAAAATAAAATAAAATAGATAAATGACATATTTTAGTTTAAAATACATCATGGGGTATATAATCATGCTATGTTAAGTTTTGTTAATTTTCATTTGCTATCAGGCTTATTTGATTTTTTGAACAGGGAAATTCACGTAACATTGATACCGGCCTTTATTTTTAATTTGTAGATGCAATGAAAATATAAATATATGCTTAAATATTTCTATTGTAAAATATATAAATATTGTTGGTATATAAAAATATAAATATATTTTCAAAATTCAGTGATATATATAATCATGTATCCTTTTAATTTTAAAAAATTGTATTTATCATATTTTTTTCGTGATTTTTTATACATGATATTGTCAGGTATGAGGGCCATCTTTTTGTAGCTAATTGATACAACTAATTTGATGATAAAATGATAGCGATTTAATCAGACGACAATATCTATTAATACGTTTACTTTTAAATTAATGGTAATACAAATTATCTTTTTGCATTTATATTTACTTTTGGAGCTTTTAAATGTTATCATCTCATTAGCCTTATTCAAGAGCGAGGATGTGTTAAAAATATATTTAAAAATTTTAAAATATATTTTAATTTTTACGTGATAAAATGTGATAAATTTTTTAAAAAATTTTAACAATAAAGATTAAATTTTTCCCCCACTAATCAAAGGTGCTAGAACCGCCACTTCTTGCATGCGCTGCAGGCGGAAAATGCCATTGTTCGAGGCGGGTGGTGATGACATCATGGATGTGGTTTATCTTTTATCCACGGATGAAATGCGGATTTATTATTATTATTATTTAAAAAAAATTGACTCAAGCCCCCATAGAATTTTTTTTATGAGTATTCATACATTACAATCTCAACTGGTATTACAATTAAATTTCGAGTCATTCTTACAATTTGCTAATAATTATCTACTATTTCTAATATTTCCCATTGGTGGACGGCTCTCACAAACTTGGGGAGACTTGCAATGCCACCACTTCAGAAATGCTGTTGGGAAGACTCGAACCCAGGACCACCCAACTTATGGGGCCATGTCCTGCTCCACTGAGGCACGACCTCAGTGGCGCTACCATCGAATTAAGCATGGTTTATTTCTTTAAAGAAAAAGATAACATAATTTGACTTTTTCTTTAAGATGGACGAGAAAATTCAAACCTATTAACAAGTATGTTGGACGGTATAAGATCGTAAGAATGAGATGAAATCTTCCATTTATTAAAAATTGCACAAAATTTAATCTACTTTTAATGTACAACAACACTTTTTACGTAGCATATTTTCATTCCATTAAGCATGAACATGCATGTAAACAAGATGAACAAATTAGATGAGGGCGTTGTTGTGTGTTGAGAAGAGAAAATTTATATTGATAATGAAGAAATAATTGAAAATGAAAAAGTAAGGTTACTATATATAAAAATGTAATATTATTGGTCAACATCAAGAAAACTAGGTTGTTGAGATAAGCGTGCAAGTGTATGCGGGTGTAAAGGATAAATAAGAATTTTACATTAGCTTAAAAGAATTTAACCTCCATCCGAATGAAAAAAATATAATATTACATTAGAAATAAGAATTTTTTTAAAGGATAAATATTATCTCATCCACGTTTCATTTCATTGAATCATAATGTCCCAAACGGGCTTTTAAGATACAAAAACGCTAACGCTATCCGTAATTCAGATCATGTACAGGGCAAGGTCAGATCACTTATTAAATTAAGCTAGCATTGACATTAGTGGTAATATCCTTGTTTATACTTTATACTTCTCAAATGCCTCTTTTAGGATTAAACAACTATATAGTATTTAGAATGATATTTTTTTCACGAGAAAAAAGGAGAGATTCTAACGTAACCTCACCTACTAATAACTCTCACAAGGGCGAGATGGAAGCCCCCAATTCTAGAACGGTATTTATTTATTTTTATTTTTCCTGATGAAAGGTACGTGATTTCATTCACGAGAAGAGTCAATATACAATTGATTAACGATGAGATCACGTGGTTGACACTAATCCAAAAGAGAAAAGTGGGTCCTTGTTTACCCTTCATCGGTTCTCCGTTGTCCTAAGCAAATATTCCTGGCTCGGCACGACTTTGAAATCTGCCACTTTGATGAATTCGAGACGGCACTACTAGTGAATCTATCTTTTTTTCTGGACTCTTGAATTTTCACGTATCTCCTGATTTTTAGGTATAAGCAAAGAACATCTAAGTATCGCACTCTTCGAGCATAAAGAGATCCCATGAAATTGTGAGTGACATTATGCCAGCAGAATTAACTAAAAGAAATAATCCTGTTAACCCAGACTGAGCAAACGCGTCGCTTAGCTCATCTTAAAAAATTTATTTAAAATACTTTTTTTGCTTTTTATATTCTTCTTTATCAAAGTATATTTAATTTATACACTAAGTTTTATCATTTTGGATATATGTATATATTTTTAAAAAAATTTTAAAAATAAGGGTTTTAAATACAATATACACATAAATATTTAAGAATCTTTAAAAAAATATATGCACATATCAATTTAAAATTTGATTTGTATATTAAATAACTTAGATAAAAAAATGTTTAAAGAAAAAAAAGGTGGGCTAAGTGAAATATTTGGCCTTCTCCAATTGACCTTAACAAATAAATTAAGATGGTTTGGTCATGTTAAAAGGATGTTTGAAGTAGCACCAGTTAGGAAAACATAGTCTATTCAAGTAGAAGATGGTAGGAGAATGAGAGAAAGACACAAAAGAAAAAATGGATTGAAGTAATTAAAAAAAATTTAAAAATATTACAAATTACAGAAAATTTAGTCTTAAATTGCCAAGAATGGCGCAACAGAATCCATGCAGCCAACCCCACCTAGGTAGAAAATGGCTTATGATGATGATGATAATGATGATGATTTGACCTTCTCCATTTCTTAAAGTGATTTAGGCATGGGTGAAAATGGAGAAGAGTTGCCACTTGAATACCTAAATTAAACGCCTAAGTTGCCACTTGAATACACTTTGGTTAGGTGTTTGATCATCTAAGATAAATGACATAATAAGAAAAAGATTGACTCAACTGTAACCTTTATTTTAAAAATCTCCTATAAAATCTTATATTTTGTATTAAGTGAGGACAAGATTAACCCAATCTTCACCTTTCTTCAATGGGTTTCAAGTTAACTATCCATTGGTCTTGAAGTGGCTGCCTAAGCCAAAGATGTGGGCAAGTATGATAATTTTAGGAATTTATACATTTATCATATATAAAATTACATTTATATTCCTATGAAAAAACTACATTTATATTAAATTTATAAGTTGAATGTTTCAACAAATAACTAATTAATAAAAATAAAACACCATTAATCATAACAAAATATTATTAAACTAGTTAGTGTAATAAGTTAGTGAAGCATATTTTAATGAAAATTCCATTTTTAAATTGAACTAGTAATTTGGGATTTCAGGTCAATTTTGGGCATTGAAAATACTTATTTAGTCTAAAAATCTCATTTTATATCATACTCATACGTTAATCATTAAAAGCTATAATTTTAAACATTAAATTGGAGTATAGTTTTTTTTATTGGTAAATTAGAGTATAGTTAATCATAAATAATATGAAAATTCCGAAAAAGTGAAAATAAGATGAAAACACATGCTTATATTTTTAATAAAGGACTGTTTGGCTCATAGTCGACCTTCCCGCCTACCTCTATTTTTTACTCCGAGGAATAGATTTTGACTTATCATTAAGAAAATATTGATTTTTTTTTTTGATAAAAAAGAAAATATTGATTTAACCCAATAACAAAGGATCGGAAATTTTCACTTGTGGATCAGGCGAGGCCGCGAGAGGGCAAGACGGACAACAGAAATGCTTTTCGTCCGCAAAAGTCTTGTACTGAACCACGTGCGTATCCCGTGCTCTTGTGTTCTGCAGCCTGTAATTTTGCTTTATACATGCCATATATGCGGAGTATCTAGTTTCATCCTTCATGTATCGTGTAAAAATTCCTCTCTCATCACTCCTAGCCACTTCACGTGTCCTCTCTCTCTCTCTCTCTCTTGCTATCAGCGTATGATGCTGTAGTACTGCTTGAGGACTGAAGAAGGCAACGGAAAAAAAAAAAAAAAAATGAAGTTCGGAGGAATTCTGGGATTCGACACTGGCATCATACTGGCGCCCATGGTGGCTGCTTGGCCAACGCCGGTGGCATAGGACTCCTTGCCAGCCCCATTGTATGTGTTCTTCTTCTTTCTCTTACTTCTTTGTGCGTGTATGTGGCTGACAAGTCGGAGATATATGTATATGTATGGTGTTTGAAAAATGTTTTAGGCGTGGGCAGAACGGGTACGATGCGACGGTGAGAGCGATACGAGAGACGAAGAAGCTGACGGAGAGGAAGTTCAGAGCTGGGGTGCTACTTGTCACGACCCAATCCTAGGGTTGTTGACCGCGACCAACCCGGATCAGTTATGCTTTAATGAATTTAATAATTAATACTTTATTTAATAATATCCAAAATTTATCACAAATATCCACCGAGTTAATAGGAATAATTCCCATTAATTTATTACAAGCTGACAAATAAAAATAAAATGTCTTTGCTGCACCATTTTAGCCCATTAACCCGCACTACTGATCAGATAGTCCCGCCTCTCCTGAAATTTAAATTACTCAGGAATGAGTTAAATAACTCAATAAGCAAGAAATAAACCACGTATATAATGGTGTATAACATCATGGAAGCACCATAGGAAATGCACAAACCACTGACCCAGTATGTAAGGTTATCCACATTGCTTACAATGGAGTAAACTCACGGCCTTTCAGGGCACAACACAATCCACAAAGGGACGTACTACAACCCATTAAGGTAATAACACACACCGTCCACGAATGGACATTCCAAAGTAGCCTTCTAGCATGTATAGGACCTACTAAGGAAATAATAAAAACCTATACACATATCCTCGGAGTCCCACATGTGCAATTTCGTTCCACTTGGTAATAATCATGATGCATTACACACACCATTCTCACTTAAGTATCATAGCAACTATCTCAACCCAATTAAATATTTTACCCACTAAAATAATGTGTCATCCACATCTAATTGGGTGAACCAACTCACTGAATGTAATTAAATAAATTCAAGAAAAACTTCCATCATAACTAGCAAGTAGTCAAAATGAACAACCACAAATAATCTACATAGCATAACTTGCTATTTCCATTTATTTCCCAATAATTCTGAATATGCTCTTTAGTTTAATCTATAAATACTATATCACATCTCACTCTTCTTATTCTAATAATCTTATTAGAAAATAAAATAATTTATTGGAATGTAATTATAAATTCTTAATCCACCCTCTATTATAAATCATAATTTAATTCATCCTCCACGATACCCTATTTAATATTTGTCAAACAAAATGTCTATCTATACAATTTATAATTATCATCACAAGGAATATCAAATAATTAATTTATTAATATATAAATTAGTTATATAATTACTAGCACAAAATATAATTCATATATTTTATTATTTGTAAATAACCATATCTCATGTTTAAATTTTTATAGGCCGAATTTAATCAAGACTCCAACACGTGTGTTAGATTCAAGTATGCATATGTTAAATTAATTAATTAAATACAATGGTTAGTCCTTGGACTTCCGAACGTCTATTAAAAACACCAATATATATATATATATTAATAATTATAATGGACAATACACATAATTTAGAAACACATATGTATATAAAAATTATAATGGACAAGACACAAACTTCTCACGTTAACAAGCATGTTAATAAATTTTATAACATAAAATTCCGTCTCCCATAACAGTATAATATCAACGGCGACGCTTTTGTTTTTGGCCTCTAACTCTTCCTTTCTTTGTCACACTATTATCTTAACTTTCATATTTTCTCCTGCACGGAAATTTCCTCTTGAAAATATATGGTGCGAGATTCCCATCTATTCACATTTAATATATTAATTCCATCCTGCTATAAAATCTAAATCGACATAATATTTTCTACACAACGTTGAACTGAATATTTCGTTCGTATATGAATATGCATATAATTACGTCACCGTCCATGTATGGATGTCCCTATATTTATGTCACCGTTCATATAATTATATAATTATATATAATATAAATACATAACTGACCCTAAATGTCCTAAGCTGCCGTTAATATATATATATATATATATATATATATATATATATATATATATATATATATATATGAGATATGATCCAGTGCAGTCCACTGTAAAATGGGCCCTACACATATTAGATTGCAATGAAACTTTATACAATCATTTTTCCATATGAAAATCATACTTTAGACAGTTTAGATGTTGAAAATACCACTTTAAACTTAATATTTATATTAAACTATTTTATTACGATGATTTTGCACCATTTTAAGATGGGGATCACACACATGATCATAAAGTGGACAAGTCTAAATACAATGGGTGGGGAGGATTTCCCATTCATGAGCATGTGGGGCCCACGGTGCATAGACTGCACGGTGTAGTCGCATACACCGGAACAAATCCCTATATATATCAATATATCTTATATTTGAGAACCGGGCCCTCAGAGATCTCAAATTCTGTCTAATATACATATTATATATCTATAAAATGCCCGTTCTAATCTGGACGGTTTTAAACCTTTTAAAAATAGATTTATGTTATAGATATCATACCAGTAATGCTTTCTGGCATATAACTTTATCACAAGAAAAATTCTACAACACGATAGCATAACCCACGTTAATACCACAACTCTACTTAAATTAAAATTCCCTTGGTAGTGTATAATTGGCAATGAATATACATATATTATACTGAATTTTTTTTTTGTTTATCTATAATATATACACTCAAATATCAGCCATAATATACAATGTCATCCATAATATATATAAAATATATATATGGTACAAGGTGATGACCGTCCAGGAGGTTTGGGCTTCCATATATATATAAAAATATAATAATATAATGTATTGCTTAAAGTGCCGGCCCCAGCCCCTGGAGGTTCTCAACTTCACATGAATAATAAAAAAAATGAATTATTTTAACGACTCTCAGTTATGTAACAAAGTGAATTTCGTAAATTCTAATGCATAATAATTAATTAAATAAAACAGTACTTAACCTTGATGACCGTATCAGAAATATAAAAATTACTTCATACACTCCCCGGTTAACCAATCTGTAATATATAAATTTTAAATATAAAAAAAAAACAAAAATTCATACTAGCAGTGGAGTCCCGTCCCTTGTCAATAGTAATCTATAATATTGAGTTGGTCGTTTAACATAGCAAGCACTATCCTCTATTTCATATATATATATATTGATATTATGCGTCAGATACTCACATGTTATATCCAACCTCAGCCTAAATTCTTCTATACAATTGCGAACTCTCATACAGTTAGTATTTAAATCAAACCCAAACACCGATGCAGTTATTATAATATTAAAATACTTAAACAAAACTTCATCTGAGGGACCTACACATCCGTTTTGGCTCTCATTATAATACAACTTAACCGAAAATAATGTGTAGAGCAATATTTATTTTATAGAAAACTCGAAAATTCCATTTAATCATCGTCTGCTATCTTACGTTCGTAGCAAGCTGAAATATATATTATATACATTCCTCGAATATTACTGCCAATTTATTTAATATTTTTCATATTGTCCTATGAGCAAATCAATGATTTACCTATTCCGGCATTAAAACAATGTCTCCAAATTAGATGTCTCATTACTTCCGGCCCTTCAATTATATATAATATTATATACTCTTTATCACTGGAGTCATGCATTTAGGAACCGACATTCTCCCATTCCGTCAAATCAACTTTTTCCATCCTAATATTAAATGAATTCCAAGAGAAACAGCAACTACAATAAAATTATTTTTATTTATCTCAATCTACAAGACGACATCAATGATACCAAACACATACCATTGTTTAAAAATGTATTTCTATAAGCTATCTCAAAATAATTCGATTAATGCAATATACGCAATGTTGTCAAAACCGGACCGGACCGGGCGGTCCGACCGGTTCGACCGGGAACCGGTCAAATGTCCGGTTCATATACATGCGGTTCGGTTTAATACAATTAAACCGTTCGAACCGTCGAACCAGACGTCACGGTTGGACCGTAAGAAACCGGTTCGGCAAATAAAAAAAAACGATGTCGGGAGTCCGCTGACGTAGTGTCATGTCGTCCCGTCAGTCGTCTTCCACGTAGCGACATCTCGTCTTCGTCTTCCAGGCAGCGAGGTCTCGTCTTCCACTACTGAAACAAATTGAAGGCGAAATCAACAAAATGCCGGAGAAGTTCAATATGGGAACCATGTTATCCATAAGATTAAAGGCCTCGTAGAGAGGGAATGAGAAATAGAGAGGCGATCGGAGGAAACTCCATGAGAGGTGCTGGTGGGTGGGGAAGGAGCCCGGGTAGACTAAATGAATCCGACCTCTCACTTAAGAGCGGCAAAGAAGACAGACACCTTAATATCAAGCCATTAGTTGAAGCTGTCGTCTACAGCAACTCTATCGAAAGATAAAGACGATCCTGCTGTAAGCTCTTGCCTGCCTCCAGCGAGATCGAGCCCCATATCGGAGAACCCCCTGCTGCGATCAGCGACTAGTCGTCGAGTTATATTCCCCTCGTCCGATCGGTGTTCGGCGGTGACGACGACATTTTGCTGTTGCATTTTGCAGCAACAGCTTCCGGCGACAAGCAGAGCAGCGAGCCAGCGGCTGCTTCGGCGACGAGCAGAGTCGTCCGCTGTCGTCCCGTCAGTCCTAATTTGGACGATTTTTGTTAGTGGTCGACTAGTTGGATCGTCTGAAAAATGGACACTGGTTGTTGCTTCCATTTGGGATTTAACTGGATGCAGTGGACGGCAGCTGGATTTGGGGGTGATGGAGTACCAGAAATGGTGCTCCGGTGGTGCATGGTTTTCGGTGTTCCTACAGTGCATTTAAAATTTAAATATTGATTCTTTGATAAATAATTTCAATAATATCATATATCATTATCATCTTAGTTTAATTCACTTTATCCTTTAATTTAATTAATCTAAATATAATAATCTATTTTGTTTCCCATATTTTAAATTATAATTGTAATCATATATGTATGATTTTTTCAATTAAATAATTTTATAAATTTGCTCAAATTATATTAATAAGTTAATACACATTTCAAAGTTAAAATTTTCTAGCCTAATGATTCATAATTTTATATTTTCCAAAAAAAAAGTTGCAAAATGACCCGTTTTATAGCAAAATTAAAGATTTTATGAAAAATATAATTTTCATGAAATTCCATCCCTCCTTCATGTTTTATACTTATATTGTGGTTTTTAAAATCTAACGTATATATTTAGGATTTATGAAAATATAATTTTATCAATATATTTATTTAAAATTTAAAAATAATTTAATATTTACGATATCATAAATATGTCACGTTGACGTTCCCGGTTCAAACCGGTTCGCTTAACCGGTCGAACCGGTTCGAACCAGACCAGTTCCTTTACCGGTTCAATCACCGGTTCGGTTCTGACAACATTGAATATACGTGGCTCAAAATAAATTTAATTATTTCTTCACCTACCTTTTTGTAGAACCCACGAAGGGATTTTCTAAATGAAAAATATTTTGTTTCCTTCTCAGTTTCAATCTGCAACAAATTCTTCATTTCCTAAGTTTCCTCTGTTCACCCTTTCTTTTCTCCCACATCTCCTTCCATTCATACGTCTCTTCTTTCCCCACTTCTAACTTAATCGCAATCTCCCATTATTCTCTCTAACAATTTAATTTTAAAATTTAAAATTTAAAAATCACATCTTATCTCTTTGTGGGTCCCACATAGATTAATTGCTAAAAAGAAAAAGTATCTAATTTTATTAAGATGTAATTCGAACCTACTATCTCTAGTTGACTTGCCACAATTTCTAACCATCTTAGCTTCTCAGCAATTTGTTAATTTAAATTATAAATTAATTTAAATAAATATATTTTAGATTTCATTTTTCTTAAAATTATAATTACTCACCTTAGTCAATAAGTCAAAGTCAATAAGTCAATCCGGCTACTTCAGCTATGTTTTAATGACACATCTGACAGTAAAAAATTCAACGGTAAAAAATTCGACATGCCACGGTAGTATGCCACGTCAAGTCAACATATTTAAGTCGGGTTATTACACTATCGAAATTTTAGAATGAAAAGACGATCAGGGCCATCTTCGACGAGAAACTGGTGTGTCTGGAGATCTACTGGGGAGATTTCCCTAAGGAGATGGTCGACAAGGCTCACAAGCACAGCATCAAAGTCATACACCAGGTCTCTCTCTCTCTCTCTCTCTCTCTAGTCAACATATAGTTTTTCCACTTTACACCTTTTCCCTCAAGTTTCACTTTTGTATGATTTTTTTCCATCCACAACTATTCTATTTTTCAATTTTTTCTTTGCATCTTTTTATACAATTACTATGCCCTATCTATTTCAACTTCATGCTATTCATCGTTCATTTAACATAATTTGAACAACAACAACAAAAATAATTTGAACAACACCATCAATACCATCTTTTGAGTAATGATAATACCTTTTCATTTTCTTCACTGCTGTTTATCAATAGAACAAGACACACTTTTAACACAATCTTAAATAAAAAAAGAAACACTTTCCAATGTATGAATGCTTGATGGAAAAATAAATCTATTAGATTGATATTCAAGGTGTGTTTGGAAAGCGATAAAACTTTTAATTAAAAGTTTTTAGTGTAAAAAATTTTGAAACAAGAGAAAAGGATGTGATAGGATAGGAGTAATGACGAGGAATAAAAAGAATAAAGTTAAAATAAATAGGTTAGTTTTATGAGTAGCTGTTTAAAAATAATTGAAAAGTAAAGTATTTTGTATAGAAAGATGTAAAAAATAATTAAAAACTAAAGTAATTATAGAAATCGAAAAGTGGTAGATAGAAAAGTCGTTGTGTTTGGTCAGGAGTAAAACTTTTTAATGAAAAATTTTTGATGTAAAAATTGTTAAATTGATAGCAAATGATGTGATATGATAAGGGTAATGATAAGGTATAAAAAGAATAAAGTTAAAATAGATAGGTTAGTTATATGGGTAGTTGTGTGAAAATGATTAAAACATAGGGTAGTTTGGATAGGCAAATGTAAAAAAAAATAATTAAAAAATAGGGTAATTGTGGATAGTGAAAAATTTTTGATTGAAAAGTTTTGGTTAACATTTTTTGTGCCGAACCAAACACAATTGAAAACTTTTATTGGTAAACAAATACACCCACAATCTAAAGTTTATTTGATTTATGATTTGATGTAAAAGTGGGAAAATATTTGTGTAGAAAATTTTCAGATATAGAAGAGAGATGCGAACAATATAATATTGAGGAAAGAGAATAAAGATAATTATCAAAAAGAAGGAAGTTTGGTAATTACGATGAGTAAGATCATTTTAGACCAGACCAAAAAAAAATATATATATATATATATATATATTGCAAATTTTTTAATAAATATGTTAATTTAGTTATATTTAATCTATAAACAGAGTTTTTCCATTTTTTGATATGTGTATATATTTATTTTGAATTTTTAAATATAAAAGTATTCAAGTCATTTTAAATAATACAGAAAAATGTATATTTGGACCGTCAGCCAGTCTGAAATGATCAAATAGGGATTTCAGACTGGTCTGAAAATGATCAAACCGCAATTAAGATATCAAATCATATTAAGAAAATTGCTGGAAGAGAGTTTCCTGCTCCCCACTCCGAACTCCTAAGGTTAGTAATGTATACATTCGACTTTGCGGCCAAGATTAATTCAAGCTCGAATCCAGGCTGCGAAAATTAAAGAAATAATCAAAGTTTCCTTCTGGATTTTCAGGTTGGGTCAGTGAAGGAGGCGGAGAGAGCGATTGCTGCTGGTGTGGATTTCGTCATTGCCCAGGGCGTCGAGGCAGGCGGCCACATCATCGGAACGGTACATATCACTATCATTCATCGTTTCCCGACATTCTCATCTCTAAATATATTAATCCTATGGTCTCTTTTTTCTTTTTTCTTTTTTCTTTTCCCTTTTTCGCCTCGATAAGAATGCTCACCTCTATGTGATTACAAAGAATCTTGAACAATACTAAAATCCGATTTTTTGATTCTGCTGAAATTGGGCCAAAGAAGTCTACATTGATGTTTGTCATGTATGGGTCCACTAGCTCAGAAAGTTAAATTTAAAGGGCCCATTTTGATTTAGAGGGCCAACCCATGGGAAGCATTTCCCATGAGAAAAAAAAGGAAGCAGGGGTAATGTGGTAATTTTTCATCGTGAGTATGTTTGATTAAAAACGTGAGTATGTTTGGTTTTTTGATAAATTTTGTATTATATACATACAAAATCTCAATCTATTCCATTCATTTGATAGATCAATTAGTAAAACGTATGTAAACATAATTTTTCATTATTTGACAATTTTTAAAAATATTAGTGTACAAAAAATAATTTTTTAATAAGATTTCATTATAATTGGTAAAATTGGAAAATATAATTTTTATTAGAAGTTATGTTATATTATTTAAAGTTAATGTAATTAAGGTACTCTCAAGAATAACAATTTCTTATATTTTTCTTGAATTTTTGAAAATTTATTAATATTTTTTTATTTTTTGAATATAATAGAATTTAACCATGTCTAATCGAGTCTAACCGTGTCTAACTTTGTCTAACCGTGTCTAACCATGTCTAACCGCATCTAATTTTTGAAATTAATAAGTTAATCCTAATTTAACACTTGTAATATGATCCTAGGCTCCTTATAAGGACATTTATACCGTAACAATGAAATTTAAAACCCAGATAATACGATTTAATGAAATCACCATAATCTAACCATGTCTAACCGTGTCTAACCACGTCTAACCGTGTCTAACAGTTTCTAACCGCATCTAATTTTTGAAATTAATAAGTTAATCCTAATTTAACACTTGTAATATGATCATAGGCGGCCATTTATACCTTAACAATGGAATTTGAAATATAGATAATACGATTTAATGAAATCACCCTAATCTAACTATGTCTAACCGCGTCTAACCGCGTCTAACAGCATTTAACCGTGTCTAACCGCGTCTAACCATGTCTAATTTTTGAAATTAATAATTTAATCATAATTTAACACCTGCAATATGATCCTAAGGCCCTTATAAGGTCATTGATATCTTAACAACCAAATTTGAAATCCAAATAATACGATTTAACGAAATCACCCTAATCTAACTGTGTCTAACCGCGTCTAACCGTGTCTAATCGCATTTAACCGTGTCTAATCACATCTAACCGTATCTAACTGTGTCTAATTTTTTAAATTAATAATTTAATCCTAATTTAACACCTGTAATATGATCCTAGGACCCTTATAAGGTCATTTATATCTTAACACCCAAATTTGAAATCCAAATAATAGATTTAACGAAATCACCCTAATATAACTGTGTCTAACCGCGTCTAACCGTGTCTAACAGTGTCTAACCGCGTCTAACCGTGTCTGACCGTGTTTAACCGCATCTAATTTTTGAAATTAATAAGTTAATCATAATTTAACACCTATAATATTTTACCTAATTTGTGTATTTTGCAAAAGATGTATAATTAATAATTCATTTCAGAACTACGCAAACCTTTAAATAATTTTAAAACTAAATAAATATATAAATTTATAATTAAAAATATTAACTAATTTAAATTAAATGAAATCGAAATTTAAGTAAATATATAAAACTGTAAAAATTATTATATATATGACGCTGTAAAATTAAAATTGTAATAAATTATATATATCTATAATTTAGATTTAATATATAAATATATGTTACTTTTTGGGATTGGTTAAATAATAAATTTAGTAAATAACTAAATTTAATAGAAATATTTTATCTAATCACATCTAGCAGCATCTAATCGCATCTAACCGCATTTAACAACATCTAATTTTTGATATTTTATAAATATTTTATCTAATTTAAATTAAATGAAATAGAAATTTACGTAAATATATAAAAATCAAAATTATCTGGTGTTAGCATGTTAACATGTTGGAAATAAAATTACGACAGTAATTAATTGTTAAAATTATGCAAATGTGCGTTGCCTGTGCATGATTTCCTGTGGACCATTGGAGCATACAAAGTTGGTGCTCCATCTTCTTCAAGTGACGTAAGGAATGGGTGTCGTCTATGAGCTCACTACCGGCGTTGTCCTTTGGGTGATCTAAACCAATCAAGTGAACATTGGCAGCATGGCATAATTGAAAAACTCCAAATCCCATAGTTGGCGGCACTCTTCTAAAATCCGGCGCCCTTTAAATCCGGCAAACTATCATTACAGATTCGGGACCGATGACAATCGAGCTCCAGATCTGAGTCGTCTATTTGATTTGTGGTGCTAATACTGCAACAACTCATCCTCTTTATTCCAAATACCATAGACATCTTCCTCCAAATACCGCATCTAATTTTTGAAATTAATAAGTTAATCATAATTTAACACCTGTAATATGATCCTAGGCCCCTTATAAGGTCATTTATACCTTAACAACGGAATTTGGTACTGATTTAATAATTAAGTATTTTTAAATGTTTTGAATAAATATATTTGACTTTTTGGGACTTTTAATCTAATAAACTTTTTATGTGCATTATCTGTAATATAATTTCAACATATAAACATGCATTCAAACATAAAAATAAATAATATAAAATAAAATAATTGCTTTTTTGAAAAATGAAGAAATGCAAAATATAAAATAAACTATTCCATTAATATTTTTATTACTTAACTTTTATTTATTCATTTTAGTATAACAAGTGTGAATTGAAATGATGGGTAGTCACAAAAAAGCTATCAATTATTGTCATTTCTTTTAAATAAAAAATTTACAAAAATTCACCCAATATTATCTCTATTTTTTTTGAATTAAATTAATTTGAATTGAAGCTCCATGAAAAATGAATTAATCAAATAATCCAACTTCCGTTTTAGAACAAAGTTATGGCATGAATATTTGACAAATATGTATTTCAACACCACCAATGGCCAATAATGAAGCCCAAGATAAATAATTCAAAAAATTATTTTTAATGTGAAAAATAAATAAAAATTTGTCAATTAATTTGAAATGAAGATTATAAAAATATAAAAATATTAAGTATTTTAAATTAAGTATGCTCATTATTCATTTCAGAGCACTCCGATTGTGGGTGCTTTGGTATTACTCAAATATAGACATAGAATGTTAGGAGGAAAAATGATAAAATTAACTAGGTTTGAAATAAGTTATTCCCATTTTTACAAACAAAAATGCTTAAATTTATATTGAGCTATTTTCAAAAATCTAACGATGTTAATTATATTGAGCTTTGAATGAAATTAGAGTTAGCTAATTTCCTATCATTCCAAGTAAATAAGTTGTCACATTTCTATATTATAAATTAGCAAATATTAAAATTATCTTCAATATATATTTTTATATTTCATATTAAAAATTTTGAAAATATATTAATGATTAAAATTTATTTTTAAAAATTAGTAACAATGATTATATTATGTAAACATATAATTTAAAATATATGTACAATCATAGATTCAATGATTATATCATGTAAATGTATAATTTAAAACGTATATTCACTCATTCAATTTGATATTTTTTTGAAATTTATTTCATTTTTAAAATTTTAAAATGGGCATATCGACAAAAATGAATCCGGACATATATCATGAGAAAAAAATACTAATTTAAAAATTACCAAATTTTACCAAGAAAAAATTTTAAGGGCATTCAAAATTTATAAAATAAATAAAATATTAAAAATAAAATTTCAGATTATACATAAATTGTCGCATTTATATAGCTACTAAGAAACTCACTTAAAATTTAATTTTCGTATGTGCTAAATAATCGATGTGAAGATGGATGTGATTATAACGATTCATGTGTTATGGAAGACAATATCAATTTAAAAATAGAATACTAGAAAATTTTAAATTTTCATTAAAATACTAAAAAATATTACATATTTTGATTTTATAATTTAATAAGTATATTCTCTTTATTGATTTATTTTAGTCAAATTATGGAAGCAATCGTAATTCTGAGGTTGTTTGAAATTTTAACTACATTTAACAGAAATTTTATAATAAAATTTATTAAAATTATATAATAATATTATTACAGTTTATGTTATAAATTTAACATATTAATATACTAATTGTGATTTATGGTTACTAGAATTAATAAATTTAAAATCAAAATAAAATTTTATTTACTTCGAGTGAAATCAATGTAAAATTATCAGTTTAATAAATATTTACATTGAATTAAAAATTTATAGAAAATCTTCATGTTATAGAACACCTCTAAATAAAGTCCAATCAAATTTAAAGTCCAATGAAAATTTTTAATATAAAACTATAATTTAGATTTAAATAAACTAAATATATATGATTTTTAGAATTGATTTAAACTTACGTATTTTGTATCTTTGACATTCATGTAGTTTATACAAAAAAAAAATATCAATGATTGAATTTTATCTTAAAAATTAATTATAAATTATTGTTTTCATTTTAATTGAAATAAATATACAAATATAAATACCTTATGCGAAGTTGATGAAAATAATTATTTTGATTAATTTAGTGCTTTAAATTTGCAAAGATCCATACCGTTCACACATTTCTCCCGTAGAATAAAAAATAATTTTTTGAATATTTTAATTTGAAAAGAAATAATTTTTGATGCCCTCTACTCTCATGCCTAAAATTTTTGATCTATAATCCTGACCGTCCAAGAGATTTAAACTATAGTTTAGATTTAAATAAACTAAATGAATACATGACTTTTTTGGACTAATTTAATCATCAAGTATTTTTGGATGTTTATTAATTATATGTCCCAAAATCATAATTTAAACTATCCCAAAACTTAGATTGGTACAAAATATTTAATTTAATTGATTATTTACTTATATGTTCCAAAATTAATAATTAAGTATAATAATAAAAATAAATGTTATTTAGAATTAAAATAAAATTAAATAAATTAATTATAAAAAATTTCTTTAAAATTAAATAAATTAATACAATTTTCTCATAAAAATTTTCGTTAAATAATTTGGGGGGTGATTACTAGGTTATTAAAACAATTGGGGAAGAATTGTAAAATTATTTGAATAGTTCAATTTGAACATTTTTAAAACAAACTATATTCGTTTGTATATAACTTATAGGATTCACGTGCAATAACTTATAGGATTTAGTTGCAATAACTTATAGGATTATTAGATTTTTGATTTTATAACTTAATAAGTATATTTTATCTCTAAATTTTTGAAATTTCATAAATATTTTACCTAATATGTGTATTTTGCAAAAGATATATATTTAATAATTCATTTCAGTACTACGCACACCTTTAAATAATTTTTAAACTAAATATATATAAATTTATAATTAAAAATATTAATTAATTTAAATTAAATGAAATAGAAATTTACGTAAATATATAAAACTATAATTAAATAGAAAATTTACAAAAATTCTAAATATAAAATTTAAAAATATATAAAATTGTAATCATTATATATGACTTTTAGAAATAAATTTGTAATAAATTATATTTATTTAAATTATGTGTGTGTTTGGAAAATGATAAAACTTTTAATGAAATTTTTTTTGATGTAAAACTATAATTTAGATCTAAATAAGCTAAATATATATATTTTTTGGAAGTAGTTTAACAATTAAGTATTTTTGTATTAGCAAAAAATTATTTAATGAATCCACCTAAATCTAACATCTAATTATAAACTTTTGTATGTTTTTCTATTTTTTCACACAAAAATTATGAAGATTGCATTTAATAAAGCACTTTTTGTGTATTTTTATGAAAAACAAAATTTTCTCATAAAATTTTAGTTAAATAAATTGGGATATGGATTATTAAAATAATTGGGGCAGAATTGCAAAATTATTTGAATAGTTCATTTTACAAAATGGCTCGCATGTGCACCAAAATAGTGTGTCACTGGAGTATTGAATTGCAGTGCTCCACCATCTTCCCTCTCCCGAAGTCCTCCATGGCTGCGCGAACCCATCTTCTCCGGCCATCAATTTTTCTTCCCGTTGTTCAAAGAGTCGGTGTATTTTGCCGTTATAGAAAATTTCCAACCGTCCTTACTCAAATCTAGCACCGGGAGCGGTGTTTTATCTCTAAAATCTAGCGGGCTACGTGGCTGCCGAGGGTGGCGTCGGAAGAGATGGGGATGGATGAGTGGGCGGTAGCGGGCTTGCTGCCGTCAATTTGTGGTGCATGGAAGCCGAGGGAACTGTAGTAACAATGCATTTTTATTTAGATTTTTACCGTGCAATTACTGCAATGCCAAAGCAAATCTTGATATGATGGCTCTCCACACACTAACGCCCCCCACCCCACCACCAAAACCCATTTGTTTTTCTTCTCTTGCCTCCCCAGTTTTAATACTCAACCTCTTCTTCTCTCTTCTCACTCTCACTCTCTCTCTCTCTCTCTGTCTCTCTCCTCCTCCTCCTCCTTCAGTTCAATGCTGCTCTCTAAAACCGCTCTCTGAGATTCCCAAAACCGCTCTTATGGCCACCCATACCCACCACCACCACCTCATTCCCCTCCTCCTCCTCCTCTTTTCCGTCCTCCCCTTCTCCAAACCAGATCTCCAATCCGTCAAAACCCCCCTCCTCGCCTTCAAAGCCACCATCCGCAAATCCCTCCCTTGGAACTCCTCCCTCCCCGTCTGCTAATGGCTGGGCATCTAGTGCGAGTCCACTCGCGTCACCGTCCTCCGACTCCCTGCCAACGCCCTCGCCGGCGTCATCCCCCCGGCACGATCGGTAACCTCACCGCTCTCCGCACCCTCAGCCTCCGCCTCAACACCCTCATCGGCCCCCTCCCTTCCGACATTGCCCGTTGCTCCCAACTCCGCAACCTCTACCTCCAGGGCAATCGCTTCTTCGGCGACATCCCGCCTTCATCTTCTGTCTCCAGAACCTCGTTCGCCTCAATGTCGCCGAAAACAACTTCTCCGGCCGCATCCCCGCCGACTTTAACTGCCTCTCACGCCTCAACACGCTCTACCTCTAGAACAACCGCTTCGACGGCCCCATTCCCGACCTCAAGCTCCCCGGCCTCGTGCAGTTCAGTGTCTCTTTCAATCAGTTGAACGGATCTGTCCCGCTCGATCTCCGAACCCATTCCGCCAATTCCTTTCTCGGAAACTCGCTCTGCGGCAGGCCGCTCATCCCCTGCCCTGGAAAGGAGAGCGATTCCATAGGCTCCCAGACGAAGAAGAAGAAGAAGCTCTTCGGTTGCGCGATCGCCGGGATCGCTGTCGGCTTGGCGGTGTTGATTCTTGTGGTTCTCTTGCTCGTGATCTCATGCTGCCAGAAGAAGAGCAGTGGGAAGACGAGATTCGTTGACGCATTACCAAAGAAGGAGACGATGGACGATGAAATGATGGAGAAGTCGGCTGCGGCAGAAGGGCGTCAGCGGGAGAAGCAGAGGAAGTAGTAGTAATAGTAGCGATGGAGCGAAATTGGTTTGAAGTAGCAGACGGAGGAAAAACGAAGACAGAGAGGACGCAAGTAGAAGCACCGTATTCGATGCACCCCTATCAAATTTTCAACTGCCGAAAATGCCCAATTACATCTCATCCGTCAAACCGAAATGGATGGCGGATCGCAAGCTTCCATCGATAGAGGCAGGGGAAGCGCTTCCCATGGGTTGGCGCTCGTTTCTCTGGTAGCCTTGCTGCCTAGGATTGTTGATGTGGTGGGGGACAGAGGCATTCCAGTGGCTGCAGCTGGTTCTATTGCTGATGCTCGTGGATATGTGGCTGCACTGGCCATGGGAGCCAAGGGAATATGCGTCGGCACAAGGTTTATTGCTACCAAGGAATCCTACGCCAATGACTACTACAAGCAGCAGCTCCTCCAATACACAGAGGCAGAAACCGACCGCACTGATCTCTACGGCCGCCACACATGGAGGGCATTCGTCCGTTGCCTCAACACCCCTTTTCATCAACGGTGGATAAATGCAGGACAACATCGAAAATGATGACAAGCAGCCAATCATTGGTCGTTCCATCATATATTGGGAGGTAAGTTCAATGGTTTAAAATTTAATAAGTATTGTACACTTTGGATCTAAATGGTATTAGTATCTGGAGAAAGTAGGGGTGCAACTCCTTCTATTTACTTGTCTACCTTATTCATATATTCCGAAAAGTTTTACAATTACATAAGATTAGGTCAGTACCCCAGTCTACTCATATGAAGATCCGGCCGGTTGAGCTGGTTTGGATTCCAAATTTAAGGTGTGTCGGGAAAGTAAGGAAAAAATGATTGAAAAATTTTGGTTGAGAAGTTTTTAAAAACAAAAGAGTAGTATAATATGATAGAAGCAGTAATAAAAAGTAAAAAGAATGAAGTTAAAATAGATGGAGTAGATGTATGAAAAGATGTATAAAAATAATTTAAAAATGAATAGTGGTATAAAAGGATGTGAAAAAGAAAGAAAAATAGGATAGAAATGGAGGCAAAGAAGTTGTTAGTGGAAAAATTTTCTTTAGTGTTTACTAAATGCCCCTAATCCTTAATTAGCCAACAACATAATATTAAAATAAATATTAGATAAATAAAAGAAAACTAATTTCATGCGCCTGGGTGCACTTAGTTTTAGTGCACCTGGGTGCATTTAATCTATTTTTTATATTTTTTGAAAATTTTTTCACAAGATTATTAATCTAAATGTATTTAACATGTATATAAAATTTGACCATTTTTGGAGATTTTTAGATATTTATTTTTGTTTTTTTAAATAGTTGCATTCTTAGTAATTTTAAATTACTAAAATGCCACTGATTTTAAAAAATTCAAAAAATATTTACAATATCTAAAAATGGTCGAAATTGATAAACATATTAAATATACTTATATTAAAAATCTTAGAAAAGAAATTTTAAAAAATATTAAGGAAATGAGTATTTGCACCCAAGTACACTAAAGCTTAGTGCACCCGAGTGTATAAAATTAACTTCCTAAATAAAAAGGTTGATTTCAAATATACCTATTACTTTTACTCTTAATTCCAACCTATATCCATTGAGTTTGAAAATTTATGTACACTTCTAATACGTATATCGTCAATTTCAACATACATTATTTATCATAAAAACTGTCAACTATGATTAAAAATGATCAACATACTTTCGAGATTTAATTTTTGTCTCCACCAAAGCCCATACTTCTCCCTTCCATCTTACCCCTAAAATTTTGCATTAGTTAGATCTTCTACCTATTCCAAAGAAACCTAAATTTGAGTGGTATTTTGGTTATTTCAAATTAAAATTAACAATTTCTATGATGGATTAAGTGTGCTCGGAATTAATAATATACTCAGTGAGTATGTATAGAAGTTTTAAAACTCAAAGATATGATTGGAATTAGGTATAGAAGTAGTATGTATATTTGAAAATAAAAAAGGTAGATACTTCAAATCTATATCCATTAAATCATAAAAAATATGAAATATAACTAAACAATGAATTCGATTGCTAAATTGTTAAAAATAATAGTAAAATAAAGTTAAACCACTAAAATAATAATTTAAGGATTCTAAATTGCTAAATGCTAACTTTGGGATACACATATCTCCTCGTCTGGTTAGTTTGGGATGCTCTTATATAAAACTTATTATATCTTATTTAAGGGAGATGATTATTATTCTTTTGTCCCACTTGTCTACTCCGCCTCTTCAAATTTAAGCTAGGTAAGTTATTGTACCCAAGTTGCACCTCTATTCTTTATTAAAATTCTAACCTAAAGTAGACTATTTAAGAATGAATGTATAGACAAAAGTTTGGAAAGTCATTCAATACACCTGGGTGCATCTGACCTTTGGTGCATCTAGATGCAAAACCTATTTTAAAATTTTTTAAAGATTTTTTTACAAAAATAATAATCTAGGTATATTTTATTTATAAACAAAGTTTCATCATTTTTGAAGATATGTGTATATATTTTTTATTTTTTAAAAATAGGGATATTTTAGTCATTTAAAATGACCAAAATTCTTTTATTTTTAAAATTCAAAAATATATGTATATATTTTCAAAAACGGTAAAACTTAATCCATATGTTAAATAGACTTAAATTAATAGTTTTATAAAAAATTATTTTTTTAAAAAAAATAAATGTTAAATGTGCACTAAAGTTTCGATGCACCTCAATGCATTGAATCACTTTCCTACAAGTTTCATGTTAACATACATTTTATTTCTAATCAACTTATCAGGAGATTATCCTTCGCTGCTTCGCTGGGCAAGTGGCGAACCGAACAATGTGCGGTCGGGTTCCGGACATGGTGATGTTGGCAGGGCAAGGAGTAGGGCTGGTGGAAGATATCGTCCCAGCGGCTGAAGTCATCAGGAGATACGTGGAAGGAGCGAAGGCAATAATCCAAGGACTTAGAGAAAGCTACTTTCCTGACTCTACCCCATCAACAAGCTACCTTCCCGACTCTTTTCCTCCCTCTCCCATCAAACCTCACAAGAAAAAACAAACATGGCTACAGAAGTTGTTCTTCTAAAAGGCTGGGAAAGATCATGTATATTTAAATTCAAATTTACAGTGATTTCTTGATACGATGATGTGTTCAAAGTCCATATTGGATATACAACACTGAGATATTTGTTTCAATAAAAGGAAAATTTTGAAAAACGGGTAAAGTGGTGATGGATATATGTACTCGGAGGGATGATTAGCAGTAAAGATAGTATAGTTAAAATAGATAAGACGATTGTACAAAAAAATAAAAAAAGAGCATAATATAGTAATAATAATAAAAAATAAAGTGGTTAGTTAATTTTATATCATTCAATCATATAAAAAAGTGTACAGAAAAGGTGGGATTTTTTTAATACACCTTAAAGACATTAATTTCTCTCTGTCCGCGTACATGAATTGATTTTGATTGCAGTTGTGTAATCAGCCACTCGTGTTGAAACTTGCTTGGGAGATAAACACCTAAGAATGAAAAAAACCACCACAGAGCAATTATTAATTGGTCTTTTTAAGCATGTCTAAGTGCCAACTTATCAACAAGCTATGCCTTGAAATTAAGCCAATGACTTGCTTTCATGAGTTCTTTAGTTTGCTTAAAAGCTATTGGCCAGGTTATATATATTATTACTAGCTGGACAGAGGCCAAGGGGTACTCATATTTTGGGCCTTACCGCGGTATTAGCTACATTTATGTAATGTGGCGTAAAACTAGATTGATCTCATCAGATCAATATGGATGGCCCACTTAAAAGGCCCAACATTACTTATCACTGGGCTAAAACAAGGGATTCCACAAAGATGCCACTTTTGGATCTTCATTTCGGGGAGTTGTTGCCTCAAACTAGGAGTGCGACTTAGGTAGGTACCCATGGGTACCAATTAACCCGACCCTAATTTGGATAAGGTAGGGTAGAAAATATCATCCATGGGTATGGGTAGGGTACAAATTATTACCTGCCTTCTCAAATAGGGTACGGGTAGGGTAGATACATTGGGTACTCAGAACCGACCCGTATAGGTACTCATATGGGTAATTAATTATGTGCATAATTATATATATGTAAAATATATATTATATAGTATGTATTATACTTTGTCTATGACATCTTATGTACACACATATTTTAACAAATTTAAATTTAAATGTTACACCCTGTGAAGTATAAAACTAGTTTGGTTATTTATATATACGCCATTGACTTTCGAAAGACTCTTATAAATAGACTTATGTCTTATGATTATAATATATTAATAGTTTTAATGATTGGGTCATGATGGTCTATGTTTCGTATTTCTATATAATAATATAAACAATAATATATGTACTTATCATTTTAAAACATAAATGAGTATTATTTTACATTATTTAAAATAATGTAGAAATTTTAAAAAATATTGTATTTGAGTATTAAAAGAATCGATTTGGAATCGAAACTGGAACCGACCCTGTGGGTAATGGGTAGGGTAGGGTATACTAAGAACCGAATCGACAAATGGGTAGGATATGAAAGACCTTTTACAAATAGGGTATGGGTAGGGTAGAACACTACCTAAATCGAACTAATCCGAGTTGCACCCCAACCTCAAACACGGGTCCACTAAATTGGGAACTTGGATGAGAATATAAAACGAATAGGCCCATAAGGTTTTGTTCGACCTCACAATTAGAAAGGAAAAAGCATCGTTTCTTGCCATAACAGCACTTTTCTGTATCATCTTATTTGGTTGTAACTTAACTAAACTTTATTTAACGGGTTAAGGGCCTGTTCGGTCACGATTCGGAAAAGAAGTAAAAATTCAAATGCTGCGCTTGGAGAAAAGACTACTTTTTGTAATATCTCTTATATTATCATCATTAAAAGCTAATTTTCAGTGATAATAATTATTTATGTCATCAAATAGTATCTTTTGTGACAAAGGATGTTAAATTTCACTAAAAATATGTTGCAAATATTAACTTTCTTTTAGTGTTTGGACTACGTGAGAAAATATTTCCTTCGAATTATGTCATTCCATTGAACGTTTTGCAACATAATTTCTACTTTCACCAAAAACGAATGATTATTGTTCCTGAAAGTTAGTTTTTTTTGCTGCAATACACTTTGTTTTTTAAAAAAAAAAATTCTAATGACAATCATAAGAATATTATCACTGAAAATCATTGCGAAAGCTTTCTCGGACTAAACGCAATATTAAATTTCACAAATGTTCATTTTTTTCTAGTGGCCGAATAGTAATTAGGAATTGGTTGCTAAAGCACATGGCATGAAACTTTCTACAGCACACTTTTTGCCATATGTCCTCAAAAATTTTCATGTTTAGCGATGAAGCCCTAAGTATCGCTTAATTATTTTTTCTTCAACAACCAAATTTTAATCTTTCATAAGAAAATTCTAGTTATCAAAATAATTTTTTTAGTGTTTATGGAAAATTTATCAAATCTTCGATAATTTTTTTATATATACTATTAGAGATGACTGACCAGGAATATATATTGAGCTCAATTTCCATGTAACTAGTTTTCAAGGAAGCAATTTCATGTAACCTATTTATTTACGATATATTAATGATTGATACAAAATCTAAATCATTATACTTAATGTCATTTGTTTAATTAGAAAGTCAAGTCTGATTCATATCAAATATGTGCATGAGCCACATTTGTTGAAAAAGCAGATTTATTCATGTGTAAATTAAGAAAAATTCTTAGAACTATTTATATATATTGGAATTTAATAATACTATATACGTAATAATACTTTATAGAATTATTCATCTATATAGTTGTGATATTGTAGATGACATCTATAGATAGGGCTCATGGACAGTAACACTAAACAAATAAGAGGGCTTCTATGATGACATAAATGATACCGAATACAATAAATAAAGTAAATTTTTTATCATCTATCAAAATATTAAAAATGAAGTGAGTTATATAGAAAAAACGGTTTCATAGAATTGAAACCATATGTATATTCTTGCTATATATGTAAATTTGCACTGCAGCTTTTCATAAGTGTAGTGTAGTAAGATGGCTATCAAAGGTCGATTTCATCCTCTATAAAAAAAACTCGATTTTATACAATGTTAACTAAAAGTGTATCCGCTGAAGAGGTACTTTTTACAACAAAATCATATTATTATTGTCTCAAAATCTCTTTCAAAAAGAACCGAAGAAGAACTTAATTGTAGCTAAAAACGAACCTGGACATTAATGTTATTTTTGCTTGCAGTGGAACATGCACGTATAGTAGAAAGAGGCCATAGCGTATATAACAAAGAGTCTCACTTTAAATTCATAAAAAAGAAAGGAGTCTCCATTTGCAAGCAATTTGGTCTAACTTCAACCATTTTTCAACCTTCACGATTGACGAAAAAGTTATTTTTATTATATTTAGAATAATTTGTGTAGCTAGTAAAACAATTTTAATCCAAGTCAAAGATGTGTGTGACTACATTTATCCAAAAATCTGTATTTTATGTAAATTATGAAAAATTCTTAGAGCCATTCACATGTGCATTAGCATGCATCAGTAGTTTATAAAATTATTTATCTGCATAGTAATGATATTTTTATTATATTTAGCATCATTTGTGTAGCTAGTAAGCCAAATTTGAACCAAGTCAAAGGTGTAGTGGCTACATTTGTCTAAAAATATGTATTCTTATGTAAATTATGAAAACTTCTTAAATCCATTTACATTTGCAGTAGCATGTATTAACAGTTTACAAAATTATTTATTCACATAATAATGATATTTTTATTCCATTCAGCATCATTTGTATAGCAAGGCAAAATTTATCCAAGTTAAAGACGTGAGTGACTACATTTGTCTAAAAATATGTATACTTATGTAAATTATGGAAAATTCTTAGATCCATTCAAATGCGCATTACCATGTATCAATAGTTTACGAAATTATTTATCGACATAGTATGATATTTTAGATGGTTTAGATGTTGAAAACATACTTTTAAAATTAATATTTAGCATTAAACTATTTCATTAGTTGATTTTATACATTTGTAGATAGGGTTATGCACAATGATAATAAAAAATGATAGGTTTTAAATATGAAAATATAAATGATGCTAGAATATAATAAATAGAGTCGATTTTTACTGAATTATCGAAGTAGGAAAAATGAATGAGATTATATATAGAAAGAGTGAGAGTTTCATAGATGCGAGGCTCATAAAAAAATTAAACTGAACATCTATAGTTCATTAATTTAAAAATAGAAATACATGAAGGAAATGCCAGTCACATGCTTTCTTCAAACCCCAAAAGGAATGTGGAGTTTCCAAAGCTTATTTCCAACACACTAATGAAAATGGAAGATGTAACAGCGACTCCATGAATGCATGCACCACTTACATATCACATGCCATACACGACCAAAAGACAAACCCTAAACTTGATGCATGGGCCACATGCGTGCTAACAAGCCCATATATAGCCAATAATCAATATGCCAGCTTGCCACCATTCAAGTAAAGGTTGTGGATGTGGCACGGGTTGTTGCTTTGGCAACTGAGGTCTTTTCAGCACCTCCAATATGTTTCTTATGTTTGTTTATGAGGATCTCCTTCGCTCCCTCAACTAAGTTCTTTACAATTGTAGTTGCAGGAAGAATTTCCTTGATGAGCCCAACACCCTTCCCTGCGTACATCACCATGTTCTCCAACTCTCCTGCCGCGGTGGGATTAGGAGCTTGTCCTGCGAACCTTCGGAAAACCGTTTCCTGACCAAGAATAAATAAATGGGAGGAGTTAGTTTTTTTCAAAAAAGAATATTTCTTTATGAGGTAACTTTGCTAGCCTAGTTAATAGTCGGGCGGATTTCAAGTCTTGCATTCTGCAATTGTAATAGGTGATATTTTATAGTTTAGTCCTCGTGTACTAGTAATTTACGATTTTCTCTTATTGTGGGAGGTTTTAACAATTTCCTCTTAGGGGGGGGGGGGTTTAGAAAAAATTTTCCTCCATGGTGTGAGGGTGTGAACATGCTCCATTATATATCTAGATGTCATGAATATATATAACATCAAAAAATTTCTTGACATCAGTAAGGTGTTATGATCATTACAAACCAAACAAATGGTGTGGATTTTTTATGGGGCAAATCCATCAAATTAAATCCGAATTAATGGCTGCCACTAGCCTTTAGGTGGGAATGTCTAGGGTTGAATCTCTCAACTGCTAGGAGTGAAAATTTGTTCCCCCGGGGTGGGAGTATTTACAAGTGTCCCCCTAAGAATGGGAGTATTTATAGTATGTTCGTCCAAATGGTGAGGGTTATGAATGTACTTAATTTGTAATATCAGATGTCATAATTTATACAATGCCAATAAAAAATCCGAGTTAATGGATGATTAATTAATGCATGTACGCTAATATTGTGGGATTTAAATATTATTACTCCTCCATAGATAAGGGAGTAGCCAATGATGGGCTGGTCTTCATTGTTCTCAACACTTTCAGGGACACCCTTCCACTTGTTGTGGAAGGGAGTGTTGAGGCACCGAACTGGTGCCCTCCATGATGCTCGGCTGTATAGATCCGTGTAGGAGGTTTCGCCCTCCTTGTATATCACCAGCTGTTGCTTGTAGTAGTCATGAGCATATGCTTCCTCTGAAGCCACAAACCTACAACAGGTCGTCCACCCAATTGTAATTAATGTTAAGTGATCCAACAAAAAACAACCCCATAAATCTTATATCTATTCAGGTAATTAAATTGCTGTTTTTTTTTATTATGTTACCTAGTTCCCAAACATACACCGCTTGCCCCCAAAGCCAGGGCTGCGGCATAGCCGCTTGCGTCAGCGATGCCACCGGCAGCCACAACTGGAATGCTGCCCGCAATTGCGACGACTTTTGGAAGCAGGTCCGTCAAATGATCCTGCAGCATATGTGCAACAGTAGCGTCACGTCGTTGAATTGACGAGTCTAATCATAATCATTCAAGGAAATTGGACGGATCGATGTTGTGATTCAAGGAAAGGAATCAATCTTACAGTGCCAACAATATGCCCTCCAGCTTCCACCCCCTGAGCGATGATGCAGTCGACCCCGGCAGCAACTGCTTTTTCAGCATCTTTAACTGATCCAATCTGCAATTAACAATTACGTAACATTTATGGATCTCAGAACGTTGGGGTGTTTTGAGTTTGTCTTTTCATCGGACCAGGTCATATGATATCATCTACCGCTTGGTCCCATTTTTTCAATAAGCAATATTTAATTTTCTCTTAGAGTTTTATGCAAAATAATGAATCATCTTGTTGTGGGTTGGTTAATTCAAACAGCCACATGCATGTGTACATTAATTAATTAGACAAAAAGAAGTAATTGGATATTAGTATATATATGTATATATTAATTAGGGATTGGGTGCTCGCCTGGTGCAAGATCTTGACTCCGTTCTCGTGTGCCTTATCGACCAACTCCTTAGGATAATCACCCCAGTAGACTTGCATGCATGCAAGCTTCTCTTCAAAGATGGCTTGGATGGCCCCTGTGTAGTCAAACTCCAAGAGAATTCCTGCCCCAAATGGTTTGCTAGTAAGTTTCTTTATCTCCTTGATTGCCTTCTGTGTCTCTTCGTAGCTAGTCTGCACAAATTAATGTACCCAAAATATACATGATAATAATTTCCTCAAAAAAAATACATGATAATTAGTACTGCAAAATAGAATGACATTGATCAATGGGCTGATTCTTTCATATGAATCAATCTCGAATTCAGTGCATATGAATATACAGAAGGATGAAATAAGCGTATACATACAGGGCTAGCCAGCAGGCCAATCCCTCCGGCGTTAGCAACAGCAGCAACGAGCTTTGGCCCTGAAATGTCTGGACCCATGGGTGCCAAGACAACGCCATTTTCAAAGCCAAGGATTCCTCCGAATTTGTGAGACATCTTTGGGAGGGAAGAGGGAATTAACGAGCAAGGGAAGAACAGTGAAACGCTATCACAACCAAACAAGAGCTGTTGTAGCTGTTTCAATAACTACTGGTTGTGGAGCTCTCTCTCTCTCCCCCCTCTATTTATAGAGCTCAAAGCTATTGCTGCTTTCAATTGCGTGGTAAGCTAGCCCGTCCCACCAACTACTAAAAAAAATTGACCATGATTATTTTCTGTGAGATATTGACAGTCACCCTTTCTATAACCAAATTAAGAAATCTCCTCTTCCATTTCTTTTTTTCTTTTTGCATTCATGCGTTTTTCGTGGGATTCGGTCCCTCCACCTTTTTTTTTTTTTGAAGTAAAGGTCGCTCCACCTTGATATGTATTTCTTCTATATTTTCCCATGCCAGCAACGTATATCTTAATTCATACGTGCGTAACGTGGCAGATATATAGATGGATATATAATATACCATTCAGTCAATCAGAAGTTGTTCGTTTGATATCTAAACGTAATGCAGATTAAAATTTTTCACTCTAGTTGTTACGCCGAGCCTTAACAATGTTAACTTTGACATGCAATGAGTAAACTGTCATTTTCAATCTCCTAAATATTCTTATCTAGTAATAAATTTCCATAAAAAGGATATAAAAAGATACAACCCAATAGCGCAATCTATTAAAGGATTGGAACAAATATTAAAGGGCATTTCTGTAGTTTTACATTAAAAGCTAACTGTGGAAGAACCGTAGAATGCTTACTTAACTAGGACTAAAAGACATATGTTTTAAAAGTGCTATATACATTTATCGAATTTCAATAAATAAAAAGTGCAAATTTTATAAACTTAAATAGACCTATATGCAAATCCCTCACTATACGTTAGTGTATTAAGTTCCACGATATACCTTGAATGGGTTTCACGTTTAGTTTGCCGCAAGCGCTATCGGGTGGTGATAACCAAAAGATTTATAGTTGTCACAATTTTGCACAGAATAAAAACGTTTTTATTCCCAGGAGTTTTTGCTTATGTACCTATATATTTTTGGAAAAATTATCCGTGGATTCTGTGATCACAGTTAAATTTTTTAAGAAAATGACGAAAATGCGCCGTGGACAAGTAAAATTATTATTTGTAATCACTATTGTCGTTACAAATATTACAAAAAACAATTGCAAAAGAAGAATATATCAAAAAACATATAAACAACAAAAAAGTCAGGCTCCATTTGGCAATGGGGAAATCCTCCATCACTTTCTACACCCTAATTAATATTACGTGATAGTCAACTATTTTACTTTCTGCTCATTACCTTTATTCTAATTATTTTTTACATTTATTCATATAATAATCCCGTCTATCTCATTCTTTTTACTCCTGTATCCTTTAGTATATTAAGTTCCACAATATACCTTTAATGGGTTTCATTCTTTTTACATCTATTTCATTAACTTTTTATACCATGTCAATTTCTTACTTCTCAAAAAATTTTCTTATAACTTTCCCCCCCAGTTTTCTTAGTTTGAAACAAAGTCTAAGCAAAAATTATAGGATATTTTTTTTAAAAATAAAAAATATTTTCTAAAATACTCTTTGCACTAAATAGAATAATCCGGAGATGATCAGATTTTGAAATTTTCATAATAAAGATATTTAAAATTAATTTTTTATTATACAATACAATAAAACATAAATTTTTATTTTTAAAAAATATTCTTCAAATTGAATGGCTAATTTCTTATTTGTTGGACTTCAAAAAATTTGTGATAAAATTCTAAAAATTAATTTTCTAATATTATAACAAAAAGCAAGAAGATACCATAAAGAGTTTTTTACTGTATTTCATCTGAAAATATTTTTAAAAATAAGAGTTGTTCTATATTTAAAATTATTTTCTTTCGTTCGTTATTATAATATTAGAAAAATAATTTCTAAAATCATATTTTCTAGAAATGTTAAAAAAATTTCGTAGATAAGAAAATAATCTATTTTGATATGATGAATATTCTTAAAAAAATTTTAATATTAATTTTCTACTATAATATTTTAAATTTTAAATTTCAAATTGTTTATGATGGGGATACTTTAAGTCTAAAAATACAAAATTAATCTATTTAATCCGAAAATATTTTTAGTATCTTCGTACATTTTCTATTGTAATGTTAGAAAATAAAAGTTTAGAACTATTTATTGTTGCAATTTTGAGATTCAAAATTAATTTAACTAATGTGCAAAATATTTCATATTTATGATATTGTATGTTATAATATTGAAGAATTAATTTCTTGTGTGGAATTTTAAAAATCTAACAAACACAAAATTAATTTATCTAATATTTGAAAATATAATTTTTATCTTATACGGTATTTTCTATTATAATATTAGAAGATGAAATTTTAAAATTATTCATCAACGAAATTTAAAATCTAAAAGACACGTAATTATTTAATACGAGGAATATTTTTAAAAATAATTTTTTTATTTAAGAATGTTCTCTTGTCATTTTTTTATTGGAATATATTTACATACATCTCAACACATATTACATTGAAGGCTTTGAGACATTCTTACAAATCTGGAGACACCGCTCCACCAAATAATCAGGAAGACACAGCTTCCAACAACCAAACGGGAGACCACTGCTCCCACAACCATCCAGACGGGAGACCACAGCTCCCACACACATTTCTGGCCGAAATGGTATATTTCTCTTGTCATTTTGATTTAATGAAATTAGCTGACATGTAATAAATAAAAATTGTATGCTTTTAATTAGAATTTAAAATTTTTATTATAGTTTTTATGATATTTTTTAATCATTTTTCCTTCTATATTTTCTGTCTCTTTTCTCATTGTTATAGCATTCACGAATTTTTTTGCCTTTTTCATTTTAGAAATTTATTTGATACACAATCACTAGATTGGAGTCGTCTTTTAGTTTTTCCTCTTTTTTTTTTTTCTATTTTGTATATCCGGTATGTCTATTATAAAGGTGCATTATTTTTTTAAAATTTAAATTTTTTAAGATGATAGATGGATAGTCACCTTTGTTTAAATCTTATTCAAAAATCCTATATTAAGTTTGGAGCCCGATAATATACATCACGATGTATTTTAGGCTAAAATACAACATTAATTTTTTTTTTTTTACAATTAGTCATTTTTTGATTTTTCTCCGTAAACATGTTTTTCAAAGTGTATTCAATCTATATTCCAAGTTTTTTCATTTGACAATTAAGGAGTAGAAAATGACTTAAAAACCCCTGGAATTGATGTTTTTTAAAAAATAAAAAATAAAAATGCAAAAGTATTCTAAAATGGAAAAACTTGGAATATTGATTGAGTTTTTTTATTGGTATTATTATACAGAGACATTTGATATTACAAGTTAAACTCATTTATAACTCTCACTATGGAGAGACATCTTGTAAACACCTCCACATTGATGGAGTACCACAATAAATACCCTCACGAACGAGGGGACGAATACAAAGGGATACCAAATTTCCACCCAAAATGCCATGAGTGAGTTTTGGACCCATGAACGACAACATAGACTTTTCTGCTGCCACTAACTGGGGATGACCCCAGTGGGCATAGATTGAATGCAATTAAGAAAACATGTTTATGAAAAAATCAAATAAAAATAAAATAAAATAGATGAATGTTGTATTTTAGTTTAAAATACGTCATGGGATATATAATCATGATATGTTAAGTTTTGTTGATTTTCATTTGCTATTAGGCTTATTTGATTTTTTGAACAGGGAAATTCACGTAACATTGATGCCGGCCTTTATTTTTAATTTGTAGATGCAATAAATATATAAATATATGCTTAAATATTTCTTGTTTAAAATATATAAATATTGTTGGTATATAAAATATAAATATATTTTCAAAATTCAGTGATATATATAATCATGTATCCTTTCAATTTTAAAAAATTGTATTTATCATATTTTTTTCATGATTTTTTATACATGATATTGTCAGGTATGAGGGCCATCTGTTTGTAGCTAATTGATATCAACTAATTTGATGATAAAATGATAGCGATTTAATCAGACGACAATATCTATTAATACGTTTACTTTTAAATTAATGGTAATACAAATTATCTTTTTGCACTTATATTTACTTTTGGCGCTTTTAAGTGTTATCATCTCATTAGTCTTATTCAAGAGCGAGGATGTGTTAAAAATATATTTTAAAATTTTTAAATTAATTTTAATTTTTACGTGATAAAATGTGATAATTTTTGTTTAAAATTTTAACAATAAAGATTAAGTTTTGCCCCCACTAATCAAAGGTTCTAGAACCGCCACTTCTTGCATGCGCTGCTCAGTCTTCGAAGTTACGTTTTTGGAAGGCTTGCCTGATGCATGCCCCCTGTCTACCGTCCTGGTTGTTTCTTTCATTTATTGTTTCTTTCTTTTATGCGTACTTTGGGCTATTGGTATTAAAATTATCGATAATCATTCCCTGCTGCATGATCTAGACCAGTGGTCGATGAATAATTTTTCTATCCGCCGGTTTACTTGAATATTCTTGATTTGAGCTGTCTGTGATCGAGATAATCACCAACAATGGTCGAGGCATTCTAGGCACCATATTTGTGAGTTTGGCCCACTTAATTACACGAGCTTCTACAGCAGAACTTTACATGAAAGTGGGAGAAATGAATTTAGGTTTTAGCCAGGGTTCTTTCAGTGAAAACAGATTTCAAAAAGTGATGATATTTTCATATTTCAAAATTACTGGTTTCTTAAAAGATAAGCTTAGTTGGATTAACATGGATTTCACATGATATAATATATACAGGGTTGGTGATAAAGATTTTAGAAATAGCACTTGGAACGGCTTTATCCGGACCCGTTTACACTCCTACGCTGCTACGCCGTATATTGCATGATCATTATAGATAAAATGAGTAAGAATAAAAAAAGATATTTTAATGAAAAGATGATGATAAAATATATTTATTATAACAATAAAATATTCGTCTACGTACTTATGTAAATGTCACGTTATTAAAAGCCATAAAGGGAGTTATGTATCAAGGAGAAAACAAATGTGGGTCTTTCTCGAAGAATGGCAGATGATCAGGCTTTTTTTTTTTTTTTTTTGCCTGAAATGATCAGGCTTGTTAGTTGGCAATCGAGTCGAAAGTTACTGCCTAGTTATAATAAGGGTTTTGCTGAGTAAAATGATATTGATGACTCACCCTCATGAGTCATATGAAATAAGAATTTTTTTAAATGATAAGTTGGGGGCAAGTCTCTTTAACCATCTTTTTTTTATGATTTAGACGGTCCATGTGAATTTGGTTGATAATTGTACAGCCAATAAGTTCAGTGGAAGTAACACATAGACATACTATTTAATGACATCAATATGGGTTTATTGTATAAAATTAAGATATTTCTATCACAAAATGAAAAATCTTAAAAATGCATCTTTTATATTTGGAATTAAAATACATTGGTATTGTTCTCAGTGTATTCTCAAATTATCACAAAAGGACTATATTGGGAAAGTACTTAAGATATTTGACATACATAATTGCATATTAGAAAACACCTCGAGACAATATTAGTCTAAATTAGTACTTCAAAAATGATTTTAAATCTAAGCAAATGAATAAGATTTTTTATGATTTATTAGTAGAAAGTCTGATTTATGTTCAGGTTTATATGCATCCGGATATTACATACATTGTTTGGATGTTGAGCAGATATATAAGTGATTCAAGAATGGATCTTTCAGAAGTAGCTAAATAAATTTTAAAGTATCTTCAGAAAACAAAACACTATATGTTCACATACAGAAAGTTGGATAAATTAGAGATCATTCGACATTCAGATTTCAACAATATCGGTAGTCTATATTCTAACAACAATAGGATTTTGGCGATGTTTATGGTTGTTAAAGAAAAGATTTAGGAAGATAAAGTGTTTGTAAAGCATATTGGAACAAACTCAAAAGTTGCGAATCCATTTACTAAGAATACACCCAAAGGTCCTCCATGAGTGCACGAATGTTGTATCATTTAATGATAGGTTGGTTAAGTGAGAGTTTATTTATGTGGTTTTGATTTAGACGCATTTGTTATAGTTATGTATATTTTTTACAGAAATAAAGTATTCACTATTTTGGTTTTAGTTTGATCTTACCAAATAAAGTTGGATTAGTTGGAAATAGATATGTTAGATCACATTGCATGCAATTTTAATGCTATACATTCATACTTGATCTATGTCATTGGGCTATGTTTAATATATATGAACATGAATGAGTCTAGTTATGATAAATGTAACGAAAGACCACATTGATCCTATGTTGGCATAATTGATGGACAAGATTGTTTGGAGATGATTTTAGTCATGGTAGTAAAAAAATTTGAGCTCATAAGGTATATTATGATAGCATATATAATATATATAGTATAAGTGAGATATTGTTGGATTTTAGATACACATATATAATAATTATATATATGCTATCATAAAGTAATTTGATAAGGTTTTATGGGCTTAAATCATCTAATAAAGTATGAATCTTTTTTGCATAGAAATCTTATTGCCTAATTTCTAGTTTCTATTTTATGATGGGTTAAATTAAAAATAAAAAAGATAGGTGCTCTATATAAACGGTTGTGGTTTCGGAGTTATGCATGAGGGCTTTTTTTTAATATCTTATAATTGGAAAAAGGGAGCCGTCTTCTCCAGAAAACCCTAGAACACTAATTTCGAAAACCAAAAACCATGAGATTCAAGAACAATATTCTTTCTATAAATCCAAATAAGTTTCTACTTATGATTTATTTTTTTGGCGATTTTGCATGAAGGATCCTGGGTTGATTATGGTTTTAATTAATAAGGTTTCGCAACATAAAAAATGATGAACTGTTTTCAATTTGTGGGTGATTCATAATAAGGTTTCGCAACATAAAAAATGATGAACTGTTTTCAATTTGTTGGTGATTCATAATAAGGTTTCGCAACATAAAAAATGATGAACTGTTTTCAATTTGTTGGTGCTATGAATCAATTTATATATATATATATATCACTTCTCATTTCTTATCTTAAGGCATCCGTCCATTAGACTAAAATAAATAGATTTAAAGCGGTGGCATGTGGTGCAACTAATGGATTAAATTACCCCACGGCGTGATTGGAATTCAGGGGTGCAAGTGGGTGGGGTTAAACTCCTCCCCTATTCAACCTAACCCATTTTAAAATAGGTGGATTGAGTTGCAAAATGATTTCGAAAAGTTGGAGTTCAATCCAACGTTTTACCCACCCATTTTAACCCATTTTTAAACTAGGTTGACAATAAAATGGCTGGAAAATTGGGTTGAACATTTAACAGATTTTAAACTGGTTGGGTTGGATAGGATTATAAGATGGGTAAGAGAAGTGATATGTCCGGATGATCAAGGTAATGACATGGAGTAGGGGTGTAAGTCGGGTTGGGTTGAGGTAAAAACAATCCTAACCTACCTTATAAAATCTTAAGCTAGCTTTACTTTTAATTTTATTTTTCAAACCTTAACCTAGAACTAATATAACTCAATAGAAATCGGTTTGGTTCAAGCTCTAATTTAACCCAATAGAAATTGATTTGGTTTAGGTTAGAAATCAAGTTAACAAATATATAATATTTAAAAATATTTTGATTAATTAAATATATTTTAAAATATATATTTATATGAAGGAATAAAAAGTAATACTTTTTATAGGAATATTTATCAATTTAAATACAATAATATAATTGTTAAATAATCTCATTTCAAAGTAATAATGTCTAGTTAATTCCTATGTATTATATACTAATGTTTGATTTTTAATAATTTATCATATTTTAAACAAATATATGAAATCACGTTAAGTCAAATTGACAATCATCTACTCCAAACCAACCCATTTTTGAAATGAGGTCGCTCAAATCGGGTTATATGATCAAATTTCTCCAAAATGCCTAACCAATCCTATTATAAATTAGGTTAGATTAGTCGGCTTTAGGTTGAGGCCAACTCTATTTATGCCCCTAATTTGGAGCTTGAAGCAGGAGCAAATAAAGCAAGAAAATAAAGAAATATTTTGTAGTGGGCTCCAATTCCCTGCAACTTGTTCTTGTAAAATCTAATTAATTCATTGTATTTAACATTATTTCTTTAGTTATGATACTAAATTTCATCCAGAACATATATATGCGTGGATCACATTTGCTGAAAAATAGATACATTTTTGTATAAATTATGAAAAATGCTTAGATCTACTCTTATTTGTATTAGAATATAAAATTTTATATAACCATATATAATGATATTTTAAATGGTTTAGATGTTAAAAATACTATTTTAAAATTAATATTTATTATTAAACCATTTTATTAGGTTAATTTTGCACATTTATAGCTAAAAGTCATATACATTGATATCATGATAAATGAAATAATTTACATAGAAAAAAGGTTTCATAAAAGCGACTCCGTTATTAAAATATTAAAATTGGAAGATTTAAGAAAATGATGAAAATGCGCCATGAACAAATAAATTTATTATTTGTAATCACTATTGTCGTTACAAATATTACAAAAACAATTGAAAAAGAAAAATATCAAAAAACATGTAAACAACAAAAAAGTCAGGCTCCATTTGGTAATGGGGAAATCTTCCGTCACTTTCTACACCCTAATTAATATTACGTGACAATCAACTATTTTACTTTCTTCTCATTACCTTTATTCTAATTATTTTTTACATTTATTCATATAATAATCCCGTCTATCTCATTCTTTTTACTCTTGTATCCTTTAGTATATTAAGTTCCACAATATACCTTTAATGGGTTTCATTCTTTTTACGTCTATTTCATTAACTTGTTATACCATGTCAATTTCTTACTTCTCAAAAAATTTTCTTATAACTTTCCCCCCCAGTTTTCTTAGTTTGAAACAAAGTCTAAGATTATAAGATATTTTTTGAAAAATAAAAAAATATTTTTTAAAATACTCTTCGCACTAAATAGAATAATCCGGAGATGATCAGATTTCGAAAATTTCATAATAAAGATATTTAAACTTAATTTTTTATTATGCAATACAATAAAACATAAATTTTTATTATAAAAAATATTCTTCACATTGAATAGCTAATTTCTTATTTGTTAGGCTTCACAAAATTTGTGATAAAATTCTAAAAATTAATTTTCTAATGTTGTAACAAAAGGCAAGAAGATACCATAAAGAGTTTTTTTTATTGTATTTCATCTGAAAATATTTTTAAAAATAAGAGTTGTTCTATATTTAAAATTATTTTCTTGCATTTGTTATTATAATATTAGAAGAATAATTTCTAAAATAGTATTTTGTAGAAATTTTAAAAAAATTTCATAGAAAAGAAACTAATCTATTTTGATATGATGAATATTCTTAAAAAATTTAATATTAATTTTCTACTATAATATTTTAAAATTGTTTATGATGAGGATGCTTTAAGTCTAAAAATACAAAATTAATCTATTTAATCATAATAATATTTTTAGTATCTTCGTACATTTTCTATTGTAATGTTAGAAAATAAAAGTTTAGAACTATTTATTGTTGCAGTTTTGAGATTCAAAATTAATTTAACTATTGTGCAAAATATTTCATATTTATGATATTTTATTTTATAATATTGAAGAATTAATTTCTTGTGTGGAATTTTAAAAATCTAACAGACACAAAATTAATTTATTTACTATTTGAAAATATAATTTTTATCTTATACGGTATTTTCTATTATAATATTAGAAGATCAATTTTTAAAATTATTCACCAACAGAATTTAAAATCTAACAGACAGTAATTATTTAATATGAGGAATATTTTAAAAATAATTTTTATATTTAAGAATGTTCTCTTGTCATTTTGATTTAATGAAATTAGCTGACATGTAATAAATAAAAATTGTATGCTTTTATTTAGAACTTAAAATTTTTATTATAGTTTTTTATGATATTTTTAATCATTTTTCCTTTTATATTTTCTGTTTCTTTTCTCATTGTTATAGCATTCAAGACTTTTCTTGCCTTTTTTATTTTAGAAATTTATTTGATACACAATCACTGGATTGGAGTCGTCTTTTAGTCTTTCCTTTTTTTTCCTATTTTGTATTATAAAGGTGTGCTATATTTTTTTTCTTTTTTAAATTTAAATTTTTTAAGATGATAGATTGATAGTCACCTTTATATACATCACGATGTATTTTAGGTTAAAATACAACATTCATTTGTTTTTTACAATTAGTCATTT
This sequence comes from Annona cherimola, assembly GCA_030490835.1. NCBI lineage: Eukaryota > Viridiplantae > Streptophyta > Magnoliopsida > Magnoliales > Annonaceae > Annona > Annona cherimola. The sequence continues at coordinate 23,356,595 of CM059972.1, read as the reverse complement.
TTTTTTATTTTTCTCCGCAAACATGTTTTTCAAAGTGTATTCAATCTATATACGATGTTTTTCCATGTGACAATTAAGGAGTGGAAAATGACTTGAAAACCCTTGAAATTGATGATTTTTTGGAAAATAAAAATAAAAATGAAAATACTCTAAAGTGGAAAAACTTGGTATATAGATTGAGTTTTTTTTATTGGTATTATTACACAGAAACATCTGATATTACAAGTTAAACTCATTCACAACTTTCACTATGGAGAGACATCTTGTAAACACCTCCACATTGAGGGAGGACCACAATAAATATCCCCACGAACGAGGGGACGAATACAAAGGGATACAAAAATTCCACCTAAACTACCACGAGTGAGTTTCGAACCCATGAACGACAGCATAGACTTTTCTGCTGCCACTAGCTGAGGATGACCCCTGTCGGCATATAGATTGAATGCAATTGAGAAAACACGTTTATGAAAAAAATAAAATAAAAATAAAATAAAAAAGATAAATGACGTATTTTAGTTTAAAATACATTATGGGGTATATAATCATGCTATGTTAAGTTTTGTTAATTTTCATTTGCTATCAGGCTTATTTGATTTTTTGAACAGGGAAATTCACGTAACATTGATACCGGCCTTTATTTTTAATTTGTAGATGCAATGAAAATATAAATATATGCTTAAATATTTCTATTGTAAAATATATAAATATTGTTGGTATATAAAAATATAAATATATTTTCAAAATTCAGTGATATATATAATCATGTATCCTTTTAATTTTAAAAAATTGTATTTATCATATTTTTTCATGATTTTTTATACATGATATTGTCAGGTATGAGGGCCATCTGTTTGTAGCTAATTGATACAACTAATTTGATGATAAAATGATAGCGATTTAATCAGACGACAATATCTTTTAATACGTTTACTTTTAAATTAATGGTAATACAAATTATCTTTTTGCATTTATATTTACTTTTGGCGCTTTTAAATGTTATCATCTCATTAGCCTTATTCAAGAGCGAGGATGTGTTAAAAATATATTTAAAAATTTTAAAATATATTTTAATTTTTACGTGATGAAAGGTGATAAATTGTTTTAAAAATTTTAACAATAAAGATTAAATTTTGCCCCCACTAATCAAAGGTGCTAGAACCGCCACTTCTTGCATGCGCTGCAGGTGGAAAATGCCATTGTTCGAGGCGGGTGGTGATGACGTCATGGATGTGGTTTACCTTTTATCCAAGGATGAAATGCGGATTTATTATTATTATTATTTTAAAAAAATTGACTCAAGCCGCCATCGAATTTTTTTTTTATGCGTATCCCGTGCTCTTGTGTTCTGCAGCCTGTAATTTTGCTTTATACATGCCATATATGCGGAGTATCTAGTTTCATCCTTCATGTATCGTGTATAAATTCCTCTCTCATCCCTCCTAGCCACTTCCCGTGTCCTCTCTCTCTCTCTCTCTCTCTCTCTCTGGCTATCAGCGTATGATGCTGTAGTACTGCTTGAGGAGTGAGGACTGAAGAAGGCAACGGAAAGAAAAAAAAAAAAAATGAAGTTCGGAGGAATTCTGGGATTCGACACTGGCATCATACTGGCGCCCATGGGTGCTGATGTAGCGGGGCCACAGCTTGTGGCTGCTTGGCCAACGCCGGTGGCATAGGACTCCTTGCCAGCCCCATTGTATGTGTTCTTCTTCTTTCTCTTTTTCTTCTCTTACTTCTTTTGTGCGTGTATGTGGCTGACAAGTCGGAGATATATGTATATGTATGGTGTTTGAAAAATGTTTTAGGCGTGGGCAGAACGGGTACGATGCGACGGTGAGAGCGATACGAGAGACGAAGAAGCTGACGGAAAGGAAGTTCGGAGCTGGGGTGCTACTTGTCACGACCCAATCATAGGGTTGTTGACCGCGACGAACCCGGATCAGTTATGCTTCAATGAATTTAATAATTAATACTTCATTCAATAATATCCAAAATTTATCACAAATATTCACTGAGTTAATAGGAATAATTCCCATTAATTTATTACAAGCCGACAAATAAAAATAAATAAATAAAAATAAAATGTCTCTGTTGCACCATCTTAGCCCATTAACCCGCATTACTGACCAAATGGTCCCGCCTCTCCTGAAATTTAAATTACTCAGGAATGAGTTAAATAACTCAGTAAGCAAGAAATAAACCATGTATATAATGGTGTATAACATCATGGAAGCACCATAGGAAATACACAAACCACTGACCCAATATATAAGGTTATCCACACTGCTCACAATGGAGCAAACTCACGACCTTTCAGGACACAACACACAGTCCACAAAGGGACGTACCACAACCCATTATGGTAATAACACATCGTCCACGAATGGACATTCCAAAGTAGCCTTCTAGCATGTATAGTACCTACTAAGGAAATAATAAAAACCTATACACATATCCTCGGAGTCCCACATGTGCAATTCCGTTTCACTTGGTAATAATCATGATGCATTACACAAACTATTCTCATTTAAGTATCATAGCAACTCTCTCAACCCAATTAAATATTTTACCCACTAAAATAATGTGTCATCCACATCTAATTGGGTGAACCAACTCACTGAATGTAATTAAATAAATTCAAGAAAAATTTCTATCATAACTAGCAAGTAGTCAAAATGAACAACCACAAATAATCTACATAGCATAACTTGCTATTTCCATTTATTTCCCAATAATTTTGAATATGCTCTTTAGTTTAATCGGTAAATACTATATCACATCTCATTCTTCTTATTCCAATAATCTTATTAGAAAATAAAATAATTTATTGGAATGTAGTTATAAATTCTTAATCCACCCTCTATTATAAATCATAATTTAATGTAGAATGATCTTTTGAAGCCGGCTTCACAGTGGCCTCCGTAAAGCCAGCCCAAAAACCTATTTTTTAAAAAAAAATTTAATTTTTTTTTCATGGGTAAGTAAATCTAGGTGTGTTAAATCTATAAACCAAGTTTTACCATTTTTGGATGTTTTTAAGTATTTATTTTGGATTTTTAAATACAGTGGCATGTCTGTAATTTTTTTATCTTAAAAAATTACAAAAATAGGGTAATTGTGGATAGTGAAAAGTTTTTTATTGAAAAGTTTTGGTTAACATTTTTTATGCCGAACCAAACACAATTGAAAACTTTTATTGGTAAATAAATACACCCACAATCTAAAGTTTATTTGATTTATGATTTGATGTAAAAGTGGGAAAAATTTTGTGTAGAAAATTTTCAGATATAGAAGGGAGATGTGAACAATATAATATTGAGGAAAGAGAATAAAGATAATTATCAAAAATAAGGAAGTTTGGTAATTACGATGAGTAAGATCATTTTAGACCGGACCAAATATATATATATATATATATATATATATATATATTTGTAAATTTTTTAATAAATATGTTAATTTAGTTATATTTAATCTATAAACAGAGTTTTTCCATTTTTGGATATGTGTATATATTTATTTTGAATTTTTAAATACAAAAGTATTCAAGTCATTTTAAATAATACAGAAAAATGTATATTTGGACCGTCAGCCAGTCTGAAATGATCAAATAGGGATTTCAGACTGGTCTGAAAATGATCAAACCGCAATTAAGATATCAAATCATATTAAGAAAATTGCTGGAAGAGAGTTTCCTGCTTCCCACTCCGAACTCCTAAGGTTAGTAATGTATACATTCGACTTTGCGGCCAAGATTAATTCAAGCTCGAATCCAGGCTGCGAAAATTAAAGAAATAATCAAAGTTTCCTTCTGGATTTTCAGGTTGGGTCAGTGAAGGAGGCGGAGAGAACGATTGCTGCTGGTGTGGATTTCGTTATTGCCCAGGGCGTCGAGGCAGGCGGCCACATCATCGGAACGGTACATATCACTATCATTCATCATTTCCCGACATTCTCATCTCTAAATATATTAATCCTATGGCCTCTTTTTTCTTTCTTTGTCCCCCTCCCTCCCTTTTTCGCCTCGATAAGAATGCTCATGTCTATGTGATTACAAAGAATCTTGAACAATACCAAAATCCGATTTTTTTGATTCTGCCGAAATTGGGCCAAAGAAGTCCACATTGATGTTTGTCATGTATGGGTCCACTTGCTCAGAAAGTTAAATTTAAAGGGCCCATTTTGATTTATTATCTAAAATTAGGATAGGGAGAGCTTCCTGCAAATAAACTACACTTTGAATTTTACTTTTTCGTTAGGGCGTGTTTGGGATGTTCCCACTTCCCAGTTCCCACTGATTGGGGTGGGATGCAGTGGTATCCCACATGGAGCTGAGGCTCCTTTTAATTTTTAAAAATTAAGAAAATTCCTTTAAAATTTTAAAAAGTATTTAAAATATAATTCATTCTTATATGATTGTCTCATCAAATATAATATTATACCCCTTCTTCATGTGAATTTACCTTCTTCAAATATTGTGCTCCCTTTCTTGTGAATTTGCCTGGGATGGGAATGATATAAATAGATTGGATAATGAGAGATTATTTTGTAGTGTTGAAAATAAAAAATAACATTAAAAAAGAAAAAAAAAAGTAAGGTAATTATGCATTGAAGGAAAAGAAAAAGTTCTATTAGAAATTTTTAAAAGTTCTGTTTTCCATTCCTCAAGCCAAATCAACCCACAGAAGTATTTGTTTCGTATGGGCTCCAATAGCTCAAGAAATGAACAGTGGGGAACCCATTTTAATTAACTGCAGATATTTCTGTTTTGTAGGTTTCTCTGGTAGCCTTGCTGCCTAGGATTGTTGATGTGGTGGGGAACAGAGGCATTCCAGTGGCTGTAGCTGGTTCTATTGCTGATGCTCGTGGATATGTGGCTGCACTGGCCATGGGAGCCAAGGGAATATGCGTCGGCACAAGGTTTATTGCTACCAAGGAACCCTACGCCAATGACTGCTACAAGCAGCAGCTCCTCCATTACACAGAGGCAGAAAACGACCGCACTGATCTCTACGGCCGCCACACATGGAGGGCATTCGTCCGTTGCCTGAACACCCCTTTTCATCAACGGTGGAGAAATGCGCCGGACAAAATCGAAAACGATGACAAGCAGCTAATCATTGGCCGTTCCATCATATATTGGGAGGTAAGTTCAATGGTTTAAAATTTAATAAGTATTGTACACTTTGGATCTAAATGCTATCAGAATCTAGAGAAGGTACGGGTGCAACTCCTTCCAGTTACTTCGTCTACCTTATTCATATATTCCCAAAGGTTTTACAATTAGATAAGATTAGATCATTACCCTAGTCCACTTATATGAAGATCCGGCCGATTGAGCTGGTTTGGACTCCAAATTTAAGGTGTGTGGCGGGAAAGTAAGGAAAAAAATGATTGAAAAAATTTAGTTGAGAAGTTTTTAAAAACAAAAGAGTAGTATAATATGATAGAAGCAATAATAAAAAGTAAAAAGAATGAAGTTAAAATAGATGGAGTAGATGTATGAAAAGATGTATAAAAATAATTTAAAAATGAATAGTGGTATAAAAGGATGTGAAAAAGAAAGAAAAATAGGATAGAAATGGAGGCAAAGAAGTTGTTAGTGGAAAACTTTTCTTTAGTGTTTACTAAATGCCCCTAATCCTTAATTAGCCAACAATATAATATTAAAATGACTATTAGATAAATAAAAGAAAACTGATTTCATGCGCCTGGGTGCACTTAGTTTTAGTGCACCTAGGTGCATTTAATCTATTTTTTATATTTTTTGAAAATTTTTTTACCAGATTATTGATCTAGGGGTGTGTTTGTTATTAAGTAAAAGTTGTCAAGTTAAAACTTTTCAATCTAAAACTTTTCACTTTCCACAACTACCCTATTTTTTAATCATTTTTTCACATTTTTCTATACAACTATCCTACTTTTCAATTATTTCTACACAACTACCAACACAACAAACCTCTCTATTTTAACTTTGTCCTATTTATTCCTCATCATTACCCCTATCATATCACATCATTTGACAACTTCTATCCTCTACAACTTTTCATCAAAAGTTTTATCTATTTCCAAACACACCCTAAATGTATTTAACATGTATATAAATTTTGACCATTTTTGGAGATTTTTAGATATTTATTTTTTATTTTTTAAATAGTTGCATTCTTAGTCATTTTAAATTACTAAAATGCCACTGATTTTAAATATTTACAATATCTAAAAATGGTCGAAATTGACAAACATATTAAATATACTTATATTAAAAATCTTGTAAAAGAAATTGTAAAAAATATTAAGGAAATGAGTAGTTGCACCCGAGTACACTAAAGCTTAGTGCACCCGAGTGTATAAAATTAACTTCCTAAATAAAAAGGTTGATTCCAAATATACCTATTACTTTTACTCTTAATTCCAACCTATATCCATTGAGTTTGAAAATTTCTATACACACCTAATACGTATATCGTCAATTTCAGTATACATTATTTATCTTAAAAACCGTCAACTATGATTAAAAATGATCAACATACTTTCGAGATTTAGTTTTTGTCTCCACCAAAGCCCATACTTCTCCCTTTCATCTTACCCCTAAAATTTTGAATTAGTTAGATCTTCTACCTATTCCAAAGAAACCTAAATTTGAGTGGTATTTTGGTTATTTCAAATTATAATTAACAATTTCTATGATGGATTAAGTGTGCTTGGAATTAATAATATACTCAGTGAGTATGTATAGAAGTTTTAAAACTCAAAGATATGATTGGAACTAGTTATAGAAGTAGTAAGTATATTTGAAAATAAAAAAGGTAAATACTTCAAATCTATATCCATTTAATCATAAAAAATATGAAATGCAACCAAACAATGAATTCGATTGCTAAATAGTTAAAAATAATAGTACCAAAAAGTTAAACCACTAAAATAATAATTTAAGGATTCTAAATTGCCGAATGCTAACTTTGGGATACACATATCTCCTCGTTCGGTTAGTTTGGGATGCTTTTATATAAAACTTATACTATCTTATTAGAGGGGGGTGATTATTATTCTTTTGTCCCACTTGTCTACTCCGCCTCTTCAAATTTAAGTTAGGTAAGTTATTCTACCTAAGTTGCACCTCTACTCTTAATTAAAATTCTAACCTAAAGTAGGCTATTTAAGAATGAATGTATAGATAAAAGTGTGGAAAGTCATTCAATATACCTGGGTGCATTTGAGCTTTGGTGCATCTAGATGCAAAACTTATTTTAAAATTTTTTTAAAGATTTTTTTCACAAAAATAATAAATAATCTAGGTATATTTTATTTATAAACAAAGTTTCATCATTTTTGAAGATATTTGTATATATTTTTTATTTTTTAAAAATAGGGATATTTTAGTCATTTAAAATGACCAAAGTTATTTTATTTTTTAAATTCAAAAATATATGTATATATTTTCAAAAATATTAAAACTTAATCCGTACGTTAAATATACTTAAATTAATATTTTTATAAAAAATTAAATTTTAAAAAAATAGATTTTAGATGTGCACTAAAGTTTCGATGCACCTCAGTGCATTGAATCACTTTCCTACAAGTTTCATGTTAACATACATTTTATTTCTAATCAACTTATCAGGAGATTATCCTTCACCGCTTCGTTGGGCAAGTGCCGAACCGGACGATGTGCGACTGGCTTCCAAACATGATGATGTTGGTAGGGCAAGGAGTAGGGCTGGTGGAGGATGTCGTCCCAGTGGCTGAAGTCATCAGAAGATACGTGGAAGGAGTGAAGGCAATAATCCAAGGACTTAGAGAAAGCTACCTTCCTAACTCTACCCCATCAACAAGCTACCTTCCCGACTCTTTTCCTTGCTCTCCCATCAAACCTCACAAGAAAAAACGAACATGGCTCTAGAAGTTGTGCTTCTGAAAGGCTGGGAAAGATAATGTATATTTAAATTCAATTTACAGTGATTCCTTGATACGATGATGCGTTCAAAGTCCATATTTGATATACAGCACTGAGATATTTGTTTCAATAAAAGGAAAATTTTGAAAAGCTAGTAAAGTGGTAATGTGATATATGTACTTGGAGGGATGATTAGCAGTAAAGATAGTATAGTTAAAATAGATTAGACAATTGTAAAAAAAAAGTGTATAATATAGTAATAATAATAATAAATAGAGTGGTTAGTTAATTTTATATCAATTAATCATATAAAAAGTGTACAGAAAAGGTGGGATTTTTTTAATACACCTTAAAGATAGTAATTTCTTTCTGTCAGTGCACATGAATTGATTTTGACTGCAGTTGTGTAATCAGCCACTCTTGCTAAAACTTACTTGGGAGATAAACACCTAAGAATGAAAAAAATCACCAGAGAGCAATTATTAATTGGTCTTTTTAAGCATGTCTAGGTGCCAACTTATCAACAAGCTGTGCCTTGAAATTAAGCTAATGACATGCTTTCACGAGTTCTGTAGTTTGCTTAAAAGCTATAGGCTAGGTTATATACATTATTGCTAGCTGGACAGAGACTAAGGGGTACTCATTTTTTGGGCCTTACCGCGGTATCAGCTACATTTGTGTCATCAGATCAATATGGATGGCCCACTTAAAAGGCCCAACATTACTTATCAATAGGCTAAAACAAGGGATTCCACAAAGATACCACTTTTGGATCTCCATTTTGGGGAGTTGTTGCCTCAAACTAGGGGTGCAACTTTGGTAGGTACCCATGGGTACCCATTAACCCGACCCTAATTTGGGTAAGGTAGGGTAGAAAATATCATCCATGGGTATAAGTAGGGTACAAATTATTACATGCCTCCTTAAATAGGGTACGGGTAGGGTAGATACATTGGATACTCAGAACCGACCTGCATAGGTACTCATGTGGGTAATTAATTATGTGCATAATTATATATCTGTATAATATATATTATATAGTATGTATTATACTTTGTCTATGACATCTTATGTACACACATATTTTAACAAATTTAAATTTAAATGTTACACCTTGTGAAGTATAAAACTAGTTTGGTTATTTATATATACGCCATTGACTTTCGAAAGACTCTTATAAATAGGCTTATGACTTACGATTGTAATATATTAATAGTTTTAATGATTGAGTCATGATGGTCTATGCTTCGTATTTCTATATAATAATATAAATAATAATATATGTACTTATGATTTTAAAACATAAATAAGTATTATTTACATTATTTAAAATAACGTAGAAATTTTAAAAAATATATTGTATTTGAGTATTAAAAGAATCGATTTGGAATGGAAGCCGGAATTGACCCTATGAGTAATAAGTAGGGTAGGGCATACTAAGAACCAAATCGACAAATGGGTAGCATATGAGAGACCTTTTAAAATAGGGTATGGGTAGGGTAGACTACTACCTAAATCGAACTAATCCGAGTTGCACCCCAACCTCAAACACGGGTCCACTAAATTGGGAACTTGGATGAGAATATAAAATGAATAGGCCCATAAGATTTTGTTCGACCTCACAATTAGAAAGGAAAAAGAATCGTTTCTTGTCATAACAACACTTCTCTACATCATCTTATTTGGTTTTAACTTAACTAAACTTTATTTAACGGGTTAAGGGCCTGTTCTGTCACAATTCGGAAAAGAAGTAAAAATTCAAATGCTGCGCTTGGAGAAAAGACTGCTTTTTGTAATATCTCTTATATTATCAGAATTAAAAGAAAATTTTCAGTGATAATAATTATTTATGTCATCAAATAGTATCTTTTGTGACAAAGGATGTTAAATTTCACTAAAAATATGTTGCAAAATATTAACTTTCTTTTAGTGTTTGGACTAAGTGAGAAAATATTTCCTTCGAATTATGTCATGCCATTGAACGTTTTGCAACATAATTTCTACTTTCACCAAAAACGAATGATTATTGTTCCTGAAAGTTAGTTTTTTTTTGCTGCAATACACTTTGTTTTAAAAAAATTTTCTAATGACAATCATAAGAATATTATCACTGAAAATCATTGCAAAAGCTTTCTCGGACTAAACGCAATATTAAATTTCACAAACATTACTAGTTAATGTTCATTTTTTTTTACTAGTTAATGTTCATTTTTTTTCTAGTGGCCAAATAGTAATTAGGAATTGGTTGCTAAAGCACATGGCATGAAACTTTCTACAACACACTTTTTGCCATATGGCCTAAAAAATTTTCATGTTTAGCGACGATGCCCTAAGTGTCGCTTAATTATTTTTTCTTCAACAACCAAATTTTAATCTTTCACAAGAAAATTCTAGTTATCGAAATAAATTTTTTATTGCTTATGGAAAATCTATCAAATCTTCGATAATTTTTTATATATACTATTAGAGATGACTGACAAGGAATATATATTGAGCTCTATTTTTATGTAACTAGTTTTCAAAGAAGCAATTTCATATAACCTATTTATTTTTGAGATATTGATGATTGATACAAAATCTAAATCATTATACTTAATATCATTTGTTTAATTAGGAAGTCAAGTCTGATTCATATCAACTATGTGCATGAGCCACATTTGTTGAAAAAAAAGATTTATTTGTATTTAAATTAGGAAAAATTCTTAGAACTATTCATATATATTAGAATGTAATAATACTATATACGTAATAATACTTTATAGAATTATTCATCCATATAGTTGTGATATTATAGATAACATCTATAGATAGGGCTCATGGACAGCAACACTAAACAAATAAGAGGGCTTCTATGATGACATAAATGATACCTAATATAATAAATAAAGTAGATTTTTTTATCATCTATCAAAATATTAAAAGTGAAATGAGTTATATAGAAAAAACGGTTTCATAGAATTGAAACCATATGTATATTCTTGCTATATATGTAAATTTGCCCCGCAGCTTTTCATAAGTGTAGTAAGATGGCTATCAAAGGTCGATTTCACACTCCATCAAAAAAATTGATTTTATACAATGTTAAGTAAAAGTGTATCGGCTGAAGAGGTACTTTTTACAACAAAATCATATTTTTATTGTCTCAAAATCTCTTTCAAAAAGAACCGAAGAAGAACTTAATTGTAGCTAAAAATGAACCCGGACATTAATGCTATTTTTGCTTGCAGTGGAACATGCACGTATAGTAGAAAGAGGCCATAGCGTATATAACAAATAGTCTCACTTTAAATTCATAAAAAAGAAAGGAGTCTCCATTTGCAAGCAATTTGGTCTAACTTCAACCATTTTTCAACCTTCACGATTGATGAAAAATTTCTTTTTATTATATTTAGAATAATTTGTGTAGCTAGTAAGACAATTTTAATCCAAGTCAAAGATGTGTGTGACTACATTTATCCAAAAATATGTATTTTATGAAAAATTCTTAGAGCCATTCACATGTGCATTAGCATGTATCAATAGTTTATAAAATTATTTATCTGCATAGTAATGATATTTTTATTATATTTAGCATCATTTGTGTAGCTAGTAAGCCAAATTTGAACCAAGTCAAAGGTGTAGTGGCTACATTTGTCTAAAAAGTATGTATTCTTATGTAAATTATGAAAACTTCTTCAATCCATTAACATTTGTAGTAGCATGTATTAACAGTTTACAAAATTATTTATTCACATAATAATGATATTTTTATTCCATTCAGCATCATTTGTGTAGCAAGGAAAAATTAATCCAAGTTAAAGACGTGAGTGACTACATTTGTCTAAAAATATGTTTGCTTATGTAAATTATGGAAAATTCTTAGATCCATTCAAATGTGCATTACCGTGTATCAATAGTTTACAAAATTATTTATCGACATAGTATGATATTTTAGGTAGTTTAGATGTTGAAAACATACTTTTAAAATTAATATTTAGCATTGAATTATTTTATTAGATGATTTTATACATTTGTAGATAGGGTTACGCACAATGATAGGTTTTAAATATGAAAATATAAATGATGATAGAATATAACATCCATAGTTCATTAATTTAAAAACAGAAATACATGAAGGAAATGTCAGTCACATGCGCTTTCTTCAAAACCCCAAAAGGAATATGGAGTTTCCAAAGATTATTTCCAACACACGAATGAAAATGGAAAATGTAACAACGACTCCATGAATGCATGCACCACTTACATATCACTTGCAAGACACGACCAAATGACAAACCCTAAAATTGATGCATGGGCCACATGCGTGCTAACAAGCCCATATATAGCCAATATGCCAGCTTGCCACCATTCAAGTAAAGGTTGTGGATGTGGCACAGGTTGCTACGTTGGGAGCTGAGGTCTTTTAAGCACCTCCAATATGTTTATTATGTTTGTTTATGAGGATCTCCTTTGCTCCCTCAACTAAGTTCTTTACAATTGTAGCTGCAGGAAGAATTTCCTTGATGAGCCCAACACCCTTCCCTGCGTACATCACCATGTTCTCCCACTCTCCTGCCGTGGTGGGATTAGGAGCTTGTCCTGCGAACCTTCAGAAAACCGTTTCCTAACCAAGAATAAATAAATGGGAGGAGTTAGTTTTTTTCAAAAAAGAATATTTCTTTATGGGGTAACTTTGCTAGCCTAGTTAATAGCCGGGCGGATTTCAAGTCTTGCATTCTGCCAGAGTAATAGGTGATATTTTATAGTTTAGTCCTTGTGTATTAGTAATTTATGATTTTCTCTTATTGTGGGAGGTTTTAACAATTTCTTCCTAGGGTGGGGGTTTAGAAAAAATTGTCCTCCATGGTGTGAGGGTATGAACATGCTCCATTATATATCTAGATGTCATGAATATATATAACATCAAAAAATTTCTTGACATCAGTAAAGTGTTATGATCGTTACAAACCAAACAAATGGTGTGGATTTTTTATGGGGCAAAATCATCAAATTAAATCCGAATTAATGGCTGCCACCAGCCTTTAGGTGGGAATGTCTAGGGTTAAATCTCTCAACTGCTAGGAATGAAAATTTGTTCCCCCGGGGTGGGAGTATTTACAAATGTCCCCTTAAGAATGGGAGTATTTATAGTATGTTCGTCCAAATGGTGAGGGCTATGAATGTACTTAATTTGTAATATCAGATGTCATAATTTATACAATACCAATAAAAAATCTAAGTTAATAGATGATTAATTAATGCATGTACGCTAATATTGTGGGATTTAAATATTATTACTCCTCCATAGATAAGGGAGTAGCCAATGATGGGCTGGTCTTCATTGTTCTCAACACTTTCAGGGACACCCTTCCACTTGTTGTGGAAGGGAGTGTTGAGGCATCGAACTGGTGCCCTCCATGATGCTCGGCTGTACAGATCCGTGTAGGAGGTTTCGCCCTCCTTGTATATCACCAGCTGTTGCTTGTAGTAGTCATGAGCATATGCTTCCTCTGAAGCCACAAACCTACAACAGGTCGTCCACCCACTTGTAATTAATGTTAAGTGATCCAACAACAAACAACCCCATAAATCTTATATCTATTAAGGTAATTAAATTGCTGTTTTTGTATTATGTTACCTAGTTCCCAAACATACACCGCTTGCCCCCAAAGCCAGGGCTGCGGCATAGCCGCTTGCGTCAGCGATGCCACCGGCAGCCACAACTGGAATGCTGCCCGCAATTGCGACGACTTTTGGAAGCAGGTCCGTCAAATGATCCTGCAGCATATGTGCAACAGTAGCGTCACGTCGTTGAATTGACGAGTCTAATTATAATCATTCAAGGAAATTGGACGGATCGATGTTGTGATTCAAGGAAAGGAATCAATCTTACAGTGCCAACAATATGCCCTCCAGCTTCCACCCCCTGAGCGATGATGCAGTCGACCCCGGCAGCAACTGCTTTTTCAGCATCTTTAACTGATCCAATCTGCAATTAACAATTACGTAACATTTATGGATCTCAGAACGTTGGGGTGTTTTGAGTTTGTCTTTTCATCGAACCAGGTCATATGATATCATTTACCGCTTGGTCCCATTTTTTCAATAAGCAATATTTAATTTTCTCTTAGAGTTTTATGCAAAATAATGAATCATCTTGTTGTGGGTTGGTTAATTCAAACAGCCACATGCATGTGTACATTAATTAATTAGACAAAAAGAAGTAATTGGATATTAGTATATATATGTATATATTAATTAGGGATTGGGTGCTCGCCTGGTGCAAGATCTTGACTCCGTTCTCGTGTGCCTTATCGACCAACTCCTTAGGATAATCACCCCAGTAGACTTGCATGCATGCAAGCTTCTCTTCAAAGATGGCTTGGATGGCCCCTGTGTAGTCAAACTCCAAGAGAATTCCTGCCCCAAATGGTTTGCTAGTAAGTTTCTTTATCTCCTTGATTGCCTTCTGTGTCTCTTCGTAGCTAGTCTGCACAAATTAATGTACCCAAAATATATATGATAATAATTTCCACAAAAAAAATGCATGATAATTAGTACTGAAGAATAGAATGACATTAATCAATGGGCTGATTCTTTCATATGAATCAACCTCGAATTCAGTGCATATGAATATACAGAAGGATGAAATAAGCGTATACATACAGGGCTAGCCAGCAGGCCAATCCCTCCGGCGTTAGCAACAGCAGCAACGAGCTTTGGCCCCGAAATGTCTACACCCATGGGCGCCAAGACAACTCCATTGTCAAAGCCAAGGATTCCTCCGAATTTGTGAGACATCTTTGGGAGGGAAGAGGGAATTAACGAGCAAGGGAAGAACAGTGAAACGCTATCACAACAAAACAAGAGCTGTTGTAGCTGTTTCAATAACTACTGTTGGTGGAGCTCTCCATCTCTCCCCCCTCTATTTATAGAGCTCAAAGCTAGTGCTGCTTTCAATTGCGTGGTAAGCTAGCCCGTCCCACCAACTATTAAAAAAAATTGACCAAGATTATTTTCTGTGAGATATTGACATTCACCCTTTTTATAACCACCTTATGAAATCTCCTCTTCCATTTCCTTTTTTCTTTTTGCATTCATGCGTTTTTCGTGGGATTCGGTCCCTCCACCTTTTTTCTTTTTTGAAGTAAAGGTCGCTCCACCTTGATATGTATTTCTTCTATATTTTCCCATGCCAGCAACGTATATCTTAATTCATACGTGCGTAACCTGGGAGATATATAGATGGATATATAATATACCATTCAGTTAATCATAAGTTGTCCGTTTGATATCTAAACGTAATGCAGATTAAAATTTCTCAGGAGTTTTTGCTTATGTACCTATATATTTTTGGAAAAATTATCCGTGGATTCTGTGATCACCATTAAATTTTTTAAGAAAATGACGAAAATGCGCCATGGACAACTAAAATTATTAATTGTAATCACTATTGTCGTTACAAATATTACAAAAAACAATTGCAAAAGAAGAATATATCAAAAAACATGTAAACAACAAAAAAGTCAGGCTCCATTTGGCAATGGGGAAATCCTCCATCACTTTCTACACCCTAATTAATATTGCATGACATTCAACTATTTTACTTTTTCCTCATTACCTTTATTCTAATTATTTTTTACATTTATTCATATAATAATCCCGTCTATCTCATTCTTTTTACTCTTCTACCCTTTTGTATATTAAGTTCCACAATATTCCTTTAATGGGTTTCATTCTTTTTACATCTATTTCATTAACTTTTTATACCATGTCAATTTCTTACTTCTCAAAAAAATTTCTTACAACTTTCCCCTCAGTTTTCTTAGTTTGAAACAAAGTCTAAGCAAAAATTGTAAGATATTTTTAAAAATTAAAAAATATTTTTTAAAATGCTCTTCGCACTAAATAGAATAATCCGTAGATTATCGGATTTTGAAATTTTCATAATAAAGATATTTAAAATTAATTTTTATTATACAATACAATAAAACATAAATTTTTATTTTTAAAAAATATTCTTTAAATTGATTGGCTAATTTCTTATTTGTTGGACTTCAAAAAATTTGTGATAAAATTCTAAAAATTAATTTTCTAATATTATAACAAAAAGGAAGAAGATACCATAAAGAGTTTTTTTTATTGTATTTCATCTGAAAATATTTTTAAAAGTAAGATTTGTTCTATATTTAAAATTATTTTCTTACATTTGTTATTATTATATAAAAAAATAATTTCTAAAATCATATTTTATAGAAATTTTTAAAAATTTTCATAAATAAGAAACTAATCTATTTTGATGTGATGAATATTCTTAAAAAAAATTTAATATTAATTTTCTACTATAATATTTTAAAATTTAATTTTCAAATTGTTTATGAGGAGGATACTTTAAGTCTAAAAATACGAAATTAATCTATCTAATCAGAATCGTATTTTTAGTGTCTTCGTACATTTTCTATTATAATGTTAGAAAATAAAAGTTTAGAACTATTTATTGTTGCAGTTTTGAGATTCAAAATTAATTTAATTAATGTGCAAAATATTTCATATTTATGATATTTTATGTTATAATATTGAAGAATTAATTTCTTGTGTGAAATTTTAAAAATCTAACAAACACAAAATTAATTTATTTAATATTTGAAAATATAATTTTTATCATATACTGTATTTTCCATTATATTACTAGAAGATCAATTTTTAAAATTATTCATCAACAAAATTTAAAATCTAGCAGACACGTAATTATTTAATATGAGGAATATTTTTTAAAATAATTTTAATTTTTAAGAATGTTCTCTTGTCATTTTGATTTAATGAAATTAGCTGACATGTAATAAATAGAAATTGTATGCTTTTACTTACAACTAAAAATTTTTGTTATAGTTTTTTATGATATTTTTTAAATCATTTTTCCTTCTATATTTTTTGTTTCTTTTCTCATTGTTATAGCATTCACGACTTTCCTTACCTTTTTTGTTTGAGAAATTTATTTGATACGCAATCACTGGACTGGAGTCGTCTTTTAGCTTTTCCTCTTTCTTTTTTCTATTTTGTATATCCGGTATGTCTGTTATAAAGGTGCGCTCTATTTTTTTCTTTTTTAAATTTAAATTTTTTAAGATTATACATTGATACCGGCCTTTATTTTTAATTTGTAGATGCAATAAATGCTTAAATATTTCTAGTGTAAAATATATAAATATTGTTGGTATATAAAAACATAAATATATTTTCAAAATTTAGTGATATATATAATCATGTATCCTTTTAATTTTAAAAAGTTGTATTTGTCATATTTTTTCATGATTTTTTATACATGATATTGTCAGGTATGAGGGCCATCTGTTTGTAGCTAATTGATATCAACTAATTTGATGATAAAATGAGAGCGATTTAATCAGACGAAAATATCTACTAATACGTTTACTTTTAAATTAATGGTAATACAAATTATCTTTTTGCACTTATATTTACTTTTGGCGCTTTTAAATGTTATCATCTCATTAGTCTTATTCAAGAGCGAGGATGTGTTAAAAATATATTTTAAAATTTTAAAATTTATTTTAATTTTTACGTGATAAAGTGTGATAATTTTTTAAAAAAATTTTAACAATGTAGATTAAATTTTGCCCCCACTAATCAACGGTGCTAGAACAGCCACTTCTTGCATGCGCTGCTCAGTCTTCGAAATTACGTTTTTGGAAGGCTTGCCTGATGCACGCCCCTGCCTACCGTCCAGGTTGTTTCTTTCTTTTATGCGTACTTTGGGTTATTGGTATTAAAATAATCGATAATCATTCGCTGCTGCATGATCTAGACTCCTACGCGGCTACGCCGGATATTGCACGATCATTATAAATAAAATGAGTAAGAATTAAAAAAAGATATTCTAATGAAAAGATGATGATAAAATATATTTATTATGACAATAAAATATTCGTCTACGTACTTATGTAAATGTCACGTTATTAAAAGCCATAAAGGGCGTTATGTATCAAGGAGAAAACAAATGTGGGTCTTTCTCGAAGAATGGCAGATGATCTGGCTTTTTTTTTTTTGCTGAAATGATCAGGCTTGTTAGTTGGCAATCGAGTCGAAAGTTACTGCCTAGTTATAATATGGGTTTTGCTGAGTAAAATGACATTGATGACTCACCCTCATGAGTCATATGAAATAAGAATTTTTTTAAATGATAAGTTGGGGGCAAGTCTCTTTAACCATATATTTTTTTATGATTTAGACGGTTCATGTGAATTTGGTTGATTATTGTATATCTTATAAGTTCAGTGGAAGTAACACATGAACATACTATTTACCGACATCAATATAGGTTTATTGTATAAAATCAAGATATTTCTATCACAAAATTTTGAAATGAAAAATCTTAAAAATGCATCTTTTATATTAGGAATTAAAATACATTGGTATTGTTCTCATTGTATTCTCAAATTATCACAAAAGGACTATATTGAGAAAATACTTAAGATATTTGACATACATAATTGCAGATTAGAAAACACCTCGAGACAATATTAGTCTAAATTAGTACTTCAAAAATGATTTTAAATCTAAGCAAATGGATAAGGTTTTCTATGATTTATTCGTAGAAAGTCTGATGTATGTTCAGGTTTATATGCATTCGGATATTATATACATTGTTTGGATGTTGAGCAGATATATAATCAATTCAAGAATGGATCTTTCAGAAGTAGCTAAATAGATTTTAAAGTATCTTCAGAAAACAAAACACTACATATTCACATACAGAAAGTTGGATAAGTTAGAAATCATTCGACATTCAGATTTCAACTTTACTGAATAAAAATATAGTTTTAGATCAATTTTAGGCTATAGTTATCTGCTCGTTAGAAAAACTATATCAGGAAAGAGTGCTAAGTAAACATTCATAGCTTTTCCAACAATTATAACTGAATTTATAGTATATTACGAGACATCCAATTATATAATATGACTATAGAATTTTGTCCCAAGGCCGCAAAATATGAATAACAAAAAAAAACAACTTAAGTTATTTTGTGACAATATCAGTAGTCTTATATTCTAACAATAACAGGAGTTTGACGATGTTCATGGTTGCTAAAGAAAGGATTTAGGAAGATAAAGTGTTTGTAAAGCATATTGGAACAAACTCTAAAGTTGCGGATCTATTTACTAAGAATACACCCTAAGGTCTTTCATGAGTGCATGGATGTTGTATCATTTAATGATATGTTGGTTAAGTGAGAGTTTATTTATGTGGTTTTGATTTAGACGCATTTGTTATAGTTTTGCAGAAATAAAGTATTCACTATTTTGGTTTTAATTTGATCTTACCAAATAAAGTTGTATTATTTGGAAATAGGCTAGTTAGATCACATTGCATGCAATTTTGATGCTATGAATTCATACTTGATCTATGTTATTTGGCTATGTTTAATATATGCGATCATGAATGGGTCTAGTTATGATGAATGTAACAAAAGACCACATTGATTCTATGTTAGCATAATTGATGGACAAGATTATTTGGAGATGATTTTAGTCATAGTAGCAAAAAGTTTTGAGCTTATAAGGTATATTATGATAGCATATAATATATATATATAATATAAGTGAGATATTGTTGGATTTTAGACACATATATGTAATAATTATATATATGCTATCATAAAGAGTAATCTAATTCATAAAGTAATTTGATAAGGTTTTATGGGCTTAAATCATCTAATAAAGTATGAATCTTTTGTGCGTAGAAATCCCATTGCCTAATTTTTAGTTTCTATTTTATGATGGGTTAAATTAGAAATAAGAAAGATAGGTGTTCTATATAAACAGTTGTGGTTTCTGATTTATGCATGAGGGCTTTTTTTTAATATCCTATAATTGGAAAAAGGGAGCCGCCTTTTCTAGAAAACCCTAGGGCACTAATTTCGAAGACCAGAAACTATGAGATTCAAGAACAATATTCTTTTCTATAAATCCAAATACGTTTCTATTTATGCTTATTTTTCTTGGCGATTTTGCAAGAAGGATCCTGAGTTGATTATGGTTTTAATTAATAAGGTTTAGCAACGTAAAAAATAATGAACTATTTTCAATTTGTTGGTGCTATGAATCAATTTACACACACACACACAGATATATATATATATATATCACTTCTCATTTTTTATCTTAAGGCATCCGTGAACGACCCATTGGACTAAAATAAATAGATTTAAAGCGGTGGCATGTGGTGCAACCAATGGATTAAGTTACCCCACAGCGTGATTGGAATTTAGAGGTGCAAGTGGGTGGGGTTAAACTCCTCCCCTATTCAACCTAACCCATTTTAAAATAGGTGGATTGAGTTGCAAAATGAGTTCGAAAAATTGGAGTTCAATCCAACACTTTACCCACCCATTTTAACCCATTTTTAAACTATGTTGACGCTACAATGGCTGGAAAATTGGGTTGAACATTTAACAGATTTTAAACTGGTTGGGTTGGATCGGATTATAAGATTGGTAAGAGAATTGATATGTCCAGATGATCATGGCAATGACCCGGAGTAGGGGTGTAAGTCAGGTTGGGTTGAGGTAAAAACAATCCTAACCTACCTTATAAAATCTTATGCTAGCTATACTTTTAATTTTATTTTTCACACCTTAACCTAGAACTAATATAACTTAATAGAAATCGGTTTGGTTCAAGCTCTAATTTAACCCAATAGAAATCGATTTGGTTGAGGTTAGAAATCAGGTTAGAAAATATATAATATTTAAAAATATTTTGATTAATTAAATATATTTTAAAATATATATTTATATCAAAGAATAAAAAGTAATACTTTTTATAGGAATATTTTTCAATTTAAATACAATAATATAATTGTTAAATAATCTTATTTCAAAGTAATAATGTCTAATTAATTCCTATGTATTATATGCTAATGTATGATTTTTAATAATTTATTATATTTTAAACTAATATATGAAATCACGTTAAGTCAAATCGACAATCATCTACACCAAACCAACCCATTTTTGAAAACAGCTCGGCTCAATTCGGGTTACATGATTGAGTTTCTCCAAAATGCCTAACCAATCCTATTATAAATCAGGTTAGATTAGTCGGCTTTAGGTTGAGGCCAACTCTATTTATACCCCTAACTTGGAGCTTGAAGCATGAGCAAATAAAGCAAGAAAATAAAGAAATATTTTTCATTGGGCTCCATTTCCCTGCAAATTGTTGTTGTAAAATCTAATTAATTCATTGTATTTAACATTATTTTTTTTTATTATGATACTAAATTTCATCCAGAACATATATATGCATGGATCACATTTGCTGAAAAATAGATACATTTATGTATAAATTATGAAAAATGATTAGATATACTCTTATTTGTATTCGAATATAAAATTTTATGTAACCATATATAATGATATTTTAAATGGTTTAGATGTTGAAAATACTATTTTAAAATTAATATTTATTATTAAACCATTTTATTAGGTTAATTTTGCACATTTATAGGTAAGGGCCATGTACATTGATATCATGATAAATGAAATAATTTACATAGAAAAAAGATTTCATAAAAGCGACTTCATTATTAAAATATTAAAATTGGAAGGATTAAGAAAATGACGAAACTGCGCTGTGGACAAATAAAATTATTATTTGTAATCACTATTGTTGTTACAAATATTACAAAAACAATTGCAAAAGAAAAATATCAAAAAACATGTAAACAACAAAAAAGTCAGGCTCCATTTGGCAATGGGGAAATCTTCCGTCACTTTCTACACCCTAATTAATATTACGTGACAGTCAACTATTTTACTTTCTGCTCATTACCTTTATTCCAATTATTTTTTACATTTATTCATATAATAATCCTGTCTATCTCATTCTTTTTACTCTTATATCTTTTAGTATATTAAGTTCCACAATATACCTTTAATGGGTTTCATTCTTTTTATATCTATTTCATTAACTTGTTATACCGTGTCAACTTCTTACTTCTCAAAAAAATTTCTTACAACTTTCCCCTCAGTTTTCTTAGTTTGAAACAAAGTCTAAGAAAAAATTATAAGATACTTTTTAAAAAATAAAAAATATTTTTTAAAATACTCTTCGCACTAAATACAATAATTCGGAGATGATCAGATTTTGAAATTTTCATAATAAAGATATTTAAAATTAATTTTTATCATACAATACAATAAAACATAAATTTTTATTTTTAAAAATATTCTTCAAATTGAATAGCTAACTTCTTATTTGTTGGGCTTCAAAACATTTGTGATAAAATTCTAAAAACTAATTTTCTAATATTATTACAAAAAGCAAGAAGATACCATAAAGAGTTTTTTTTATTGTATGTCATCTGAAAATATTTTTAAAAATAAGAGTTGTTCTATATTTAAAATTATTTTCTTGCATTTTTTATTATAATATTAGAAAAATAATTTCTAAAATCATATTTGGTAGAAATTTTTAAAAAGATTTCATAGATAAGAAACTAATCTATTTTGGTATGATGAATATTCTTAAAAAAATTTAATATTAATTTTGTACTATAATATTTTAAAATTTAATTTTCGAATTGTTTATGATGAGGATACTTTAAGTCTAAAAATTCAAAATTAATCTATTGAATCAGAATAATATTTTTAGTATCTTCGTACATTTTCTATTGTAATGTTAGAAAATAAAAGTTTAGAACTATTTATTGTTGCAGTTTTGAGATTCAAAATTAATTTAACTATTGTGCAAAATATTTCATATTTATGATATTTATGTTATAATATTGAAGAATTAATTTCTTGTGTGGAATTTTAAAAATCTAACAAACACAAAATTAATTTATTTACTATTTGAAAATATGATTTTTATCTTATACGGTATTTTCTATTATAATATTAGAAGATCAATTTTTAAAATTATTCATCAACAAAATTTAAAATCTAACAGACAGGAATTATTTAATATGAGGAATATTTTTAAAAATAAATTTTATATTTAAGAATGTTCTCTTTATCATTTTTATTTAATGAAATTAGCTGACATGTAATAAATAAAAATTGTATGCTTTTATTTAGAACTTAAAATTTTTATTATAGTTTTTTATGATATTTTTTAATAATTTTTCCTTCTATATTTTCTGTTTCTTTTCTCATTGTTATAGCATTCACGGCTTTTCTTGCCTTTTTTATTTTAGAAATTTATTGGATACACAATCACTGGATTGGAGTCGTCTTTTAGTTTTTCCTCTCTTTTTTTTTTTTTTTTTTTTTTTTCTATTTTGTATATACGGTATGTCTATTATAAAGGTTTGCTAAATTTTTTTCTTTTTTAAATTTAATTTTTTTTAAGGTGATAGATTGATAGTCACCTTTATTTAAATCTTATTCAAAAATTCTATATTAATTTTGGAGCCCGATTATATACATTACGATGTATTTTAGGCTAAAATACAACATTCATTTGTTTTTTACAATTAGTCATTTTTTTTATTTTTCTCCGTAAACATGTTTTTCAAAGTGTATTCAATCTATATACCAAGTTTTTCCATATGACAATTAAGGAGTGGAAAACGACTTAAAAACCCCTGAAATTGATGATTTTTTGAAAAATAAAAAATAATAATGTAAAAATATTCTAAAATGGAAAAACTTGGTATATAGATTGAGTTTTTTTATTGGTATTATTACACAGAGACATATAATATTACAAGTTAAACTCATTCATAACTCTCACTATGGAGAGACATCTTATAAACACCTCCACATTGAGGAAGGACCACAATAAATACCCCCATGAACAAGGGAACGAATACAAAGGGATACAAAAATTCCATCCAAACTGCCATGAGTGAGTTTCGAACCCATGAACGACATCATAGACTTTTCTGCTGCCACTAATTGAGGATGACCCCAGTCGGCATAGATTGAATGCAATTGAGAAAACATGTTTATGAAAAAAGTCAAATAAAATAAAATAAAATAGATAAATATTGTATTTTAGTTTAAAATACGTCATAGGGTATATAATCATGCTATGTTAAGTTTTGTTGATTTTCATTTGCGATTAGGCTTATTTGATTTTTTGAACAGGGAAAATCATGTAACATTGATACCGGCCTTTATTTTTAATTTGTAGATGCAATAAAAATATAAATATATGCTTAAATATTTCTAGTGTAAAATTTATAAATATTATTGGTATATAAAAATATAAATATATTTTCAAAATTCAGTGATATATATAATCATGTATCCTTTTAATTTTAAAAAATTGTATTTATCATATTTTTCATGATTTTTTATACATGATATTGTCAGGTATGAGGGCCATCTGTTTGTAGCTAATTGATATCAACTAATTTGATGATAAAATGATAGCAATTTAATCAGACGACAATATCTATTAATACGTTTACTTTTAAATTAATGGTAATACAAATTATCTTTTTGAATTTATATTTACTTTTGGCGCTTTTAAATGTTATCATCTCATTAGTCTTATTCAAGAGCGAGGATGTGTTAAAAATATATTTTAAAATTTTAAAATATATTTTAATTTTTACGTGATAAAATGTGATAAATTTTTTAAAAAATTTTAATAATAAAGACTAAAATTTGACCCCACTAATCAAAGGTGCTAGAACCGCCACTTCTTGCTTGCTCTGCAGGCGGAAAATGCCGTTGTTCATGGATGTGGTTTACCTTTTATCCGATGATGAAATGTGGATTTATTATTATTATTTTTTAAAAAAAAATAGACTCAAGCCGCGATCGAATTAAGCATGGTTTATTTCTTTAAAGAAAAAGATAATATAATTTGACTTTTTCTTTAAGATGGTCGAGAAAATTGAAACCTATTAACAAGTATGTTGGACGGTATAAGATCGTAAGAATGAGATGAAATCTTCCATTTATTAAAAATTGCACAAAATTTTATCTATTTTTAATATACAACAACACTTTTTACATAGCATATTCTCATTCCATCAAGCATGAACATGCATGTAAACAAGATGAACAAATTAGATGAGGGCGTTGTTGTCTGTTGAGAAGAGAAAATTTAGATCATGTAATTCAGATCACGTACAGGGCAAGGTCAGATCACTTATTAAATTAAGCTAGCATTGACATTAGTGGTAATATCCTTGTTTATACTTTATACTTCTCAAATTCCTCTTTTAGGATTAAACAACTATATAGTATTTAGAATGATATTTTTTTCACGAGAAAAAAGGAGAGATTCTAACGTAACCTCACCTGCTAATAACACTCACAAGGGCGAGATGGAAGCCCCCAATTCTAGAACGGTATTTATTTATTTATTTTTTTCCTGATGAAAGGTACGTGATTTCATTCAGGAGAAGAGTCAATATACAATTGATTAACGATGAGATCACGTGGTTGACACTAATCCAAAAGAGAAAAGTGGGTCCTGCTTGTTTACACTTCATCGGTTCTCCGTTGTCCTAATCATATATTCCTGGCTCGGCACGACTTTGAAATCTGCCACTTTGATGAATTCGAGACGGCACTACTAGTGAATCTATCTTTTTTTCTGGACTCTTGAATTTTCAAGTATCTCCTGATTTTTAGGTATAAGCAAAAAACATCTAAGTATCCCACTCTTCGAGCATAAAGAGATCCCATGAATATGCATGCATGTCATTATGCCAGCAGAATTAAATACGAGAATAATCCTATTAACCTAAGCAAACGCGTCGCTTAGCTCTTCTTAAAAAATTTACTTAAAATACTTTTTTTTTGCTTTTTTATATTCTTATTTATCAAAGTATATTTAATATATAAACTAAGTTTTATCATTTTTGGTTATATGTATATATTTTTTGAATATTTTTAAAAATAAGGGTTTTAAATACATATATACACATAAATATTTAAAAATCTTAAAAAAATATATGCACATATCCATTTAAAATTTGATTTGTATATTAAATAACTTAGATAAACAGATGTTTAAAGAAAAAACAAAAAAAAGTATTTTAATTGAGTTTTTTGAGGTGGGCTAAATGAAATATTTGGCCTTCTCCATTTGACCTTAACATGTAGTGCATATATTTACTACTTAATACTTGACCTTTTCCATTTCTTAAAGTGATTTAGGCATGGGTGAAAATGGAGAAGAGTTGCCACTTGAATACCTAAATTAAACATCTAAGTTGTCATTTGAATACACTTTGGTTAGGTGTTTGATCATCTAAGATAAATGACATAATAAGAAAAAGATTGACTCAACTGTAACCTTTATTTTAAAGATCTCCTTTAAAATCTTATATTTTGTATTAAGTGAGGACAAGATTAACCCAATCTTCAACTTACTTCAATGGGTTTCAAGTTAACTATCCATTGGTCTTGAAGTGGCTGCCTAAGCCAAAAATGTGGGTAAGTATGATAATTTTAGGAATTTATACATTTATCACATATAAAACTACATTTATATTCCTATGAAAAAACTACATTTATATTACATTTATAAGTTGATTGTTTCAACAAATTACTAATTAATAAAAATAAAACACTATTAATCAAAACAAAATATTATTAAAATAGATAGTGTAATAAGTTAATGAAGCATATTTTAATGAAAATTCCATTTGTAAATTGAACTAGTAATTTGGGATTTCAGGTCAATTTTGGGCATTGAAAATACTTATTTAGTCTAAAAATCTCATTTTATATCATACTCATACGTAAATCATTAAAAGCTATAATTTTAAACATTAAATTGGAGTATATATTTTTTTGATTGGTAAATTAGAGTATAGTTAATTATAAATAATATGAAAATTCCGAAAAAGTGAAAATAGGATGAAAGCACATGCTTATAGTTTTAATAAAGGACTATTTGGCTCCTAGTCGACCTTCCCGCCTACCTCTATTTTTAAACCAGAGGAATAGATTTTGACTTATCTTTAAGAAAATATTGATTTAACCCAATAACAAAGGATCGGAAATTTTCACTTGTGGATCAGGCGAGAGGGCAAGACGGACAACAGAAATGCTTTTCGTCCGCAAAAGTCTTGTACTGAACCACGTGCGTATCCCGTGCTCTTGTGTTCTGCAGCCTGTAATTTTGCTTTATGCATGCCATATATGCGGAGTATCTAGTTTCATCCTTCATGTATCGTGTATAAATTCCTCTCTCATCCCTCCTAGCCACTTCCCGTGTCCTCTCTCTCTCTCTCTCTCTCTCTGGCTATCAGCGTATGATGCTGTAGTACTGCTTGAGGAGTGAGGACTGAAGAAGGCAACGGAAAGAAAAAAAAAAAAATGAAGTTCGGAGGAATTCTGGGATTCGACACTGGCATCATACTGGCGCCCATGGGTGCTGACGTAGCGGGGCCACACGCCGGTGGCATAGGACTCCTTGCCAGCCCCATTGTATGTGTTCTTCTTCTTTCTCTTTTTCTTCTTACTTCTTTTGTGCGTGTATGTGGCTGACAAGTCGGAGATATATGTATATGTATGGTGTGTGAAAAATGTTTTCGGCGTGGGCAGAACGGATACGATGCGACGGTGAGAGCGATACGAGAGACGAAGAAGCTGACGGAGAGGAAGTTCGGAGCTAGGGTGCACCCGGGTACACCAAAGCTTAGTGCATCTGAGTGCATGAAATCAACTTACTAAATAAAAAAATTGATTCCAAATATACCTATTACTTTTACTCTTAATTCCAACCTATATCTATTGAGTTTCAAAATTTATGTACACGCCTAATACGTATATCATCAATTTCAAACGTACCTTATTTATCATAAAAATCGTCAGCTATGATTGAAAATAATCAAAATACTTTCGAGATTTAATTTTTGTCTCTATCAAAGTCTATACTTCTCCCTTCCATCTTACCCCTAAAATTTTGCATTGGTTACATTTTCTACCTATTCCAAAGAAACCTAAATTTGAGTGGTATTTTGGTTATTTCAAATTATAGTTAACAATTTCTATGATGGATTAAGTGTGCTTGGAATTAATAATATACTTAGTGAGTATGTATAGAAGATTTAAAACTCAAAGATATGATTGGAATTAGGTATAGAAGTAGTATGTATATTTGAAAATAAAAAAGGTAGATACTTCAAATCTATATCCACTAAATCATAAAAAATATGAAATGCAACTAAACAATAAATTTGATTGCTAAATAGTTAAAAATAAATAGTAACAAAAAGTTAAACCACTAAAATAATAATTTAAGGATTCTGAATTGCTAAATGCTAACTTTGGGATACACACATCTCCTCGTCTGGTTCGTTTGGGATACTCTTATATAAAACTTATACTATCTTATTTGAGGGGGGTGATTATTATTCTTTTGTCCTACTTGTCTACCCCACCCTCTTTAAATTTAAGCTAGGTAAGTTATTCTACCCAAGTTGCACCTCTAGAGTTTGAAAAAACTCTTAATTAAAATTCTAGCCTAAAATAGACAATCTAAGAATGAATATAGATAAAAGCTTGGAACGTCATTCAATACACCTGGGTGCATTGGAGCTTTGGTGCATTTAGATGCAAAACCTATTCTAAAATTTTTTAAAGATTTTTTTACAAAAACAATAATCTAGGTATATTTTATTTATAAACAAAGTTTCATCACTTTTGAAGATATGTGTATATATTTGTTATTTTTTAAAAATAGGGATATTTTAGTCATTTAAAATGACCAAAATTCTTTTATTTTTAAAATTCAAAAATATATGTATATATTTTCAAAAATGGTAAAACTTAATCCATATGTTAAATACACTTAAATTAATAGTTTTATAAAAAGTTAATTTGTTTTTTAAAAATAGATTTTAAACGTGCACTAAAGTTTCGATGCACCTCATCACTTTCCTACAAGTTTCATGCTAACATACATTTTATTTCTAATCAACTTATTATGACATTATCCTTCGCCGCTTCGCTAAGCAAGTGTCAAAATGGACGACGTGCGGCCAGCTTCGATGTTGGCTGGGCAAGGGGTAGGGCTGGTGGAGGATATCATCCCAGCGGCTGAAATCATCAGGAGATACGTGGAAGGAGCGAAGGCAATAATCTAAGGACTTAGAGAAAGCTACCTTCCTGACTCTACCCCATCAAAAAGCTACCTTCTCGACTCTTTTCCTCCCTCTCCCATCAAACCTCACAAGAAAAAACGAACATGGCTCCAAAAGTTGTGCTTCTGAAAGGCTAGGAAAGGTCATGTATATTTAAATTCAATTTACAGTGATTCCTTGATGTGATGATGTGTTCAAAGTCCATATTTGATATACAACACTGAGATTTTGTTTCAATAAAAGGAAAATTTTGAAAAACTGGTACAATGGTGATGTGATATATGTACTCGGAGGGATGATTAGCAGTAAAGATAGTATAGTTAAAATAGATAAGACGATTGTACAAAAAAATAATAAAATGAGCTTAATAGAGTAATAATAATAAAAAATAGAGTGGTTAGTTAATTTTATATCATTCAATCATGTAAAAGGTGTGCAGAAACAGTGGGATTTTTTTAATACACCTTAAAGACATTAATTTCTTTCTGTCCGCGCACATGAATTGATTTTGATTGCAGTTGTGTAATTAGCCACTCGTGCTGAAACTTTTTTGGGAGTTAAACACCTAAGAATGAAAAAAATCACCAGAGAGCAATTATTAATTGGTCTTTTTAAGCATGTCTAGGTGCCAACTTATCAACAAGTTGTGCCTTGAAATTCAGCTAATGACTTGCTTTCATGAGTTCTTTAGTTTACTTAAAAGCTATAGGCCAGATTATATATATTATTACTAGCTGGACAGAGATCAAGGGGTACTCATTTTTTGGGCCTTACCGCGGTATTAGTTATATTTATGTTATGTGGCATAAAACTAGATTGATCTTATCAGATCAATATGGATGGCCCACTTGAAAAGGCCCAACATTACTTATCACTGGGCTAAAACAAGGGATTCCACAAAGATACCACTTTTGGATCTCCATTTTGGTGAATTGTTGCCTCAAACTAGGGGTCCAACTTAGGTAGGTATCCATCAATCGA
Organism: Annona cherimola; assembly: GCA_030490835.1. Taxonomy (NCBI): domain Eukaryota; kingdom Viridiplantae; phylum Streptophyta; class Magnoliopsida; order Magnoliales; family Annonaceae; genus Annona; species Annona cherimola. Next base: position 23,326,665 of record CM059972.1, on the reverse strand, counting down.
CCCTAATTTGGGTAAGGTAGGATAGAAAATATCACCCATGGGTATAGGTAGGGTACAAATTATTACACATCTCCTCAAATAGGGTACAGATAGGGTAGATATGTTGGGTATCCATAACTGACCCGCGTAGATACTCATATGGGTAATTATTAGGTACATAATTATATATATATATATACATATATACTATATATTATATAGTATGTATTATGTTTTGTCTTTGACATCTTATGTAAACACATATTTTAACAACTTCAAATTTAAATGTTATATATTGTGAAGTATAAAACTGGTTTGGTTATTTATTTATATGCCACTGACTTCCGAAATACTATTATAAATACGCTTATGACTTACGATTGTAATATATTAATAGTTTTAATGATTGACTCATGATGGTCTATACTTCATATTTTTATATAATAATATAACAATAATATATGTATTTATGATTTTAAAACATAAATGAGTATTATTGTACATTATTTAAAATAACGTAAAAATTTTAAAAAATATTGTATTTGAATATTAAAAAAAATCTATTTGGAATCGAAACCGGAACCGATCCTATGAGTAATGGGTAGGGTAGGGTAGGGTATACTAAAAACCGAATCCACAAATGGGTAGGATAGGGTAGGCCTTTTATAAATAAGGTACGGATAGAATAGACCACTACTTGAATCGAACTGAACCGAGTTGCACTCCAACCTTAAACACAGGTCCACTAATTTAGTGGGAACTTGGATGAGAATATAAAACGAATAGGCCCTTAAGGTTTCATTCGACCTGACAATTAGAAAGGAAAAAGCATCGTTTCTTGCCATAACAGCACTTCTCTTTATAATCTTATTTGGTTGTAACTTAACTAAACTTTATTTGACGGGTTAAGGGCCTGTTCGGTCAAGATTTGGAAAAGAAGTAAAAATTCAAATGCTGCGCTTGGAGAAACGACTACTTTTTGTAACATCTCTTATGTTATCATCATTAAAAGCTAATTTTCAGTGATAATAATTATTTACGCCATCAAATATTATCTTTTGTGACAAAAGATGTTAAATTTCACTAAAAATATGTTGCAAAATATTAACTTTCTTTTAGTGTTTGGACTAAGTGGGAAAATATTTCCTTCAAATCACGCCATGCCGTTGAACGTTTTGCAACATAATTTCTACTTTCACCAAAAACAAATGATTATTGTTCCTGAAAGTTAGTTTTTTTTGTTGCAATACACTTTGTTTTAAAAAAAATTTCTAATGACAATCATAAGAATATTATCACTGAAAATCATTGCGAAAGCTTTCTCGGACTAAACGCAATATTAAATTTCACAAATATTAGTAGTTAATGTTCATTTTTTTCTAGTGGCCAAATAGTAATTAGGAATTGGTTGCTAAAGCACATGGCATGAAACTTTGTACAACACACTTTTTGCCATGTGGCCTAAAAAAATTTCATGTTTAGCAACGATGCCATAAGTGTCCCTTAATTATTTTTTCTTCAACAACCAAATTTTAATCTTTCACAAGAAAATTCTAGTTATCAAAATAAATTTTTTAGTGTTTATGAAAAATTTATCAAATCTTCGATAATTTTTTATATATACTATTAGAGATGACTGAGTAGGAATATATATTGAGCTCTATTTTTATGTAACCAGTTTTCAAAGAAGCAATTTCATGTAACCTATTTATTTACGAGATATTAATGGTTGATACAAAATCTAAATCATTATACTTAATATCATTTGTTTAATTAGGAAGTCAAGTCTGATTCATATCAAATATGTGCATGAGCCACATTTGTTGAAAAAACAGATTTATTCGTGTGTAAATTAGGAAAAATTCTTAGAACTATTTATATATATATTGGAATGTAATAATACTATGTACGTAATAATACTTTATAGAATTATTCATCCATATGTTGTGATATTATAGATGACATCTATAGATAGGGCTCATGGACAGTAACACTAAACAAATAAGAGGGCTTCTGTGATGACATAAATGATACCGAATACAATAAATAAAGTAGATTTTTTATCATCTATCAAAATATTAAAAATGAAATGAGTTATATAGAAAAAACGGTTTCATAGAATTGAAACCATATATATATTCTTGCTATATATGTAAATTTGCCCCGCAGCTTTTCATAAGTGTAGTAAGATGGCTATCAAAGGTCGATTTCACACTCCATCAAAAAAATTGATTTTATACAATGTTAAGTAAAAGTGTATCGGCTGAAGAGGTACTTTTTACAACAAAATCATATTTTTATTGTCTCAAAATCTCTTTCAAAAAGAACCGAAGAAGAACTTAATTGTAGCTAAAAATGAACCCGGACATTAATGCTATTTTTGCTTGCAGTGGAACATGCACGTATAGTAGAAAGAGGCCATAGCGTATATAACAAATAGTCTCACTTTAAATTCATAAAAAAGAAAGGAGTCTCCATTTGCAAGCAATTTGGTCTAACTTCAACCATTTTTCAACCTTCACGATTGATGAAAAATTTCTTTTTATTATATTTAGAATAATTTGTGTAGCTAGTAAGACAATTTTAATCCAAGTCAAAGATGTGTGTGACTACATTTATCCAAAAATATGTATTTTATGAAAAATTCTTAGAGCCATTCACATGTGCATTAGCATGTATCAATAGTTTATAAAATTATTTATCTGCATAGTAATGATATTTTTATTATATTTAGCATCATTTGTGTAGCTAGTAAGCCAAATTTGAACCAAGTCAAAGGTGTAGTGGCTACATTTGTCTAAAAAGTATGTATTCTTATGTAAATTATGAAAACTTCTTCAATCCATTAACATTTGTAGTAGCATGTATTAACAGTTTACAAAATTATTTATTCACATAATAATGATATTTTTATTCCATTCAGCATCATTTGTGTAGCAAGGCAAAATTAATCCAAGTTAAAGACGTGAGTGACTACATTTGTCTAAAAATATGTATACTTATGCAAATTATGGAAAATTCTTAGATCCATTCAAATGTGCATTACCATGCATCAATAGTTTACAAAATTATTTATCGACATAGTATGATATTTTAGATGGTTTAGATGTTGAAAACATACTTTTAAAATTAATATTTAGCATTGAACTATTTTATTAGTTGATTTTATACATTTGTAGATGGGGTTATGCACAATGATATTAAAAAATGATAGGTTTTAAATATGAAAATATAAATGATGCTAGAATATAATAAATAGAGTCGATTTTTGCTGAATTATCGAAGTAGGAAAAATGAATGAGATTATATATAGAGAGAGTGAGAGTTTCATAGATGCGAGGCTCATAAGAAATTAAACTGAACATCTATGGTTCATTAATTTAAAAACAGAAATACATGAAGGAAATGGCGGTCACATGCTTTCTTCAAACCCTAAAAGGAATATGGAGTTTCCAAAGCCTATTTCCAACACACGAATGAGAATGGAAAATGTAGCAACGAGTCCACAAATGCATGCACCACGTACATACCACATGCCATACACGACCAAAAGACAAATCCTAAAATTGATACATGGGCCACATGCGTGCTAACAAGCCCATATATAGCCAATATGCCAGCTTGCCACCATTCAAGTAAAGGTTGTGGATGTGGCACGGGTTGCTGCGTTGGCAGCTTTGTTATGTTTGTTTATGAGGATCTCCTTCGCTCCCTCAACTAAGTTGTTTACAATTGTAGCTGTAGGAAGAATTTCCTTGATGAGCCCAGCACCCTTCCCTGCGTACATCACCATGTTCTCCAACTCTCCTGCCGTGGTGGGATTAGGAGCTTGTCCTGCGAACCTTCGGAAAACCTTTTCCTGACCAAGAATAAATAAATGGGAGGAGTTAGTTTTTTTCAAAAAAGAATATTTCTTTATCGGGTAACTTTGCTAGCCTAGTTAATAGCCAGGCGGATTTCAAGTCTTGCATTCTGCCGGGGTAATAGGTGATATTTTATAGTTTAGTCCTCGTGTACTAGTAATTTCTGATTTTCTCTTATTGTGGGAGGTTTTAACAATTTCCTCCTAGGGTGGGGGCTTAGAAAATATTTTCCTCCATGGTGTGAGGGTGTGAACATGCTCCATTATATATCTAGATGTCATGAATATATATAACATCAAAAAATTTCTTAACATCAGTAAGGTGTTATGATCATTACAAACCAAACAAATGTTGTGGATTTTTTATGGGGAAAAATCATTAAATTAAATCTAAATTAATGGCTGCCACCCGCCTTTAGGTGGGAATATCTAGGGTTGAATCTCTCAACTGCTAGGAGTGAAAATTTGTTCCCCTGGGGTGGGAGTATTTACAAGTGTCCCCCTAAGAATGGGAGTATTTATAGTATGTTCATCCGAATGGTGAGGGTTATGAATGTACCTAATTTGTAATATCAGATGTCATAACCAATAAAAAATCCGAGTTAATGGATGATTAATTAATGCATGTACGCTAATATTGTGGGATTTAAATATTATTACTCCACCATAGATAAGGGAGTAGCCAATGATGGGCTGGTCTTCATTGTTCTCAACACTTTCAGGGACACCCTTCCACTTGTTGTGGAAGGAAGTGTTGAGGCATCGAACTGGTGCCCTCCATGATGCTCAGCTGTATAGATCCGTGTAGGAGGTTTCGCCCTCCTTGTATATCACCAGCTGTTGCTTGTAGTAGTCATGAGCATATGCTTCCTCTGAAGCCACAAACCTACAACAGGTCGTCCACCCACTTGTAATTAATGTTAAGTGATCCAACAACAAATAACCCCATAAATCTTATATCTATTCAGGTAATTAAATTGTTGTTTTTGTATTATGTTACCTAGTTCCCAAACATACACCACTTGCCCCCAAAGCCAGGGCTGCGGCATAGCCGCTTGCGTCAGCGATGCCACCGGCAGCCACAATTGGAATGCTGCGGCATAGTCGCTCCACCTTGATATGTATTTCTTCTATATTTTCCCATGCCAGCAACGTATATCTTAATTCATACGTATGCAGATGGATATATAATATACCATTCAGTCAATCAGAAGTTGTTCGTTTGATATCTAAACATAATGCAGATTAAAAATTTTCACTCTAGTTGTTACGCCGAGCCTTAACAATGTTAACTTTGACATGCAATGAGTAAACTGTCATTTTTAATCTCCTAAATATTCTTATCTAGCAATAAATTTCCATAAAAAGGATATAAAAAGATACAACCCAATAGCGCAATCTGTTAAAGGATTGGAACAAATATTAAAGGGCATTTCTGTAGTTTTACATTAAAAGCTAACTGTGGAAGAACCGTAGAATGCTACTTAACTAGGACTAAAAGACATATGTTTTAAAAGTGCTATATACATTTATCGAATTTCAATAAATAAAAAGTGCAAATTTTATAAACTTAAATAGACCTATATGCAAATCCCTCACTATAATTTTTAAAATTAATTTTCTAATATTATAACAAAAAGCAAGAAGATACCATAAATAGTTTTTTTATTGTATTTCATCTGAAAATATTTTTAAAAATAAGAGTTGTTCTATATTTAAAATTATTTTCTTTCGTTTGTTATTATAATATTAGAAAAATAATTTCTAAAATCATATTTTCTAGAAATTTTTTTAAAAATTCATAGATAAGAAAATAATCTATTTTGATATGATGAATATTCTTAAAAAAAATTTAATATTAATTTTCTACTATAATATTTTAAATTTTAAATTTCAAATTGTCTATGATGAGGATACTTTAAGTCTAAAAATACAAAATTAATCTATTTAATCCGAAAATATTTTTAGTATCTTCGTACATTTTCTATTGTAATGTTAGAAAATAAAAGTTTAGAACTATTTATTGTTGCAATTTTGAGATTCAAAATTAATTTAACTAATGTGCAAAATTTTTCATATTTATGATATTGTATGTTATAATATTGAAGAATTAATTTCTTGTGTGGAATTTTAAAAATCTAACAAACACAAAATTAATTTATTTAATATTTGAAAATATAATTTTTATCTTATACGGTATTTTCTATTATAATATTAGAAGATCAATTTTTAAAATTATTCATCAACAAAATTTAAAATCTAAAAGACACGTAATTATTTAATACGAAGAATATTTTTAAAAATAATTTTTATATTTAAGAATGTTCTCTTGTCATTTTGATTTAATGAAATTAGCTGACTTGTAATAAATAAAAATTGTATGCTTTTATTTAAAATTTAAAATTTTTATTATAGTTTTTTATGATATATTTTAATCATTTTTCCTTCTATATTTTTTGTCTCTTTTCTCATTATTATAGCATTCACGACTTTTTTTGCCTTTTTCATTTTAGAAATTTATTTGATACACAATCACTAGATTGGAGTCGTCTTTTAGGTTTTCCTCTTTTTTTTTTCTATTTTGTATATCCGGTATGTCTATTATAAAGGTGTGCTATTTTTTTTTAATTTAAATTTTTTAAGATGATAGATTGATAGTCATCTTTGTTTAAATCTTATTCAAAAATTCTATATTAAGTTTGGAGCCCGATTATATGCATCATGATGTATTTTAGGCTAAAATACAACATTCATTTTTTTTTTACAATTAGTCATTTTTTTATTTTTCTCCGTAAACATGTTTTTCAAAGTGTATTCAATCTATATTCCAAGTTTTTCCATGTGACAATTAAGGAGTAGAAAATGACTTAAAAACCCCTGAAAGTTTTTTTAAAAATAAAAAATAAAAATGTAAAAGTATTCTAAAATGGAAAAACTTGGTATATTGATTGAGTTTTTTTTATTGGTATTATTACACAGAGGCATCTGATATTACAAGTTAAACTCATTCATAACTCTCACTATGGAGTTTCATCAAAAAAAAAAAAACTCTCACTATGGAGAGACATCTTGTAAACACCTCCACATTGAGGGAGTACCACAATAAATACCCCCACGAACGAGGGGACGAATACAAAGGGATACAAAATTTCCACCCAAAATGCCATGAGTGAGTTTTGGACCCATGAACGACAACATAGACTTTTCTGCTGCCACTAACTGGGGATGACCCCAGTGGGCATAGATTGAATGAAATTAAGAAAACATGTTTATGAAAAAATCAAATAAAAATGAAATAAAATAGATGAATGTTGTAATGGGATATATAATCATGCTATGTTAAGTTTTGTTGATTTTCATTTGCTATTAGGCTTATTTGATTTTTTGAACAGGGAAATTCACGTAACATTGATGCCGGCCTTTATTTTTAATTTGTAGATGCAATAAATATATAAATATATGCTTAAATATTTCTAGTTTAAAATATATAAATATTGTTGGTATATAAAATATAAATATATTTTCAAAATTCAGTGATATATATAATCATGTATCCTTTCCATTTTAAAAAATTGTATTTATCATATTTTTTTCATGATTTTTTGTACATGATATTGTCAGGTATGAGGGCCATCTGTTTGTAGCTAATTGATATCAACTAATTTGATGATAAAATGATAGCGATTTAATCAGACGACAATATCTATTAATACGTTTACTTTTAAATTAATGGTAATACAAATTATCTTTTTGCACTTATATTTACTTTTGGCGCTTTTAAATGTTGTCATCTCATTAGCCTTATTCAAGAGCGAGGATGTGTTAAAAATATATTTTAAAATTTTAAAATTAATTTTAATTTTTACGTGATAAAATGTGATAATTTTTTAAAAAAAATTTAACAATAAAGATTAAGTTTTGCCCCCACTAATCAAAGGTTCTAGAACCGCCACTTCTTGCATTCGCTGCTCAGTCTTCGAAATTACGTTTTTGGAAGGCTTGCCTGATGCATGCCCCCTGTCTACCGTCCTGGTTGTTTCTTTCATTTATTGTTTCTTTCTTTTATGCGTACTTTGGGCTATTGGTATTAAAATAATCGATAATCATTCACTGCTGCATGATCTAGACCAGTGGTCGATGAATAATTTTTCTATCCGCCGGTTTGATTCACTTGAATATTCTTGATTTGAGCTGTCGGTGATCGAGATAATCACCAACAATGGTCGAGACATTCTAGGCACCATATTTGTGAGCTTGGTCCACTTAATTACAGGAGCTTCTACAGCAGAACTTTACATGAAAGTGGGAGAAATGAATTTAGGTTTTAGCCAGGGTTCTTTCAGTGAAAACAGATTTCAAAAAGTGATGATATTTTCATATTTCAAAATTACTGGTTTCTTAAAAGATAAGCTTAGTTGGATTAACATGGATTTCACATGATATAATATATACAGGGTTGGTGATAAAGATTTTAGAAATAGCACTTGGAACGGCTTTATCCGGACCCGTTTACACTCCTACGCTGCTACGCCGTATATTGCATGATCATTATAGATAAAATGAGTAAGAATAAAAAAAGATATTTTAATGAAAAGATGATGATGAAATATATTTATTATAACAATAAAATATTCGTCTACGTACTTATGTAAATGTCACGTTATTAAAAGCCATAAAGGGAGTTATGTATCAAGGAGAAAACAAATGTGGGTCTTTCTCGAAGAATGGCAGATGATCAGGCTTTTTTTTTTTTTTTTGCCTGAAATAGTCAGGCTTGTTAGTTGGCAATCGAGTCGAAAGTTACTGCCTAGTTATAATAAGGGTTTTGCTGAGTAAAATGATATTGATGACTCACCCTCATGAGTCATATGAAATAAGAATTTTTTTAAATGATAAGTTGGGGGCAAGTCCCTTTAACCATCTTTTTTTTTATGATTTAGACGGTCCATGTGAATTTGGTTGATAATTGTACAGCCTATAAGTTCAATGGAAGTAACACATAGACATACTATTTAATGACATCAATATGGGTTTATTGTATAAAATTAAGATATTTCTATCACAAAAATTTGAAATGAAAAATCTTAAAAATGCATCTTTTATATTAGGAATTAAAATACATTGGTATTGTTCTCAGTGTATTCTCAAATTATCACAAAAGAACTATATTGAAAAAGTACTTGAGATATTTGACATACATAATTGCAGATTAGAAAACACCTCGAGACAGTATTAGTCTAAATTAGTACTTCAAAAATGAATTTAAATCTAAGCAAATGAATAAGCTTTTCTATGATTTATTAGTAGAAAGTTTGATTTATGTTCAGGTTTATATGCATCCGGATATTACATACATTGTTTGGATGTTGAGCAGATATATAAGAGATTCAAGAATGGATCTTTCAGAAGTAGCTAAGTAAATTTTAAAGTATCTTCATAAAACAAAACACTATATGTTCACATACAGAAAGTTGGATAAGTTAGAGATCATTCGACATTCAGATTTCAACTTTACTAGATGTAAATATAGTTTTAGATCCATTTTAGGCTATGTTTATCTACTCGTTGGAAAAAACTATATCAGGAAAGAGTGCTAAGTAAACATTCTTAGCTTTTTCAACAATTATAACTAAATTTATAGTATATTACGAGACATCCAATTATAGAATATGACTATAGAATTTTGTCTCAGGGCTGAAAAATATGGATAGCATAAAAAGACCACTTAAGTTATTTTGTGACAATATCGGTAGTCTATATTCTAACAACAATAGGATTTTGGCGATGTTTATGGTTGTTAAAGAAAAGATTTAGGAAGATAAAGTGTTTGTAAAGCATATTGGAACAAACTCGAAAGTTGTGAATCCATTTACTAAGAATACACCCAAAGGTCCTCCATGAGTGCACGGATGTTGTATCATTTAATGATAGGTTGGTTAAGTGAGAGTTTATTTATGTGGTTTTGATTTAGACGCATTTGTTATAGTTATGTATATTTTTTACAGAAATAAAGTATTCACTATTTTGGTTTTGGTTTGATCTTACCAAATAAAGTTGGATTAGTTGGAAATAGATATGTTAGATCACATTGCATGCAATTTTAATGCTATACATTCATACTTGATCTATGTCATTGGGCTATGTTTAATATATATGAACATGAATGAGTCTAGTTATGATAAATGTAACGAAAGACCACATTGATCCTATGTTCGCATAATTGATGGACAAGATTGTTTGGAGATGATTTTATTCATGGTAGTAAAAAAATTTGAGCTCATAAGGTATATTATGATAGCATATATAATATATATAGTATAAGTGAGATATTGTTGGATTTTAGATACACATATATAATAATTATATATATGCTATCATAAAGTAATTTGATAAGGTTTTATGGGCTTAAATCATCTAATAAAGTATGAATCTTTTTTGCATAGAAATCTTATTGCCTAATTTCTAGTTTCTATTTTATGATGGGTTAAATTAAAAATAAAAAAGATAGGTGCTCTATATAAACGGTTGTGGTTTCGGAGTTATGCATGAGGGCTTTTTTTTAATATCTTATAATTGGAAAAAGGGAGCCGTCTTCTCCAGAAAACCGTAGAACACTAATTTCGAAAATCAAAAACCATGAGATTCAAGAACAATATTCTTTCTATAAATCCAAATAAGTTTCTACTTATGATTTATTTTTTTGGCGATTTTGCATGAAGGATCCTGGGTTGATTATGGTTTTAATTAATAAGGTTTTGCAACATAAAAAATAATGAACTATTTTCAATTTGTTGGTGCTATGAATCAATTTATATATATATATATATCACTTCTCATTTCTTATCTTAAGGCATTCGTCCATTAGACTAAAATAAATAGATTTAAAGCGGTGGCATGTGGTGCAACTAATGGATTAAATTACCCCACGGCGTGATTGGAATTCAGGGATGCAAGTGGGTGGGGTTAAACTCCTCCCCTATTCAACCTAACCCATTTTAAAATAGGTGGATTGAGTTGCAAAATGAGTTCGAAAAGTTGGAGTTCAATCCAACATTTTACCCACCCATTTTAACCCATTTTTAAACTAGGTTGACGGTAAAATGGCTGGAAAATTGGGTTGAACATTTAACAGATTTTAAACTGGTTGGGTTGGATAGGATTATAAGATGGGTAAGAGAAGTGATATGTCCGGATGATCATGGTAATGACCTGGAGTAGGGGTGTAAGTCGGGTTGGGTTGAGGTAAAAACAATCCTAACCTACCTTATAAAATCTTAAGCTAGCTTTACTTTTAATTTTATTTTTCACACCTTAACCTAGAACTAATCTAACTCAATAGAAATCGGTTTGGTTCAAGCTTTAATTTAACCCAATAGAAATTGATTTGGTTCAGGTTAGAAATCAAGTTAACAAATATATAATATTTAAAAATATTTTGATTAATTAAATATATTTTAAAATATATATTTATATGAAGGAATAAAAAGTAATACTTTTTATAGGAATATTTATCAATTTAAATACAATAATATAATTGTTAAATAATCTTATTTCAAAGTAATAATGTCTAGTTAATTCCTACGTATTATATGCTAATGTTTGATTTTTAATAATTTATCATATTTTAAACTAATATATGAAATCACGTTAAGTCAAATTGACAATCATCTACTCCAAACCAACCCATTTTTGAAATCAGGTCGGCTCAAATCGGGTTATATGATTAATTTTCTCCAAAATGCCTAACCAATCCTATTATAAATTAGGTTAGATTAGTCAGCTTTAGGTTGACGCCAACTCTATTTATACCCCTAATTTGGAGCTTGAAGCAGGAGCAAATAAAGCAAGAAAATAAAGAAATATTTTGTAGTAGGCTCCAATTCCCTGCAACTTGTTCTTGTAAAATCTAATTAGTTCATTGTATTTAACATTATTTCTTTAGTTATGATACTAAATTTCATCCAGAACGTATATATGCGTGGATCACATTTGCTGAAAAATAGATACATTTTTGTATAAATTATGAAAAATGCTTAGATCTACTCTTATTTGTATTAGAATATAAAATTTTATATAACCATATATAATGATATTTTAAATGGTTTAGATGTTAAAAATACTATTTTAAAATTAATATTTATTATTAAACCATTTTATTAGGTTAATTTTGCACATTTATAGGTAAAAGTCATATACATTGATATCATGATAAACGAAATAATTTACATAGAAAAAAGGTTTCATAAAAGCGACTCCATTATTAAAATATTAAAATTGGAACGTTTAAGAAAATGATGAAAATGCGCTGTGAACAAATAAAATTATTATTTGTAATCACTATTGTCGTTACAAATATTACAAAAACAATTGCAAAAGACAAATATCAAAAAACATGTAAACAACAAAAAAGTCAGGCTCCATTTGGCAATGGGGAAATCTCCCGTCACTTTCTACACCCTAATTAATATTACGTGACAATCAACTATTTTACTTTCTTCTCATTACCTTTATTCTAATTATTTTTTACATTTATTCATATAATAATCCCGTCTATCTCATTCTTTTTACTCTTGTATCCTTTAGTATATTAAGTTCCACAATATACCTCTGATGGGTTTCATTCTTTTTACGTCGATTTCATTAACTTGTTATACCATGTCAATTTATTACTTCTCAAAAAAATTTCTTATAACTTTCCTCTCAATTTTCTTTTTTTGAAACAAAGTCTAAGATTATAAGATATTTTTTGAAAAATAAAAAAATATTTTTTAAAATACTCTTCGCACTAAATAGAATAATCCGGAGATGATCAGATTTCGAAAATTTCATAATAAAGATATTTAAAATTAATTTTTTATTATGCAATACAATAAAACATAAATTTTTATTTTAAAAAATATTCTTCACAATGAATAGCTAATTTCTTATTTGTTGGGCTTCAAAAAATTTGTGATAAAATTCTAAAAATTAATTTTCTAATGTTATAACAAAAGGCAAGAAGATACCATAAAGAGTTTTTTTTATTGTATTTCATCTGAAAATATTTTTAAAAATAAGAGTTGTTCTATATTTAAAATTATTTTCTTGCATTTTTTATTATAATATTAGAAGAATAATTTCTAAAATCGTATTTTGTAGAAATTTTAAAAAAATTTCATAGAAAAGAAACTAATCTATTTTGATATGATGACTTTTCTTAAAAAATTTAATATTAATTTTCTACTATAATATTTTCAAATTGTTTATGATGAGGATGCTTTAAGTCTAAAAATACAAAATTAATCTATTTAATCATAATAATATTTTTAGTATCTTCGTACATTTTCTATTGTAATGTTAGAAAATAAAAGTTTAGAACTATTTATTGTTGCAGTTTTGAGATTCAAAATAAATTTAACTATTGTGCAAAATATTTCATATTTATGATATTTTATTTTATAATATTGAAGAATTAATTTCTTGTGTGGAATTTTAAAAATCTAACAGACACAAAATTAATTTATTTACTATTTGAAAATATAATTTTTATCTTATACGGTATTTTCTTTTATAATATTAGAAGATCAATTTTTAAAATTATTCACCAACAGAATTTAAAATCTAACAGACAGTAATTATTTAATATGAGGAATATTTTAAAAATAATTTTTATATTTAAGAATTTTCTCTTGTCATTTTGATTTAATGAAATTAGCTGACATGTAATAAATAAAAATTGTATGCTTTTATTTAGAACTTAAAATTTTTATTATAGTTTTTTATGATATTTTTAATCATTTTTCCTTCTATATTTTCTGTTTCTTTTCTCATTGTTATAGCATTCAAGACTTTTCTTGCCTTTTTTATTTTAGAAATTTATTTGATACACAATCACTGGATTGGAGTCGTCTTTTAGTCTTTCGTTTTTTTTCCTATTTTGTATTATAAAGGTGTGCTATATTTTTTTTCTTTTTTAAATTTAAATTTTTTAAGATGATAGATTGATAGTCACCTTTATATACATCACGATGTATTTTAGGTTAAAATACAACATTCATTTGTTTTTTACAATTAGTCATTTTTTTTTATTTTTGTCCGCAAACATGTTTTTCAAAGTGTATTCAATCTATATACGATGTTTTTCCATGTGACAATTAAGGAGTGGAAAATGACTTGAAAACCCCTGAAATTGATGATTTTTTGAAAATAAAAATAAAAATGAAAATACTCTAAAGTGGAAAAACTTGGTATATAGATTGAGTTTTTTTTATTGGTATTATTACACAGAAACATCTGATATTACAAGTTAAACTCATTCACAACTTTCACTATGGAGAGACATCTTGTAAACACCTCCACATTGAGGGAGGACCACAATAAATATCCCCACGAACGAGGGGACGAATACAAAGGGATACAAAAATTCCACCTAAACTACCACGAGTGAGTTTCGAACCCATGAACGACAGCATAGACTTTTCTGCTGCCACTAGCTGAGGATGACCCCAGTCGGCATAGATTGAATGCAATTGAGAAAACAAGTTTATGAAAAAAATAAAATAAAATAGATAAATGACGTATTTTAGTTTAAAATACATCATCGGGTATATAATCATGCTATGTTAGGTTTTGTTAATTTTCATTTGCTATTAGGCTTATTTGATTTTTTGAACAGGGAAATTGACGTAACATTGATACCGGCCTTTATTTTTAATTTGTAGATGCAATGAAAATATAAATATATGCTTAAATATTTCTATTGTAAAATATATAAATATTGTTGGTATATAAAAATATAAATATATTTTCAAAATTCAGTGATATATATAATCATGTATCCTTTTAATTTTAAAAAATTGTATTTATCATTTTTTTTCATGATTTTTTATACATGATATTGTCAGGTATGAGGGCCATCTGTTTGTAGCTAATTGATACAACTAATTTGATGATAAAATGATAGCGATTTAATCAGACGACAATATCTATTAATACGTTTACTTTTAAATTAATGGTAATACAAATTATCTTTTTGCATTTATATTTACTTTTGGCGCTTTTAAATGTTATCATCTCATTAGCCTTATTCAAGAGCGAGGATGTGTTAAAAATATATTTAAAATTTTTAAAATATATTTAAAAATTTTAAAATATATTTTAATTTTTACGTGATAAAATGTGATAAATATTTTTAAAAATTTTAACAACAAAGATTAAATTTTGCCCCCCACTAATCAGAGGTGCTAGAACCGCCACTTCTTGCATGCGCTGCAGGTGGAAAATGCCATTGTTCGAGGCGGGTGGTGATGACGTCATGGATGTGGTTTACCTTTTATCCAAGGATGAAATGCGGATTTATTATTATTATTATTTAAAAAAAATTGACTCAAGCCGCCATCGAATTTTTTTTATGAGTATTCATACATTACAAATTCCTCTCTCATCCCTCCTAGCCACTTCACGTGTCCTCTCTCTCTCTCTCTGGCTATCAGCGTATGATGCTGTAGTACTGCTTGAGGACTGAAGAAGGCAACAGAAAAAAAAAAAAAAAAAAATGAAGTTCGGAGGAATTCTGGGATTCGACATGGCATCATACTGGCGCCCATGGGTGCTGACGTAGCGGGGCCACAGCTTGTGGCTGCTTGGCCAACGCCGGTGGCATAGGACTCCTTGCCAGCCCCATTGTATGTGTTCTTCTTCTTTCTCTTTTTCTTCTTTTACTTCTTTTGTGCGTGTATGTGGCTGACAAGTCGGAGATATATGTATATGTATGGTGTTTGAAAAATGTTTTAGGCGTGGGCAGAACGGGTACGATGCGACGGTGAGAGCGATACGAGAGACGAAGAAGCTGACGGAAAGGAAGTTAGGAGCTGGGGTGCAACTTGTCACGAACCAATCTAGGGTTGTTGACCGCTACGAACCCGGATCAGTTATGCTTCAATGAATTTAATAATTAATACTTCATTCAATAATATCCAAAATTTATCACAAATATTCACTGAGTTAATAGGAATAATTCCCATTAATTTATTACAAGCCGACAAATAAAAATAAAATGTCTCTGCTGCACCATTTTAGCCCATTAACCCGCACTACTGATCAGATGGTCCCGCCTCTCCTGAAATTTAAATTACTCAGGAATGAGTTAAATAACTCAGTAAGCAAGAAATAAATCACGTATATAATGGTGTATAACATCATGGAAGCACCATAGGAAAAAAAACACAAACCACTGACCCAATATATAAGGTTATCCACACTGCTCACAATGGAGCAAACTCACGGCCTTTCAGGACACAACACACAGTCCACAAAGGGACGTACCACAACCCATTAAGGTAATAACACATCGTCCACGAATGAACATTCCAAAGTAGCCTTCTAGCATGTGTAGGACCTACTAAGGAAATAATAAAAACCTATACACATATCCTCGGAGTCCCACATGTGCAATTCCGTTTCACTTGGTAATAATCATGATGCATTACACATACCATTCTCATTTAAGTATCATAGCAACTCTCTCAACCCAATTAAATATTTTACCCACTAAAATAATGTGTCATCCACATCTAATTGGGTGAACCAACTCACTGAATGTAATTAAATAAATTCAAGAAAAACTTCTATCATAACTAGCAAGTAGTCAAAATGAACAACCACAAATAATCTACATAGCATAACTTGCTATTTCCATTTATTTCCCAATAATTTTGAATATGCTCTTTAGTTTAATCGGTAAATACTATATCACATCTCATTCTTCTTATTCCAATAATCTTATTAGAAAATAAAATAATTTATTGGAATGTAATTATAAATTCTTAATCCACCCTCTATTATAAATCATAATTTAATTCATCCTCCACCATACCCTATTTAATATTTGCCAAATAAAAAGTCTGTCTATGCAATTTATAATTGTCATCACAAGGAATATCAAATAATTAATTTATTAATATATAAATTAGTTATACAATTACTAGCACAAAATATAATTCATATATTTTATTTATTCGTAAATAACCATATCTCATGTTTAAATCTTTATAGGCTGAATTTAATCAAGACTCCAACACGTGTGTTAGATTCAAGTATGCATATGTTAAATTAACTAATTAAATACAATGGTTGGTCCTTGGACTTCCGAATGTCTATTAAAAACACCAATATATATATATATATTAATAATTATAATGGACAATACACATAATTTAGAAACACATATGTATATAAAAATTATAATGGACAAGACACAAACTTCTCACGTTAACAAGCATGTTAATAAATTTTATAACATAAAATTCCGTCTCCCATAATAGAATAATATCAACGGCGACGCTTTTCTTTTTGGCCTCTAACTCTTCCTTTCTTTGTCACACTATTATCTTAACTTTCATATTTTCTCCTGCACCGAAATTTCCTCTTGAAAATATAAGGTGCGAGATTTCCATCTATTCACATTTAATATATTAATTCCATCCTGTTATAAAATCTAAATCTACATAATATTTTCTACACAACGTTGAACTGAATATTTCGTCCATATATGAATATGCATATAATTACGTCATCGTCCATGTATGGATGCCCTATATTTATGTCACCGTTCATATAATTATATATAATATAATTACATAACCGACACTAAATGTCCTAAGCCGCCGTTAATATATCTATATATATATCAATATATCTTATATCTGAGAACCGAACCGGGCCCTCAGAGATCTCAAATTCTGGCTAATATACATATTATATGTCTATAAAATGCTAGTCTGGACGGTTTTAAACCTTTTAAAAATAGATTTATATTATAGATATCATACCAGTAATGCTTTCCGGCATATAACTTTATCACAAGAAAAATTCTACAACACGATAGCATAACCCACGTTAATACCACAACTCTACTTAAATTAAAATTCCCTTGGTAGTGTATAACTGGCAATGAATATACATATATTATACTGAATTTTTTTTGTTTATCTATAATATATAGACTCAAATATCAGTGATGAAAGCAATGTTTTAAAATGTCATCCATAATATATATAAAATATATATATGGTACAAGGTGATGACCGTCCAGGAGGTTTGGGCTTCCATATATATATAAAATATAATAATATAATGTATTGCTTAAAGTGCGGGCCCCAGCCCCAGCCCCTGGAAGTTCTCAACTTCACATGAATAATAAAAAAAATGAATTATCTTAACGACGCTCAGTTATGTAACAAAGTGAATTTCGTAAATTCTAATGCATAATAATTAATTAAATAAAACAGTACTTAACCTTGATGACCGTATAAGAAATATAAAAATTACTTCATACACTCCCCGGTTAACCAATCTGTAATATATAAATTTTAAACATAAAAAAAAACAAAAATAAATACTAGCAGTGGAGTCCCGTCCCTTGTCAATATTAATCTATAATATTGAGTTAGTCGTTTAACATAGCAAGCACTATCCTCTATTTCATATATATATTGATATTATGCGTCAGATACTCACATGTTATATCCAACCTCAGCCTAAATTCTTCAATACAATTACGAACTCTCATACAGTTAGTATTTAAATCAAACCCAAACACTGATACAGTTATTATAATATTAAAATACTTAAACAAAACTCCATCTGAGGGACCTACACATCCGTTTGGCTCTCATTATAATACAACTTAACCGAAAATAATGTGTAGAGCCTCATCATAATATTTATTCTATAGAAAACTCGGAAATTCCATTTAATCATCGTCTGCAATATTACGTTCATAGCGAGCTGAAATATATATTATATGCATTCCCCAAATATTACTGCTAATTTATTTAATATTTTTCATATTGTCCTATGAGCAAATCAATGATTTACCGATTCCGGCATTAAAACAATGTCTCCAAATTAGATGTCTCATTACTTCCGGCCCTTCAATTATATATAATATTATATACTCTTTATCACTAAAGTCATGCATTTAGGAACCGATATTCTCCCATTCCGTCAAATCAACTTTTTCCATCCTAATATTAAATGAATTCCAAGAGAAACAACAACTGTAATAAAATTATTTTTATTTATCTCGATCTACAAGACGACATCAATTACACCAAACACATACCATTGTTTACAAATGTATTTCTATAAGTTATCTCAAAATAATTTGATTAATGCAATATAGGTGGCTCAAAATAAATTTAATTATTTCTTCACTAACCTTTTTGTAGAACCCACGGAGGGATTTTCTAAATGAAAAATATTTTGTTTCCTTCTCAGTTTTAATCCGCAACAAATTCTTCCTTTCTCAAGTTTCCTCCGTTCACCCTTTCTTTTCTCCCACATCTCCTTCCATTCATACGTCTCTACTTTCCCCACTCCTAACTTAATCGCAATCTCCCATTATTCTCTCTAACAATTTAATTTTAAAATTTAAAATTTAAAATTTAAAAATCACATCTTATCTCTTTGTGGGTCCCACATAGATTAATTGCTAAAAGAAAAAGTATCTAATTTTATTAAGATGTAATTCAAACCTACTATCTCGAGTTGACTTGCCACAATTTCTAACTATCTTGGCTTCTCAACAATTTGTTAATTTAAATTACAAATTAATTTAAATAAATATATTTTAGATTTTATTTTTCTTAAAATTATAATTACTCACCTTAGTCAATAAGTCAAAGTCAATGAGTCAATCTGGCCACCTCAGCTATTTTTTATTGACACATCAGACAGTAAAAAATTCAACGGTCAAAAATTCAACGTGCCACTGTAGTATGCCACGTCAAGTCAACATATTTAAGTCGGGTTATTACACTACTGAAATTCGAGAATGAAAAGACGATCAGGGTCATCTTCGACGAGAAACTGGTGTGTCTGGAGGTCTACTGGGGAGATTTCCCTAAGGAGATGGTCGACGAGGCTCACAAGCACGGCATCAAAGTCATACACCCGGTCTCTCTCTCTCTCTCTAGTCAACATATTGTTTTTCCACTTTACACCTTTTCCCTCAAGTTTCAAATTTGTATGATTTTTTTCCATCCACAACTATTCTATTTTTCAATTTTTTCTTTGCATCTTTTTATACAATTACTATGCCCTATCTATTTCAGCTTCATGCTATTCATCGTTCATTTAACATAATTGGAACAACAACAAAAAAAAATAATTTTAACAACACCATCAATACCATCTTTTGAGTAATGATAATACCTTTTCATTTTCCTCACTGCTGTTGATCAATAGAACAAGACACACTTTTAACATAATCTTAAATAAAAAAAGAAACACTTTCCAATGTATGAATGCTTGATGGAAAAATAAATTTATTAGATTTATATTCAAGGTGTGTTTGGAAAGCAATAAAATTTTTAATTAAAAGTTTTTAGTGTAAAAATTTTTGAAACAAGAGAAAAGGATGTGATAGGATAGGAGTAATGACGAGGAATAAAGAGAATAAAGTTAAAATAAATAAGTTAGTTTTATGAGTAGCTGTTTAAAAATAATTGAAAAGTAGAGTATTTTGTATAGAAAGATGTAAAAAATAATTAAAAACTAAAGTAATTATAGAAATCGAAAAGTCGTAGATAGAAAAGTCGTTGTGTTTGGTTAGGAGTAAAACTTTTTAATGAAAAATTTTTGATGTAAAAGTTGTTAAATTGATAGAAAATGATTTGATATGATAAGGGTAATGATAAGGTATAAAAAGAATAAAGTTAAAATAGATAGGTTAGTTATATAGGTAGTTGTGTGAAAATAATTGAAAAATAGGGTAATTTGGATAGGAAAATGTAAAAAAAAATAGGGTAATTGTGGCTAGTGAAAAGTTTTTTATTGAAAAGTTTTGGTTAACATTTTTTATGCTGAACCAAACACAATTGAAAACTTTTATTGGTAAACAAATACACCCACAATCTAAAGTTTATTTGATTTATGATTTGATGTAAAAGTGGGAAAATTTTTGTTTAGAAAATTTTCAGATATAGAAGAGAGATGTGAACAATATAATATTGAGGAAAGAGAATAAAGATAATTATCAAAAATAAGGAAGTTTGGTAATTACGATGAGTAAGATCATTTTAGACCGGACCAAATATATATATATATATATATATATATTAATTTTTTAATAAATATGTTAATTTAGTTATATTTAATCTATAAACAGAGTTTTTCCATTTTTGGATATGTGTATATATTTATTTTGAATTTTTAAATACAAAAGTATTCAAGTCATTTTAAATAATACAGAAAAATGTATATTTGGACCGTCAGCCAGTCTGAAATGATCAAATAGGGATTTCAGACTGGTCTGAAAATGATCAAACCGCAATTAAGATATCAAATCATATTAAGAAAATTGCTGGAAGAGAGTTTCCTGCTCCCCACTCCGAACTCCTAAGGTTAGTAATGTATTCATTCGACTTTGCGGCCAAGATTAATTCAAGCTCGAATCCAGGCTGCCAAAATTAAAGAAATAATCAAAGTTTCCTTCTGGATTTTCAGGTTGGGTCAGTGAAGGAGGCGGAGAGAGCGATTGCTGCTGGTGTGGATTTCGTCATTGCCCAGGGCGTCGAGGCAGGCGGCCACATCATCGGAACGGTACATATCACTATCATTCATCGTTTCCCGACATTCTCATCTCTAAATATATTAATCCTATGGCCTCTTTTTTCTTTTTTCTTTTTTTTTTTCCCTTTTTCGCCTCGATAAGAATGCTCACGTCTATGTGATTACAAAGAATCTTGAACAATACTAAAATCCGATTTTTTGATTCTGCTGAAATTGGGCCAAAGAAGTCCACATTGATGTTTGTCATGTATGAGTCCACTAGCTCAGAAAGTTAAATTTAAAGGGCCCATTTTGATTTATTATCTAAAATTAGGATAGGGAGAGCTTCCTGCAAATAAACTACACTTTAAATTTTACTTTTTCGTTAGGGCGTGTTTGGGATGTTCCCACTGATTGGGGTGGGATGCAGTGGTATCCCACATGGAGCTGAGTCTCCTTTTAATTTTTAAAAATTAAGAAAATTCCTTTAAAATTTTAAAAAGTATTTAAAAATATAATTCATTCTTATATGATTGTCTCATCAAATATAATATTATACCCCTTCTTCATGTGAATTTACCTTCTTCAAATATTGTGCCCACTTTCTTGTGAATTTGCCTGGGATGGGAATGATATAAATAGATTGGATAATGAGAGATTATTTTGTAGTGTTGAAAATAAAAAATAACATTGAAAATGAAAAAAAGTAAGGTAATTATGCATTGAAGGAAAAGGAAAAGTTCTATTAGAAATTTTTAAAAGTTCTCTTTCCATTCGTCAAGCCAAATCAACCCACAGAAGTATTTGTTTCGTATGGGCTCCAATAGCTCAAGAAATGAACAGTGGGGAGCCCATTTTAATTAACTGCATATATTTCTGTTTTGTAGGTTTCTCTGGTAGCCTTTCTGCCTAGGATTGTTGATGTGGTGGGGAACAGAGGCATTCCAGTGGCTGCAGCTGGTTCTATTGCTGATGCTCGTGGATATGTGGCTGCACTGGCCATGGGAGCCAAGGGAATATGCGTCGGCACAAGGTTTATTGCTACCAAGGAATCCTACGCCAATGACTACTACAAGCAGCAGCTCCTCCATTACACAGAGGCAGAAACCGACCGCACTGATCTCTACGGCCGCCACACATGGAGAGCATTCGTCCGTTGCCTCAACACCCCTTTTCATCAACGGTGGAGAAATGCGCCGGACAACATCGAAAACGATGACAAGCAGCCAATCATTGGTCGTTCCATCATATATTGGGAGGTAAGTTCAATGGTTTAAAATTTAATAAGTATTGTACACTTTGGATCTAAATGGTATTAGTATCTGGAGAAAGTAGGGGTGCAACTCCTTCTAGTTACTTGTCTACCTTATTCATATATTCCGAAAAGTTTTACAATTACATAAGATTAGGTCAGTACCCCAGTCTACTCATATGAAGATCCGGCCGGTTGAGCTGGTTTGGATTCCAAATTTAAGGTATGTCGGGAAAGTAAGGAAAAAAATGATTGAAAAATTTTGGTTGAGAAGTTTTTAAAAACAAAAGAGTAGTATAATATGATAGAAGCAGTAATAAAAAGTAAAAAGAATGAAGTTAAAATAGATGAAGTAGATGTATGAAAAGATGTATAAAAATAATTTAAAAATGAATAGTGGTACAAAAGGATCTGAAAAAGAAAGAAAAATAGGATAGAAATGGAGGCAAAGAAGTTGTTAGTGGAAAAATTTACTTTAGTGTTTACTAAATGCCCCTAATCCTTATTTAGCCAACAACATAATATTAAAATGAATATTTGATAAATAAAAGAAAACTGATTTCATGCGCCCGGGTGCACTTAGTTTTAGTGTACCTGGGTGCATTTAATCTATTTTTTATATTTTTTTTTAAAAATTTCACAAGATTATTAATCTAAATGTATTTAACATGTATATAAATTTTGACCATTTTTGGAGATTTTTAGATATTTATTTTTGATTTTTTAAATAGTTGCATTCTTAGTAATTTTAAATTACTAAAATGCCACTGATTTTAAAAAAATTCAAAAAATATTTACAATATATAAAAATGGTCGAAATTGATAAACATATTAAATATACTTATATTAAAAATCTTGTAAAAGAAATTTTTAAAAAATTAAAAAAATGAGTATTTGCACCCGAGTACACTAAAGCTTAGTGCACCCGAGTGCATAAAATTAACTTCCTAAATAATAAGGTTGACTTCGAATATACCTATTACTTTTACTCTTAATTCCAACCTATATCCATTGAGTTTGAAAATTTTTGTACACTTCTAATACGTATATCGTCAATTTCAACATACATTATTTATCATAAAAACCGTCAACTATGATTAAAAATTATCAACATACTTTCGAGATTTAATTTTTGTCTCCACCAAAGCCCATACTTCTCCCTTCCATATTACCCCTAAAATTTTGCATTAGTTAGATCTTCTACCTATTCCAAAGAAACCTAAATTTGAGTGGTATTTTGGTTATTTCAAATTATAATTAACAATTTCTATGATGGATTAAGTGTGCTTGAAATTAATAATATACTCAGTGAGTATGTATAGAAGTTTTAAAACTCAAAGATATGATTGGAATTAGGTATAGAAGTATTTTGACTGCAGTTGTGTAATCAGCCACTCGTGCTGAAACTTGCTTGGGAGATAAACACCTAAGAATGAAAAAAATCACCCAAGAGCAATTATTAATTGGTTTTTTAAGCATGTCTAGGTGCCAACTTATCAACAAGCTGTGCATTGAAATTAAGCTAATGACTTGCTTTCATGAATTCTTTAGTTTGCTTAAAAGCTATAAGCCAGGTTATATATATTATTACTAGCTGGACAGAGATCAAGGGGTACTCATTTTTTGGGCCTTACCGCAGTATTAGCTATATTTATGTTATGTGGCGTAAAACTAGATTGATCTTATCAGATCAATATGGATGGCCCACTTAAAAGGCCCAACATTACTTATCAATGGGCTAAAACAAGGGATTCCACAAAGATACCACTTTCGGATCTCCATTTCGGGGAGTTGTTACCTCAAATTAGGGGTGCAACTTGGGTAGGTATCCATTAACCCGACCCTAATTTGGGTAGGATAGGATAGGGTAGAAAATATCACCTATGGGTATAGGTAGGGTACAAATTATTACCCGTCACCTCAAATAGGGTATAGGTAGGGTAGATACGTTGGGTACCCATAACCGACCCGCATAGGTACTCATATGGGTAATTATTTAGGAGCATAATTATATATATGTATAATATATATTATATAGTATGTATTATGCTTTGTCTTTGACATCTTATGTAAACACATATTTTAACAACTTCAAATTTAAATGTTATACATTGTGAAATATAAAACTGGTTTGGTTATTTATTTATATGCCCATGACTTCCGAAAGACTCTTATAAATATGCTTACGACTTACGATTGTAATATATTAATAGTTTTAATGATTGAGTCATGATGGTCTATACTTCATATTTTTATATAATAATATAAACAATAATATATGTATTTATGATTTTAAAACATAAACGAGTATTATTGTACATTATTTAAAATAACGTAGAAATTTTTAAAAAATATTGTATTTGAGTATTAAAAGAATCGATTTGGAATCGAAACCGGAACTGACCCAATGAGTAATGGGTAGGTTAGGGTATACTAAGAACTGAATCCACAAATGGGTATGATAGGATAGGTGTAACATCTCACATCAGTTACGATGAAGGAAGGAGCCTGGGTTATAAGTAGAGGTCGTTGGTAACTCTGTCGAGACGCTTTTTGGGGTACATTCAGGGTACTCAGAAGGACAAAACCATGCAGGCTAAGGTCCAAAGCGGACAATACCTGCGACAGTTGGGCTGGGGCATTACAAATGGTATCAGAGCCGACTCCCGATATCCTGCCGGTGTGTCCAGCGGGAACTCATCCAGCGAGGACGCTGGAGCTCCAAGGGGGGTGAATGTAACATCTCGCATCGGTTAGGACGAAGGAGGGAGCCTGGGCTATAAGTGGAGGCCGCTGGTAATTCTGTCGAGGCTCATTTTGGGTACATTCGGGGTACTCAAAAGGACAAAACCGTGCGGACTAAGGTCCAAAGCGGACAATACCTGCGACAGTTGGGCCGAGGCATTACAAATGTAATAACCCAACTTAAATATGTTGACTTGACGTGGCATACTGTTGTGGCACGTTGAATTTTTGACCGTCTGATGTGTCAGTAAAAATAGCTGAGGTGGCCAGATTGACTCATTGACTTTGACTTATTGATTAAGGTGGGTAAATATGATTTCAAGAAAAATAGGATCTCAAATATATTTATTTAAATTAATTTGTAATTTAAATTAACAAATTGTTGAAATGATAAAATGGTTAGAAATTGTGGCAAGTAAATTTGAGGTAGTGGGTTCGAATTACATCTTAGTAGAATTTGATAATTTTTTCTTTTAGCAATTAATCTATGCGGGACTCACAAAGAGATAAGATTTGATTTTTAAATTTTAAATTTTAAAAATAATTGCTAGAGAGAATATTGGGAGGTTGTGATTAAGTGAAGATTTGGGAAAGTGGAGACATGTGAATGGAGAGAGGTTTGGGAGAATTGTATTTCTTTGTGGTATATGAGAAAAGAAGAGAAGAGCGGAGAAAGCTAAGGAAAGAAGGAACTTGTTGCAGATTGGGAGTGGAAAAAAATTTATTTTCATTCAGAAAATCCTTCCATGGGTTCTACAAAAAGGTAAGTAAAGAAGTAATAAATTCCTTTAGAAGCAACGTATATTGATGAAAATTAAATTATGTTTGAGATAATCTAATGGAATAAGTTACTAAATG
The DNA here is from genome assembly GCA_030490835.1 of Annona cherimola. Taxonomy (NCBI): domain Eukaryota; kingdom Viridiplantae; phylum Streptophyta; class Magnoliopsida; order Magnoliales; family Annonaceae; genus Annona; species Annona cherimola. Next base: position 23,300,437 of record CM059972.1, on the reverse strand, counting down.
TTGTTATGAGATGATTGGCGACGGGAAAAGTATTTGTTTAAGATATAAAATTATCCTTATGATTTGTTCCTTGTGGATTTAATGGTGAATATATAAACAAGTAGGGTGGATGGGTAAATTATCAGATTTTAATGATCCCATGGAGAATATATTTTTAATATATGAAATATGCATGCGTGAGGATGGATGGACAATCTTCTGTAATATATGTATATGTACATGGATAATATAAAAATGAACGCAGGAAGTTGGGCCGTGCTGTGAATGACGAATTTGGATTATCATGTAGAAATGTAATATATATATATATATATATATATATATATATATATAGGGATTTATTCCAGTGCATGCGACTGCACCGTGCAGTCCATGCACTGTGGGCCCTACCTGATCATAAATGAAAAATCTACCCCACCCATTGTATTTAGAATTGTTCACTTTAATAGCATACCAATTTTCATCCAAATCCAACATGTATATAGTCCCCATCTTAAAATGGTGCAAAATCAACGTAATAAAATAGTTTAATGTAAATATCAAGTTTAAAGTGGTCATACGGGAAACATATTATTTTATTCATGCCATAATTATAATTACACAAATAAAAATATAATAGATGTGTTATATATCTGGTTAATAATATTACATCCATTGAATATTTTCGTTGTATGTTAATTCATATAGGTTGAACAAATTTTTTTTTTTAATGAACGATATAAATAAATAGCCCGGATCTTAGTTATTATGGCATAAAATGTATATAAAGGATTTATCAAATGAAGTGCGCTGGATGAAATCACAGTAGGAATTATGTGATAATATTTTCAAGTGGGCCCAGCCATGTACCAGTGGGATAGATTGCTAGATATATTCGTATATGAATAGAATTCGTTATTAGATGGATTAGTATCTGTTTTAGAGGGAAGTACGGATAGATAAGATAATGAGTTTAGTTATGATATATATATTAAGCTTGGTTCATCAACGGGTGCAGGTTTATAAATATTATATATTATTATTTGTGATGGAAGTTCAATAATATATATAATTTTTAGCTACCGTACTTGGGGATATAATATATATATATATATATATATATATATATATATACACTGATGTGCCAATTTGAATCAGAGGGTCGGTTATGTATATCATATAATAATATCTTATATTAGTTTGGTGAAATTCGGAGAACCTTTACAGTATGATTATACATAATAAAATATATATTTATTTGTAAAATAAATATGTAAAACCCCCCAGAACTGGTTGTATATTATAAAATATATACTTTTATATGTATATTTACAGAAGTTTAAAATGTCAAGCACCCGTTATTTAAGATGTATTACATACGAATATATTTTTGATAAGACGAGTGCGGCTAATTAAGATGTATATTGAGCATCTCCATTATATATATTATATACATTAACCGGAATTGGAAATTTCAAAGGACCCGGTTCGTTTCCTTAAGATATATTTATATATAATATATACTTGTGGAAGCTTAAAAGCTCCTGGATGGGTGCCTCTCATAATATAATATATTATCTTATATTTGCAACCTTCACGAAACTGCTGTTTTCTATTAAATACATGTATAGTATATTTCTCGGTTTTGTCAAATAAAAATATAAACATGATGTTATAATAAAGTGAATATTGTTAGTACTAGTGGATATTGGGAAATAGATTGATATAACAGGATATGCCATGCGAAATATTTGGAGATGTTCGTGTTGATAATTTGCTACTTGATAATTATGATGACAGTTCTTCTTGAATTTATTCAATTAAATTCAATGAATTGGTTCACCCAATTAGATGTGGATGACACATTACTTTAGTTGGTAAAATATTTAATTGGATTGAGATAGTTATTATGATAGAAAGTGATAATTGTGTGTGTAATGCATCATGATTATTACCAAATGGAACAGAATTGCATATGTGGGACCCCGAGGATATGTGTATTGGTTTTATTTATTTCCTTAGTATGTCCTATGCATGCTAAAAGGCTACTTTGGAATGTCCTTTTGTGGACAGTGTGTTATTACCTTAATGGACTGTGGTATGTCCCTTTGTGGACTGTGTATTGTGCCCTGAAAGGCCGTGAATTTGCTCCATTGTGAGCAGTGATGATAACCTTACACATTGGGTCAGTGGTTTGTGCATTTCCTATGGTGTTTCCATGATGTTGTACACCATTATATACGTGGTTTATTTCTTGCTTACGGAGTTATTTAACTCATTCCTGAGTAATTTAAATTTCAGGAGAGGCAGGACCATCTGGTCGATAGTGCGGGTTAATGGGCTAAGATGGTGCAGCAGAGAATTTTATTATTATTTATTTATTTTTATTTGTTGGCTTGTAATAAATTAATGAAAATTATTCCTATTAACTCAGTGGATATTTGTGATTAATTTTGGTTGTTATTGAATGAAGTGTTAATTATTAAATTCATTAAAGCATAACTGATCCGGATTTGTTGCTCAATTAGGGTGGTCAATAACCCTAGGATTGGGTCGTGACAGTAGGCCTTTTATAAATAGGGTACGGATAAGATAGACCACTACCTGAATCGAACTGAACTGAGTTACACCCCAACCTCAAACACGGGTCCACTAATTTAGTGGGAACTTGGATGAGAATATAAAACGAATAGGCCCTTAAGGTTTCATTCGAGCTCACGAAAGGAAAAAAGCATCGTTTCTTGCCTTGACAGCACTTCTCTATATAATCTTATTTGGTTGTAACTTAACTAAACTTTATTTGACGGGTTAAGGGCCTGTTCGGTCACGATTCGGAAAAGAAGTAAAAATGCAAATGCTGCGCTTGGAGAAACGACTACTTTTTGTAACATCTCTTATATTATCATCATTAAAAGCTAATTTTCAGTGATAATAATTATTTATGTCATCAAATATTATCTTTTGTGACAAAAGATGTTAAATTTCAGTAAAAATATGTTGCAAAATATTAACTTTCTTTTAGTGTTTGGACTAAGTGGGAAAATATTTCCTTGGAAATACGTCATGCCGTTGAACGTTTTGCAACATAATTTCTACTTTCACCAAAAACGAATGATTATTGTTCTTGAAAGTTAGTTTTTTTTTTTTTTTTTTTTGCTGCAATACACTTTGTTTTTTAAAAAAAAACTTCTAATGACAATCATAAGAATATTATCACTGAAAATTATTGCGAAAGCTTTCTCGGACTAAACGCAATATTAAATTTCACGAGCATTACTAGTTAATGTTCATTTTTTTCTAGTGGCCAAGTAGTAATTAGGAATTGGTTGCTAAAACACATGGCATGAAACTTTCTACAGCACACTTTTTGCCATATGACCTCAAAAATTTTCATGTTTAGCAACGAAGCCCTAAGTGTCGCTTAATTATTTTTTCTTCAACAACCAAATTTTAATCTTTCACAAAAAAATTCTAGTTATCAAAATAAATTTTTTAGTGTTTATGGAAAATTTATCAAATCTTCAATAATTATATATATATATACTATTAGAGATGACTGATGAGGAATATATATTGAGCTCCATTTCCATGTAACCAGTTTTCAAAGAAGCAATTTCATGTAACCTATTTATTTACAAGATATTAATGATTGATACAAAATCTAAATCATTATACTTAATATCATTTGTTTAATTAGGAAGTCAAGTCTCGTTCATATCAAATATGTTAATGAGTCACATTTGTTGAAAAAATAGATTTATTCATGTGCAAATTAGGAAAAATTCTTAGAACTATTTATATATATTGGAATGTAATAATACTATATACGTAATAATACTTTATAGAATTATTCATCCATATAGTTGTGATATTGTAGATGACATTTATAGATAGAGCTCATGGACAGTAACACTAAACAAATAAGAGGACTTCTATGATGACATAAATGATACCAAATACAATAAATAAAGTAGATTTTTTATCATTTATCAAAATATTAAAAATGAAAAAATTTATATAGAAAAAAAGGATTCATAAAAGTGAAACCATATGTATATTCTTGCTATATATGTAAATTTGCACTGCAGCTTTTCATAAGTGTAGTAAGATGGCTATCAAAAGTTGGTTTCATACTCCATCAGAAAAAGTCGATTTTATACAATGTTAACTTAGTGTATCAGCTGAAGAGGTACTTTTTACAACAAAATCATCTTATTATTGTCTCAAACTTATTAATGTAACTAATTAGCTAATCTCTTTCAAAAAGAACCGAAGAAGAACGTAATAGTAGCTAAAAACGAACCCGGACATTAATGTTATTTTTGCTTACAGTGGAACATGCACGTATAGTAGAAAGAGGTCATAGCATATATAACAAAGAGTCTCAACTTTAAATTCATAAAAAAGAAAAGAGTCTCGCTTTGCAAGCAATTTGGTCTAACTTGAACCATTTTTCAACCTTCATGATTGACGAAAATTTTATTTTTGTTATATTTAGAATAATTTGTGTAGCTAGTAAGCCAATTTTAATCCAATTCAAAGATGTGTGTGACTACATTTGTCCAAAAATATGTATTTTATGTAAATTATGAAAAATTCTTAGAGCAATTCACATGTGCATTAGCATGTATCAGTGGTTTATAAAATTATTTATATGCATAGTAATAATATTTTTATTATATTTAGCATCATTTGTGTAGCTAGTAAGCCAAATTTGAAACAAGTCAATGGTTTAGTGGCTACATTTGTCTAAAAAGTATATATTCTTATGTAAATTATGAAAACTTCTTAAATCCATTTACATTTGCAGTAGCATGTATTAGCAGTTTACAAAATTATTTAACCACATAATAATGATATTTTTATTACATTCAGCATCATTTGTGTAGCAAGGCAAAATTAATCCAAGTTAAAGATATGAGTGGTTACATTTGTCTAAAAATATGTATTCTTATGTTAATTATGAAAAATTCTTAGATCCATTCAAATGTGCATTACCATGTATCTATAGTTTACAAAATTATTTATCGACATAGTATGATATTTTAGATGGTTTAGATGTTAAAAATATACTTTTAAAATTAATATTTAGCATTGAACTATTTTATTAGTTGATTTATACATTTGTAGACAAGGTTATGCATAATGATAATAAAAAATGATAGGTTTTAAATATGAAAATATAAATGATGCTAGAATATAAGAAATAGAGTCGATTTTTACTGAATTATCAAAGTTAAAAAATGAATGAGATTATATAGAGAGAGAGTGAGAGTTTCATAGATCGAGGCTCATAAGAAATTAAACTGAACATCTATGGTTCATTAATTTAAAAACAGAAATACATGAAGTAAATGCCAGTCACATGCTTTCTTCAAACCCCAAAAGGAATATGGAGTTTCCAAAGCTTATTTCCAACACACGAATGAAAATGGAAAATGTAGCAACTACTCCACGAATGCATGCACCACGTACATACCACATGCCATACACGACCAAAAGAAAAATCCTAAAATTGATACATGGGCCACATGAGTGCTAACAAGCCCATATATTGCCAATATGCCAGCTTGCCACCATTCAAGTAGAGGTTTTCGATGTGGCTCGAGTAGCTGCAACTGCAGCTGAGGTCTTTTCAGCACCTCCAATGTGTTTCTTATGTTTGTTTATGAGGATCTCCTTTGCTCCCTCAACTAAGTTCTTTACAATTGTAGCTGCAGGAAGAATTTCCTTGATGAGCCCAACACCCTCCCCTGCGTACATCACCATGTTCTCCAACTCTCCTGCCGTGGTGGGATTAGGAGCTTGTCTGCGAACCTTCGGAGAACCGTTTCCTGACCAAGAATAAATAAATGGGGGGAGTTAGTTTTTTTCAAAAAGGAATATTTCTTTACATACAATGACAGACATTGTGGTAACTTTGCTAGCCTAGTTACGAGCCGGGCGGATTTCAAGTCTTGCATTCTGCTGGGTAATAGGTGATATTTTATAGTTTAGTACTCGTGTACTGGAAATTTATGATTTTCCCTTATCGTGGGAGGTTTTAACAATTTCCTCCTAAGGTGGGGGTTTAGAAAAAATTTTCCACCATGGTGTGAAGGCGTGAACGTGCTCCATTATATCTAGATGTCATGAATATATATAACATCAAAAAATTTCTTGACGTCAATAAGCTATTATGATCATTACAAACCAAAAAAATGGTGCGGATTTTTTATAGGGAAAAATCATCAAATTAAGTCCGAATTAATGGCTGCCACCAGCCTTTAGGTGAGAATGTCTAGGGTTGAATCTCTCAACTGCTAGGAGTGAAAATTTGTTCCCCTGGTTTGGGAGTATTTACAAGTGTCCCCCCTAAGAATGGGAGTATTTTAGTATGTTCGTCCAAATGGTGAGGGTTATGAATGTACTTAATTTGTAATATCAGATGTCATAATTTATACAATACCAATAAAAAATCCGAGTTAATAGATGATTAATTAATGCATGTACGCTAATATTGTGGGATTTAAATATTATTACTCCTCCATAGATAAGGGAGTAGCCAATGATGGGCTGGTCTTCATTGTTCTCAACACTTTCAGGGACACCCTTCCACTTGTTGTGGAAGGGAGTGTTGAGGCATCGAACTGGTGCCCTCCATGATGCTCGGCTGTACAGATCCGTGTAGGAGGTTTCGCCCTCCTTGTATATCACCAGCTGTTGCTTGTAGTAGTCATGAGCATATGCTTCCTCTGAAGCCACAAACCTACAACAGGTCGTCCACCCACTTGTAATTAATGTTAAGTGATCCAACAACAAACAACCCCATAAATCTTATATCTATTCAGGTAATTAAATTGCTGTTTTTGTATTATGTTACCTAGTTCCCAAACATACACCGCTTGCCCCCAAAGCCAGGGCCGCGGCATAGCCGCTTGCGTCAGCGATGCCACCGGCAGCCACAACTGGAATGCTGCCCGCAATTGCGACGACTTTTGGAATCAGGTCCGTCAAATGATCCTGCAGCATATGTGCAATAGTACCGTCACGTCGTTGAATTGACGAGTCTAATTATAATCATTCAAGGAAATTGGACGGATCGATGTTGTGATTCAAGGAAAGGAATCAATCTTACAGTGCCAACAATATGCCCTCCAGCTTCAACCCCCTGAGCGATGATGCAGTCGACCCCGGCAGCAACTGCTTTTTCAGCATCTTTAACTGATCCAATCTGCAATTAACAATTACGTAACATTTATGGATCTCAGAACGTTGGGGTGTTTTGAGTTTGTCTTTTCATCGGACCAGGTCATTTGATATCATCTACCGCTTGGTCCTATTTTTTCAATAAGCAATATTTAATTTTCTCTTAAGAGTTTTATTGCAAAATAATGAATCATCTGTTGTGGGTTGGTTAATTCAAAAGGCCACATGCATGTGTACATTAATTAATTAGACAAAAAGAAGTAATTGGATATTAGTATATATGTATATATTAATTAGGGATTGGGTGCTCGCCTGGTGCAAGATCTTGACTCCGTTCTCGTGTGCCTTATCGACCAACTCCTTAGGATAATCACCCCAGTAGACTTGCATGCATGCAAGCTTCTCTTCAAAGTTGGCTTGGATGGCCCCTGTGTAGTCAAACTCCAAGAGAATTCCTGCCCCAAATGGTTTGCTAGTAAGTTTCTTTATCTCCTTGATTGCCTTCTGTGTCTCTTCGTAGTTACTCTGAACAAATTAATGTACCCAAAATATACATGATAATAATTTCCTCAACAAAAAAAAACATGATAATTAGTACTGAAAAATAGAATGACATTGATCAATGGGCTGATTCTTTCATATGAATCAATCTCGAATTCAGTGCATATGAATATACAGAAGGATGAAATAAGCGTATACATACAGGGCTAGCCAGCAGGCCAATCCCTCCGGCGTTAGCAACAGCAGCAACGAGCTTTGGCCCTGAAATGTCTGCACCCATGGGTGCCAAGACAACGCCATTTTCAAAGCCAAGGATTCCTCCGAATTTGTGAGACATCTTTGGGAGGGAAGAGGGAATTAACGAGCAAGGGAAGAACAGTGAAACGCTATCACAACCAAACAAGAGCTGTTGTAGCGGTTTCAATAACTACTGTTGGTGGAGCTTTCTATCTCTCCCCCCTCTATTTATAGAGCTCAAAGCTAGTGCTGCTTTCAATTGCGTGGTAAGCTAGCTCGTCCCACCAACTATTAAAAAAAATTGACCATGATTATTTTCTGCGAGATATTGACATTCGCCCTTTTTATAACCACATTATGAAATCTCCTCTTCCATTTCTTTTTTTTCTTTTTGCATTCATGCGTTTTTCGTGGGATTTGGTCCCGGCACCTTTTTTTTTTTTTTTGAAGTAAAGGTCGCTCCACCTTGATATGTACTTCTTCTATATTTTCCCATAACAGCAATGTATACCTTAATTCATACGTGCGTAACCTGGCAGATATATAGATGGATATATAATATACCATTCAGTCAATCAGAAGTTGTTCGTTTGATATCTAAACGTAATGCAGATTAAAATTCTTCACTCAAAAGAAAAATATTTTATAAAATAAAAGAATATGCAAAAAACATGTAAACAACAAAAAAGTCAGGCTCCATTTGACAATGGGGCAATCTTCCGTCACTTTCTACACCTTAATTAATAATACGTGACAGTCAACTATTTTACTTTCTACTCATTACCTTTATTCTAATTATTTTTTACATTTATTCATATAATAATCCCGTCTATCTCATTCTTTTTACTCTTATACCCTTGTGTATATTAATGTGTTTCATTCTTTTTACATCTATTTCATTAACTTGTTATACCATGTCAATTTCTTACTTCTCAAAAAAATTTCTTACAACTTTCCCCTCAGTTTTCTTAGTTTGAAACAAAGTCTAAGCAAAAATTGTAAGATATTTTTAAAAAATAAAAAATATTTTTTAAAATAATCTTCGCACTAAATAGAATAATCCGGAGATGATCGGATTTTGAAATTTTCATAATAAAGATATTTAAAATTAATTTTTATTATACAATACAATAAAACATAAATTTTTATGTTTAAAAAATATTCTTCAAATTGAATGACTAATTTCTTATTTGTTGGACTTCAAAAAATTTGTGATAAAATTCTAAAAATTAATTTTCTAATATTATAACAAAAAGCAAGATGATACCATAAATAGTTTTTTTATTGTATTTCATCTGAAAATATTTTTAAAAATAAGAGTTGTTCTATATTTAAAATTATTTTCTTACATTTTTTATTATAATATTAAAAAATAATTTCTAAAATCATATTTTGTAGAAATTTAATAAAAATTCATAGATAAGAAACTAATCTATTTTGATATGATGAATATTCTTAAAAAAATTAATATTAATTTTCTACTATAATATTTTAAAATTTAATTTTCAAATTGTTTATGATGAGGATACTTTAAGTCTGAAAATACAAAATTAATCTTTTTAATCAGAATAATATTTTTAGTATCTTCGTACATTTTCTATTATAATGTTAGAAAATAAAAGTTTAGAACTATTTATTGTTGCAGTTTTGAGATTCAAAATTAATTTAACTAATGTGCAAAACATTTCATATTTATGATATTTTATGTTATAATATTGAAGATTTAATTTCTTGTGTGAAATTTTAAAAATTTAACAAACACAAAATTAATTTATTTAATATTTGAAAATATAATTTTTATCATATACTGTATTTTCCATTATATTATTAGAAGATCAATTTTTAAAATTATTCATCAACAAAATTTAAAATCTAACAGACACATAATTATTTAATATGAGGAATATTTTTAAAAATAATTTTTATTTTTAAGAATGTTCTCTTGTCATTTTTATTTAATGAAATTATCTGACATGTAATAAATAAAAATTGTATGCTTTTATTTATAACTTAAAATTTTTGTTATAGTTTTTTATGATATTTTTTTAATCATTTTTCCTTCTATATTTTTTGTTTCTTTTCTCATTGTTATAGCATTCACGACTTTTCTTACCTTTCTTATTTTAGAAATTTATTTGATACGCAATCACTGGACTGGAGTCGTCTTTTAGTTTTTCCTCTTTCTTTTTTCTATTTTGTATATCCGGTATGTCTGTTATAAAGGTGCGCTCTATTTTTTTCTTTTTTAAATTTAAATTTTTTAAGATTATAGATTGATAGTCACCTTTGTTTAAATCTTATTCAAAAATTCTATATTAAGTTTGGAACCCGATTATATACATCACGATGTATTTTAGTCTAAAATACAACAATCATTTGTTTTTTACAATTAGTCTTTTTTTCTGTAAATATGTTTTTCAAAGTGTATTCAATCTATATACCAAGTTTTTCCCTGTTACAATTAAGGAGTGGAAAATGACTTAAAAACCCCTGAAATTGATGATTTTTTGAAAAATAAAAAATAAAAATGTAAAAGTATTCTAAAATGGAAAAACTTGGTATATAGATTGAGCTTTTTTATTAGTATTATTGCACAGAGACATCTAATATTACAAGTTAAACTCATTCACAACTCTCACTATGGAGAGACGTCTTGTAAACACCTCCACATTGAAGGAGGAGGACCACAATAAATACCCCCACGAACGAGGGGACGAATACAAAGGGATACAAAAATTCCACCCAAACTGCCATGAGTGAGTTTCGAACCCATGAACGACAGCATAGACTTTTCTGCTGACACTAACTGAGGATGACCCCAGTCCACATAGATTGAATACAATTGAGAAAACATGTTTTAAAAAAAAGTCAAATAAAAATAAAATAAAATAGATAAATGTTGTATTTTAGTTTAAAATACGTCATGGGGTATATAATCATGCTATGTTAAGTTTTGTTGATTTTCATTTGCTATTAGGCTTATTTGATTTTTTGAACAGGGAAATTCACGTAACATTGATACCGGCCTTTATTTTTAATTTGTAGATGCAATAAAAATATAAATATATGCTTAAATATTTCTAGTGTAAAATATATAAATATTGTTGGTATATAAAAATATAAATATATTTTCAAAATTCAGTGATATATATAATCATGTATCCTTTTAATTTTAAAAAGTTGTATTTATCATGATTTTTTGATACATGATATTGTCAGGTATGAGGTCCATCTGTTTGTAGCTAATTGATATCAACTAATTTGATGATAAAATGATAGCGATTTAATCAGACGACAATATCTATTAATACGTTTACTTTTAAATTAATGGTAATACAAATTATCTTTTTGCACTTATATTTACTTTTGGAGCTTTTAAGTGTTATCATCTCATTAGTCTTATTCAACAGCGAGGATGTGTTAAAAATATATTTTAAAATTTTAGAATTTATTTTACTTTTTACGTGATAAAATGTAATAATTTTTTTAAAAAAATTTTAACAATAAAGATTAAATTTTGCCCCCACTAATCAAAGGTGCTGAACCGCCACTTCTTGCATGCGCTGCTCAGTCTTCGAAATTACGTTTTTGGAAGGCTTGCCTGATGCACGCCCCTGCCTACCGTCCAGGTTGTTTCTTTCTTTTATGCGTACTTTGGGCTATTGGTATTAAAATAATCGATAATCATTCACTGCTGCATGATCTAGACCAGTGGTCGATGAATAATTTTTCTATCCGCCGGTTTGATTCACTTGAATATTCTTGATTTGGGCTGTCTGTGATCTAGATAATCATCAACAATGGTCGAGACATTCTAGGCACCATATTTGTGAGCTTGGCCCACTTAATTACAGGAGCTTCTACAGCAGAACTTTACATGAAAGAGGGAGAAATGAATTTAGGTTTTAGCCAGGGTTCTTTCAGTGAAAACAGATTTCAAAAAGTGATGATATTTTCATATTTCAAAATTACTGGTTTCTTAAAAGATAAGCTTAGTTCCATTTAAAAAAAAGAAGAGATAAGATTAGGGTTGGAATAACATGGATTTCACATAGGGCGTCTATTATCAAAGTTTGACCTAAATCTAACGGAGTTGGGCTGTTTCAATTTGCCAGTACTTTTCATATTGGTCCTATCAAGGTAAAAAAGTGACTCTTAATAATATTTCATTTTCTTTGTTGATAATTTCTCAACATAATTTGAGCGACAAATTCGTAAAAAAATGTATTTTCTAACGTTAGTATTATTCGAATGGAGTTACCAACAATGGAAAAATATATTGCCAGTGACAATTAATTAATCAAAATTGTGGGCAAAACCTTTCTCCTCATGATCATGGTAATAGAAACAATTTTTTTACGTACGAAGAAATATATAAAAGATTTTACAAATTATTATTATAATATATATATATACATATGAATGATGTAACGATTTTTCATAATTTACATGCGAATATATATTTTTAAGCAAATATAGCTAGTGCTGAACTTTAATTTACATGAAATTAATTTGGTGTCCTAACTAAACAATTTTAGGGGTAGTTCATAGGTGGGATGAGATGAGATGGGATGTGATGTTATATTTCCCAATACATCTTTACTCATTGCCAATACACTTTTACATATTTCTAATGCACCTTTACTTATTTTCAATACATTTCTATTTTAAATTATCATCTCATCCTCATCTCATTACATCTGTTAATCGCCCTAAACCCAATTTACATTATCCAGATGTCAAATGAATGGGATCACACCCAATTTGGCGAAGCTTGGATATGCAAAAGCAAAGCTCTTTTAATCATTTCTAAAAATAATCAACCAAAGTATTCTCATTAGTCTTTTTTTAAAGTACTTTTCTTTAATTCTTATTCTTATAAAAACTTTATATAACACCCTACCCTCAATGTGCTACAGATAGGGTTTACTACGTCAAAACTGAGAATACTGTGATAAATAAAATTTTCTAAGATGGAAATAAATATCAAGATGTAAAACCATATAAATTTAACTAGGGTTTTTCCCAAATATACCCATTACGTTTAACCATATTTACAAATATGCCCACTACGTATCAGAAATCCCAAATATACCTACTACGTTTTGCCAAAATTCCAAATAAGCCCACGCCGTCAGTGACCGTTATGGAACCGTTAATAATTTTTCAGAAACGCCCAGATTACCCCTGGCGTAAGATTTTCCCAAATATACCCATTACGTTTAACCATATTTACAAATATGCCCACTACGTATCAGAAATCCCAAATATACCTACTACGTTTTGCCAAAATCCCAAATAAGCCCACGCCGTCAGTGACCGTTACGGAACCGTTACACAGTGGCTAATAATTTTTCAGAAATGCCCAGATTACCCCTACGTTTTGCCAAAATCCCAAATAAGCCCACGCCGTCAGTGACCGTTACGTTAAGTGACGGAACCGTTACACAGTGGCTAATAATTTTTCAGAAATGCCCAGATACCCCTGGTGTCTGTGCTGTTGTATTTTTTATATTTTTTCCGTTAGTTTCAAAAATGATAATTTTTTCCTTCCGTCTATGCTATTGTATGTTTGGTATATGTTTGGTATTTTTTTTCCAGTTAATTTCAAAAATGATAATTGCAGAAAGGATGCATTTCGTTCTTGTTATAACCCATATGCATTTTGTCCCCTTTCATCACCTATGTACGGACGAATGACAGGAGAATATATGGGTTATAATAAGAACGAAATGCATCCTTTCTGCAATTATCATTTTTGAAATTAACTGGAAAAAAAATACCAAACATACAATAGCATAGACGGAAGGAAAAAATTATCATTTTTGAAACTAACGGAAAAAAATATAAAAAATACAACAGCACAGACACCAGGGGTAATCTGGGCATTTCTGAAAAATTATTAGCCACTGTGTAACGGTTCCGTCACTTAACGTAACGGTCACTGACGGCATGGGCTTATTTGAGATTTTGGCAAAACGTAGTAGGTATATTTGGGATTTCTGATACGTAGTGGGCATATTTGTAAATATGGTCAAACGTAATGGGTATATTTGGGAAAATCTTATGCCAGGGGTAATCTGGGCATTTCTGAAAAATTATTAACGGTTCCGTAACGGTCACTGACGGCGTGGGCTTATTTGGGATTTTGGCAAAACGTAGTAGGTATATTTGGGATTTCTAATACGTAGTGGGCATATTTGTAAATATGGTTAAACGTAATGGGTATATTTGGGAAAATCCCATTTAACTAATACATCTTAAGTCAACTCCTCGTAGAGTCATTATACATATTTGATGTCCATCATTAATACAATTAAGTATTACAAGATAATTTTAATAAGATTTAAACTTCTGTCCTTTGCTCTGCCAGTTTCACATTTTTCTCATGCCAATAGAGGTTCTAGTTTAGCATTTTATCCATATTTTTCCACTGAAAACAAACTATGTGAGCTGGAAGTTCAATAAGTAAATAATTTTTTAAAATTCATTTTACAATCATTTTAATTTATTAAAACTAACATAAATTTTATATTTTTTTATGCACAACAAACTCTTATTAATGAAAAGTTAAACATCTTTATGCTTGTACATACATATGTCTATTCTAAGTCATGCATTCACATTACAAGCATTGCCATTTGCTTAACTCGCATAAAGTCGTGCTATATATTCATGAGCTAATTCATATTTTTTCGTAGTCCTGATGTCACTACCCAGGTACTACCTTACTGCTTTACTACTTGGCGGCAACCCAATATGCAAGTATGCATCATTTCATATATTTTGATTAATGAGTTACATAGATTCACTGCTTAACATGGTTATGAATATTTGGAAATAATCATGCTCATGCATGAATAAATCAACTTAAAAGAAAGTTTTTAACTTAATAAATAATCACACTTTATAGCAAATTATAATACTCAATATAATAGTTTCAAAGTCATGTTTTGGTAAAAGTTTACTTACTTCTAAGAAATCATTAAAACTCTTCTTTTTCCAATCTCTTGAAGTAGCCTAGTCTTTTTCCCTAATTTTCATCATAACATATTCATTATTTCACTTCTCTTTTAATATTATTTAAAATTTCATTTCCGATCTCTCTTATTTGGTCAAAATTCCATTTTTTCTTTTTATTCTTGTATTATTCCACTTTAAAATAACTTTATTTCTTATTATTTGCAAGAAAAATATAAATTTGAACTCATATATTTCTTTAAATACTTAATTTAATTTTTAATAATTTTTTATATTTTTACATATTTTCTATTTATTCTTATATTATCTCATCTTTAAACAATTTTATTTATTCTTATATTTATGAAAAACCATAAGTTTGAACTCGTTTATACGTTTAAATGCTTAATTCACATTTTCTGGAATTTCCATATTTTCCTAATGTTCATTATTTTTCTTCTTTTATTTGAATTTTCCATTTTTATTTATTAATTTTTTGGCCGATTGGTGGCGCCAGTAGCTGGTCACCGGTAGGCCGCTGGTGGGCGCACTGGGCCAGGCTTAGGTGGGTGAGTGTTGGGCTAGCTTGGTTTCCGTAACTTGAGCTTGATTACTATAAGCTGGAGTCATAGGCTTCTATTAGTGGTTTGCCTTCTAGGCTTCCTGTGTCACTGGGCCTGTCCAGGCGGTCCGGGCTAACTAGTCAAGGAGTTTTTTTTTTTTTTTTTTTTTTTGCAAAGGTCCGCATTTTCTAAATAAAATAGTTTGAATCTTTGGATAAAGAAGCAAACTTCTAAAATTATGTTTTCTAATATGTACAGTCCATTTCTCAAAATAATACTTCTATTATCAGATTTAACACAATGTGCTTAATAAAGGGTAAAAATTAAATACTCTAAAAATAGCTATCCAAACTAATTTTTATCTAAAATCACCCATCATACACACTAAATCTCTCTAAGAATGTTTCTAATAGATCAAATTATTATTTTTACATCTGTATTCTCCTGTAAAATTTTTTATGTTTTTACTTTTAAAATACATAATCACCACTCTAAATATTCTTAAAAATTAATATATCGGAAAATTTATAACTCTGATTAAGCTGAAATTTTATGTACAAGCTAAAAAAATAATGATCTTACTATTGCACGGTCACAACTCTGTAATTATTTTCGGAAACATAATTTTCAATGGTAAAACATTTTTCCACCGTTATTTACTACCATTTTCTAAGATAACCAAAATTACCATACCAAAAATTTTAATAACACTTCCATAACTTATTAACCATTCTAGATATATCATGAATGGCTTGGACCTAAGATATAAGTTGCGTATATTATGAAATTAACAAGATTAATTGAAAAAAAATTCTATGCGGTGTACCTAATAATCTTCTTCTTCCGCTTTGTCCGTTTCCTCCACGAAATGACGGAAAACCCAACTCTCCCATTTCTCCTTCTTATACTAACAACTCCAAAAAATAGTTAGTCATAATTGCCATCTGCCAGCTTTCCAAATGAATTCCACCGTTTTTTTTGGTCAACAAAAGGGGCTCTGAAATTAAGGGCTGTTAAGGTTCCTGAACCACAACCATGCATGGAAGTCCGCCCACTAGAATCGGTACCGGATCCTCATCTTATGGCCGACTGATCATTTACGGCCGGTCGGAAATCACCGGATTTCCGACCGGTCAAAAAATATATATATTTTTTATTTTTTTTGAAAAATAATTTTATAAACATGTTAATCTAGTTATATTTAATCTATAAATCAAATTTTACCATTTTTGGATATGTATATATATTTATTTTGGATTTTTAAATACAGGGGTATTTAAGTCATTTTAAATATTCTTAAAATGACTTAAATACCCCTGTATTTAAAAATCCAAAATAAATATATATACATATCCAAAAATGGTAAAATTTGATTTATAGATTAAATATAACTAGATTAACATGTTTATAAAATTATTTTTCAAAAAAAATAAAAAAAAATATATTTTTTGACCGGTCGGAAATCACCGGATTTCCGACCGGTCGTAGAAGATCAGGTCTCCATCTTATGCTACCAGCAATACATGCTCCCGTGTGCATATATTTATTTTTTTTTAAAATTTTCATAACAAGTGTATTTAATCTGTGTATAAATTTTTACCATTTTTGGAGTATTTTAGATATTTATTTTTAATTTTTGAAAAGCAGTGACATTTTAGATAATTTTAAATTACTAAAATGTCATTAATTTTCAAAAATAAACAATAAATATCTAAAAATATCTAAAAATAGTAAAAATTGATACATACGCTAAATACACTTGGACTAACAATTTTATGAAAAAAAAATAAGTACATGCTCCCGGGTGCATGCAACTGAAGTCGATCCGTACATAAGTACTTCAAGAAAAAGGGAGAAGATTGACCAACAATACTTTGGACTTTACATGGTTGTTTGGACTTTACATGGTTGTGGTTTATATGCTTTTATCAAAAAATAAAATAGTAATTTAAAAAATAACGGGGAGAAGATGTCAAAATTTGAGGCGTCTAGACAACGTGATGGAAGGATATGTCAGCAAATTAAGAGAACGGCCTCAATGACAACCATCCAGCATTTTAATATTTTTATTCTATATAAAAAATCCCACGGCACATATGATTTAAAATGAAATTTCCACCGTTCCCTGTGAAAGTCATAAAAATCAAATGTTACTAATTAAAAAAATATTAGAAGAGTATTAATGGTACATGTATTTTTAAAATTTTTAAATACATACATAAATCATTATTTCGAATTAGATGGAGGATTAGACTCACAAAATCATACTCGTGGGCCTCAAATTGGGCGTTTCCACTTTGGCCTAATTAGCCAGGAAGGTTTCCAATTCATTGCCTTTCTTTTATTTAAAGCGCTAAAAGTAAAATGTTTGAAAAAATATCATATCATTGCGGGTCCCTATCTAAAAAAGTAAATTTTAAGGATAATAATAATAATTACTTGGGGTGTATGATATTTTGATTCGAAGAAAAAAAAGATGGGGATAAAACCTTATTACAAAAGCTACATTTCTAATAGTGAAAATAATATTCTATGGGCACTAAAAAATATATATTTGAGGGCAAATATATCACTACAACGAGTTTTAGTCGCGGTAGCTAATTTGTTGTTCCACAAAAGATATTCATAAATTTATCTAGTGTTTCGGGTGTTGTAACGCCACAACCTCAAACTCAACATTTTCATATTTGGCTTCTTTGGGAGTTTCAGGTGCCAGGATCTATCATACGTTGGGCTCATACATGCTTGCATAAAAGGGAAAATAAAATCTAGCAATTTGCATTAGACTAAAATGGAGTAATACCAACGGACTACTCGTCCAAATCAGCTTGTCACAAGCAATTATCACAATGCTATTATAATAAAATGTAACTAAAGTAAATAAATAATTTCAATCCGTGGGATAACAACACGTAAATGACATGAGCAAATCTCAATAAGTGGAAAATAAATAATTGTGATTGTGTGGCGTGCATTCTGTATCCTCTGAATGTAATACACGCTCAAATGTTTCTCTTTTTCACTCTATATCTAGCTTAGTGGTCACATCCACCAAGCTTATCTACCCAAAAAGGTCGTGCCTTGATCTTGAATTACACATTCGGTTGTCTCAACCTTATGATCCGGATATCTGATGGAAAATTAGAGCTTTCCATCTGATCCAAAAGGTTTGAAACCCTAGAAATTGATTCTTTGATCATCAAAATCGGAGTTTGGGAGCACAATTTATGATGATAAATGCATAGGCGGAAATGGACGTGCCATGTGGCACGCTGGAGCTTGCTGCCCTCACTGGGCATCGACGCTACCGCATGGGCTGAGCCGTTGGGTGGCCTTGTTAGTCCTGGGTTGTCTCTTCTATGGGCCACTGTAATAGTTGGGCTGCTCTTCATGGATCTCATATTCTGGGCCTGACCTAGTTTGGACTTAACGCCCGAGTCATCGCGCTCTGTTGGGCTAGGCTACTGAGACTATTGGCCCTCGTTAGCCCAGTCCACCAGCCCCACGAGCCAGGTCAGGGCTGGGCTCGAAGGGGAGCTACGGGCGTGAGCCCAGAGCCCAGGTGAAAAATAGGCAATTGTCCAGGGTCATTTTGAAATTTGTCTTGGTTGGGCTTTCCTGAAATTTCTATCTTCCTGCAAATTTTCCAAGAAAACCCAAAAGCACCCAAATGAATGCTAATTATAAATACCTAGCTGCTTAAATGGAATTGCTGGGGATATGACGGTGAGTAGCTTTACTAATCAGGTGCGGAGAACATGGACTAAGGAGAAGATTGTGGCAGCAGTGGGAGAAAGTCTAGAGAGAGTCATCAATCTTATACGAATTCCATCATAAGCAGTTGAGTACAGATTGTTTTGGATAGAAGAAGTGAATGAGGAATCTAGTATGAAGTCTGCATATGAATTGATTAAGGCTAACCAATCTTGTTTTGCAGGCGTTCCAAGAGGTACACTAGCGTTGCGTTGCCACAGGACAAACAAATTTTCAAGCAAATGTGGAAAGCCCCTCTGCCGGGCAAAGTTATAGTTTTTGGCAAGAAGTTAGCAAGGAATGCTCTATCAAAAAAGATAAATCTAAACCGAAGAGGTCTGTATGTCGATTCAACCCTGTATACTTTGCAACTAGGCAAGAGAAGACTCTTTACATCTCTTTGTGTACTGTGAAAAAATTGCAGACATTAGAAGAAAGTTGTTGGTTGACAGAAACATGCTCTAAGACAGACCATAAAATGCATTCTTAGATAGCTGGGTGGAAAACAAGGTGGAAAACAATGAGAAGATAAAATGACATTGTATATCCTAATGTGCTAGAGGATTTGGTATTTACGAAATCAGGCAAGGAGTGTGCAGCCCAATCAGATATGAAAATCTGTTGGAGTTGTGTAGGAAATACAGGGATAATTTTAAGGAGGCAAGCAGATTGAGGGTTGCAAGGAAAGTTTTGGTCCCCAGATGGGTGAGACCCAAAGTTGGAAGCCATAAAATTAATGTCGACAGACGTCGAGGCATAAGTGAAGAGTGCATGGTATTTGGGGCAGTAATGAGGGATTCCATGGTTCTGTCCTAGAGTGCAAAATGTTGGAAGGTGGAGGGGATGGGGTATTCCCTAACTAGGGAGGCAATGTCAATTCGATTAGGTATAGAATGGGCAAGGGAGATGCTGGTCTGACATCTTGAATTGAAGAGTGATCTGCTGCTCTTAATGAAAGATCTAAATGAAAAGGGTACTTACCAATCTCCGGTGAGCATCCTGTTATAGAATATCATGTGACCAGATTTTCTGATAGCTAGAATCCATGTCCTTTAAACTAGTAATTCAGTAGTCCCATATATATGTTAGCTTCTTTTGATGCAGAAAATGCTCAATCATGTAGATCAAGGTGGGGTTGTCCACCGAATTTCATTGTGAATTTTTTGTACATAAGACTCCTTTGTTTTGGAACTAAATACTCATGTTATTAAAAAATTAACAGTTAGCTGCGACATTTAGTCAAATGCAGCTTTTTTCAAATTTTCTTGCATAGTGCATAATTCTAAGCCAAAATTTTGTTGTATAATTAATGTAGCTATTCACAGTTGACTGCTATTAAATTAAGGGTGTATTTGGAAAATGATAAAACTTTTGATGAAAAGTTTTTGAAATATGATAAATGATGTGGTATTATAGAGGCAATAATGAGGACAAAAAAATAAAGTTAAAATAGATAATTTAAACGTATCAGTAATTGTGTAAAAATAATTGAAAAGTATCATAACTATATAAGAAAAACTAAAAAAATAATTAAAAATAGAGTAGTTATAGATAATGAAAAACTTTAGATTGAAAAATTTTACTTTAAAATGTATTTTGTGTAAACAGAAACCCCCAAATGCAGCCAAATATTTGGCTCGAAAGAAGCAATCTTGTAGTGTTTGTTTAGGCATCTAGTTTAGATAATTGTTTTATGAATCTAATATTTTTAGTTTTTTCCCTTTGGATTTACGTGATTCAAAATTTAGTTTCATGAGAATGTTAACATATAGTGACAAGGCCCAAACCATAAAATTATGATTGTAATTAATTATACTCGATAAGGTTAGTGCCCAAGAAACTCGTTGCAACAAAATGTCAATTGTTTGCAGCCAAGTTTTAAACTTCGCTACGTTTGAAATTCGGCTACACTTGCAAATCGTATACTGTTTGCAGCCAATATTTTATTACTATTTAAGTGCAAAATTTAAAAGCTACATTAAATGTTTTTTGGTTGTGTTTGATATAAAAATAATTATATCCAACTACACGTCACTAATCAAAAGCAACCAATTATATGTAACTAAATATTTAGTCAGAGCCATATGCAACCGAATGCACATTATACATAGCCAAAAAATTAGCTACATCAAATGAAATGAAATTTGTTGTAGTTTCTTAAATTTTATTGATAGAACAATGAATTGTTGGCTGGTAAATAGGTATTTGGTACAGTAGACGCCTTGTGTATGCGTGGTTCTTAACAGAAAAATCAACATCACCACCATCATTTGAAAATTTTTCTCATTCAGAAAAAAATTAAAAAAAAAAAAAAATAGAGTTTTGTTTCTTGGTGTGCAACTTGTGAGGCGGTAAGCATCTCGTGGGAGAAGCACATGCATGAAGCTCGTGGGATGCGAAAATCCGTTCATGTCAACCAGCAACTAATAATTAAAAACTATGTGCAACCGACGTGCCCAATTTCCATGGAAGTGGTACTCATCAATCGCAATCAATTAGGTTACAAAACTCCCAGCTGTATGCGGGCATGGATAATATTTAAGCATGTTATAGTCATTTAATGTGAACTTATGAGTTACCAGCGATCGATCTTACGGAAAAGCAAACTAAGTTATTTTCTGAGGGTTTTTCATCCCTATCCACAAGCTAAGATATTTTCTAAGGATCAATTGGCCATTATCTCGGTTGGTCACAGCACTGACAAGAAGCGTTGTGAGCATGGGTTTGAATTTCATATAAGAATTTCATCTTTGGAGCAGGAATTATGGTCTCCAGGAGCATTTGGTCCCCTTTTATTAATAGTAGAAAAAAATTGTAAGATTTGTAATATGAAATAGAAGGGGAAAAAAAAAAGTAAAGATCTGAGCTTGATTGTAATATGAGATAAAAAGAGATGTCATATTTTTTTTTATTAGGAGTTATACAACATGAAAATTAATATGACAATCAAGTATTTTTTTTCGTAAACCCTCTATACAAGGGGTACTTTTGTATGAAACATCGCACTCGAGGGATAGTAAAATCCCTACGAACTTAGGGAGGTCTTGCTAAAATTAATCCACGCCAAGGCAGTGTTGTGCATCGAATCCGCCCCGATCGTCTATATATAGGCAATAGAGTAACCATGATGGCACTTCCATCGTTGCAAAGAGATGTAATATTGTAACAACATCAAAAAGTTATTTTCTAGGTTTTTTTTATGAAAGTGGAAGCATATTATAACTTTTAAAAGAATTACATCTATATATCTGCAATTTGCCTAAAACTGTAGGCGTATTACTTCCACTAGAGGTATGTTAATGTGCGTAAAAATTTTTATTGAAAAGCCAAAAATGCTCTTACGAAAAGTAAAGTTATTATTTGAAAATATTATAAAAAATATTTTAAAATTTATTATTGAAAAATAAAATACATAATACATATTTAAAAAATAAAAATTGAATATATTTTCAGTTAAATAAAAATTGCAACAAAATAATTTAAAAATATAAAAATTTAATTCTTAAATATTCCTCATACTAAATATATTAATTATTTGTCAATCAAATTTTAAAATAGTTTATTATCAATAATTAAAAATTATTTTCCTTTAAAATAGAAAAATTTATTCATAAGATACTTTTCATTAATTCAATAAAATTTAAGAGCCCACTAACATATCCTTGGCAAAAGTGACACACTTATAATTTCATATAAGCTACATAGCTATAAATGCAATTTATTCAAAAGATTATGGGATAATTTGCAAATATGCCCACATAATTTAACCATAATTGCAAATATATCCACATAGTTTTAGAATTTACAAATTATCCTCACACAATTTGACCATAATTGCAAATATACTCATGTCATTATAAATCCATTACTGCACCATCACAGCGTAAGTATATTTGTAAAGGTTTCAAACTACGCAAGTATTTTGCAAAAATTAAACATACTCACTTAATTTTTGAAATTATAAATATATTTACATAGTTTGCAAACTTTGCGAATATACCTACGTTGTGACGGTGCGGTCTCAAAAATGGAAATCAAGGGATATAGTTACAAAGAGGCAAAGGCAGAATTGTGGAATAGGAAGAATGAAGTCGCCCGTAGGATTTACGATATTAGAAATCAGAGAATGGAGTTGTCGTTGTGGGAAATTGTGGAGGGAGAGATGAAGACGAGAGAGGAGGGGTTTGGACATTCGATGACTGGGAAGTGGGAGCTCTGAAACAATATTAGGGCTTCATATTTTCCATATTTCAAACATGAACCGGTTTAATTGCCCCATTTAGAAATAGATTGAACCACTAGTTGAACCGGTTCTCATTGGCTTGATTGCACCCAACCAGAACCGCTGTAAATTGGATCAGATAGGGGACTGGTTCCCTATGGCGCCCCTGACCCGAGGCTCCACATAGTCCTTACTCCGGGGTCGGAAAGGGTTGGTAAACGTGACTCAGGATTATTGCCCTGATCACACGACATATTATATATATATATACAACATCAATAAAGATAACATTTTCATTCATCCAACTTGGAAAACATTTCCCATATCATAATCTTAACTATTGTCTTTACATTATTAGAGTCATAACAATTGTCTTTACATTCTTAGAGTCATAACGATTGTCTTTACAGAAAAATCATCATTACGCCATTTACATATAATTTTGCATTTTCTCACATATTCCATACATGTTGTACTACCTCAACTTAATTGTTTTCATCAATATTTAACATAACATTGATCATACTATAAATTCATCTTCTTCTTTTCACATATGCAAACGAATGTAAACATCTTGACATTCTTTTTATACTTGTCCTTCTCCATGGATCATCTCCATTTACCTGACTAAATTTTGGAAAACAACACATGGGTACTAATACTTAGTAAGCAAGTCTTTTCCTTTTGTAAGTAAACATTTTCCATTTCCTTTTTGTGCATAATATGAAAATGCAAATGCATTCAAAGCATACATGATATTTTTCCAAATGGATCGCTAGCTAGGCGTCCACTACTTGATCCTACTCCCATTTCAGGGAGGGCGCCGCCGGCCTCAGCCTATATTAGCGACTCGGTCACGCTAGAGGAGGACATTCGGTCCAATTACACCTCTCTCGTAACCTAATCCTCGTGCACCATGATCATTTACATTCACATGTTGGCATAACATTTATAAATCACAAACTTTTCATAAAAGCAGTTAACAAATAGTTAGCAATCATTTTATGTAAAACATTATAGGAATGATCATCCTTAAATATATTTTATAAATCATGTGAGCAAATAATTTGCAAACATTTAGAAATATTTTAGAAAGCATGTAACTTGCTTACCTGCGTAGTCAACTTGTACCTTCCACTTTTTCCTTTCCTTTTCCTATACAAATGAAAAAGATTATTTTTTTCTCATATAAACATAATATCCCATGCTTGCACATTTATGCTATTAACTCTGAATCTATCTTAGGGTTTTCTGACTCATGTGTGTTTCATATCAATTTTGACCCATTTCTACCTTTAGTTCAATATTGTCATCACCCTGTTTCAATTCACTTATGTTTACCATCTCTCACTTATCAATTCCGTCTTTAACACTTTTTTTCTTTCCTTTAGTCAACTTCTTAAGGCAATTGCTTATGAACTTCCTAAGTCATTTGATATCACCAATTCAAATAAGCCATTTATCTTCCTTTTTACATAAATTCAATATAATTATCTTCTAACTATATTTTCATATTTGGCTAATACCAACCACTCTTATCCTCATTTGGTTGAACTTGTTTCAATGTCTAACCATTGCATTTATTTCGACATCATTATTTAAGGGTTAATTTTCCAAATCCTACTTAGGATTTGTAATACTTGGCTAAATCCAACATTTTGGATTTTAGCATTTTATATTTAGCATATATTTCCTATAATTGACGTATTATTTGAGAAAATCTCTCAAGATATTTGCTTAAGGGTAAGGGCTTATAATTTGGGTCTAAACTTTTTATAATTTTTGTAATTTCCCTCAAACAGCCCTATATATTACATTTTACCCTCATCTATATTTTCTAAAATCACATCTTAGGTACTTAATCACTTACTTAGTGATCACAAATTTGTAACTTTTTTGTAAACCTTATTTACACATTATAATGAAAATAAATTCCATTTAAAATTTCTGAAACTTATTATTAAATTCCAAAACAGCCCTTCTCTTCTTATTTTCACTATGTTTCATCTTCTTATTTATCCATTAATTCCATATACATATAATATCATCAATTATTAATCATCCTTGCTATCCTTAATCCTTTATTACATTCTTACCTAACATATATATGAATTTCGATCATTTCCGCTTAGGTTTCATATTTCTTTTTAATTATTTCTCAAACTGTCCACATTTGCAGAAATCAGGCGTACTGATTTCTTTAAATATTGATTATAATCAAATCAAGTTATTTAATCCTGAAATTTCTATAATATACCAATAACTACAGTAATTAACCCTCATAAAAATCTCAGCAATAAATATTAATATTATATATTTATTTTGGCATTTTCACTGTGATAGACAGTGTTGTGAAATTAGGGACAGTCCTAATCACGTTAATTTTATTCCATATTTATGTCATCCAAAAATTATTTTTGACTTTTTTAGAGTGATAATAATGATGTATTATATATCATATCAAAATTTTAGATAAAAATTCCATCTAAAAAAAATATTAAAAATCATTTACTACAGCTGATCCTGTCACCCGTTTCACCCTGTTTAAGTTAATCTTCTCGAATTTTTAATTTACAACATACTTAATATTTTAAGCTGAAACTTTGGTAGCTCCTTAATGATCATATAATGAGATTGTACAAAAAATTTCATATCAAAAATAATTTTTTTACTATCTTGTTCATATTTTTATTTCTAGCATCACATAACCTCCACATTTATCATTTGGATGTTGTAAGTTGTTTACATATATACCCAAATCTGATTTAACGTTACCTGCATATGTGATTACATACTTGCAATCTATGAATCCTTAATTTAAAGCTGAACTAATTAATCAGCATTAAAATCTCACTGAATTCATTAACGGTTATATATATGTATCATAGATATTAACATTTGAACCATTTAAGCAGTATTAAAATTTCACTGCATTAATGATATGGGAATCATACCGGTATTAAAAAAATCATGCTTAATTAATGAAATGGTATATGCATGAACGTCCAGCAGCATATTAAAATTCTGTTTAATGCAAAACATTTATTTAGGAACAGTAAAATATTTTTACAGCATCTGTTTTATATTTATTAATCAACGTTCTGCATAGATTGTTAAAATTATCAAAATCAAAATATCAAACGTATAAATCATATGATCATCCAGCAGGTGGCTTTAATAATTTAAAATCAAAACTGAAATAATTTGAATAGGGGACGAGATGAGCATCATATCTAAAATAATAAAATATGCTGATGTGAAGAATGAAGAAGAATGCCTGGAGCGTTGAAGGGTTTGACTCTAATTGATGCTGCTGTCCACGCCTTTCGCTTCCCTTCTTTTATCTCTCCCTGCTAATGCATGTACGTCCAGCGTTCTTTTTTCATCTTCAGCGTACATTTTTTTTTTTTCAGCAGCAAATAGCAATGTCCATCCCCCTTTTTATATATATGTTTAAGCGGTTTCACCATGGTTAAAATTAAATTTAACCCATGCTGGCCGTTACAGGTGTTGCCATGTTAATTTTTCATTTTTTATTTTTTTCTCAGTTGTCCACGTTAGCGTTAATTCATTACACTTTGCGCCAGCTCCTGCATCGTCCATGCCAGCGTTGCCCACGTAGGTTCTTTCATACAAATTTTTTTTATTTGCATTAATAAGTTAATTCATAACTTCCTACATACATACTTATGTATTATAAAAAAATTTCTTATTAATATATATCCAATTGCTCACAAAATGTACCATTCGGAATTTTGAAAAAATAATTTATTTATTTATAATAAATTAATTCATATTTGGATATAAAATATCTTTTTAAAATTTTGAAAACATGTTTTCCAAAATTTCATTCCTTCATTAAATTGGGCATATTAAAATTGGCTTACCCATAAAATTTCACCTCAATTAGAACAAAGTACATATTTTAATTTAATTAAAATCATATTTTGGTATAAAATTTCATTTTAAAAACTTGCAGACATGTTTTTCAAAATTTAACACATTCATTATGTAGGGCATATTAAAATAGGCTTGCTCCAAAAGTTTCATCTTAAATAGCCATATATATATTAAGATATTAATTAACTAAGTAATTATGTAAAAAAATAAAATATCAACGTGCATGCATGTGGAGGTATTCCTTTGGCACACTTTCTGATGCACTCAAGTTAGGTAATTTAGCTAACTACTTTTCATAATTTGATCCGTCTAGATTAGAGAACACATAATTTAGTACTTTTCATTAAATTTTTATGTGATTCTGAGTTATGCATGCTTAGATCTAATGAAAACAGTGATGATGAATATAAGCCCTTAATTAGAGCCTCTAATTAGCCAAAAAAAATTTTATTTTTATTTTTCCATAAGGTCCGTGAATTTAAACAGTCTCACTTCGTATAGTTCGGAATTTTAAAATTTCTTCCCAAAATATTTGTAAAAATTCATTTTCATAGCTAATCTTTGTGGGATCATAAATTACCCCCATTTTCTTATAAATTCCAAATATAAGCTTTATAAATTCCCATTAAGTCCCCTTTTTGTCTCCACTCTTGTCAAAATTACCAATCAATCATCTTTTCTAAATTTATAATTTAATCTCACTTTTGTAAAATTACAATTTGGTCTTTTCGTGATTATTGATAATCCCACTTCGCTTAATATTTTTTCCATTAATTTTCATTTCCCATATGGGTTACACCTGAGCCCTTCCTTTTATGAAATTTTTGATTTTATCCTTAGACGATTTCAAGCTATATTTATTAAGTTTAAAATTCAGGGTTTCACATTCCCGGTCGAACTAGCCAATCTGATATGATTTTAACAACATTGATATGCAAGGAAAATTCCGAGCACCTATTTGTGTAGTGTGATAAGGTGAGAGAGTTAAGAAGATAGTTTGTCCCAGATAGAATGCTGTGGACCCCTAGAAATGTGATGAAATGCATCTTCAGGGTGCTTACTGGTAAGCATGATGTAGAATACCTTAGTTTACTGGTCAATGTGTATGAGCAGTTGTGCAAAATAGATAAATTAATTATATGGATAGTTGTATAGAAATGATTGAAAAGTATGTAGTTTTGTAGGAAAATGTAAAATAATAATAAAAAATAGGGTAGTTGTAGAGATTGAAAGTCTTAAATTGAAAATTTTTGGTTGAAAAAAATTTTAATTTGAAAAACACCCCCCAATAAAAGTCTTCGACTAAACTTTTCTATTTTTAATTATTTTATTACATCTTCGTATATAACTAATCTACTTTCTAATCATATCTATACAACTACTCATGCAACTAACTTATTTATTTTAATATTATTTTTTTACTCCCCATCATTATCCTTATCATTTCACATCATTTTATCTTATTTCAAAAACTTAGATAATTTGCAAATATACGCACTTAGTTTGATCAAAATTGTAAATATACCCATATAGTTTCAGAAATTATAAACCTAACATAGTTTAATCATAATTGCGAATAACTCTCATGCTATTATTGCATCATTACAATGTGAGTATATTTGTAAAAATATGCAAACTATATGGGTGTATTTGTAATTTTAAAAATTAAGTGATATATTTAATTTTTGCAAATAACCCTCAAATAATTTAATTATAATTGCCAATAACTCCCACAACATGATGATATAGTAATGACGTCTCAATGGCTTGTGGGTCATTTGCAATCATGGTTAAATTATGCGGGGATTATTTGCAATTTTTGAAACTATATGGGTATATTTGCAAATTTGATCAAACTAAGTGGACATATTTGCAAATTACCCAAAAAAATTTAGACTAAAAATTCTTCAAAAATTTTTATCACTTCTCAAACACATAACTAGGAGAAGAGAAATTTCACGTAACAAAAAAAAGAAAAGAAAAGAAAAAATTAGATTCCATAATTGTCCTTTTCTTGGCAATGAAGCATTGCTCAAATTGACTTCATTGTAGTATCCTTTGCTTTTTGTGAGATCAAATTGCTAATTAAAAGCTCAAAATTTTCAATGCTAAAAGTTCGCTCGCAGCAATGAGTTATATCTTTTTCGTTACTGAAACTCTTTTGTAATGATTTTTTAGTAATAAAATGTTAACCGAATTATATTTGCCAAAACGATCTACCAATCAAATTCTAACTTTTAGCAATAAATATGAGTTCATTATTGAAGCTCGAATTCATGCAGCGTCAATAAAACACATCATAAATTTTAAAACCATAGAATTTCCATTTTTTCCCTCATGCAACTTAAATAACTTATTAATTCTCACTAATCCATTTTACACAGACACACACACACATATATATATATATGGGGATATATTCAGGTGCAGCAACGCTGCACCTGAACTCCCGTGTAGTGGCGCGATCCGACCGTCCGTAGCAGCCGGTAAAATCCTGGCCGTTGTTCCTATGTGCGTGTAGCCTGCTTTTGAATCAGCGAACAACGTGCATGTAGAGATAGAGATGGCAGTCTGGCATGCGGTTTTTCGAGGCTGCGTGGTGACTGAGATCGCGGGAGCGTGGGGCTGAGTGGGAGCGTAGGGAAGTGGGAGAGTTTTCCGAACAGAGAGGGAGTGGGAGAATACCGGTGAGGGAGAGGGAGAGGTGAAATCCTGTCGTTTGCAGAAGAGGGAGGGAGAGGGAGAGGGATTTGCAGAACAGAGAGGGAGAGGGAGGTGACGGAAAATACCGGAATGGGAGAGGAGCGCCGAAACTTGTTCTTACCGTAAAGCTGTCGGAGCCACCGCTGCCCCTCCATTGCCAGTTTCAACGCTCGAAAGAGGGGGTGAGAGCGCCGACAGAAAAGAGAGGAAGCCTGAGCCACCACTGCCAGCTGGAGCCAGAGCTGAGAGAAGTCGCAAAAGAGTTATTGTCAATATGAAAATCAGATTGTGTTGTATTTCATTCTGCAAACTACATTTGTGAGAGCATAGATAGTATTCACACCAAGGTACATTAAGCTAGCAAGCATCGTAGAATTGGAGGAATAGTGAGTCCAACACCGTCCACAGCTGGGAGCACCCAATGAGTTATACATTAAGCTATCAAGCATCATACACTCATAGTTTGACCTACAACTACTTTGGATGATTTCTTTCACATTTTTCTTTCCCGAGACTTTATTCTCCAAATGCAATATAGATTCATGAGATAGATTCTAGAAAAGTGGCCAGGTCACAGATGGTGCTCCAAGGAGCATAAAGTATGGAGCATGGACAATCTTAAGATGCAAAAACGCATAGGCACTTCATCTGTCTGACGTAGTTAGTGAAGAATAAAACATAACTGATTTTTCTCTCAGTGAAATTCCTATGTAACTAGGGTGGCCACCTTTCTGCATGCCAAACATGGAAAAAAAAAACAGACACCCCATTTACCCCAAACAAGTTCATTTACCCCAAACAACTTTTTACATTGAAATGACTATAAAAAAACCTTTGACTAGAGTTAGCAACTTTGACGACTTTTAATGTTAATAGCTTGAATAATATTGGTAATCGAAATGTAGGTTGTGAATTAGGCCGCTATATTCTGAGACGGTGTTTATAGGGTAAGTGCGGATCATCTGTTTTGTCAATATCATTATGCTAAATATTGAATGAGCATGCTATACTTACTAGTTAGTGAGCAACTTGAAATGACAAATTATCTGCTTGTGAATATTAGTTGTTAAGTGTTGAATGAACATGGTATATGCAAAGGCCAATGTTTATAGGGAAAGTGTAAGTCATGTGTGTATGAAATATCAGCTTCTTAGGCGTTAGGTCAGCATGTTATATTCCCAAGTTAGTTTGTATTTTGGAATTGAAAGTCATCTTCTCGTGAATATAAGCTTGGTAAGTGTTGGACCCACATACTATGTGCAAAAGTCAATATATATTTTGAAAGTACAGGTCGTCTCTTTGTGGATATCGGCCTCTTAAGTGTTAAATAAGCATGCTATATGTATAGTATAATGAATGAAGTGAAAATGCAGGATACTGGCCCTTTATGAATGTTAACATGCTAAGTGTTCAACATAGAAACCCATCAAATTTTAGCGCCACAATAGATTTATAGAAATGCATCAACTATTACACAATATAGTATGCCAACATAGCATACTGAGGCCTTGTAACTCCCTTTGGACATGTTGTTTTTCCCTTCACCTCTTCCCATTTTCTATCCTCCCATTTTCTATTTTTTCTTAACTATTTTTTACAATTGGTTTCTTCTTTTTTTCGATATCAGCGTGCCTATCACCTAATTAGCATGCTATATTATAAATCAGCATGTTATATTATGAAACGTAGGTTATCATTTTTGTAATAACAGCTTACTTACTGTCCAATGAGCATGTTATATTGTTTGTCCGTACTTATATGAGCATGTTCATTATCCAATGAGGATGCTATGCTGAACATTAAATGCATAATAGGATTTACATGTTCAACTTTCTAATTAGGATTGTATGTGGATTTGTATTTGCAGGTCACGTTGCTTGTTATCGATCTATTTTATATACAGTTCATACAGCTTGAAACAGGGACAATATGGTAAATACACGAAGCAAGGGCCAAACAAAAAATGCAGTTTCGAAACGACGAGATTTGCAATCAGCATGTACTAGCCAACCCTAAAAGAAAAACAAAACTACAACTACTGGAGAGGAAAAAAGTAATGAAAAGAGGTACTTCGAGGACTTACAATCATCACTGATATACGAAGAGAAATTCCTCACAAGACCAGTTATGAGGAGTTGTCCACTACAAATTGAAGACTTCATTGAATTCCCGTTCTCAAAGTGGTTAGTGGATTGTGGTTTATTTAATTATATAATGGTTAAAGAGAACATTTACCCAGAACTTGTTCGAATGTTTTACTGTAATATCACCAAGGATGCCACTACATTTGTGAAGGGAGTGAAGATACCATTGCATGATGAGATGTTGAAGGAAGTATTTGATATTCCTATTTGGACTGGTGAGGATCAGCCCAAAGTTTCTAAACAAGAGTCATTCACTTTGATTAGTGGAGATGCAGAAAAGGGGAAGGAAGTAGCAAGGTTAACTTCTCAGGAGTTACCAACTTTAAATATGAAGTTGTTACATTATGTTATTACCAATAACGTTTTCTCTCGAGCTGGGTCTATGTCAGAAGTGTCTGTCAATGATGCTTACTGCATATATTGTCATGAAAAAGGAATTGTGCTCGATGCTGCTTTGAATATTCTAGAGCATATGATGAAATGTCGAAAGCGGAAGAATGGGGCATTGCCATATAGGATAGTCATCACTAGAATTTTAAAGCATTGTGAAGTGGATTTATCTGGAGAAGAGATGACAAAGTGTAAAATTTTTGGCAAAATTGAAGGCAATTTGATAGACAAGTTAGGCCGTCCACCAGCTGCACCAGAGGTTGGTGAGCAGGTAGCACCACAAGAGTATGGAATTGGTGATGAGCAAGTAGAGCAAACGGAGGCTGCCACTGTTCCCACAATGCAAAGGAATCAACTTCAAAGAAATGTATGTCAACGGCTACTGAATCTAGATTCGAGGAGGTATTGAGTGCAAAGTTTGAGGAGATGAAGAGAGAAATCAAGTCTCACATCTCCCAGCTTATTTCAACATGTATGAAACTACCCACTGTCAATCCAACACAGTTTACCCCTTTTGTTGGTGTAGATTATACTCCTACATTGGTCATTGACACTCCTACATCAGTCATTGACACTCCGACGTCGGTCATTGCCACTCCTACATCAGTTATTGTCACTCCCACCGAGGTCATTGTCACTCCCTGCATAACTCCTGGATTTTCTAAAGCTGTGGTCACCCCTACAGAAGTATTGGTATCGACGTCCATATCTCCTCATATAGTAGTCATGTCGCATGCTCATTCAAATTCACCACAATCATCACCCTCCTTTGTTGATCTACCAAAATCAGATCATGTTTGTGTTGACGCCTCATATTCTGAAAATATTGCACGGCTTGCTAGAGCAGTGGAGCAAGTAGTCGAGCATGTGAATAGGATCGACAAGAGGCTTGAAGCTGTTGAGAATAAGTTACAAGGAGATGGCCATGGGCAAAAGTGAAGACCTATGAACTTTTGAATATTTGTTTTCAATTGCTATGTTCTTATGTTTGACAATCTAATATGGGAAGAGAATTGTTTGTAATGAACTTCTTTTTTAAATATGAATGTTACTGCCTCCAAATGAAATTTGAGGTTGTGAATGAGGTTGCTCTATTGTGTGTGTATGTTTTTGAAACTGTAGGTGGGAATGAGGTTGCCCTATTATGTGTGTATATTTTTGAAACTGCAAGTGGGAATGAGGTTGCTCTACTGTGTGTGTATGTTTTTGAAACTGTAGGTTATGAATGATGTTGCTCTTTTGTGTTTGTATGTTGCTGCAATGTAATGATGTGAATATCAGCATGCTCAGTGTTGAGTCAGCAGGCTATATATATGAGCTAGTTAGTAAATGGGAGGTTGTGAGATGATCTGCTTGTGATTACCTTTATGTTAATGGTGGATCAGGAGGATATATTGCATTTCTGTGTTTATTATGGAAGTGATGGGAATATTAGCACGCTAAGTGTTGAGTCAGCAAGCTATATGTATGAGTCAGTTAGTGAAGAGCAGGTTGTGAGATGATCTGCTTGTGAATACCTCTCTGTTAATAGTGGATCAGAATTGCCGAATGCTCAGGTCAGTAAGGAAGTTGGCTCACCAAATCATCTGACCATGCACAACTGCATGCTATAGAGCAATGAGCATTCTGTATGAGCAAGTGAGTAAGAAAAATCACACGGCACATGATCTGTCTGTGAATAACAGCACGCTCATCTGTCAATGAGCATGCTCTATGCTCAAGTTAATAGGTTCGTACCATTTTCAACATCCATTGCACTGGTCACAAAAATATAACTTTCCTTCTTTTCAATTTGTATCAATTTTTACAAAAAAATACACTTCCTTTTCTTTCAAAATGTATAAGTGAGTACAAAAAATACACTTCCTGTTCTTTCAAAATGTACACGTTAGTACACAAAATACAATTCCTTTTCCTTTTAAAATGGATACTATAAATTCAGCATTCACTTCTGAAAATGGAGACTATAAATTCAGCATCCACTTGTCCATACATAGACCCACATTCTTACTGTCCATCCTGCATTGCACGTAAAATATGAAAATGCAGCATTAGATTGACAACTTCTTGAAAATAACTTATGAGACGAATATGAAGACATAATACCAAAATTTCAAAAGCATTGATGGAGCTCCAACAGCAGCATAGTCATGCACTAGTCTGTAGGCAGAAGAAGAATTAGATAAAGAGGATCAAATGTGGTGGCATAAATAAAGTGGATTAATATGCAATTGAGTAGCATGAACTGTGATGACATTATACCAGGTTGTTAACAATCCTTCTTATGCAATTGTGGACAGTTTCGTCTATTGTGACCAACTACGACCTTCTTGCATCCTCGACATAATCGTCCACTGTGTTCCATATCTTTTTCGATACTTGATTTTAAGCGCTTACTTGATCGTCCTTTTCTTTGAACTACATTTGGGAATTCAATGCTAACAGTAGGTGCATTTGGTACTTTGTCATTAGTTGACACCTGAATTTCCCCTCTAATATTATCACCTATCTTAACACTGAGTGCTATAGAGGAATTATGAACTTCTTGGATATGTTCATTTGCATTGTTGAAATAGTTTTCTTTGTCTCCACAAGGCATGTTCTGTTCTTCTTCATTCGAACATCTATCTTCCTTTTGTGATTGTATATGCTCTTGCAAATGTGTTATTAAAGTGTCCAAAGATGCGGTTCCAATTTGTAAACTACCCCAACTTGATGTCATTTCCTCTAGAATGAAATTTAATTTTGGGAGCGTCAAATGTCGCCGCACCATAGCTGAATTTGTAACATCATAATTCCGCATAAATAGAAAAACTCTAACATTCTCTTTTGGATGTTGAGACCAACGACGAAGCAGGTGATCATCAGGCATGGTTATGATATCATGCCACTGAAATATGGATAATATATGCCGACAAATAATGTCACGCCACTCGAATAGATGACATGAGCATGTTGCAAATTGCTTAGCTTCATGCCAAGTAACTGTTCTTCTATAGGTGGGGTCTTTATACTTGTGTATTTCATATATAACATGATTCTCATTCATAACCTCAGATTTAGGCTTGTAATAATGTGACTCCTCTATTTCTGCCTGAAAATAAAAAAAAATCTCTCTAGTGTATAGCTTGGCAATTGTTCCTCAATCACAAATTTAGTTTTCAAAACCGGAGTACCATATATACTTTTGCAATTAGCATCCTTTTCATCTTCTCTTCTTTTTCTAACAGCACGCTCCTATATTTCTACAAACTCAAGCAATTGAGTGGTTAGCCCAACGAAGTTGTCAAAAAAAGCATTCATGCTTTTAGATCGTTGTGTAGTCATCATACCTGCTAAGAAAACACTTCTTGTATAGGCAGGAATCTACTTATTTCTCATATTGTACATCTGTTGTAACCATGCATGGTCCGTCAAACCATAATCATTCATTAATTTTGCCCAACCAGATTCAAACTCATCTATATCTTCTGTATTGTGAATCAACTTGTACAACTTATCTTTGAATTTAGGATATTTATGATTGGCAGATTGCAACTTTTCAGGAAATTTCCTATGTATGTGCTATGAACAAAAAATATGTCTTGTAGTTAAGAAAACTATGGAAATGATCTTTGTAATAGCCGGATCTTGATTTGTGACAATAGCTTTAGGTGGTACACCACTCATAGCATGGAGTCATGTCTCAAACAACCATGTGAAGTCTTCCTCACTTTCCCCAAATAATAAACCTGCACTAAGTAAAACTGATTGCTTGTGGTGTTCACTCCAATAAATGGCCCAAAAGGCACATCATATTTATTTGTTTGATAAGTTGTGTCGAAACAAATAACATCATTGAAAACTTGGTAATCTCTTTTGGATTCCTCATCTACCTAAATATATTATATCAACCGATGGTGCTCGTTGACTCGAATTTCATAAAAGTAATCGGCACTCGTAACAAATTGCTTCTAAAAGTACTCAAGTAATGCTGTTGCACTTCTCCCATATTTTGACATCCATCTGGATCTTAAGGCATTATGAAGGTCAACTTTCGTGAATCATAATTGATCACGACTTCCAACCTCCTCTGTCATGAATTGCAATGATCTGGATACTCCTATACCAACCTTGTACAACTCTTCAACTAGATTTAGTTGTGAGTCTGACACGTTGCGATGAGACCGAAGACAACGAGATTTGGTGGGAGTCTCCAACCGATGAGAGTGCTCTTCCTTGAAATTAATAACTGTTCATTTAGAAGTGTTAGCCACGAGCTTGATAGTGAGTGATGCAAGACATCCATATCTAGTAATGTCCATCTGTTTTCTTTTCTTTTTTAACATTTTCTATGTTCCTTCTATGTCCTTCTCTTAAGAATTTCGGAATGCAAAAGCATATTTGCTTATCTTTTTTAGATCTTCTAACGTCGTTTTTTTTATACTAAAGCCATAACATCTTCCATATAAATTGTAGAAGGAATATGCCTCTTCCTCACTATCAAACACTTTCCCAATAACAGGAGTTAAATCAGCAGGCGCAACAGGAGTGAAAGTAAGCACACTTGCTAGACTCTGTTCACTTTCTTCAACTAAAGTAGCATCTTCAGTCAATTCTACTGTATGCGATGGAGACATACTTTTGTCCATGTTCAATGGTGATGTCATTTAATAAATACCTACTGAATTATATTTGAACAGCAATATAAATTATTCAACTGATAAGAAATAGAATATATTAATTTTATAAGTACTTACAATGCAACAATATCTACCTTGCAAAATAAATGGGTATTCTGGAGATTTTCTGTTGGGTATTGAGGAGATTTTCTCCTATGGGATTCTAATTACATATAAAATTAGTTATAAAACTTTTTTCATAAGGTTCTAGTATCAGCAGGCTAAGTGTTGAATAAATGTAGAATGAGCATGTTTTATGCACAAGTCAGTGCATAATTTGAGATTGCAGGCAATCTATTACTTGTTATCAGTATGCTAAATGTGGAATGATCATGCTTTATGTACAAGTCAGTGTAACTTGTTATCGCTATGATTACAAGTTATCTGTGTTGTTATTAACATGCTAAGTGGTGTGGCGTGTAATTTGAGAATGCAAGTTTATTTTTTCTGATTTTCAGCATGCTAAGTGGTCGTTAAGCATGCTATATGCAGAAGTCAATGTCTATTTTGAGTTTACAAGTCATCTGTTTTGGTTATCAGCATACTAAGTGATGGATGAGCATGACATATGTACACTGCATTCTGTAAATTGCAAGTCATCTGTTTCATCGGTTTAGTTAACTGCCTGCTAAGTGCTGGATCAGTATGCTTGTTTAACAAGTTGGTGTGTATTTAGGAATTGCAGGACGTCAGTTTCATCTGGTTCACCATGCTAAATGTTGAATCAATATGCTATATGCATTGGTCAATGTGTATATTAGCATCACAGGTCCAGAGTTTGAAAGTATTCGCATGTTAATTGTTCAATTAGCATGATATACGTGTATTGTGCACGGTGAAATTGCAGAACATCTGTTTCATCTATTTTTGGTTTTCAACATGCTAAATATTGGATCAGAATGCTACATGAGCAAGTCAGTGTATATTTTAGAATTGTAGCTTATTTTTTTATAAATATCAGCATTCTAGTTGTCGTATGAGGATGCTTTACATAAGACTAAAAAAATAAATAATAGTTTAATGAAATAGGAAAATATATAGTAGAAATAGGAAATTTTTTTGATAATTCCTTTTGATCATTTTATAACTTTTGAAGTTTTAACAGTTTTTAAATTTGTAGTGAAAACGAAGACTACCTTCCCTGATTATACACTGGTAAATTTGTGGTTGTCACTCAGCCTTCATTCTTTTTGACATTTGGGGCTTCGGCGTCCTATTTGGGCAGCACTATTTTCACTATTTTGGTAAATCATCTCCTGCCCGTTTCACTATTTTCGTCCAAACATATTTTGGGATAGAGAATCGAGCATGGGAAATTTTTGGGGCTTCGGCGTCTTATCTTGGCAGCACTCATTTTCTGTTTCTCATTTTTTCGCATTATCTGCATGCGGCCTCTCTGGGCATTACGACTTTCCCTTCGATTTTTTAGGAAAGCAGATTTTTTGAGGAGATGAGCTTCACATATCTTCGCAGCTTTCATTTTCTTTTCCTCATTTTTTTCGCCAACTTTTCTTCTGCAAGCATCATTGTCGGTCATCGG
Organism: Annona cherimola; assembly: GCA_030490835.1. Lineage (NCBI taxonomy): Eukaryota > Viridiplantae > Streptophyta > Magnoliopsida > Magnoliales > Annonaceae > Annona > Annona cherimola. The sequence goes on along the minus strand of CM059972.1, from coordinate 23,261,696 downwards.
TCTTTCTCCTATTTTTCAGCATAAATTTTTTCTTCATTCGACTGGCTCTGAGATGCAATAGGGGCGTCGTTTTCCTGCTAGCGTCGTTTTTCTAAAGGGGATAATCAGGATGGTAGATTTCAGAACGGTCAAGATTTGGGCGGGATACGGCTGCCTTTTTCCATGCAATATGCATACTCGTGCCCAGAACAAAATGACACGCATGTTGTTCGTTGATTCAAAAGCGGGCTACACACACATAGGAATAACGGCCAGGATTTTACCCGCTGCTACAAACGGTCGGATCACACCACTGCACGGGAGTTCGGGTGCAGCGTTGCTGCACCTGAATATATCCCATATATATTTAATATATACATGCATGTCTAAAAAGACAATTTTAACAACTGAACGCTCGGTTGGTAAAAACAGGAGACCCGCTGCTGCCGATCGTCGGCTTAAATCATACCAGCCCTATTTTTTGGAAGTGTTTGCCTCCCGCATTATTTTGGAGGTTTAGTTCATCTTCCATATGCGCACGGGTGGAATGGTTTGGGTCGCATAAGTCGGAGGTTCCTACTAACCTTAACTCATTAAAAAAATCTCAACTGCAGTTCATCTGTAAAAAATTTAACCGTAACCGTAATCTATTTATAATTTACCGAATAAGTATTAAGAAAGTATTATCTTCATTTTAATAGTTATAAGTGGTTTACATAAATTGACGAGTTAAATAGATTGAATTATTGGGTTGATAATTTAGATGATCTCAACCTATGATGATCCACGTATTTAAATAAGTTATATATATATATATGTATATGGGCTTTTAGTTATATAGAAGTGATTTCATATGATCCCTTCTATTTTTAAAATGTTGGTCATTGATACAAAATACAATATATTTATTTTTTTAACATTATTTATTTAGTTAGGACACCGAGTTTCAATTAAATCAAATATCTGCACAGGCTATATTTGTTTAAAAATAAATATATTTATGTGTAAATTAAGAAAAATGCTTAAGTCTATTTACATATATATTAGAATATAATAGTACTTTATGAAATCATATATCCACATAGTAATAATATTTTGGATAGTTTAAATGTTGAAATTTTCACTTAAAATTTGATTTTTAATATTTAATCATTTTATTATGTTGATTTCTATAGTGATACCAAATAAATGAAAAGGTTTTTATGATAATATAAATGCTACTAAATATAACAAATAAAGCGAATTTTTATCAATTATCAATATGTTAAAAATAGAAGGGTTACATAGAAGATGAATTTCATAAAAACACTCTCATAATCACTCAATCTACTGTAATTAGCATCATTTATAAATTATGGATACCCTCTCATTATTTAATACCATTGTATATGGGCCCATATACAAATTTAATTGGGATGAAACTTGATTAAATAACTAAACAAATGAGGCTAAATACAATGAATAAATTATATTTGATACTAATCATCACAATTTAAAAAATAAAAAAATTACATGAAAACACTTCTATGTAACTTGATTATATAAAAGCTCATGTATATGAGAGTGGATTCTATTCATAACTTAACAAAAGCTCATATGTATGAGAGTGGATTCTACTCATAACTTAACAAAAGCAGGGTTAAGTTGCACGCTACGAGTTGAGCCTAAGTAGGTTACAGCCAGGGCGTCATTTCAGTTTATGAAACTCCTGTTATTTCTACCGTAACTTTAGCCTTATTTATTAAATTATTTAGATTAACCTTATTTGAGTTGTAATTTGGGTCAACAAGTTTTCATGTGAGTTTTCTGACCTGTCCAAAATTTCATGTGAATATACAATAATTAACAGATCGTACAAGTGAAAATAATAATACACAACCTAACTAAATTTAAGAAAAGTATAATAATGTATATAGTATATTTCTAGATAAAAAAGAAAATTAAGAAATCTAAAAGCAAATAATATAAATATCAATGTAAACAAAAATAATAATTTAACCATAATACAATTTCAATTTGACAACACATGTATTCAAATATGTACATAAATAACATAAATATGAAGAAATTTTGCTTAAGTTTTTCATATCTATTTCCTAAAAAATATAAATAAGCGAAACTGAGTTCCGATTTGGGATTATTTGAACTCTATTCTTAATGTCATTTACAAAATTTACTATTATTTGGGCTTTAAAAATCAGGTTAAAACGGTGATTTTTTTTTTCCCCGCGAGGTTCGGGCTTAAATCGGGTCAATTTGCAACCCTGAATAGTTCCCCAGGTGCACGTAGTCCTTCACGCTAGTGAAAATACTTAAAATATAAGTGCATGTTTGCACGGTGCTCATGGCACTTCCATTCTGACGAGCCTTGCTGAATAATTATGTTTGGCTAGAACGATGAGCCACTGACAATCGTCTTCTCATACATCTCTATGGCTCAATCGGACATGAAATTTTCGCCCGTGAGTTGGAAACAGATCGATCCAACTCAAGATTCATGAGCTTCTGTTCCCTAATTAATGCAAACCTATCCAAACCAACCGAAGATGTATACACTACATCAAATGTAAATGAGCGAAGACATTTTTTTTACAACGTATATAAATTAAAATTAGTTTTTTTTCGAGTGGTCATAGCCAGGGCTCAATGGCAAGTGTGATCAACGGCATTCGATCTGGACCATGGGACAAGTGTGCTCAGTGAGCTACCAATTGCCTTAAGACAAGTGCTCGAATTAAAATTAGTTATCTATATTAATTTCGCTACAAATACTAAGTTGACTAATTCGTTATCTATGAAACCAGAACCCAATTTTTTTTTTATTTAATATGAAATATATTTTATACACATGGAGCGTAAATAATGTTTATTCATATTACGTATTTTATATCATTCATATTTACGTTTAAATTAATACTTTTAGGTTGAAATTATAGTTTAAATTTTATAAAGGGCTTTTTTCAAATATAACTATTATGATTAACCTTTTTTTTTCAAATGAAAAAAATAAATTTGAAGAGCTACGTTTTATCTTAATCCCAAATATACTCACTATGTTTTCAAAATTCTAAACATATCCATTACGTTTGCAATTAATCCCAAAAACACCTAATCTGTGAGTTTATGTTGTAAGTTAATATGTGCAATTACTAACATGTCCATCAAATTTTGGATATAATTAAAATTTTAAATGTTATAACTGACTAATGGCCTAATTACACATGAGATTTAAATTTGGAGAGCTATAATTTTATTTTTATTTTATTTTATCTTTTATTATTTTATAATAGGAGTACTTTGGGTATTTGTAAAAAATCTAGTTAACAGTTTTTGACGAAATGAGCATTTTTGGGATTAACAACAAACGTAGTGGGTATATCTGGGATTTTGAAAACATAGTGGGTCTATTTAGGATTAGGGTCAAACGTAATGGGTATAGTTGGAAAAAAACCCTTTTATAAATAGTGTAATGTTAGGGTTAGGATTTAGATTCTACTGAGGGATTAGGGTTAAGGTTAAAATAAATTTGAGTTTGATTTGACTAAGTTGCACTCCTACAAAAAATAATAATTTTTTAAATAATGCAAATAATGATAGTTATTTGACTATAAATATTATTAATTTTTGGCCACTTATAGTCAAAAGTAATTTAAATTGAATTTTTGATTGGTAATGAAATAAAATTGAAATTTACTTGTGCAAAAGTAGCTACATCTAATAAATTTTGTTCTAGTAATATTCTTAAGCCAGTTCCAAAAAATCAAGCGTTCTAATTGAGTATAATTAAGAAAGAATTGTTTAAGTATGGTATCCCCTATCATTGTTAATTTTTACGGTATGTTTGTTTAGAGAAAAATAAAACTGATGATAAAGAATGAAATATATACAACCGGGGCAAAGTAAAAAATTTTCAGGTATGTTTGTTTAGAGAAAAATAAAAATATAGGACGAAGAACGAAATAAATACGATAGAGGTAAAGTAAAACTAAATAAGATAATTATAGAAAAATGAGAAAATAATTAAAATATATGGTAAAAATGAAAAAGGTAGGATAGTTGTGTAATCTTGACTTTTCGGTAGGGGTGCAACTTGGGTCGAGTAGGTTCGGGTACAGGTGGAACCTACCCTACCCATTTTGTAAAAATCTCTACCTTACCCTATTTTAGACCGGGTCGGTCCGAAGCCTACCCTACCCAATTTTCTCAAGAGCGGGTCGGTTCCGGTTCAGTTCCAATTCGGTTCCAACAGAGATCCCCAGCAACCTTTTTAATTACAGCAATAGAACACGATCTTCAATAAATGTAGTTTGTGTTCTTACCAGGAAATTACATGAAAGCTAGGATTTCACTTAAATGGAGAACCTTTTTTATTTTGTTAACTCAATTGACCTGTCGACAAGTTTCCTGCATGCTGGTCTCATATGTGTCGAAGGTTAATGAACATTTTCAAAATCACTGTTCTTTGTATAATGAGTAACTTTAAACTCGATGAGCAAATTTTCTAATTTCAAATCCCTCTCTAGACGGAAGCCTATAAGATTTTGAAGGAACTTTCTTTCTCAAGATGGATTGAATGTTTCAAAAAATTTGACAACTATAAAGAAATATCTCTACATCCACACTGCATTTTTATTCTTCACTCCATTAAGTTTCATGACTTATTTCAGAACACAAAGTAGGGGTGCAAAAATTTTTCTTCTGCGTGAAGCCTTGAACATGATAAGGCTATTGCCGACGTGGGCCCCACTACTATAAGCCTTAAACATGATAAGGAATTAAGGATCATACACCTTGTAGCAATGGCTGGTACATGGGCCCCATTGCTTCCTCGACGTGCTTCTTCGACGGTGTTGATCGGTCGAGCTCAATGGAGGAAAGGCTGGAGCTTTCTCCCAAGATGCGTAAGCTCGGCTAGGGTTATGTGGTTGTAGACAACTTTGACTTTCTATGGTGCTATCGTCGCAGATATTCGGTTTTTGTTCCTGTAGACGAAAATGGGGAAGAGAGCGAACAAGGATGCAAGGATGAAAACTGGAAAGCGAAGATGAAGAAGGAGAAGCTGGAATTTGTGATTTGCCTAAGCAGTAGCGACGATGAAGAAGCGAATAAGGATCTGAGCCTCGAGATCGTCGAGAGAGCACAGCAACGCAAGTCGAAGAGGCAGAAGGGGTTGGATTCGGTGAGTCCGTGACGATCAGACGCTGCCCTGCCTCCGATTTCTCATTCTTTTTCTCCTGAAAGGTCTAATCGTCCGAGAAGCGAGAAGAGTCTGCTGTCGTGTTGCGGCTTGCGGGGCCTCGAGCCAACAAATGGACGGTGGAGAGCTTGATGGATTCCGATGAAGACGCTGGAGTTCGGAACCAGTGATGGAGATGACACGGGGTCACTGCCTCTTCTCACTTCTCAGTCTTCTGAGTTCTATCTTCTCAAATCTAATGGGCAGGCTCGGGCGACAACACTCGGCAGGCTTGGGCGTGATCGCGTGAGGTGACACGATAGGCGAAGTGTTAATAATATATATTTATATTTATTATAATATTATTATATAAAAATCAGTTCGGTTTCGGGTACCCATCACCCAGAACCCACCCTACCCAAATTCCCTCCAGGTGTTTTTTACCCAGAACCGAACCGACCCTACGGGTAACCACGTGGGAACCGAACCGACCCTATTTCGGGTACCCATCGGGTTGACCCGTGGATACCCGACCCAAGTTGCACCCCTACTTTTTGGCATTCTCCATTCCTTTCTACGTTCTCTAAACAAATAGGCTCTTAACGTAAAATTATATAAATACCCTTCAATAAATTTCTCTAATCCTTCAATAGATTGCACTGCGGGTGATACTTTCTAAATTCGTTTTATGAAATTTATTGCTAGAAAAATTATAGGAAATTAGAAAAGGCATTTTGATCTTTCACGTTAAAAGTTAACATTGTTTGGACATCTAGTTATTGAAGGAATTAAAACTAGACGTTCTTGAAACTTAAAACTATTTACTGTAAATATGAAACTTAAGAATTAAAAATTATCCTTTATCTAAAAAAAAAAGAGTTAAAAATTATCCTGGCCATATGTAGTGGTGGTTGAGATTTTGATTTTTGCTAAGAGAGAGCTTTGTGTCTCCCGTTTGAGGGGCATTGGCCTCTTCCTTGCTTATGTATATTGGTTATTATTAGTTGATAAAAAATGTACGATGAAAATTGTAAAGTGAATTGGGCATGAATTGTACAGAAAAAGAGATATTATAAAACAAATCATAAGTGAAGATAAAAAAAATTATTTTTTTTTCTTTTTAAACTTCAAAGGACCTGGCTGCAAATCGCCTAACGCAAATATAATAAATAAACTGTCCATTAGCAAGGAAAAGAGTTCATTGCCAAAAGTTTACTTTTAACAAAGAAATTATATTACGTTGTTAAACAAGTAAATTTTTTGATCGAATTATATTATGTTGTTAAACAAGTAATTTTGGTTAAGTTTACAACAAAAATGAATTTTTTCTTATAACTGTTTACAATGAAGTTATAATAACAGGCACTTATTTATGGGTTTGTTCCTAAAACATTAACAACTTTTAGCTGCTAAAATATTAGTAACCGAGCCGTGCTCAGTTGGTCACCGAACGCTTGATAGAGCTGTGCAGGCGCTGGGTGTGGGGTTCGAATCCCACATACGGGATTTCGACCAGTAGTGAAAAATTGTTAGTAGGAGTTGTGGTCTCCTGTTCGGTTGTTGGAAGTTGTATCTTCCTTATTCTTCGGCGGAGCTGTGTCTCCGGATTTCTTTGGGGGAGCTGAGTGTCTCCAGATTTGTAAGAATGTCTCAGAACTTCAGTGTAATATGTGTTGAGATGAATGTAAAATATATCAATAAAAAAAATATTAGTAATTAATTGCCCATGGAGTGCTCAACGTAAATGTGGATGGAAGAAAACTAACAAAAGAGAATTGTATGGGACTAGGTGCCATTCTTCGGAACCGCATGGGTGATTTTGTTGGTGCTAAATATTGAAAGATTGAGGGCATTGAGGACGTGCTAAATATGGAGGCTTTAGTTAAGTTTTTTGGCATCAAATGGTGTTCGACTCTGCACGTAATGGAGCTAATTCGAATTCGATTCTTGCATTCTTGTGAGCATCCTTTCTGATGAGACCCACATTTTATCCAAAGTGAGCAACAAAATTGCTAAAATACAATCTTTTATTTTTGACTTTACATCGGTAACTTTCAATCATGTGTTAAGGGTTAGAAATAAATGCGCTTATTGTATAGTTGACATAGTTGTTCATTCTTTTACTTCTTGTCAAATGTGGTGGGGATGTCCATCCAACTCTCTTATTAATATTTTGGCTTGAGACAGTTCCCAAGGTGTGCAAATATATACACACGTTCTTCTTATATAAAAAAACAATTGATAGTCCCTAAGTACCATAATTATTTATTTGTATATACCAACGAATTCTACCTATAATTTCACTTATACCGATGAATTTTAGAAAATTCCTCTTATACCCACGAATTTTCTTCCTCATTCCGCTTATGTCCACGCCATTAGGGATCCATTAAATGGGCCATTAGCCTCCTTAATATACTCAAGCTCTAATATAAGCTAAGGTTGTTTCGCTTAAAGTTAACGATTTCTATTTTAATAATATAAGATTTTATAGTTGTAGAATTACTAAAAGTTCATTATAATATGAATTTTTAGCTATAAAATCAAAATTATGGATAAATATATTTGCCATTTCCAAAAGAGTTAATGACATCTTAGGTATAAGTAGAATTTTTTTGAAAATTCATTAGTATGAGATGAATTTTTGAAAATTCATTGGTATAAGTAGAATTAGGGGTAAAATTCATAGGTATATAAGGAATTTTTCCTTATTTATTTATTCGTTAATACCAAAGATTTTTTTTTATTCCAATGCCACATAAATTTCAATATGAATTGCGGTTATATATCAAATAAATAAACAACTTCTAACTAATTGAATGGCATATTATCTATCCACATACGTGCCAGATCACACAGGTACAAATTAATGTAGACGTAGCTGGCGTGGTAAAATACCGAAGGAAAAAAAAATATCGTGGTGGAGCGACCGAATCCCACGAAAAACGCATGCATGCAAAAGAAAAAAGAGATGGAAGACTAGTTGGTTTCTTGTCATAAATAGGGCCAATATTTCAAAGAAACATGGTTATTTTCTGTAGTTGGGGAGAAGACGAGCTATCACGCAATTAAATGCAGCATTGAGCTGTATAAATAGATGGGGGGAAATGAGAGCTCCACAAAAAGTAGTCATCGAAACAGCCACAACAGCTCTTGTTTGGTTGTGGTAGCGTTTCACTGTTCTTTCCCTTGCTCATTCATTTCGTCCTCAAGATGTCATACCAGTTCGGAGGAATCCTTGGCTTTGACAATGGCATTGTCTTGGCACCCATGGGTCCCGACGTTGCAGGGCCAAAGCTCGTTGCTGCTGTTGCTAACGCTGGAGGGATTGGCCTACTAGCTAGCCCTGTTGTACGTATAAGCTTATTTCATCCTTTTATATATTCATATATGCGTTGAAATCGAGGTTGATTCATAAGAAAAGAAATTTTTTTTTGAAGAAGCATAAGAAAGAATTAACCCTTTAATGAATTCTAGATTTTCTTTTTGTCAGTACTAATTATCATGTGTATTTTGGGTACATTAATTTTTTCAGAATAACTACGATATGACACAGAAGGCAATCACGGAGACGAAGAAGCTGACTAGCAAGCCATTTGGGGCAGGAATTCTTGTGGAGTTTGACAACACAAGGACAGTCCAAGCCATCTTTGACGAGAAGCTTGCATGCATGCAAGTCTACTGGGGTGATTACCCTAAGGAGTTGGTTGATGAGGCACACAAGCACGGAGTCAAGATCCTGCACCAGGCTAGCACATTAATTAATATATACATACGCACTAATTTCCTATTATTTCTTTTTGATTAATTAATTTACGATGCACACATATGGCCTCCTGAGTCACCCGCAACAAAGGATTCATTATTTTTCAATAAATCTTTGAAAGAAAATAGGGCCAGTGCTAGATTATATCATTATAACCTAATGACTTGAGAAGACACTAGAAACACCCTAAAGATCTGAGATCCACAAATGGTATCTAATTGTTTGCAGGTTGGATCAGTTAAAGATGCTGAAAAAGCGGTTGCTGCTGGGGTGGACTGCATAATCGCACAAGGTGTGGAAGCCGGAGGGCATGTTATTGGCCATGTAAGACTGATTCCGTTCAACAGTATTCCAATATGAATGGGAAAAAAGGCTAAGATAAGATTTTTCATCCCAAAAAACCTGTTCAATTTAAAAAAAAAAAAAATTCATTTCCAATTTTTTTTTTCCATTTTTCCATGTATAACAACTTTATTTTTCTCTTATGCAAAGAGCTTTATCTTTCAATTTTCAAGATTATTTTTTCCTATTATCAATAGAATTTCTCGTATCCTAAAATTGCCGGAATTTTTCATCCAAAAAAAAAATTCTTTCTCCATTAACCATACTTAGTAACAAAATATTTGATTGCTACAATATAATATTTGCGTCTTCACTTTTTTTTCGATTTATATTACAATCATCTCAAACATTTGCCTTACAATCAAGATCTTGAGACATTCTGCCAATTTTCTTTACAATATTCATGCAACGAATGCTTTTCTGTTGCTAATACATATTACTAATAACAAAAGCTTCATTTGAAACGGTATTAGGCAGTTTTATGCAGTGATCCGTCCCAAATTTCTGTAATGATCATGGTTACAGTTGTCAATTTAACGATGTGGATGCATGTTTGCTTCAGACTGGTGTGATTGCCCTGGTTCCAAGAGTAGTTGACATTGTGGGTGACAAGGACATTGCGGTTGTGGCTGCTGGTTCCATCACTGACCCACGCTGCTACGTTGCAGCCCTGGCTTTGGGTGCGAAGGGCGTATGTTTGGGAACTAGGTAACATATACTGTAAAAAAAAGAAATTTAATTACCTGAACATATATATAAGATCTAAGAGGTTGTTTGTGGTTGGACTGCTTCATAGTTCATATTAATTGCAATTCGGTGGATGGTCTGTTGTAGATTCGTGGCTTCAAAGGAAGCATATGCTCATGACTACTACAAGCAACAGCTGCTCCATTACACAGAGGCCGACACCGACTACACCGATCTGTACAGCCGAGCATCATGGAGGGCACCAGTTCGATGCCTCAACACTCCCTTCCATAACCAGTGGAAGAATGCACCTGAAAGTGCTGAGAACAATGAAGACCAGCCCATTATTGGTTACTCCATCATCTATGGAGGAGTAATAATATTTATTCCCACAACACCTAGCATGCATGCATTATAAATCAGTCATTCATTAATTAATTCGGTTTTGTTTGATGATTTTTCCCAAAAAAATTCCACACCATTCAAATGGTTTGTAATTATCATCACTACAAATTGACATTAAGGACCCAATTTCAAAAATAAATGTGGGGAAATGAAAATAGAAAAATTGTAAAAGTAACAAAATTATGCAATCTAATGAGGGTAATGATTGCCACCCGGAACTTGCCTACGTTGAACTTGGGCGATTAGGAGGTAGTCTACCCGAGCCCCTTCTTTGATGGAGGAGTATTTTTATAAACTCTCTCTTAGAGTTAGAGTATTTAAAAATTTCTCCCCAATATACGAATGTTTATAGAAAAATTTTCCCAATGATGTGGGGATTGTGAATATACTATATTGTAATATCAGTTATCGTGCTATATAAATATCAGTAAAAAAAAAGAATAATGATTAGATGTAAAAACAATAAAATTAAAATAAATAGAATAATTATAGAAAGATGTAAATTTGGATTAGAATATAGAGGTAATAATCAAAATATTATGGTAGTTAGGTAAATAAATGCATAATCATATTAAAAAGCGTAGTAATGAGAGAAATTTCTTTTTCTCTTTCACATGTTTAAAAAAAGAAAAAAAAAAGAAAAAGGAACTTACCCCCGTTTTTCCTTATCAGGAAACGGTTCTCCGGCGGTTTGCAGGCCAAGTTGCTAACCCCACCACCTCAGGAGAGTTGGAGCACATGGTGATGTACGCAGGGCAGGGTGTTGGGCTCGTCAAGGACATTCTTCCCGCAGGCGAGATTATAAAGAACTTCGTAGAGGGGGCAAAGGAGATCATCGCAAACCTAAATAAGAAATGCATTGGTGGTGCTGAGGAGACCTCAGGTGCCAGTGCAGCAGTACCAGCTGCATGACCTTTTCTTGAATGGTAGCAAGCTGGCATAATGGCGATATGTGGACAACATGACTTCCATATACTTTGACGTTAGCGTATACACTGGCTGGCTTACATGTGGTCCATCTACCAATTCTAGGGTTTGCGTTTTGTTCGTGTCTGGTATATGGTAAGTATGTACGTTGTGCAGTGTTTGCACTGGCTGGCTTGCATGTGGTCCGTCTACCAATTCTATGGTTTGTGTTTTGTTCGTGTCTGGTATACGGTTAGTATGTACGTTGTGCATGCATGGGAGTCGTCTCTGCATTTCCATTTTCATTCATGTATTAGAAATAAGCTCTGGAAGCTCCATATTCCTTTTGGGGTTTGAAGAAAGCATGTGTCTAGTATTTCCTTCATGTATTTCTATCGTTAAATTAAAGAACTACAGATATTCAGTCTTAATTTGTTTTTTCCTGATAAGACAGTCTTAATTAATTTGTTATGTATACTATATATGGCTTATCTATACTACAGGTGCTTGTTCCGCTGCAAGAAAATCAAGATTCTCCATGCTAGATTTTAGCAACGATTAAGTTTTTTTTTTTTTTTTACTGAAAGACACTAGTATTTGGTGATTAATTAGTTAGGTTGATATGTTTTTAGTGAAGATAATATCATGCTGTTGTAAAAGATCTTCTAGTGAAAATAAAAAAAAAATTATGTCTGATAGTGTAACTTTAATGAACATTATATAGAAAGTCGTTGCTATAACTTTTTGTAACTATCTTGCTAACTTATTTACGTCAAAGTTACTAATATTATATTTTGTTGTACTGGCCTTTGGATTAAAAAATGATGAGATCATCTTTTTTGCCACTTTTTATGACATTTACCTGCTCAAAAATTCTAAATTTTGGTCTACAATTATTTATTGTTTAATTTTTTTCTTTGTTTCCCTCAAAAGCTTATATATTTGGAATCCGAAATTAGGTCATAATTATATTTGGAATCTGAAATTTAGGTCATAATTACAAAGATGATTTGCAAATAAATCCATTTAGTTTGACCATATTTGTAAATATACCCATACATTTTAAATTATAAATAACTTCATATTATTTGACTATAATTATAAATATACCCACACTCTTATTGCATTGTCACTGCATTGTTACGGTATGAGTATATTTGCAAAGATATGTAAATTATATGAATATATTTACATTTTTAAAAATTAGAAAGGTATATTTAGTTTTTGCAAATATACCCACATAGTTTGTATATTTTTGCAAATATATCCATGCTATGACAATATAGTAATGACATCATAATGGTGTGAGTATATTTACAATTATGGTCTAACTATATGGGGCTATTTACGATTTCTAAAACTATATGAACATATTTATAATTATGGTTAAATTAAGTGAGTATATATGCACTACATGTGGCTGGCACAAATGGTTAAAGAAAAGGCATTTTTTTCTTATGTCTCCGTTTCAAATCTAGGTGCTGACAATTTGGTAGTTGTCTTCTCATTGATATTTGAGAACTTGTGATCTCCTCCATCTTCCCCATTCATAGTTAGGAGCTTATGGTTTTCCTTTAGATCATGGTAAGACTTGTCTTAGAGTTTGATTATAATATTAGTTGAGATATTATGTATATATACACCAATAAAAAAAATGGATATATGTGTAAATTAACCAAATTACAAACTACAACATTGCGAGTAGATTACTCTATTTACTCGTCACCCCCTTTAGTAAAGTGGTTCAAGATCAGTTCCGATTGGCGCATAAAATGATAACGAGTAACTTCTCGAACCATTAACTCATCCTTCGGAATGTTTATATAATTGTAGATAAGCCATGCAAGGACAATGTAGTTGAATACCAATGAAAAATGGGTGTGCTATTTTTCTTATTCCAATACTTGCACATGACATTAGTGGGACGATTTTTAATGAGGCACCTCAATCATCTAACTATGAAACGAATTCATCCTTACAAGCACTCTCTGGTGTGAAACGTTGCGCTACAAAGGGGGCCCAATTAATGCTCAATAAATGTAGAATTTCCAGGAAATGTATAGACAGCTGGAAATAATTAAATGTGGCTGCTGGTCTAAAATAGTAATATCTGTTGGTTGGCTGAGACTAGATCCAACGTAATGACAACTACCCGAAAAAAAAAAAAAAAAGTTCTCTTTGATACCTTGTCCTTGGTTTGTTTAAAAAAATTACTTTCGCCGCAAGAATTTTAAACATTAGCTTCTAAGCTAATTTGGCTACTAATAATTTATACGTTTAACAAAAATTTTTAGAGAAATTCCATATATACTAAAAACATTTGACCCTAGTTCAAAACATATTCATATATTTATGTAGTTTCTCTTTTAGCCACGACACATTATTACCTCAAGATAATATAAGCTTATGTTTTTTTGATGAGAAATGATTTTGTTAGTTTGGACTAAGTAATGACAAAAAAAATTTAAATGTATTTTTTGAGGTGAGTTAAGTAATTACTTGCACAAGCTAACATGATCATTTTTCTTTTTTAATTGGTATACATTTTCATCCATCTCAACTAATATTACAGTTAATCTCTAAGATATTCTTACAAATTTTCAATATGGAGACATCATGCTCTATCTCTAAACTTAGGAAACTTGCAAGCTCCTACTCAATAAAGAACTCTCGTACCATGGAGGGAATCTGTAATAGCCATAAATATATCTAATAATAATAATAATATAATTTATGAACATTAATGTCAAGCGTTGGTGGGCGAGCATTGTTGAGCAACAACACGCTCTTTTTAAATAACGCAGGAGCATAGAGAAGGCATAGAAGAAAAGAAATAAAGGGTATCAAGTTGAGATTTACAATAAATCTTGCGAGATTTTCAGATCTGATCTAGTAAATCCCTCTATGAGTACGCTAATTAAATAAATAAAAATTTATATGTTTAATTGTTGAAGAATGGATTAGAATTTTAAGTTTTTATAATTTATCTATTTATTCCCCAAACTCTATAGATTCACTAGATTTATAAAAAGAAATGTAATGAGCGAATCTATATTAAATAAGGAACCCAGATATGTGCCCAAAGAAAAAAGTTGGGCTTATTTGGGTAGTTTCCGCAACTGCCGAAGATCAACAGAAAATGAAATAGCGGGGAGGAAGAGACTATAGCATGGAAATTTTACAGAAAACCCATGAGTTTATGATTTTGCAAAAAGGTACCTAATTTGAAGAAATTATAGAAAAATCCAACTCTTGCTAGAAAATTTTCCGGAGATATTTTAAAAAGATTATTACAAAATTCCCTCTTGACTTTGAAGGAATTTCATAAGAAAATTTTTAGAAAAATTACAAAAAAATCCCCTTTTAAATGAAAAAGTTTGCAAAAATGCCTTACATTGGTTAGGAATTCATAGAATAAATAGAAAAATATAATTTTGACTAAATAAAATTATGAGATATTTTAGAGAGGTCATAAATGAAATTGTAAATAATATTTAAAAAATAATAAGGTGAAATAATGAACATGATGCGATGAAATTAGGAAGAAAGACTTGAGGCTACTTCAAGAGATTGAAAAAAAAGTGTAAAGCCTTCTTAAAGGTAAGTAAATTTTTATCAAATCGTGACTTTAAAAAAATATCATGTTGAATATTATGATTTTCTATGAAGTGTGATTATTCACTAAGTTTGGGATTTTCATTCAAGTTGGTTTATTTAAGCATAAGCATGATTATTTAAAGTATCCTTAATCATGTTAAGCAATGAATCTCATTAATGCATTGATCATAATGTATGAGCATGATGTATATTTGGGTTTGCTGCCAAGTAGTAAAGCAATATGGTAGTACCTGGCTACAAAAGAAGATGAATTAGCTTGTGAATGTGTAGCATGACTACATGCGAGCACAAGCAGATGACACTGCTCACAACGTGAATACATGACGTAGAGTGGACATATGCTTGTACAAGCGTAAAAGTGTTTAACTTTTCATTTATTATAGTACTTTGTGCACAAAAGATAGCATAAATATTATTTATTTAAAAAATGAATTTGAATAAAAAACTATTTACTTACTGAGCTTCTAGCTCACATAGTTTTATTTTCAGTAAAAAATGGAAATATAATGTTAAACTAAAGTCATCATCAACATGGTAAAAAGCAAAACTAGTAGAGCAAAGGACCAAGAAGTTTAGAGTTGTTGAAGTTTTTATATAATGCTTACTTGTATTGATAATGGACACCAAATATGTATAATGACTCCATGAGGAGTAGATTTGAGATGTATCAGTTAAGATTTATATAGTTTTGCATCTTTGTATCTATTTTCATCTCAGGAGATTTTATTCATCCCGGTATTCTCAGCTTTGACACAGTAGACTGCGTCTATGACAATCCAAAGGTGGGGTGTTACAAAATGTAATGCCCTCCCCCAAGGGGGTTTCGAACACTTGACATTTGACATCTTTACCGTGGATGTTGCCACTAACACACGTGGCGATGGCAATATAAGCTTATGTTAGTTCGTGCTAAAAAGTATATTTTTCAAAAAATAGTTTTTAGTTATTTCATGAAATCAATTTAAGTGTATTTTTATTTTTTCATCTTTTAAAAATTAACATTTTTTAGGAGGTGCAAATGACTTAGATATCTCCCTATATATTTATTTTTAAGGGTTCCGCTTCCATACGACTCTTTTAACTTTTAAGATTTTGATCATTGATAGAAAATTCAATCCTTTTATTATATTTAACAACATTTATTTATTTAGGAGAGCAAGTTTCATCACTATCAAGTATGTTCATAGGCCATATTTATTTAAAAATATAAATATTCATGTGTAAATTATGAAAAATGTTTGAATTCATTCATACGTGTATTAGAATGTAATAATACTTTATAGAATCATTTATCGACGTAGTAGTGATATTTTAGATGATTTAGATATTGAAAAAACTACTTTAAAATTGATATTCTAGCATTAAATCATTTTATTACGTTGATTTCACACATTTATAGATGAGATCCACATACAATGAAACTAAACAAATAAAAATGTTTCCAAAATACTATAAATGATGCTAAATACAATGGGTGAAGTGGATTTTCTATCGACAATCAAGATTTTAAATATGCAGGGGGTTTAACAGAAAGCTCAATTGAAGCTTAAGCTCAATTCAGCAATATAAATAATTGTTATCACTAAAACAAAATTTTACTAACAATATCATTATGAATGTTGCAAATTTACAATTCTTCTCGTACCTGTTTGATAGTGACTGCAGTTGTCCATAGAATGGAATGACTTTTTTGCTCAGTATCACCAATAGGACTAACATTTTGAAACATATTTTTGGTGAAGCTTAATATGATTAATCACAAAAAGTCAATTCAACAATATAAATAATTGTTATCACTAAAAAAAATTTTACTGACAATATCATGATGAATGTTGCAAATTTATAATTCTTGTCGTGCCCGTTTGATAGTGACTACAGTTGTCCGTGGAATGGAATGTTTTTTTTTTTTGCTCAATATCACGAATAGGACTAATATTTTGAAACATATTTTTGGTGAATCTTAACATTTTATATCACAAGAGGCTCAATATAAATAATTATTATCACTAAAACTAAATTCTACTGACAATATCATAATGAATGTTGCAAACTTACAGTTCTTCTCATACCTAGTCAATAGGTACTGCAGTTGTCCATGGAATGAAATAGCTATTTTGCTCTCTCAAAGAGAACTAACATTTCGTAACATATTTTTGGTAACGCTTAACATTTTTTTATCATAAAAAGCTCAATTGAAGCTTAACATTTTTTTTATCACGAAAGCTCAATTCTGCAATATAAATAATTTTTATTACTAAAAATAAATTTTACTGACAATATCATAAAGAATATTGCAAAAAATAACCTTGTAGTGATAAAATTTTTCATTACAAATACGATATTTAGACAAATTCAAAAAAAAATCATATAAGCTTTTTTATGATGTATTTTACTGACGTTATACTGAAAATTAATACAAATTTTACCGTGCTAAAAGTCTGTTTTCTTGTAGTGTAATGTAATTAAGCTGCCGGCGGCATCTTTCCTAATCACCAACAGTTACGAGAACCGCCTTGACTATTGGTAGGCGTTCAACAAGGTAGCAATCACTCTATCCTATTGAGCTCCACTAGCTTGCAATCGCACGCTGCCTTTGACTCCTCGTGTTTGGGAACCTTCTACATCATGGCACCACGGTTGGCTGTCCCTTGGGTTGGGAGCGGCACAATTAAAACTATACATAATAGTTGTAGACAACATGTTTCTCAAAAGCTTGTAATAAATACCAAGTAATGAAATGACACTATAAATATTATATATATTGTGGCAACTTGAAAGCTAACCTCCCCCTTAGTCCATTGTTGTCTCATTTTACCAAAAAATCCACAACATCTCCCCAATACCTCAAATCTAAAAGGTTGGATGCAATAACCCTATACAAACATACTTACATCATACAATCTATCATAACACATAGCATATAAATATAGAAGCTAACAAAAAAAAATTATTAAAATCTCGTCTAATTTACTATCAACATCAATCATATGTCAACTCCATAATAAAATTAAGTTTACAAAGAAGTCTTCACTATATCACTCATTTATATATTAGATAAAATATTAAATTTAATTTTTCTACTAATTAGGAGTCTAACTTATGCATGACTCAATGGACCAGAATCCCTCCTCAATCCTATTTGAATATTAACCCTATGTATGTTGGATTCCCACATCTATCCTATAATCAAAACAATACCAATAATTTTAAATAATGTTATGCAATTATCCAAGTTTCATACTCACATTTCATCTCCAAAGAAAACCTCCTACTTAATTAGATTTTTAAAATCCTAATCTCAATATCACAAATTCATACAAGACTAGTCCTAAATCATCATAATATATTAAATCAGTACATTAGATAAGAAAAACAAAGAAAATTTAAGAAAAAGTTGCTTACCTAATTTTCACTCACTTTTTCCCAAATTTTCAAGCTTCAAATCTTCCCAAGAAAACTCACTTTTTGAAACTCTAATCTACCCAATGTATGAATCCACCTTCCAAATCCCCCTTCTTCCTCTCCTCTCTTCTCTCTTCTCTTTTTTCTCTTTTGTTTTTTTAAACCTAAATACACTGTTCATGCATGGAAGATGGAAAGGACGGGTGCGATTGAAAGGGTTTTGGAATTTTTCAAGAAGCCTTGTAGTTACTGTGGTTTTACATATATGAAGTCCCAAATTTAAACTTATGTCTCGAATAAGTTATTATACTTCTTTAGTAATATAAGAAAGTTTAATAAAATTTTCATTTTCTTTATCTTTCCATTTCTTAGATTCTGTTTTCTCCTATCCAAAAGGTATCTTCACTCTTAAGTTAGGATACTGATCCATTAAAAATAAAACAATGTGAAATAGAAGCTAAATACTATTTTGAAATTATGTGAAATAGAAGCTAAATACTATTTTGAAAATTATTTTCAACATCTTTTCATGCACGTGTCATTCTTGTTTTATGTATTTACATTGTGCAATCATGGATATTGCTAATTTTGCTCATGTGAAGTTGTGTTGTACACTCATGAGCTAATTTATCCTCCAATATAGTGAGATTGCTATCTAGGTACTATTATATTGCTTGTAATATTGAGACACTAACTTAAAAACAACCTTATAGTACGTTAAGCCTAAAATGCAAGCATACACTATGCTAGTGTTTATGAATCAATGCTCCACTTGAAATTCATTACTTGACATAACTTGCTACTTAGAAGATATTTTAAATTATCATGGTCATGTGTGAATAAATTAACCTAAAATAAATTTTGAACTTAATAAATGGTCTCATGTCTTAATATCTTGATTTAAATCATTCACTTTGTTCAAATTAATGCTTTTAAAATTATATTTTGGGCAAATTTCACATATATATACATGAGTTTTACTCTTAATTTCAGTTATACTTATTAGCTTTCAAAATTGTCAAATACACTAATGTACTTTGCTCAAGATAATATTTACTTACCTAAGACGAGCATTAAAATACTCGTACACTTGTGTAACAACCCAAATTCTTTTTTTCTTATATTTTTATCACCACATACTTATCAATACTCTTTATTTCTCACAAATTTCTTAATAATTTCATCTATTATCTTTATAATTTTTTACAATTTCGTGTGGCCATCTATCACTGTCAATAATTTTCTTATAATTTTATTTGATTAAAATTTATTTTTCCTTTTTTCAAGGTAAAAAACTCCTTCACAACTTTATTACTAAAATAACCAAAAATTATATCTTCTTGGCTCTTCAGTAGTTATACAAATTTTAATTTTTTTCCTATTTTTATATTTCATAAATTCAAAATTTATATATTTTTCACTCTTAAAAAAACTTATATCTCATTAGTTTAGAATATCGCATCTATTTTACGATTATTTACACTTATAAATATTTACATGAATTTTTTGGATTTTTCTAGAAATTTTTCTATATTCTTTTGAATTTTCTGGATTTTTCGCCCAATCTGTTTGCGTCACGCCTGAGCTAGTCTGGACTGCTGGACCTGTGTCTAACGTCCCACATCAACTCATATTCAATGGCTAGCATCTGAAGTTGTCAAAAAAGGCTAGGATCTGATAGTAATGAAGTCTGATTTATCTAAAATTTTATGGGCATGCTTGTAAAATTCTGAATTTAACATGAACGGTCACTCTCTAAAAATTAGAATTTCCGTTATCAGATTTAGTAAAAAAAAAATGCTTAATTCGTTTTAAAATGAAATACTAGACTGTAAGATAAGATATCTCAAATCACGTTCCACATCTATTTTTTTTACATTTTTCGGTCCTTTCTTCTTAAAATACATATTCGCAACTGTAATATACATCTTAAAATGCTAAATCATGAGATCTGCAACTCGGATCCAGCGGAAACTTTAAAAGAAAACCGCTCGCGTTATTATGTTGAGCTGTACGGTCAAATGTTGTGCTCATATTGAGAAATATGTTAATTTCATCATCTTGCTTTGGGATCTTTCATACCGGTATAATTAATATGCTTTTAAATAATCTAATATAAAGCTAAGAAACACAGTGACAAGTATATTAGCAACTGCCTTAAAAAAAAAAAAAAAGTATGTTAGCAACTATCCATGCTAAAAACACAGCGTATGGCTTGGATCTGGAAGCGAAGGTTCGTACCACTTAACCTTTACCTCGAATTACGCACCCAGCAGATGAGGTCTGGATTTTTCTCCTCCTGCCTCCTTACCTTCCGGCGCCGTCCTGAGAAAAAGAGCTTTTTTTTTTTTGGTAGGTGGGGGGTGGGTGGTGTGGGGCTCGTCCGCCTTCCCTCTTTTATTACAGCAAGCTAAGGCGCTTTTATAATATGGGTTTGGTGCCAACATGCACGATTGTCACCCTCGCGAGTGATGCGTGAGATGGGTTAATATTAGTTTTCTCTACATGGCACTGCCTCTATAGTTCTGTCATCTCTTGTTGTTTGGCAGCTGATGTCGGATATAGAAAACCCACCAAGCACGTCCTCTCCCACCTTGCGGCTGTTGATCTCAGCACGGACCCAACAGCCCCACGATTGCTGACATGGCTGCCGGATGTGCGCACAATCGGATTCGGAGATGAAGAAGGATTATTTGGATGTCGTAGGTAGAAATGGGTTTTGAATCATGGGAAAGAAATCCCACTTGTTGTTGTTTCCAACCGCCCACCAGTCGCCCACCAATCGGAGCCAAGAGTACTGGGGCATGCAGAGGCGGACCCTGGTTCAATGCACCCGGGTGCATTGAGCCTTAATGCACTCGGGTGTACTTCACCTCTTTTTTCTTATTTTTTTTAAAATTTTTTTTACACGACTGTTAATCTAAGTATATTTAACATGTGTATAAATTTTTTATCATTTTTAGTATACACATGTTAAATACACTTAAATTAACATTTTTATAAAAAAAATTTCAAAAAAAGTAAAAAAAAAAAAATGGATGAAGTACACTCTCTCTCAATGCACCTGAGTGCATTGAACCAGAGTCCCTACAGAGGCACCATCCATGCGCTCGAATTTGACTTCTTTGTATTGCAGCAGCAAGAGATAATGTTTCAATGCAACATCTGTATTGAAATTTGAATGCATCTTATTAGAAATTCTATTTGTTAAATTTCTTTTATAAAACTCTTAATCTAGGTATTTTTAATATATAAACTAAATTTTATAATTTTTGAAAATGTATATATATTTTTCATTATTAAAAATAGAAAGATTTTAGTACTTTTTAAATGACTAAAATACTCCTATTTTCAAAAATAAAACAACATATGCAATTTTTCAAAAATGATAAAACTGATTTTCGAAAATAAAAAAATAGCTTGGACAACAGCCTTTATTTGGACCTCTTTACCTTCTACATATAGGAATTTTTCCTTTCAGCCCAAGATTTTGCTTGACGTTCTTTCTTTAGGTCCTTAAAGACCAGCTTTTTGGACCTCCCAAGCCACGTAGGTGAACCTAAATAGTTCCTAATAACCCGCCCTCCAATCTTAGGAGACTTTCCACTTCATTTCTGCTTGTCTCCCTAGTGTTTGAGCTATTAAATAGTGTCGTTTTCTCTATGTTCACAATTTGCCCCAAAAAAACGCTATACTCCTTTAGAATATCCAGTAGACACCTAACCTCTGTTGGGTCCCGAATAGATGGCAAAACCCAAGAGGGGAGGGGTGAATTGGGTTCTTAAAAATTTCTTTTGGTAACTTAAAAACTTAACCCCTTGTAGAATTAATCCCCTTTAATGAAGAAACTGAATGGAAAGCAAAGTAATAAAGAGAGCAGAAATAAAAGCAAGTAGACAAGGATTTTATAGTGGTTCGGGCAACCTCCCTACTCCACTCTTCCAAGCTCACACTCCTTGTGACTTGGGTTCCACTATTGTATTCCGCGAATACAACTAGAGCCTCTTGCTCTCTTCTAGATTCTAGCTCTAGGGGGCATAAACAACCAGAGCCTCTTGCTCTCTTCTAGATTCCAGCTCTAGGGGGCATCAACAACTAGAGCCTCTTGCTCTCTTCTAGATTCCAGCTCTAGGGGGCATCAACAACTAGAGCCTCTTGCTCTCTTCTAGATTCCAGCTCTAGGGGGCATCAAACACTTAGCACAAGTAGGTGATGAGTCACACTCCAATCACACACTACTTTGCTACCACTTGATCTTAGCTACGCAAGCTAAATCAAGTTCAACACAAACAAGTAAACAATAAAAGTAAACTACACTTTACAGGTGTGTAGAAACGATTTAGCGCAGGGAAGAACTTGTAGATGATGGCTTTGAAGTTTCTGAATGTAGCTCTTGCAACTTGAAGCACAATTCTTCCTCCTTGAGTGATTTGATCTCTTTGAAGCTCTTATGGATATGAGTTATGCTCACTTAATGGTCCTCTCCTTTTTCCTTCGTTCACAATGAGTTCTATTTATAATCTTGGAGGGAATCCGAACGTTAGAGGGTTGGTGGTGCGTATTTAATGCGCCAACGTTCGAAAATAAATCCGACCGTTGCGACCCAAGTCGCATGTGGAGTCGACTTCGGGTGCGACTTCACCCAAGTCGCTGACGGAGTCGACTTCGGGTGCGACTTCGCAGACTCCGGTCTTCAGTTTTCAACGCTGGAAGTTTTTCCTCGATTGAAGTCGATCATGAAGTCGACTTGGCTTTGCGACTTCACCCAAGTCGCAGTCTGGAGTCGACTTGGCTTCGCGACTTCACTTCCTGTAGCGACTTCAAGTTCCAGGTTGGGTCGACTTGGCTTCAGACTTGACCCAAGTCGCAGGTGGAGTCGACTTCGGCTTCGACTTCACCTCGTCAGATGGCTTCACGAACTTGGAACTTGGAAATCGTTTTCTTCATTTTCCTTTTGGATTAATGTCTTCTCTTCTGCTTGCTTAGCTTCAATCTTAGTTTAGCTTGAATCATTGAAGAGCTTTCTTGCTTTGGAGTTTGTTCTTGAAGACATGACTGTTTGAAGCATGCTTGATGTCTTTGCCTTTGATTTGTTCTAGATCTTGAATGCCTTGAAGCTTTTTCTCTTGGACTTGAGAGGCTTTGAGTTGATCTTGAAATCATCTAATCTTGAAACTGCATCTTTGATCTTTGAAAGAAGCTTGAATCAGTATCTTTGAATCTCCAAAACCTCAAGTCGCACTTCGGGGTCGACTTCGTTCGCGACTTCACCCAAGTCGCAACTGGAGTCGACTTCACTTCCGACTTCGATATTCTGCTGCTCCGAGATTCAACTCTGGAAGAATTTGCTCGACTGAAGTCGATGGTGAGGCCGACTTCGTTTGCGACTTGGCTACCCAAGTCGCAGGTGGAGTCGACTTGGCCTGCGACTTCACCTTCCCTTCTTCCGTTTTCAACTCTGGACGTTCTGCATGTTTGAAGTCGATCATGGAGTCGACTTGGGGATCGACTTGGCCTTCCTAACTTGATTTTCTTCAAAATGTATATTCCTTAAACATTTCACAAACTTGTTAGTAGCCAAGACATACTCAAATTGATTTGTTAATCATCAAAACATAGATTTAGCTATATTTCCAACAATCTCCCCCTTTTTGATGATTGACAAAACTGATTTGAGTGGATACCTTTCATTTAAATAAATAAGCTCATATTCATAATGCAAACATTCAAAGTATTCATTTAAGCATATACATATCCTCCCCATTCTTACTCTTCTCTTCTTACATCTCTCTCCCCTTTAATCATCTCTCTCCCTTTTAATCATCTCTCTCCCCTTTTTAATCATTAAGACTTATACTCAATTTTTCAACTCAAATACTCTTCTTCTCCTTAAATCTCTCTCCCCCTTTTTGTCAATATATCAAAAAGATTAGAGGGTAATCAAAGAGATAGGTGGGTTAGCTCCCCCTAAATGGGTGCTCCCCCTGAGTTTATGCTTATCCTAATTTTAGATACTACTTGTTGGACATGATACCAATTGTTATTACTTGTTAGATTTTATACCACTTGATTTACCAGCTGATACCACTTGTTATAGCATTTGTTGTTTTGTTACTTAGGTGAGCTCAATCATTCCCATGTCATTTCTAATTTTATAGAATGCTTCTCTTGCTAGGGGTTTAGTAAAAATATCTGCAACTTGATCCTCAGTTCTAACAAATTCCAAACATATGTCATGATTTTCTACATGTTCTCTAATGAAATGGTGTCTAAGATCTGTATGTTTGGTCCTAGAATGCAATACTGGATTCTTGGTTAGACAAATGGAACTTGTATTATCACATTTGATAGGTATATTTTTAAAATCTATGACATAGTCCCTAAGTTTCTGTTTCATCCAAAGTAATTGAGCACAACAGCTCCCGGCGGCAATATATTCGGCTTCCGCCGTAGATAGAGCAACACTAGTTTGTTTTCTTGAAAACCATGAAACCAACATGCTTCCAAGAAACTGACATGTTCCACTAGTGCTTTTTCTATCTACTTTGTAACCAGCAAAATCCGCATCCGAGTAGCCGATTAGATCAAAATTAGAGCCCTTTGGATACCATAGTCCTAAGTTGGTAGTGTCTACTAGATATCTGAAAATTCTCTTTACAGCTACCAAGTGTGATTCTTTTGGGCATGATTGAAATCTAGAGCACATACACACACTAAACAAAATATCTGGCCTAGAAGCAGTTAAATATAATAAGGAACCTATCATGCTTCTATACAATTTTAAATCAACTAATTTTCCCTTCTCATCTTTGTCCATTTTGATTGTGGAGCTCATGGGCGTGTTTGCTCCTTTGCTATTCTCCATGCCAAACTTCTTGAGCATCTCCTTGATGTATTTGGACTGGTTTATGAAGATTCCTTCATTTAGTTGCTTGATTTGCAGTCCAAGGAAGAAGTTTAACTCTCCCATCATGCTCATCTCAAATTCTTTCTGTATAAGCTCAGAAAATTCTTGACAAAGAGATTCATTAGTAGCACCGAAAATGATATCATCAACATAAATTTGAATGATCAAAATATCCTTTTCTTTATACTTGATAAACAAGGTGGTGTCTACCTTTCCCTTTTGAAAATTATGATCAATCAAAAACTTGCTTAGTCTATCATACCAAGCTCTTGGGGCTTGTTTCAATCCATATAATGCTTTGGTCAACTTGTACACAAATTTTGATTGATCTTTCTCCTCAAATCCAGGTGGTTGCTCAACATACACCTCTTCATTTATATAACCATTCAAAAATGCACTTTTGACATCCATTTGAAACAATTTAAAGTTCATGTGAGATGCAAAAGCTAATAAGATGCGAATGGCTTCTAATCTAGCAACCGGTGCATAGGATTCCTCAAAATCTATTCCTTCTTCTTGTGAGTATCCTTTTGCCACAAGTCTAGCTTTGTTTCTTACTACTAGTCCACTTTCATCTAATTTGTTCCTAAAGACCCACTTGGTGCCAATAACACTACAATCATTTGGTCTAGGAACAAGGTGCCAAACTTGATTTCTTTCAAATTGATTTAGCTCTTCTTGCATTGCTATAATCCAGTTTTCATCATCAAGAGCTTGTTCAATATTAGAAGGTTCAATCTTGGATACAAAAGCATATTGTCCACACACATTTTGCTTTGACCTTCTAGTTTTTACACCTTCATACACATTTCCTATAACTTGCTCAATTGGATGTGCATGTTTGAATTTTAAATCAGATGGAGGTTTATAGGAATCATCACCTTCACTTACCCTTTCCTCCATGGACTCTTCTTGCTTTTCCACATGCAGCCTTTCAAGGCCATTTGCTATTTCATCTGCATCACTTGAATCATCCTTTCTTTTAAAGCATGGGTTAGTTTCATCAAAAACAACATGTATGGATTCTTCTACAACTTGGTTTCGTTTATTGAAAACTCTATATGCTTTGCTATTTGATGAATAACCAAGGAATATTGCTTCATCACTTTTAGCATCAAGTTTTCCCAAGTTGGTTTTTCCATTGTTCAGAACATAACATGTGCATCCAAAAGCATGAAAATAAGATATGTTTGGTTTCCTTCCCTTCCATAGCTCATATGGGGTCTTTTTCAAGATAGCTCTAATGGTAACTCGATTTAAAACATGACAAGCTGTGCTCACAGCTTCACCCCAAAATTTCTTGGATAATTTGCTCTCATTTAGCATTGTTCTAGCCATCTCTTGTATAGTTCTGTTTTTCCTTTCAACTACTCCATTTTGTTGTGGAGTCCTTGGTGCAGAAAATGTGTGATGAATTCCTTTTTCATTACATAATTCTATGAATCGTTTGTTCTCAAATTCACCACCATGGTCACTTCTTATAGACATAATAGTACTTTGTTTTTCATTTTCCACCAAGTTTACAAAAGTTGAAAACATAGAGAAAGCTTCATCTTTGCTAGCTAAGAGAATTACCCATGTAAATCTTGAAAAGTCATCAACAATCACAAATACATATTTCTTTCCACCAATGGTTAAGATGTCGGATGGCCCATATAGATCCATGTGTAGCAATTCAAGTGGCCTAGTGGTGGAAATCTCCTTTTTGGTAGAGAAAGGCATCTTTGGTTGTTTAGATAATTGACATGTCTTACATATTTTGTCTTTGTCATATTTCAACTTAGGCAAGCCTTCTACCAAACTCTTTTTCCATAGGGTTTTTATATTTCTCATGTTTATGTGTCCAAGCCTTTTATGCCAAACTCATGGATCATTATCAATGGCCATTAGACATTGACCATCTAGTTCATCAAGTGAAACCAAATATATATTTCCATGTCTTTTTCCACTAAACATGATATGTTCACCATCAAATACATTGCATATAGATGATTCAAACACAACCTTATATCTTTTATCACATAATTGGCTAATGCTCATTAAGTTATGCTTGAGTCCTTCAACAAACAAAACATCCTCCATGCATGCATTTGAGCTACTGTAAATATTTCTTTTACCTTTGATTTTACCTTTCTCATTATTACCAAAGGCAACCGTTCCGTCGTTGCAAGGCTTAAGTTTGTGGAATAAACTTCTTTCTCCAGTCATGTGCCTTGAACAACCGCTATCCATGAACCATACATTGTTTGCCTTTGCCTTTAAATAAATCTGAAAAATAAACAAGTAATTCTCATCTTTTTGGTACCCATTTTATGGGTCCATTTGGGTTAGTAATATTATTCAACCTTTGTTGCTCCAACTTAGAAAGTCCAAATCTTGTGTTTCTTGGAACCCAAACTAGTTTTGCACCATAATCAAACAATCTCTTAAAGTTACACTTGTAAACTTTATGACCCATTTTGTTGCAAAAGTTGCAAGCCATTGGTAATCTAGGAGTAGGCCTCCAAGTATATTTTGGTTCAAATATTGGTCTTTTAGTCCACATAACATTTCTCCTTTGTGGCTTGTATATAGGTGCAATTTTGGTTTGATATTTCCCAAGTGTAGGCACATTTGATTTGCCACTTTCTCCTTGCTCAAATATATTGTATCCAAGACCTCTTTTGTTTGTTTGGGAGGTCATGTTCAGAAACATCTTTACACTTTCTCCTGGATTAGAGAACTTTGCTAATGATTCATTTAAGGATTTGTTCTCCTTTTTCAGTTTCTCTACTTCTTTCAACAATGATTCATTTTCTTCTTTCAGTTTTGTTTTTCAGCTAGTTTTCCATTTTCAATAATAATAAAATTGCATTGTTGTTTCTTTGAGGACAACTTGTTTCCTAGCTTTTTGATTTCCTCATATAATGAATCATAGGCAGTTTGTAGTTCTTCTAATTCAGCACATTTGATGCAATTTTGAAAAGAAGAATAACTTGATTGAGAATAGCAAGGTTTGGAAGTTACCTCATCATTGCTTGTACATTTGGTTGAGGTGGATTGTTCTTCCAAAACTTCAGTCGTGTTTAAGCATAGCAAGTCCTCTTCTTGCTCGATTCGTGCCATGCAGCATATTCTTGCACAGTTGGCTGCATCATTGTCGTCGGTTGAAGAGCTGCATGTTGATGAAGTTTCCTCGTTGACGAACATGCCTCTTCCTCTTGGCCTTTGGTATTTTCTTCTTTCATGATTCTCCTTTGGCCTTTCTTCCGGTGTAGGACATTGAGCTTGCATATGTCCTACGCCCCCGCATCGGTAGCATTTTGTGACCTCCTTCTTCTTTTCTTTTTGTGGTCTTTCTTTGAAGTCTTTAAGGTTCTTTTCTTTTCTCACAAATTTTCGAAACTTGTGAGTAAGAAGTGCAATATCTTCATCACCATTGTTAGACGAGGAGGTAGACTCATCTGAGTTGCGTGCCGCTTTTAATGCAATGATTTTCTTCCCTTTATGATTCTCTTCGTTTCTTCTCTTAATTAGCTTATGTGACATTAGTGAGCTAATTAGATCTTCTAGCTTTAGGGTGTTGAGGTCTTTCGCTTCTTCAATAGCTGTAATCTTTGGAGTCCATGAATCCGGTAGAGCTCTTAGTATCTTCATCACCTGTTCGGATTCAGAGATAGCTTTTCCAAGACCTTTGAGAGCATTAGTAATCTTAGAAAATCTTGCAAATATTTCAGAAATATTTTCAGTGTCTAGCATTCTGAAATTTTCAAACTCTCCAATCAAAATGTTTCTCCTAGTCCCTTGGACTTGGGAGGTTCCTTCATAAATAGATGTTAGAGTATCCCATATCTCTTTTGCAGTCAAACAAGAAGATACTCTATCATACTCCGAAGCTGTAAGAGCACAAAATAAAGAATTCATTGCCTTGGCATTGCTCTAGACGGTTCTAACTTCCTCTTCGGTCCATTTGGAAGCTTTGTCATCGGTAGGCAAAATCACACCATCTTGGATAGCAATCCAAGAATCCATATCGGTAGCCATGATGAGTTGCTTCATACGAAGCTTCCAATAGCCAAAGTTGTTCCCATCAAACAATGGTGGCCTTGTAAAAGATTGGCCCTCGGCAAAAGCGGGAACGGGAATCGATTGGGATGCCATATCAATAGATCTCTTTGGTTTAACTCAAAGACCTGCTCTGATACCACTTGTTGGGTCCCGAATAGATGGCAAAATCCAAGAGGGGAGGGGTGAATTGGGTTCTTAAAAATTTCTTTTGGTAACTTAAAAACTTAACCCCTTGTAGAATTAATCCCCTTTAATGAAGAAACTGAATGGAAAGCAAAGTAATAAAGAGAGCGGAAATAAAAGCAAGTAGACAAGGATTTTATAGTGGTTCGGGCAACCTCCCTACTCCACTCTTCCAAGCTCACACTCCTTGTGACTTGGGTTCCACTATTGTATTCCGCGAATACAACTAGAGCCTCTTTCTCTCTTCTAGATTCTAGCTCTAGGGGGCATAAACAACCAGAGCCTCTTGCTCTCTTCTAGATTCCAGCTCTAGGGGGCATCAACAACTAGAGCCTCTTGCTCTCTTCTAGATTCCAGCTCTAGGGGGCATCAACAACTAGAGCCTCTTGCTCTCTTCTAGATTCCAGCTCTAGGGGGCATCAAACACTTAGCACAAGTAGGTGATGAGTCACACTCCAATCACACACTACTTTGCTACCACTTGATCTTAGCTACGCAAGCTAAATCAAGTTCAACACAAACAAGTAAACAATAAAAGTAAACTACACTTTACAGGTGTGTAGAAACGATTTAGCGCAGGGAAGAACTTGTAGATGATGGCTTTGAAGTTTCTGAATGTAGCTCTTGCAACTTGAAGCACAATTCTTCCTCCTTGAGTGATTTGATCTCTTTGAAGCTCTTATGGATATGAGTTATGCTCACTTAATGGTCCTCTCCTTTTTCCTTCGTTCACAATGAGTTCTATTTATAATCTTGGAGGGAATCCGAACGTTAGAGGGTTGGTGGTGCGTATTTAATGCGCCAACGTTCGAAAATAAATCCGACCGTTGCGACCCAAGTCGCATGTGGAGTCGACTTCGGGTGCGACTTCACCCAAGTCGCTGACGGAGTCGACTTCGGGTGCGACTTCGCAGACTCCGGTCTTCAGTTTTCAACGCTGGAAGTTTTTCCTCGATTGAAGTCGATCATGAAGTCGACTTGGCTTTGCGACTTCACCCAAGTCGCAGTCTGGAGTCGACTTGGCTTCGCGACTTCACTTCCTGTAGCGACTTCAAGTTCCAGGTTGGGTCGACTTGGCTTCAGACTTGACCCAAGTCGCAGGTGGAGTCGACTTCGGCTTCGACTTCACCTCGTCAGATGGCTTCACGAACTTGGAACTTGGAAATCGTTTTCTTCATTTTCCTTTTGGATTAATGTCTTCTCTTCTGCTTGCTTAGCTTCAATCTTAGTTTAGCTTGAATCATTGAAGAGCTTTCTTGCTTTGGAGTTTGTTCTTGAAGACATGACTGTTTGAAGCATGCTTGATGTCTTTGCCTTTGATTTGTTCTAGATCTTGAATGCCTTGAAGCTTTTTCTCTTGGACTTGAGAGGCTTTGAGTTGATCTTGAAATCATCTAATCTTGAAACTGCATCTTTGATCTTTGAAAGAAGCTTGAATCAGTATCTTTGAATCTCCAAAACCTCAAGTCGCACTTCGGGGTCGACTTCGTTCGCGACTTCACCCAAGTCGCAACTGGAGTCGACTTCACTTCCGACTTCGATATTCTGCTGCTCCGAGATTCAACTCTGGAAGAATTTGCTCGACTGAAGTCGATGGTGAGGCCGACTTCGTTTGCGACTTGGCTACCCAAGTCGCAGGTGGAGTCGACTTGGCCTGCGACTTCACCTTCCCTTCTTCCGTTTTCAACTCTGGACGTTCTGCATGTTTGAAGTCGATCATGGAGTCGACTTGGGGATCGACTTGGCCTTCCTAACTTGATTTTCTTCAAAATGTATATTCCTTAAACATTTCACAAACTTGTTAGTAGCCAAGACATACTCAAATTGATTTGTTAATCATCAAAACATAGATTTAGCTATATTTCCAACAACCTCCTCCTGCATGCCTTGATAAGTAATAAAGCATCATTAGCGAAGAACAAGTAGGAGATTAAAGGGCACTGTGGGCTAATCTTGATTCCTTACAGTTGGCTGATTCGGATTTTGTCTGTGATCAATTGAGATAGACCCTCTACGCAAATCAGAAAGAGATAGGAAGAGAGAGAGGATCACCCTATCTTAACCCCCGGCTGGGTTTGAAAAATTCGGTGGAGTGACCATTAATGCACACCCTATATCTGACCAATGTTTTAAAAATCAGACCGAACCAGGTGATCAGATTGTGAACCGGTCATGTCCTCGTTTATTGGTTTTTCTGGTTCAACCGCGGTTTGACCGTCGGCTTGCACCGGTTGAACCGGAAAAACTGGGAACCGGTCACAAAACCGGTTCATTGCCTGGTTCAGTTTTTAAAACATTGTATCTGACTGTTTGCAAGCACCTTTTCATCCAACCAATCCATGTTTCCCCAAAATTCATCTTTCTTATCATTTCTAGGAGGTAGTCCCACTTAACACGGTCATAGGCTTTTGACATGTCTAATTTTATGGCCTTTTCCCTCTCCTACTTCTGAGATAGTGGAAAACTTCGTATGTTATCAGCATGTTGTCGATGATTAGTCTTCCTAGGATGAAAGCTCTTTATTGGTCTCCAACGACTTCAATTAGACACTCCCGTAACCTGTTCGCCAACACTTTAGCAATAATTTTATAAGTAACATTACACGGACTAATTGTTCTGTAATCAGTTACCCTACGGGCTCCCCTTTTCTTTGGAATGAGCACCACAGTCGTGGAGATTAACTCACGGAGGGATTCCCAGAGAATGCTGGACTTGCACATATTAAAAATGTCAGCTTGCACCGAGCCCCAATGCTTTTGAAAAAAACCAGCTGGCAAACCATCGGTTCCCGGTGCTTTTGCTGGGCGCATGGCTTTTAGTGCAGACTTCACTTCATCTGGATTGAGCTCTCTAATGAGTCTGTTACGGTTGTCATTAGATATTCTGCTTGCTGGAAACGCAGGAAATAAGATTGGATTGGTTAGATTTGAGCTGGAGAAAACGCCGTTGAAGTGATCAAGCACCAGATTTTCAATATCTACCTACTCTTCAAGCCATCTGCCAGTGTGGTCCCTTAAGAAATTCCCCATCCTCGTATTTGATGCAGATCTGTGGAAGAAGCCCGTGTTTTTATCACCCCGTTGGATCCAATGGATCTTTGACCTCTGATGCCAAATGATTTCTTCATCTTCAAGCAAATCGTTTATCTGAAATTCCTTTTCCTCAATCTGTTGGTCCCTTGAATCGGATGGTTTCTGCAATTTAAGTCTTTGGAGTTCCTCCTGTTTCCTTTTTATAGACGCCCCAGTGCTGCTGTAGTTTTTCTTGCTCCACTCCATTAGCTTCCAGCTGCAGTTTTTACTCTTCCCGCAAATAATATCGACCACTGGGGCTCCCATCCTCTGCTCCTTGTTCCATTGACCGATGGACTAACTGATGGACTTCCTTTGTTTTGGTCCAAAAGAGTTCGTATCTAAATATTTTCTGAGGTCTCTTCTTATTTTTCCTTGCATCCAACAGGAGCATAATAGGACTGTGTTCCAAGTATGCAGCACATAAATGATGGATTTTAGTGAACGGGAAGCTGTCCAGCCACTTAGAATTTGCACATTCCGTGTCCAACCTTGCCTCCACACGATCACGGCTCCTTTTGTTATTACGCCAGGTGAATTCAGGTCCCGAAGTAGTCAAGAACCTCCCTAAACGGCTCCATCTGTTTCTCCGGCCTTGTCCTTCTGCTACAAACCTCCGACTGACCCACAACCTGATTCCAGGCCCCCACTAACATCCACGGACCATTCCTTTGGTTGTAAAGCTGATAAATAATGATCCACGATTCCTCCTTTTTGTTTGTTTCGGGATTTCTATAGAAACCCATGAATCTCCATTCAGCCATATCGGTTGGACGTTTGACCATTGCATCTATATGATTTTTTGAATAGCTGTTTATGCCCACCGACCAATCTTCATTCCAAAAAGAGCTAACCCTCCTCTCCTATTGACACAGTCCAGAGCAAGACCATTCCTGAACTTTAGTTTTCATCCGTGGTTTGAAGACTATCATTTCCTTCACGTATTTCTGTCGTTAATGAATTATACATATTCAGTGTTATTTGTTGTGACTATGGCTTATTTCTATTACAGTTGCATGTCCCGCTGCAAGAATATTAACTTTTTCCGGGCTCCATTTTAGCTACGATTGAGTCTTGTTTTTATTGAAAGACACTAGCTAATAACTAGAATAAATATTTTTATTCTTTAGTGAAAATAAAAAATATTATGACTACAAAGTGTAACTTTAGTGAACACTATAAAAGGTCGTTGTTATAGTGCTTCTTATAACTATATCAACACATTTTTTGCCACTTTTTATGACATCTACCTGCTCAAACAATTATTTTTAATTTTAATTTTATATTTTCTTTGTCTAAAATTTTTGAGAATATGATTTGAATGTAGTAATAAAAATGGAAAAAAATAAAATAGTTAATCAATTAATATTTTGAACTTTTTATATTCTCAAAATCACCAAGGCTCCCTCATTTGGAGTAAAAAAAAAAGTTTATGTCATAATTACGAAATTATCAAATTGAAGTGGACTCCATTTACTTGTCACCCCATTTGATAAAGTGGTTCATGATTGCCGTGGAATTATATGTTTCGATCGTTGCATAAAATGAAAACAAGTAAATTGTCCCACCATTAATTCATACTTCACTTATAACTTGGATAACTGGGTGATTAATATGAATGCATATAAGGTGTTAGGATAGAAAGGTCTTGTATTTAAAATTAAATAAAAAAATAGTGGTCTTGTTAATCCTGATGAAATTGGTCATTCAAGATGGGTGTCCTGATAAATAAAAACATCCTTCTAAGCTCTGTATAGTGTGAAAGTTGCGTAAGAGGGACACAACAAATGCTCAATTAATATAGACTCTCCAGTAAAAAGTATAGACAGTTGGAAAAATATGGAGCTAATGTTCTTATATATAGAGAGAGAGAGAGGAATAATCAAGAGTGACACTTAAATGAGCCCAACATGATGATCAAATTATAATCTGCTCCACTCGTTGTATTTAGAATAGTGTATCTTATTACCATATCAATTTTCATACTAATCGGATATGTGTATGGACCCTATCTGAAAATGGTACAAATTCAACGTAATAAAATATTTTGATATAAATAACAACTTTAAAGTGATTTTTTCAACATCTAAATCATCTAAAGTATGATTTATATATAGATAAATGATTGTATATAGTTTTATTGCATTTTAATATATGTAGGGTCCTTTTTCGGGGCAACTGCACAGCTGTCATATATATATATATATACATATATAATATGAAAATGTTCCGGTGCATGCGACTGCATTGTGCAACCATGCATTGTAGGCTCCACTTGATCATGAATAGGAAATTCATCTCACCTATTGTATTTAGAATTGTTCACTTTATTAGTATATCGATTTTCATTCAAATCTAATATGTTTATGGTCCTCATCTTAAAATAGTGCAAAATTAACGTAATAAAATAGTTTAACGTAAATATCAAGTTTAAAGTGGTATTTTCAATATCTAAATCATCTAAAGTATGATTTTTATACGGATAAATTACTAAATAAAGTTTTGTTGCAATCTACTACGTGTGGGTCCATTTTACAGCGGACTGCACATGATTGGATCTTACATATATATACAAAGTTATTCCGATATAGTCCTACTGCATTGGAACAACGGTACATGTGCCCAAAAATGGGCCTTACACATATTAAAATACAATGAAACTTTATACGATTATTTATCCATACATAAATTTTATAGCAAATGGTTTAGTTGTTGAAAAGACTACTTTAAAGTTGTTATTTACATCAAACTATTTTATTACATTGAATTTGTACCATTTTCAGATGGGGTCCACGCTAGGGGTGTTAATGGTCATGGTCAACCCGTCAACCCGCTCGTCCAACCCGTTAATAAATGAGTTTGGGTTGGGATTTTTGAATAAATGGGTTATGATCCGCCAACCCGTTCAACAATTTAATTAAATAAACGGATTAGGGTTGAGGCTTCGCAATCCGCCAATCCGCCCAACCCGTTTATTTAACCCGCCCAACCCGTATAACCCATTTATATATTATATAATATATATAGATATATATATGTAATATTTGAAAATTTTCAGCCCCTGCCCTTCCAGCCTTCCCGCTCCCTTATCCCGCTCATGTACATGGCCCCTGTACTGTCACAACACAACCTGTCACGCACAGCTGCCGCGCAGATCCAACGGTGGTCATTGCACCGCTCGGCTGAACGGATGGATGACATTGCAGACTTGCAGTGGATGATTACCCAAATGCGTTTCTCTCTTGCTGTCTCGCTGTCTCGCAGGCTCTCTCGCTGTCTCGCTCTCAGGTATCCACCCCCTTCTCTCTCTCTATGGTCGGCATCAAAAGTTGGGAAGAAGTGAAGCCTCGGCATCCGCCTCTTCTTCCCTTCTGGTGGCGAAGGAAGAGCAAAACCCTAGACAGTTTCGAGAGCTCGAATCCGCAACCTGGCATCCTCTTCCAATCTCCTCCTGCATTCCTTCCACTTCCCTCCGATTCCCTTTTCATTCCAAAATCAACGCAGTTCCTAACGCAGCACGTGCCACTTCTCTTCTCTCGCGCTCCGTCACTTCCAAAGGTATTTTTTTTATCGAGATTCCAAAGGTAACTTTAAGCTCTATTCATTGGATACTCTCGTTCATGCTCTCTACTAGTTCTCTCATTATGCAATTAAGCTTTTGGATGTTGGATATCGATGGAAATGTCGTGTGAGAAAATGTGAATATAGCCAGCAGCATACTCGTGTTTCTTCTTGTTTGCCAGCCAGAAACACGTGATGCGGAAGAAAATCAATAGCTTGTCCCATCATACAGGTAAGATCACAGAAAAAGAAATTCAAATTAGATTTCTGTGCGGTCTTATTCTTTTAATCTGCTGAATGATGATAATTAATTAATTATTAGATACCTGGAAATAAAGATATGTGTCCTTGCGTCTCACTTGAGGCTGAGTGCCGGACACATAGCATGATGTGATACTACGATCCATCTGTAATGTTTATTCCGGAGCCCACAACTCCTACCATTTTTTTTAATTCGAGCATTTGAATAACGATGGCCTAACAATGATCTAATATAGAGCAGCTAGCTCCATCATATATCCCATAAAGTAATCAGACAGCTATACACATCAAATAGCATTATGAGGAGAGTACTGTTGGGTCCCGAATAGATGGCAAAACCCAAGAGGGGAGGGGTGAATTGGGTTCTTAAAAATTTCTTTTGGTAACTTAAAAACTTAACCCCTTGTAGAATTAATCCCCTTTAATGAAGAAACTGAATGGAAAGCAAAGTAATAAAGAGAGCAGAAATAAAAGCAAGTAGACAAGGATTTTATAGTGGTTCGGGCAACCTCCCTACTCCACTCTTCCAAGCTCACACACCTTGTGACTTGGGTTCCACTATTGTATTCTCTCAATACAATTAGAGCCTCTTGCTCTCTTCTAGATTCTAGCTCTAGGGGGCATCAACAACTAGCACAAGTAGGTGATGAGTCACACTCCAATCACACACTACTTTGCTATCACTTGATCTTAGCTACCCAAGCTAAATCAAGTTCAATACAAACAAATAATCAATGAAAGAAATCTACACTTTACAGATGTGTAGAAGCAGTTTGGCGCAGAGAAGAACTTGTGGTAGGCTTTGAAGAATCTGAAGTGAAGCTCTTGCAGTTTTGAAGTGTAGTTCTTCCTCTCTTGATTGGCTTGATCACTTAATGCTCTTGTAGATAAGAGTTATGCTCACTTAATGTTTTCCAACCTCTTCCCTCGTTCACATTCAATGCCTTTTATAATTTTGGAAGGAATCCGAACGTTAGAGGGTTGGTGGCGCGCATTAAATGCGCCAACGTTCGAATTAATTCCGACCGTTGCGACCCAAGTCGCAGGTGGAGTCGACTTCGGATGCGACTTCGCCCAAGTCGCAGATGGAGTCGACTTCGGGTGCGACTTCGCTTCTCCGTCGCAACTTCAAGTTCCAGTCAGGGTCGACTTGGGTTCACGACTTGACCCAAGTCGCAGGTGGAGTCGACTTCGTGTGCGACTTCACCTCGTCAGTTGATTTTCTGAACTCCGGAACTTTGGAAATCTTTCTCTTTTGTTTAGTCTTCTTCATGCCTTTAGTTCTTTTGTATTACTTTCTGAATCCTTGTGCCTTGATTGTAAGCTCCATGATTTGCAATCCTTAGAAGCCATGAGTCTTGAACTCGAACCATCTTCTTGGTTTATGCATCTCGCTTTATTTGGAATAAGCTTGAAACTTCAATCTTCAAGTCTGAACTCCTCAAGTCGAAGTTGGAGTCGACCTCGTCTGCGACTTCGCCCAAGTCGCACCTGGAGTCGACTTCGCCTGCGACTTCGTCATGTCCGTTTCCACTTTTCAACTCTGGATACTCCAAG
This sequence comes from Annona cherimola, assembly GCA_030490835.1. NCBI lineage: Eukaryota > Viridiplantae > Streptophyta > Magnoliopsida > Magnoliales > Annonaceae > Annona > Annona cherimola. The sequence goes on along the minus strand of CM059972.1, from coordinate 23,223,828 downwards.
TCGATGCTGGAGTCGACTTCGTCTGCGACTTGACTTCCCAAGTCGCAAGTGGAGTCGACTTGGCCTGCGACTTCACTTGTTCTTCTCCCCTTTTCAGCTCTGGATGCTTGAAGTCGATCTTGGAGTCGACTTGGTGTACGACTTGGCTTCCATACTTGATTTTCTTCAAATGAATATTCCTTAAACATTTCCACAAACTTGTTAGTAGCCAAGACTTACTCAAATTTAGTTTGTTAATCATCAAAACATAGATTTAGCTAGTTTTCCACATATTTCCAACAAGTACAAGAGGTATTTGCATAATAAAGTCTGTAATTTTGTATAAATTAAACTCTATTTTTTATATTCGTAAAATAACCCCTCAAGTTTTAGAGGTTGTAAATTTGACCTAATCAAACGTCGACTAATGGAGTTTGGGTGCGTTTGTAGTTACTCATTGTTATGTGTTTTAAGACAATAATGTTTAACAATATGTGATATTTGAACTTTTGAAATGTGATTGTTTGAGTTTATTATAATGAAAGTCTTACTTTCTCAATGGAAGTCTTACTTGATTCTTCTTAAATATATGTTTATGAGTTCCATATTTATAGCGTTGATTGAATTGTTTGATAGAAATAAAATATGTTGTATTTTGAAACAGGAATTGACACTAAAGAGATGACTTGATATTAGAGCTTATGTTTTCAAGTCAAAATAAATTAAATTCAGGTATATTAACTTTGAGTTATTTAATTTATTTAATTTTACAGACTTTATTGAAGGTTTTTAGCATTAAAAATTTATAACAAACACAACCCATTAACAACCCGTTAACCCCGTTTATTAAATGGGTTGTAAATGGGTTAGAGTTGAAGTTTTTTAAATGGGTTAATAAACGGATTAGGGTTGAGATATATTAAATGGGTTAGGATTAAGATTAGGCTCCAACCTGTTCAACCCGATCCGTTAACACCCCTAGTCCATGCACATGTCCGATTGGGATGAAAATTGATATGATAATAGAATACATTATTCTAAATATAATTAGTGAAATAGATTATGATTTTATCATCATGTGGGGCCAATTTTGACGCCACTGCACTGTAATTACGATGCATGGTGCTGCACATGAATATTTTCTGATATATACATATATATAGAGAGAGAAAGCCCCTCATGTACTTAAATGTATTGATATTTTATACAATTATTTATCTATATATAAATTTTATAGCAAATGATTTACACGTTGAAAAATAACTTTAAAGTTGTTATTTACATCAAATTATTTTATTATGTTGAATTTGTACCATTTTCAGATGGGGTCCATACATATATCCAATTGGGATAAAAATTGATTTGGTAATGGAGTATATAATTCTAAATATAATGGGTGGAGTAAATTATAATTTTATGATTATGTGAGACTCATTTTGAGATAACTACATCTAATTTTGGTACAATGAAGCTGAACCTGAATATATATATATATAGTTATAATAGTATACAATATATCGTATATTAGCTTACCATACAATATTCAATTTTTAATTTTAATTTTTATTTAATTTTGATTTTTTCTTCATAAAAATGTTCTTAAATGTATTTAATTCATATACTAAATTTTTTCATTTTATAATACTTTTACATATTTATTTTTTATTTTTAAATTCATGTGTTTTAAAGGGTAAAAAATGACTTACATGCCCCTGATTTTTAAAAATAAAAAAATAAATATGTAAAAGTATTATAAAATGGTAAAAATTAGTATATGAATTAAATACAAGAAAACATATTTATGAAGAAAAATTAAATTAAATTAAATTAAAATTTAAAAATTAAATATTGTATGGTAAATTAATAGGGCTGCAGTCGTATGCACCCGAGTGCATTGTACAACCATTTTTTTCATTTTTTTCGAAATTTTTTCTTACAAAACGGTTAATCTAAATGTATGTAACACATATATCAATTTTTACCAAAATTACTAAAAATGACACTGATTTTTAAAAAGCTAAAAAAATATCTGAAAGTTTCCAAAAATAGTAAAAATTGATACATATGTTAAATACACCAAGATTAACAGTTTCATCAAAAAAATTTCAAAAAAAATTTAAAAAATAAGTTTAGTACACCCGAATGCATTAAGGTTGAATGCACTCGGTTGCTACGATCGTAGCCTAAATTAATATACATATCGTATATTCGTATCGTGACTCTCTAGTGCAGTGACTGAATCTCCATCTCTCTTTTATATATGTAGGCCACATTTTATGCGATATATCGCACCCCGGGTATATATGCGATATTCGAATCCCGACCCTTTTGTTTAAGCAATTTCGTCTGTGCCGTTGGATGGCATTTAATGCCGCTCTCTGCTTTAGGCGCTGTTGACGTGCATTTAATACGTGTTGTTTGAGCTGAAGGAGAGACATCCCATCATCATAACTTGCTTGCAGCCGAAAAAAATTCACCCGTCGTGAAAGAAGGCTAAAAACCCGTTGCGAGAAGAAGGCCAAAAATAGAGTTGCCCGTCACAACTTCCATGTCATAAGATAAATTATCCGAAAGCTTGCTAGCTGCTCATCCAAAGGTTGCTTGCGACTAAAAAACAAAAACAAAAAAAAAACACAGCTGCCCGGTCGTGAGAGAAGGCCAAAAACCCGTCGTGAGGAGAAGTAAAAAAAAATTCACAGCTTCCAAATTCATGAGAAGAAGCGGACATAAACCCATCATGAGAAGAAGACCAAAAAACAGAGCTGCCTGTCACAGCTTCCACGCCGTGAGAGAACCCATCTGAAAGATTGCTAGCTGCCCGTCCAAAGGTTGCTTGCGGCTAAAACAAAAAAAGAAAACACAGTTGCCTCATTTAAAAAGTTCACGGCTGCTTGCTTGCTTGTGGCCAAAAAAATCCAACACTAATCAGGTATTTGATTTTTGCGCAGTGGTTTTCTTATGCCAAGCTTTGTTTCTACTGCCATGTAACTGCTATATAAGTTTCTTAATGATGTAATATAATAAGTGTGATGATAAGAAGTAAAGATGATAAAGTTAAAATAGATAGGTTAGTTGCGTAAATAGTTGTGTAGAAATGATTGAAGAGTAAGATAGTTGTATAGGAAAATGTGAAAAAATAATTTAAAAATATAATAATTATAGATAGTGAAAAATTTTAAATTGAAAAATTTTAAATTAATATTTTTTAACTATGGCCAAACATACTTTTTATTTTAACAACTTCTGCACCTATGACATTAGTACGGCGGTAATATTCACCCCTTTATGGTCACATGGCTCTATTTTTTTAATGCACGGCTTCGTGGTTTGTGTGCTTAGAGAGAATGATTATAATGGGATGCCATCCAGATATTCTGCGTTAGACTACACTTCTCACTGCATCGTGTAAGAATGGAAAAGTCGACTTAATGAGCTTAGTATCATTTTTTTTCACCCAATTCGATCACATATAATGTACTAATTTTTATACAACCGATCTTCTATCTTACTTTTGTTCTCCTAAATCCTATTGGGAATGATCATCGGTGTAGTTGCAAAGTTGGTTAGAAAACCAGATATCATTACATACGTTTCCCTCATGTTGGGTCTCTGTAAAGTGAATTGCATTTATGGTGCTATTGAATACTTGGAGCATATGGTATGTAATGGCTGTAAACGTCATGAATTCATATTAATGAAGTAGCTTATGCAGAATCATGCAAGTGACACTGTAAAATTATTGAACGAGTTGTGCTTAACATGGATACCATACCGTTACCACATCTTACCGATTTTAGCAATCACACAACAACCCAAACTAGTTGGACAAGGATTCAACAAAGCCTTAGATAAAAAAGGAAACTGCATTCCTGTTAGAATGCTCCCCAGATAAAAATTCCCTAGGCAACAGCTCCACACGATCTGATTTTTTACTAGATTTTTCGGCAGCTTTGGTTTTTCAGATAACTACTAATTTTCCGGTAGTAGCTTTGACTTTCCGGATCCGTCTTCTGTTGGATCTTTTAGATGAGGCAGCTATGTTTTTTTGCCACAAGCAACCTTTGGACGAGCAGCTAACAAGCTTTCGGATGAGTTCTCTTAAAGCGTGGAAGCTGTGATGGGCAGTTCCTTTTTTTTACCTTCTTTTCGCAACGGATTTTTGGCCTTCTCTCACGATGGGTGAAAATTTTTTTGGCCGTAATTTTAGCTGTATTTTCTTTTTTGCCACAAGCAAGCTAGAAATGTTGGCCGTAAGCAAGTTGTGATGGGTCTTTCTCGTTCAGCTCAGATGATGTGCATTTATCTGTGTTTTTTTTTGGTCGCAAGCAAGCTGTGACGAGTTTCTCTCCTTCAGCTCAGACGATATGCATTTAGCCGTGTTTTTTTTTTTTTTTTTTTTTTGGAAGCAACCTGGAAGTGTTGGCTGCAGGCAAGCTGTGAGCCTGTGACGGGCCTCTCTCCTTCAGCTTAGACGACACGCATTAAATGCACGTCAACAGTGCGTAAAGAAGTGAGAGGCATTAAATGCCAACGGCTCAGACGAAATCGCGTAAACGAAGGGTCGGGATTCGAATATTGCATATATACGTGGGGTGCGATATATCGCGGAAAATTACGGAGCATCTGTGAAAACGTTTTTATTCCTGGGTGAAATGCAAATGGGGTAGTTTTGTCTTTTCATAAACTGGGAGTACATTTGAGAATAAAGTGCGAGTATGGGTAGGTGAAATGGCTTATGGTAGATTGCGGTGTATGTTTCTTTATGGGATGTCATATGCTTTTAATAAAATGATATTGATCATGAACGATCCGAGACGTCTAATATGTAATATAATCATCATAAATAATAATAGGCAATGTATGCCAACATATTGGAACAAGCAACTAGATTTATTAGAAAATATAATTGAATAAACGAAACAATTTTGCTTATTCTCCATATTTTATAGATTTTATAGATTTTACAAATCTTATGAATTTTAAAGTTTACACGAAATTCACAGGGATGATGAGTTGTATAGGTTATATATCTTCGTTTTTTTTTTCTGTAAACGTATTTTACAGGTTTTTCGAGTATAGCAGAAAATGTGCATATGTAACTGACAGTTTTTGTATATTTTATGAATTTTACAGAATATATTATTTTGTCATGTAGCCATTTAATGACGTAGACAAGTTATGTAGTTTTGACACCTTAGACAAGATTGATAATATTTTATTTTCACAAATTTTATAGGCAATACATATTTTACAATAATGCTAGAAAATCATGAACTCATTTCTATATATTTTATAATTTTTATAGATTATTCAAATTCTAATGAACTAGTTTAATGGATTATATAGATTATGTATAAAATCTATAGGGAACGTATTATCCATACATGTAAAACAAAAACTATAAAAATTATTAAATAATAAATTTTGAAAGATTATTAAAATTTAATTAAATTCATAGAACGTATAATCTAATTAATATATTTAGCGAGCTCAATATTTTAATTATATTTTCACTTATTGAATAATTATAAAATAAGTTCTATATACTATAATTTTTTAGATTAAACTCCTATAGTTTATTTTTAAGAATAATAAAACTTATTTTACAAATAATTCAGTATTATTTGTCACAAAACAATTAAATAATGATAATTTATTTTAAATTCGCAAAAAATATAGTAAAGATGAAAGTAGATTTTATAAAACACATATGATAAATCTATTAATTAAGAGGGGTGAGCTTATGTGGTGAAATATATGAGGCAACCAATCAATTGTTGTCAAGTCATCCCATGCTATTATTTTTATTTTTAATATAGTTGGTCTCAAAATTTTTAAGCACAAAGTAAGACCCAAAAATAATTATAATTAAGAAAAAATAGTGTAATTTACATGAGAATATTATTTGATAGGCAATTTGAATTATTTGTCTTAAATGTAATTATATTTTTAACAAAGTGGAATCAAAATTTTTAAGCACTGAATAAACTAATTCCACAAATTTTATTTGGTAGCCTGGATGATTGACCTTAAAACAATTATAATCGAGAAAGAAATAGAATAATATCCATGTGAGAATATTATTTGATGGGTAATTTGAATTGTGTTGATAAAGTAATTTTATTTTTAAACAAGAGGAGTATTGAAATTATTAAGCACCAAATAAATTATTTGCATAAATTTTATTATGCCCCTCCTATCATTGACCTACAACTAATTTTAATCCAAAAGAAAATATTGTACTATTAACATGAGGACATTATTTAACAGGCAATTTTATTTATTTGCCACAAAAATAATATTTTTAGAGTTCCTCTTTTATTTATAGAGTTCCTCTTTTACAATATTTTGAACACATTTGAACTTTAAAATTTATTCACACGTATTACCACATTAATATTATTTAAAGTAAAATATTTTATGAGTAAACCCCATAATTTGCTTGTTTAAATATTTCCAGAACACCTCTACTTTCTCTTTTACTTTAAATATAATAAGTGTACGCTGCTTATCAAACAAAACTTGAGCTTTTTAACGACGCTAAGATAGCCTTAATTATACTGCATTGCATCCTCTTGGTTGGATTCGCTTGGCTTTTGCAAGAGCTACAACCGATGGCTGGTTGTACTTCCACCTGCAGAACCAGAAAATAAAGCACGGAAGTATATTTCATGGAAAATTTCAATAGCTAATATCCTCTCAAAAGATGCCATTTTTTGAGTTTTCAATAAAATATTTTTTATTGGTAGCATGGTATAAGAGGATGTGTTAAACACGATAAATAGTTTAGATTTTAAAAAATGCATTTCAAAAACTAAAGCAAGAACCTCCATTACCCTAACAAAAACCAAAATTTAAAAAAAAAGAGCGTCCGCAGCCATAGCGTAATGTTGGCTGTTAGCCTCTTGCAACGCGGGCTGGCTATGCTTAAGCTTGAAATGGATTACCTACCAATTCGGTGCTTTCCCAAGGGAGGATGGGATGAGAATGACGGGTGGAAAAAGTATTGTATATTGCAAATGTGAAAAGTTGTATAAGGATTCGAAAAAATTATACTGAAAATAGAAAAAGTAAATCATTATTTTTTGGGAACGAAAAAAATTTTAAAAAATAGAAGATCTCAACCCATCCTTATCCTATCTAGTACAAAAGAAACAACATGAATACCAACTCAGAAAAGCTCTAGATGAGCCATTACCATTATTCGATCTCCTATGCATACATGTGCTTACAAAATAAATCCTCCTAAAGCAACAAAAACCTTGGCATGGAGCAAGCCCTGCATTTAGCATTATCGTAGCTACCAAATTCGGAGCTTGTTCATACAAAATTCATATCCTTGACCAGCAGGCATTCATTGAGATTTGGACACTTTCATATCCATTCTGGAATGACACCTGTGCAACCAGCTTGGAACAATTCTGGGTGGCTTCTGAGTTATAATCCATCTAAAGTTGCTTCCATTTTTTCAGTTCTACGTTCACTGTGGGAGATGTATGCCCGGTGCTGTAGTTACAATGTATAACACTCGCTCCCATAAATGGACTACTTGAGTCCTAAAAGAGTTCCATTAGTTGCTGCACAACATCTGCAATTCCCAACTTCTAGTTAAGAAACATTGAAATAAACCACAATTATGAGTACAGGATTTTAATGTATGCATTAAAGATCATACCTTGTAAAATGGTAGGCGTTGTCGGAACTCCTGCCACATTGCCTGATATGATGCAAGATCCAATGCCCATTTCTGTTGAAACACAAATCGAACTTTTCTATAAAATGATCATAATGAAATATCAAAATCGGATGAGCTAACAGAATAATGAATATGATCTATATGTTTTAATCAAAAAGAAAAAATGGAAAGAAAAACTATCCTAAGGTAGGATTCAGTCATCATTTCCTTATAAAGGTTATAAACTTGACCCTAGTTACCAGGGTTTGAAAATCAATCTGAAACCGTAATTTTTTCTTTTAACTCATTCTCTAAGAGCATGCTAGGTGGAAACACATTACTATAAGTCATTCCAAGTTCTTTTCAAATATGTGCATTGTAATCGTAAGAATCCTTAAGGCACTCGTTATCTTAACATTCCATTTCAACCAAACATTTCATATACTATATACAAACTTTATCCTATTGCAAACATTTTGTTTCATGAAGTATTGTTGGCATTACAATTTGATGGTTATCTTAGAAATCACCCTTCTAGTTGTTTCATGCGTAGTAATCATTTAGATTTCCAAGTTAAACTTCTGAGCAAGCTAGATATGCCTAATGAAAGTTGTGAAAAGTTTTAAAACAAAGAAATTTGAAGATTTATGGAAATCCACCTTTCAAAGCTTTGAAAATGGAAAATTCTTGCCATCCATGCCCATGTTGAGAAATAATGTAATTTAATGTCAAGTAAGAGTTAAAACATATTAGATATACTTAATGAAAGTTGTGTGAAGTGTTAAACTGAAGAAATTCTATGATTTGCAAAATTCATCTTTCATAGCTTTGAAAGAACATTTTGAAGTTAAAATTTTTTGTCATTTTGAGTACTGAATTTGAATAGTTAAATGAAGTCCAAATAATGTAAAAATTGGCAGCGAGTAATATGGATATATCCACTTTAAGAAGGAAAAGATAGTTTGTCAAAATAGATATAATATGCCACTAAAACGACCACCGAACAGGTTGCTTGGTAAATATAGCAGAAAATTCAGCAGGGTGTTTGAACTATTTAATGAATTCAAAAAATTATAAAACTTGGCATAATTAAAGTATTATATACAATTAAGACCTGCTCCAAGTTTCAGAGCAATCTAATCTGGGAAAGATTTTCAAACAAGCATGTCAAGATAGATCCCAATACCAATGCGAAATCTACATACAAACTGAACTTTTGAACAATTTTTGTGCATTGATTTCACTGTTTATGAATTGGAACATGCTCCGTTATGTATTTAGGATGATTTTTCAAAGTTTTAAGCAATTTAGTTTGATGTTCAAGTAACTAAAAATTCCATTTATAGAAGGTAAAATGAAATTTTTGATAAAATCACAATCGAATGGTATAAAATTGATGAGAGCATAAGTAATTATGCATATGTAGACATTTAAGATGACTTCTATCTTATCTTTATTCAATTTCTTCTAGATATCCCTGTTGGAAACAATAGTTAAAATAAAAAAAATTAACCAAAGCATAAGTTTTGATGATTAACAAATACAAATTTGAGTATGAAATGATTACTAATAAATTTAATGAATGTCTTAAGGAATGAAAATCAGCCAAGTCGATTCCCAAGTCGACTCCAACTTCGACTTAGGGTGAAGTCAATCTCAAAGTCAACTCCACATACGACTTCAACAGGTACCTGATGAACAGATTTGAAATTAGAAGATGAACATCCGAAGTCGCAGTCGAAGTTGACTCCATGTGCGACTTGGAAGCCAAGTCGCACACGAAGTCGACTCCAGTATCGACTTGAAGTTGCACATTTCTCTCCAGCGTTGATTTTGGGGGACAACACATCTGAAGTCGCAGTCGAAGTCGACTCCACTTGCGACTTGAGGCCAAGTCGCATATGAAGTCGACCCCAAGATCGACTTGAGTTTCTCAAGCCCAAGTTAAAGGTACAAGCTCATTTCAAGATGAAGACAACTCAAGTTTTTCAAACTTAAGTATATGAAGACTAATACAAGCTTAAAGCAAGAAAGGCATGTGAATACAATTCCCAAATCAAAGATGATTTGTCCATACAAGATTCAAGTTCTCTAAATTCACAAGATTTGAAGCCAATCCAAGACAAATAAAGCCTCTAGTATTGAAGGACAAGAAAAGGAAAGAAGTTAAGCAAGCAAGAATCACATCGACAAAAATCAAACTGACTTGGCACCTGAAAACAGTTAAGTCGACCCCAAGTCGACTCCAAGATCGACTTGAGGCCAAGTCTGAAACCAAGTCGACCCAGAACACAGACTTGGAAACTGAAGAACAGCCGAAGTCGCACACGAAGTCGACTCCAGCATGCGACTTAGGCAAAGTCGCAGACCAAGTCGACTCCACCTGCGACTTGGGGATATAACGTTCGAATTTTTGAACGTTGGACATTTATTACGCGCCAACCAATTCTATAACGTTCAAAATCTTCCCTCCTCTATATATAGACACTCAAGCAAACGTGGGTACACACAACATAGAACCTAAAGAGAGGAAAGAAGTGCCAGTAAGAGCTTTCATTTGCTTTTCTCTACAATTGAGTGATCTATACATTTTAAAAGGAAGAACAAGCTTCAAAGTTGCGGTTTGCTTCAACGAAATACAATTGGTTGCTTCTACAGATTCTTCCTCAAGCTGAAACTTGCTACACAACTCAGTAAAGGGTAGATCTCCTTTATTTTCACATTATTGTTTGTTTTTAGTGCTTGGTTTGAGTTTGGTGATTCAAACCAAGACATTGCAAGTAGAGTTGTGATTGGAGTGTAACTCATCACCTACTTGTGTTGATTGTATATGCCCCCTAGAGCTTGAATCTATGAGAGAGCAGAGGCTCTGGTTGTATATGCCCCCTAGAGCTAGAATCTAGAAGAGAGTGGAGACTCTAGTTGTATTCGCGGAATACATAGTGGAACCCAAGTCACAACGGTGCGGAGCTTGGAAGAGTGGAGTAGGAAAAAGTTGCTCGAACCACTATAAATCTTGTCTACTGCTTTTCTTTATTGCTTTCATTATCTTATTACTTTCTATTTGTTACAATCTAGGGGATTGAAACTTTAAATGGGTTAAGCTTTGATTTACCAAAGAATTTTTCAAGAACCCAATTCACCCCTCCCCTCTTGGGTTTTTCCATAAACTTGGGACCAACAATCCCATCATCGATACATCATTACATTTTGGATCAAGTTTAATAAAAAGATAATGTGATAGAAAATCTGTAGTACAAGTTAATGCAAAAGTAGCCAAAGTTTCTTTTTCTAGAAAGATGCAAAGAAGGGAAAATATTACGCCCTCCTATTTCATGCCCCATCAAAACACACCTCTTAGTGTACGTTAAATGCAGGTATACATAGTTTCACATTTAATTATTTACCATATCCAATTGGTAGCACTTCATTTTTTTGATTCCAACCTTGGAAAGTGTCTAGCAACAATAAAAGTTATTTCATATTGCAAATACATATAAGATGGTTAAACACACAAACTTGATATCAACTTACTAGACAATTTTAGCCTGGTTAACATAGGTTCCAGCAAATTATCCTCTCTAAAATCTTTTATGACAGTTAGCCAAGCTTGCTAAAGATACAGACACAACCCACATACACAAAACCTAGGAATACCTCAAATAATTTTATTGGCAAAGGAATTGAAAAAATTATTTGATGACTCCTCCAGGAGAACACTTAAATCTCACAAAACTGCGTTAGATTGAAAATCTTGCAGAGTTCTGACTACAAGATTTTGTCATATTTTCACATATTTCATATGTTATATTATGACAAGTTTCATATGCTATAGCATCACATAAATATGAATGTGTATGAGTTAAGAGGAGAGAGAAACTGCAGTTGTCACCTTTTGCTTTGAATGTTGCACAATAGTAGTGCTTAAGTTTTCAACATTAACCACAAGATGAATATAGTTAAACAGGTACCTTTCAAGACGTATTCGCCAGTAATACTACAAGAACAAGAGCCATTTTGGAAGTGATGGAAATGGCTTATGCCACGTATAATTGTATCTCAATTCGTGATATCTTAGATAAGTTTTACTGCATTGTGGCAGTCCCCACAAATTAGAGTAGATTCCAATGGTTTGAAGTCACAATATTCCATTTTTAAGTCCATGAGTTTAGTGTTGGCAAAGGGCACTAGCAAGCAGTGTGCATGGTACCTTCAAGCCTTAAAATTTGAGGATTTAGCCTCCTTCCATTCTTACATAACACAATTTGACTAGGTAAAGCAAGTTAATCCAACTACACACACATCATTAATTTAAACCATCACCTTTATAAATATTTTTCACCCATATAATATTATTGTCATGCTCATTTAAGCACTCTCTACATTATTTATACAAAAGTCTCATTTCTGCATTCACAATTTTTATAATTGTCATATTTTTATTTCCAAATTCATGTTGCATTTTCCATCAATAATTCACTACACACACTCATTTTAATTCCCATAACAACCCTATGAAAATCCAATGCCCAGCCACTAATCCCAGTCCAACGATTTAAGGTTGCATAGATGTCGACCTCTTTTTGTAACAAAATTTCAACATGAAATCGGTTTAAAAATCACACTTAAATCATCTAAGGCAGGGGAAAAGCAAAAGCCATGTTCCTAATTCACGTTTTCTCTACTTGTCCATTTTCTAAGGCTTAACTACATGATTCCACCCATAAGAATGAAGATTTACACAATCCTAAATTATTAACATGATTAATATACAATGAAAATCGAAATTCAAAACCCTAATATACCCTTATCACTGGTAAATCCAAATCGCTTTTTTTTTCATAATTTCTCTTTCCATAATAATAGATTTATTTAGATATAAACAAAACCGCATGATTTTAACACGATTTAAGAGAAAATTTCAAAAATCTGAAAAAAACACATTTCCTTCTTACCTCAGGTCGTCGGCAGTGGAGGAGGTGACAGCGTCGGCGAGACGGGTGGCCAACATGATGGCGTGGACAAGCTCCTCCTTTCCCTCCTCCCTCTTCTCCCCTTCTCCCTTTCTCTTCTCTCCTTCTTCTTCGCTTATCCCTTTCTCTTCTCTTCCTCTACGACAACTGCGATGGAGAATCCGACAAGCAGCTGCTGGATTCCGCGACCGGCCACCGCGACCAACAAGCTTCTCCATCTCCTTTCTTCTCTCATATCGTCATCTGCCAATCTTCCCCTGTGATCGAACATAGTGTGCAAATCGATAGCTTCCGCACGAAGCTTATTTGGCAAGCATTCTAACCCACCTCTACACGCGAGTAGCAATGCATCCCTTTCCATTTTTACCCCTACATATCTCAGCCACATATTTTGAATCAACGGTAGAGATGGTGTTTTCACGCTCAACCCTTCGTGCAAATGTTTGCAGTGAAACCGGACTCAAAATTATGCCTCGTGTATACATGCGAGAGTTGTTTTGGTACAACGCTCCAAAAGATGTAACTTTGATGGAAAACCTCAAACCCAATCCTCCAAAACTTCTGGAGGATATAGTGAGGATAAGCCATCAGAACTTCCATTCAAAGAAATGAGATCATTACATAGGCGATCTGCAATACAAGGTGGAGGTTTTCCCACTAGACATATTTAGAACTATCCCCACTTAAAGCATTTTCTACAAGTGAGTGGGCTATCTAATTGCCGGTTCTCAATACATGTGTGAATGTACAAAAAAAAATCTGTTTTCCATGTTCATAATCTTCTTTAGCAACGTCCCCAAGTAAGATTTGCAGCAGCCCTCACCATTTAATAGAGAAACGATGAGAAGTGAATTTTTTTCAATTTGAATTTTCCAATAGGAGAGGCAATGAATGCAATGATTTACATATTAGAATGCAATAAAACTTTCTACAATTATTTATTCATATATAAATTTTATAGCAAATAATTTATATGTTGAAAAAATCAATTTAAAGTTGTTATTTACATCAAATTTTTTTATTACGTTAAATTTGTACCATTTTCAGATGGGGTCTATACACATATCCGAGTGGAATAAAAATTAATATGGTAAAAGAATATATTATTCTAAATATAATGAGTAGAGTAGATTATAATTTTATCATCATGTGGGGTCCATTTTGATGCCACTACACCTGAATATAATCCTATATATATCAGTTGGTTTTCAATCTAACACTAGATGCTACATAATAAAACACCCAAAAATAGCAATTTTTCTTACTTTTACCGTAAGACTATCTGATAAGATGTAAATATAGGAATATATATATAATAGAGATAATAATATATATAGTAGGGATAAAGTAAGAATAAAGTGAAAATAGATGTGATATTTATATTGAAAAATATGAGAAAATGATTGAAATATATAGTTAAAAATAAAAATAATAAGGCATGAAGGTGTTAACTTTTGTGTTCTCCTCCCTTTCATTTTATAAAATTCAAAACATACCCGCAACATTCTATGATAATTTCTAACATATGCATGTGTATAAGAGATGTTCAAGTGCAAACGTCCTGCACAATAATTAAGATGCAAACTCCTCATTTAGTAGTTGTTGGATACGAGTGAAATTTTGGCTGTTAGTTCATTTCACGAGTAGGTGAGGTAGCTTTGCTCGTGTATCCATTCAAACTATGGGCGTTAACAGTCCAACCCATTCATAGACGAATTTTACATTAAAATTTTTGAATAAATAATTTATGATTCCTCAACTCATTTAACTGTTTAAACAAATAAATGAAGTAGAGTTTGTTGTTTTACAACATATCAGTGTATTTAATAACCCATTTAATCTGTCCAACTCGTCAACCCATTTCCAAATTATTAAATGTAATATATAAGAAATACTTTTAACCTTATTATATGATAATTGAATTTATTTGATAAGGGAAAGTCTTGCCTGGTGCATATCCTTGGACCTCGATCCTATGCTCCCAGGGGCGCATATACCTATTTTTTAAATTTTTTTCCAAAATTTTTTCATGAACTTGTTAACCTAAGTTTATTTAACGTATGTATCAAATTTTACCATTTTTGGAGATTTTTAGATGTTTATTTCAGATTTTTAAAAATTAGTGGCATTTTAGTAATTTAAATTTACTTAAAATGCCACCGATTTTAAAAAAAATTAAAAAAAATCTAAAATACTCTAAAAATGGTAAAAATTTATAAATAGATCAAATACACATAGATTAACAATATTGTGAAAAAAATTTTAAAAAAATAAAAAAATATATGTATGCGCCTGGGAGCATAGGATCGAGGTCCCATATCCTTATATTAAATATATGTTTTTGAGTTTTGATATATATATATATATATTGATCGAGTTGTATCCAGTGTTGTTAAAACCGGACTGATCCCGTATTTGGTTCGAATACTAGCGGTTCGGTTCAATTGAGAAAAACTGCACGAACCATCGAACCGACGGTCGAACCAGAAGGGCTGGTCCAACCGGGTTCGACCGGTTCGACATGCCCGCCTCGTCTTCCTCGCGACACGCCCGCCCATGCGCTGCCGCCCCAACCCGCGAGCCTTGTCTTCCTCGTTGGCACGCGCTGCAGCCCGCGCCATCTGCTCGATCCTCGTGTCCGCCAGCCCACATCGTCGTCGCACGAGCTCGCACCGTCCGCCGGGAAGTCCACCGTCGCCGTCTCTGGTCCCGCCCGTCGTCGGCCCTGTCTTCATCCTCGTCGCCATCTGCGTCCGCCCATGCCGCCTCGTCTTACTCTTCTTCGCGAAACAGCAGCTACCTCCATTTTCGGTGACTAGCAGGCGAAACAGCAGCGACCTCTATTTCCGGCGACCAGCAGGCAGCCCATTCTCCTTTTCATTTTTCCCCCAAATCGATTGTAGCACAGCAGCAGAGCCGCCCTCCTCTATTTTCTCTCAGCAGCCGCAAAATTGGAAGGAGCAAGCTCTTAGGGAGTGATGCCAAAAATGGAAAACCCACTATTGTGTCAGCCTGCTCGCCGATCATCCACCTTTCTCGTTTTTTCTTTTTCCACTTCGACGCGGAAACCATTAGCGACCTTGTGAATGCGAGGAGAAGAGGAAAAAAAAATTTCTGGTGGTCCAGCGGACCATTGAATTCGTGTATACGCAGATCATTATTTGCAATATAGAGCATTCAAAATAATTTTATAAAAATTCTTCAATAATCTAATAGAATCTCCCAAATTATGTAAATATAATTTTTGTGTAAACAATTTAAATATCACTAGGTATTGCATCAAAACCTCGATTTCAATATAATTTCTCTTAAAACAAAGTGAAAATGATATAAAATAACTACAAAATGATGTAATTTTTAATAAAGTTTTTATTTAATAAAAATATTAATTCAATTAATAATATTCTATTTTTAAATTGATATTATCTTCCATAAGATATGAATTATTATAATCACATGCATCTTTATACCAACGAGTAATAAATAAGAAAATTAGATTTTAGGTGAATTTCTTAGTACCTAGGACGATTTATGTGTAATCTGAAAATTTATTTTTAATATTTTGTTTATTTCATAAAATTTGAGTGCTTCTTAAATGTCGTTAGATGCTGTTAGATATCGTTAGATGCTATTAGATTAAGGTAGATTTCAATTAGATTAAGGTAGATTTCATTAAATCATATTATCTGGGTTTTAAGTTCTATAATTAAGGTATAAATGACCTTATATAGAGCTAAAGATCATATTACATGTGTTAAATTAGGATTAACTTATTGATATTAAAAGTTAGATGTCGTTAGATCTGGTTGGATGCCGTTAGATGTCGTTAGACGCTGTTAGATGCTGTTAGATGTTGTTATACGTTGTTAGATAAGGTAGATTTCATTAAATTCTATTATCTGGGTTTCAAATTCCGTAATTAAAGTATAAATGACCTTATAAAGGGCTCATAATCATATTATAGATGTTAAATTAGGATTAACTTTTAATATATTTACTTAAAATTTAAAAATAATTTAATACTTATGACATCATAAATATGTCATGCTGACGTCACCGGTTCGAACCGGTTCGCTTAACAAGTCGAACCGATTCGAACTAGACCAGTTCCTTTACCGGTTCAACCACCAGTTCGGTTATAACAACACTAGTTGTATCAATTACATGTAAATAAAATATTATTTGCATCTTGGAGCAGGAATAAATATTATTGTACTAGATTAGCCAGATTTTTAAGAGATGTTGGTATTGAAAAACTTGTTTTCAAGCTACTCAGATATTTTTCAACACAAATAATTCATTAACAAGTCATCCGCTTGTTTATTAAATGAGTTATAAAATAATTTGGATTAAGATTTTTTTAATAGATTAATAAATAGATTAGAATTGAAATTTTTAATAGGATAATATACTATTTATGATTAAAATTTTTTAAATGAGTTAAGAATTAGTACTAACTCGTCCAATCGATTAGGTTACACCTGCTGGTTCAGATGATGGAAAAGTACGGTGCAAGCGGAGGAGAGAATTCAAAGACTGCAAGAGGTGAAAATTTTGCGATTGCACAAAGAGCATAGCCTCAATTGACATTTACCACCTAAAAAAATCGGCGGATGGCAAATCCAATAAAAAACTAAATCAAGGGATGAGTAATGAAAGGGGACGCAGTTGGTGATTAGAATGATGGATGGTTGCGGATGAAGGACGCAAACAAGAAGTCACACAATGAACAGGGAGGAACTAGTGATTTGCAGTGACTAGATTTTCCGAACACCGGCAACGAGAGATTGCAATTGCTGTTGTTGGCGAGATGGTGAGTTGGGTTTTTGTTGAGTAACTTTTATATTATGTATTTCGATTATTAATTGAAAAGAATTTAAATGTTTAAGATATTTTAAATTATATTTTGATTAATTTAGATTTACTTAGCATAAAATATTCACAAATGACTGATTATTCAAAACAGGAAAGTACGTGCAAATCTGGAGCCTTGAATTATAAAAAATAGCAGATTTTAACATAAAAAAGAGCTCAATTGAGCTTGCCTAGTTGGCACGTCAACGGGCTTAAAAATGCTTTCTGTTAATATAATGTGGCTCCCATAACTCCTTTTAGATCAAAGTTATGAGCATTTGAAGATGGTCTACTTATTTTGGCTCAATGTGTATCTATTTTACGAAGTTCGAAGCTCAAGGACTAAGGCTACATTTTATTTGATGATGCTGAATGACTAAAAGAAGGTAAAAGAAGGATCAAAGTAACCTATAACATTTCGAGGAAGTTTTAAGGGGAAATGGGGTGAAACTGCATATAATTCATGTATTGCTGAAACCCAACACGACCGGCCATGTTGCACACTAGTTGCGCAAAGTTCAATTCATTTTGGACGGTGTGTGCAAATGAACCCATGAAGTCTATATAAACACCTCCTAGGAACTTCCAAGGCATCCCAGAATGCCGCTTGAGCTAGGGTTTGAGGTCTAAGAGCTAGAGAAGGCTAGGAGCAAGATGGCAAGTTGCTTGAAGTATTCAAGACACCATCGAAGGTTCTAATCAATAAGCTTTCTTTTCTAAGTTTAATTTCCTGTTTGAGATGGATTTTATATATAATATTGTTTTGTATTTAGATTTTATTTTGCACATGTTTTGCTAAGTTGTTAATTTAAGGTTTAGGATGGAACATATGTACAATATAGTAGATATTTTACTTAGCATAAAATACTCACAAATGACTGATTTGTGCAAAGTAGGAAAGTACGTGCAAATTTGGAGCCTTGATTTATAGAAAACAGTGGATTTTAACATTAAAAAAATGAGCTCAATTGGGCTTGCCCTAGTTGTACATCGACGAACTCAAAAAATACTTTCCATTGATATGCTATGGCTCCTGTAACTCCTCTCAGATCAAAGTTATGAGCAATTGAAGATGGTCTGCTTACTTCAGCCCAATGCGTGTTTATTGCAAAAATTTCAAAGGTCAAAGACTAAGACTACATTTTATATGATGATCTTAAATGATTAAAAGAAGGTAAAATAAGGATCAAAGTAACCTATAACGTTTCGAGGGGAAATGGGACAAAACTACAAATAATTGGTGCATTATTGAAACCTAACATAGCCCAGGCCATGTTGCGCACTAGTTGCATAAATTTCTGTCCGTTTTGGACTGTGTGCGCAAGTGAACCAATGAAGCCTATATAAACACATCCTAGGAACATCCCAAGGCATCCCTGAATGTTGCTTGAGCTAGGGTTTGAGGTCCAAGAGCTAGAGAAGGCTAGGAGCAAGACGGCAAGTTGTCTGAAGCATTTAAAACATAATTAAAACTTCTAATCAATAAGCTTTCTTTTCTAAGTTTAATTGTGTATTTTAGATGGATTCTATATATAATATTGTTTTGCGTTTAGATTTTATTTTGCACATGCTTCGCTAAACCTTTAATCTAGGATTTAAGATATAGCATACATACAATATAATAGATATTGTAGTTTATGATTTATTTATGATGAATATTGGTTGTTAATTTAATATCTTGTGTTTTTAATGTTGCTAGTGCGTGGGCCTGTACTATGGCGTGATTCTATATATTAGGTTATGAAATCTAAATTTGAAAATCTAATATACAATAATCAAGATATTAGACCTGAAAATCTAAGACTATAAAAATAGACATGATGACCTTGAGAAATTTCATAAACTTTTACAGAATTTAATGAATTTTAATTCACTTAATCCCATGAAAATACGTTGTTAAGAATATGATACATCTTGTAGGTTTCGAAAGAATGTGCAAGGATAAAATAGGGATAGTTCTCCCTTAATAATTAATATTCGAATTAAATAATCATACCACGTATCTATTGCAGTTATTGTATGTAAAACTCTAAAATCCTAGATACTCTTTTCTTGATTTTTACTCATTTGCTCTATACTTCTAAACTCTCTCTCCTATTTATTATTTTCCCTTTATTTTATTTTATTCTCTTGAAGTACTTTAAAAAAGTCTTTTAAAAGCAACATTTTAACGTGTTAAGTCCTAAATTCTCTATGAGAATGATATTTATATACTACAATTTACAACATGTTCACTTGCGGTGAGAAAGCGAATAGTTTTATTGAAGATGGTAGGTTCTTTCTTCAATCAAATCAGCTATTGAATTTGATTTTTGGTTATAGTTGCAGCATCGAATTCACCGAAGTAAAGGAGTGAAATTTTTTTTGGCGAGATAAGATGATGATGGGTTTCAGTTTCGCCTGAACTAAAAGGCAGGCTCTTCCCACTATGAGGGAAGATAGGTGGCATTCGATCAGTGCTACATATCGACATTGAAGGCAATTGTCGGCAGGTTGAAGAAGAGCACAACTGTTGAGTCACATTTATATTATGAATTTTGATTATTAATTGATAAGAATTTGAGTGTTTAAGATACTTTAAATCATATTTTGATTGATTTAGCTTTACAAAGTATAAAACACTCATGATTGACTGATTTGTGTAAAGCAAGAGGAATACGTGCAATTTTAGTATACAATATCCACAAATTCATAAGCATCAATGAAAGCAGGAGTGAATTGCAAATTCAAGACTCAAATCTGAAACAAAACCGCGTATCAAGAAAGATACTATTCAAATGCAAGTACTATTCACATATGATACTGTTCACGTGCAACTATTTATGCACAACTGTTCATGCGTGGACTGTTCATGCGCACACTATTTGCGTAGTATTCACGTTCATTTTTATGCACACTATTCATCTTTATATAAATACTTGTGGAGAATGTCCTAAGGCATTTGAAAATGTCTTGGGAGATTGGGTTGAGGTTCAGAGAGCGAGAGAAGGCGTAAAACATGAGGCAAGAGACGAAACGACAAGTTGTGTGGAGCGGTCGACACACCATCGGAGCTTCCAACCAATAAACTTTTCTATCTCTTTTTCTTTTTAATTTTAATTGCATTGTTTAAGACGTGTTTGAATTTTAATTTTATTGTGAATTTAAATATGCTCGACTAAGCCTAAATCTAGGATTTAAGGTGTAGCATGCGTACAATGTAGCATGGTTTATGGTTTTAATTTATTTATGATGGATATTGTTGTTAATTTAATATCTTATGATTTTAATGATTGCTTTGTACATGGGCTCGTACTTTGGCATAATTTCATATATTAAGTGATGGAACCGCGATGTAGAAATCTAATATACGATAATCAAGATATTAAACCTGAAAATCTAAGACTGTGAGAATAGACATGATGACCTTGAGGACTTTCATAAACAAGCCACAAAACTTAATGGATTCTAATTAACTTAATCCCATGAGAATAGGTGATTAAGAAAATTAGAGTACGCCTTATAGGTTTCAAGAGAATGTGCAAAGATAAATTAAGGTTTGTTCTCCTTTAACAAATAATATCTTGATTAAATATTTATACCACTACCCGTTGCAAAAGTCACATGTGAAATCCTAGATGCTAGGTACTCGTATCCTTATTTTCTATTACTCGTTTTAGTTTTCAATTTTATTTTCTCTACCCACTTTTCTAATTTTTCTATTCAATTTTATTTACTATATTCTTTTTATATTCAAAACAAAAGAATTTAAAAATAAAGTTTATAGTCCCAAATTCTTTTAGGATCAACAATTTATATACTACAATCTATGACCCGCGCACTTACGCTGAGATTGCGAACAAATATTTTGATTAAATAAACACTTCACGTATCCATTGAAGAAGACATATGTGAAATCCCAAAATACTCAAAACTAGTGAAGATGTTGAATAAAAGACTTTGAAATAGAGCACTTATCAAAATCTCAATCAAAAATCCATCTTCATTAGATTAATACTATATATCCTATTACCATTTCTGCTTTCAATTACTAAGAGTTCAAAAACTCCCACAATATCACTCCTAATTATCCAATGTCCTTCTCATTTATCTGGTTATTCAATACACACATATCTGATTATTCAATACACACATTCAACAATTCAAGTATGGTAGTGATGTACAAAAATATCGGTCAAATTACCTCATATATATCTTATCAAAGTCTTGCTTCCAAATGTCATCTACTAACTCAATTAACTAATTCATGGATTATAAGGACTTGGTGGGACAATGATTAAGTTTAGCACAAGAATTAAAATTTTAAAAATTTAACTGTCTCCACATTGATTTGAGCCTCATTTTGTATCAGTAAATAATGTTACTCCCACACTTAGTGCTTTCATTCTCTTTGAAGTCTGTTTTTACCCTTAGTTTAACATGAATTTTTTTTTCAAACCAAGTCTAACAATAATTCCCCTCACCATATTTCAGAATATCTAGGAAACTCTTTTTTTTTACGATAACTCCCTTTACCATATTTTAGGGTATCTAGGAAGTCATTTTCATTATTTCCACAAGCCAGGAGGTCAAACCTTATTCACGTTATACCTTTTAGCTCAAAATTCAATTTCAATGTTGGTTCAATTAAATGAGAATTGAGGTTTAAAAATGGAAATGTTTTAATTTAGGCTCAATAGGGGTAAACAATTATTATACTCTCAAAGATAGACTCATCAAGAAAAAAAATTCCTTACTCATGTCCATGAACAGGTCAAATTGAGTTTTAGCTTTGGAAATTCTTCAACCAGAATAAGATTTTCATGTATATGGGAAAAATTACCTCTCAAATTGTGTGTATTAGAAATAACCCTTGACAAAGTAGAGGAGATTATTCTGATTTTGAAATAAAACAAAATTAGTTTCTAAATATGTCAGTGTCATCAAATAATTTAAGATAAAAATCTAAGTATTTTCAACAAGTACATGTTTGAAAACATATTTAACATCGCACTAGGATTTAGTTATTTGCATAACTCAAAGATTTTGAAATTACGAGTTTGGTATGCTTATAGGACTTACAAGAGTTCAAATTGAGGTCTTAATTAGTTCAAAGTTAAGAATCGTGCAAGAATTATAAAAAAATTTCAAAAATTCTTTCAAAATAGGTCAAAAATTGTAATCATCAAGGTAGTGAGAGGAATATTTTTTTAAAGAAAATAATGCAACGCGTTCACCCTCACACTTGAAATTGACATTGTCTTCAATGTAAATCATGTCATCAAAAATGATCAATTAAAATAAAGAGAGTAGTTGTAAAAGATGTGATATGTCAACTTTCCTGTTTTGGCGAGTTGAACCGAATTTCCATCGTATAGTGCTTCCTTCCAAGTAGGCTTTGAAAAGTAACCAATAAAACACCAAATTAAAAAGCATCAAAACTCTAAAATAAAAGAAACTAAAAGAAAAACTAAAACTAAAACTCTCCTGAAAGAAAAAGAAAAAGTTCAGATTGCCTCCTGAAAGCGCATGGTTTAAAGTCATCAACCCGACTACAGTTTGATCATATTATGTTAACCAACTCCAACTTTCACGTTTCCCTGATTATTTTTCTTACCTCTAGATTTTCTCGCATTCGTCATTCTTTGAATTGGCCTTGATATTTACTTGAGAACTTTTCCTGCCAATGAACCGCTTCAATTAATTTTAAAAGAATGATAAGAAGGAGAACAAAGTGTTACCAGTTTGTCAGCTTTTCTCTTTTATTCATCAGATTTCTGTTGTTTTGATCTCCTGCTTTCAGATGTTGTCATAGATTTAGCAACTTATTGATTCAAATCTTCTGCGGCTTTTCCTTTACATATGTACGTTCGAGTTACATTGCTTGAAGTTCCTTTGTCTATTGACTCATTGACTATGTCAATCAATAAACAAGAGTTATCGAGAGAGAGATTATTCATAACCGAGAAGAGGTTAAATTCCACTTTTTCATCTCCAACTGTAAGAGAAAGTTGACCATTCTTGACGTCAATGATGGCTCCAGCAGTGGCTAAGAAAGGTCGTCCAAGAATGATTGAAATTTGGCGATCCTCCTCCATCTCAAGGACTACAAAGTCGACTGAGATGAACAACTTGCCGACTTTCAAGGGAATGTCTTTAAGAATGCCAACCGAAAATTTGATTGATCGATCGATCAATTAGAGAGGCATAGAAGTTAGTTTTAGATCGCTCATGTTCAACTTTTTACAGATGAAGAGAGGGATCAGACTTACATTGGCTCCGAGATCACATAACGCCTTGCTAATTTGGACATCCCAAGAGCACAAGAAATAGAGAAGCTCCTAGGATCCTTTAGTTTTTCAGGTTGCTTGTTCTGCAAGATGGCACTGGACTCCTCAGTGAGTGCAATGGTTCCCTACTCTTCAAGCTTTCTTTTGTTGGACAACATCTCCTTTAAGAATTTTGTATAAGTTGGCATTTGAGAGATCATGTCAATAAATGACACGCTGATTGATTGGTTCTTGAGTGTTGAAATAAATTTCTTGAACTGCTTTTGAAGTTTTGCCCATCATTGCCTTTGAGGGAAGGGAAGAGGAGGTTGATAAGGAGGTGGCGGGATGTATGATTTCTCCACCACTGGCTCAGGTTGTGGCTCCTCTTCTTACTCTTGTACCTGTTTGACCTTCTTTTTAGTGTCAGTTTGAGATGGTTGAGGTGGATTGAGCTGTTTTCCACTCCGCAAGATAATTGCTTGCACTTGTTTTCTAGGATTTACTTCAGGCTGATTAGGGAGTTTGATCTGTTTTCTATGGGATGATGCAGTGCCTTGTTGGACAATTTAATTTTGAAGCAAATTAATGTGGGTTTGCATTTGGTCCAACCTTTCAAATAATTTATCAATCAAGGGGTTAGAGGATTGTGCTGAAGGTAGTGCAGGTAAAGCAGGTTGAGTTTGATATGATGGTGGGTCGAGAGGTTTTCTTAGAAAACCAGGTGGCTTATTGCTTTGAGCATAGTTTTGGGTATTTGACTGGTTTGCCCAAGATAAATTAGGGTGGTTTCTCCATCCAGGGTTATAAGTATTTGATTAAGTGTTATCATAAGTGCGAATATCATATTGGTTATTGATTGCATTAGCCTGCTTGCTTGTGGTATTTTGGATTACAAAACTACACTTTGATGTGTAGTGTGAAGCTCCGCAGATCTCACATGAAATTTGTCGAGAAGAAGATGCACTTCAGTTTGTGGGTTCCTGCTTCTTTTGTTGCAAAAGTTGATCAAGTTTAGCATGGAGAGAATTTATGGATTCGATATCATACACATTACCTCGCCGAGAAGGTCCTCGGATGTCGCCGTATTAAGAATCATAAAAAGTCAAGTCATTGAGGAGTTTGAGAGCCCCTCGTCAGTGAGTCACATGAATCGGCCACCAGCGGTTGAATTGACGGTGCTTCGGGTAGGTCGGTCGAGTCCATTGAAATTTTTTTCAATAATGTCACTCTACGAGATGCCATGATGAGGACACTTGCACTGCAGATCTTTCATTCTTTCCCATGCATCGTAGAGAGTTTTGCCATCTTTTTGGATGAACTGATTGATTTCATTATTGATTTTCCTGATTTTAGTGGGTGGAAAGAATTTCTCCAAGAAGGCAGTAGAAAGCTCATCCCATGTATTGAAGGTGTTGGGTGGCATAAAATAGAACCACTCGCTTGCCTTGTCACGAAAAGAAAATGAGAAAAGTTGAAGACGGATTACCTTGCGTGGGATATTTTGTACCTTGATTATGTCGCATACCTATAGGAACTTAGTGATGTGTACAGATGGGTTTTCATAGGGTAGTTCTGTAAATTGATCCCGTTGAACCATCTAGATAAGCCTAGGATTGAGTTCAAAGTTTCTTACATCAATTTCTAGTTCCATTATGCATGATCGAAATCTCGAGGGTTCGGGCGGTTTCGATCATTAATAGTTACCCTTCTTGGAGGAGTTGTTCTCAGTCTAACCTTCATCTTGCTCTTGATGTAAAGGGTTCGGATTGTTGCGTTCCATTATGGTCTCTTGAGAAGATTACTGCTGCTTGTACTCATGAACTCTTCTATTAAAAGAACATTCAATCTCATGGTCAGCAACAAAGAGTTTTTCGGCTAGTTGTTTTGCAAAGCTTTGAGTATGTGGTTGCATACAAAGATAACTAGCTAGTTCAGAAAAGATAAAACACAAATAAGAACAAGAGATGGAAAAGAAGAAAAAAATAGATAAAGACAAGAGACAGAAAGTAGAAAGAGAAAAAGAATAGATAAAAACAATAGAGAAAGAAAAGAACAAAGAAAGTATCTAAAAATAAAATTTAAAGTAACATCGAATTTTACGGCAATGGTGCCAAAATACTTCTTCACAATCTCACCGCAAGTGCATAGGTTATAGATCGTAGTATATAAATTATCGATCCTCAGGGAATTTGAGACTATAAACTTTGCTTTTAAATGCTTTCGTGTCAAATAAAAAGAGAATATAGTAAATAAAATGGAATAAAAAATTAGAAAAGGGGGCAGAGAAAATAAAATTAAAAACTAGAACGAATAGTAGAAAATAAGGATGCGAGTACCTAGGGTTTAGGATTTCACATGCGACTTTTACAACGGGTAGTGGTATAATTATTTAATCCGAATATTGTTTGTTAAGGAAAATAAGACCTGATTTATCTTTGCATATTCTCTCGAAACCTACAAGGTTTTTCCTAATTTTCTTAATCACCTATTCTGATGGGATTAAGTTAATTAGAATCTATTAAGTTCTGTGGCTTGTTCATGGAATTTCTCAAAGTCATCATGCTTATTCTCGTGGTCTTAGATTTTCAAGTTTAATATCTTGATTATCATATATTAGATTTTCACATCTTGGTTTCGTCATCTAATATATGAAATCATGCCAAAGTACGAAATCATGTACAAAGCAAGCATTAAAATCATAAAATATTAAATTAACAACAATATCCATCATAAATAAATTAAAACCACACACTATGCTACATTGTACACATGTTACATCATAAATCCTAGATTTAGGGCTTAGCCGAGTATGTTTAAATCCACAATAAAATTAAAATTCAAACTCATTTTAAACAATGCAATTAAAATTAAAAATGGAAAGAGATAGAAAAGCTTATTGATTGGAAGCCCCAATGGTGTGTTGGCTGCTCCACACAACTTGCCGCTTCGCCTCTTACCTCATACTCTACGCCTTCTTTCGCTCTTCGGACCTCGACCCAAGCTACTAGGACGTTTTCAGATGCCTTAGGACATTCCCCACAAGTGTTTATATAGAGGTGAATAGTGCACATGAACAGTGCACAAATAGTGTGCATATGAATAGTTACGTATGAACAGTCCACGCGTGAACAGTAATTGCGTTTGAATAGTGTCTTCCTTGAAATGCAGTTTTGCTTCATATTTGAGTATTGAATTTGCAATTTACTCCCACTTTCATTGACGCTTATCAATTTATCCATATTGTATACTAAAATTGCGTGTATTCTTCCTGCTTTACACGAATCAGTCAATCGTGAGTGTTTTATGCTTTGTAAAGCTAAAACAATCAAAATATGATTTAAAGTATCTTAAATACTTAAATTCTTCTCAATTAATAATCAAAATTCATAATATAAATGTGACTCAACAACAACCTTAGCTAGCACACCCATGTAAATCCTATAACTTTGGGGAGGATGTGAAGCACCAGTCTTAGTGCTCCAACAGTACACAAAAAGGATACCAACCTCACATGAATCTTACCCTCACTCAGAGATTAATCCGGTGGAAAATCAGGTCTATGAGGAATCAATACAAGGAAAGGGGTACTCCTCTTGACTACAGCAATGCATTGGATTGGTGTAGAACTTCAAGAGACCACTTTATCAAAGCAAACAAGATTGTAGGGATGGGATTAGGCAACAAGGAGCTGTTCCCAAGATGGAAATGTCTGGGAAGGGGATTTCTGAAAATGAATGTGGATGGAAACAGGAATTACCAGAGCAAATGTATTGGGCTAAGTGTTGTGCTAAGAGATGAGGAGGGCAGCAAAATGCTGACGCTTTGATGGAAACGTGGATGCTCTGTTGATGGAAGCAATGGCAGCTCAAATGGGGATGCGTTGGGGTGCTGAATTACAGCGGATTTTCTACAATTAGAAGGAGAATTTCTAATTCTAATAAGCTTTTTGAATGATGCATCCCTAGTTCTGTCAACGCTAGAGATTCTACTCCTGGAGATCAAGACATCAGCTCAATCAATGAAAACAATCAAATATTGTCATGCTTTACCTAATGGAAATATGGTTACTCATGAGCTGGCCAATGCGGCCTCTATGCAACTCGATGGAAGATCTCTGTAGGGAAGACCACCTATTTTTGTAACCAATCTTTTGTATGTTGACTCTTCTTAGTAATGAATACCATATTTGCATCAAAAAATATCTTACCCTCATTCTTGCCCTTCATTTTTATGCTTGCTCTTTATTGCTTACATATCATTTAGAGCAGCAACAGTGTGGATTAACAAGAGCCTGCTCTGCTCTCTCACTAATGTTACCCTATCAAGCCTCGCCTACGTCGGTTTTGATTTCCGAATAAAAATATATTATTTTATAGGGGCACCATATAAAATTAAATTATGTTTTTAAATACTTTTTAAGTTTTCAAAACTTTGGGGGTTGCGATCCCTTCTCCCCTCCAAATTACATCATTCGTTTATTTTTATAATTTTTTCATTTCTTCATAAACATGTCTTATTAAGTATATTTAGTCTATATAACAAGGTTTGCTATTTTATAATACTTTTATGTGTTTAATTTTGGTTTTTTAAAAACCATCAATCTAAGGGGCGATAGTGAAGTCATTTCTCACCACTTAAAGAACTTGATTTTTGAAAAATAAAAAATAAAAATGTAAAATTATTATAAAATAGGAAAAACTTGGCATTTGAATTAAATAAACTTAGAAAAATATGTTTATAAAAAATTTTAAAAATATAATTAATAATAAAAATAAATGAATGATGTATTTTAGTCGAAAATGCATCATGATTTATATAACTGAGTTCCCACAATTCATTATTAGAGGTGAAGAAAGCTGAAAGAGTAGCCACCTACTACAGAGTATTTTTTTTTTATATGATTTAACAATTTACTGATATCTTACTTTTTCTATTATCGTCTTTATATTTTAATCTTTTTGATATATTTTCATATAATTAATCAATCTGTTATAACTTTATGCTCTTACTATTATTCTTATCATAGTAAATTTACTCTCTTACTTTTTAAAAAAATGTTTACATTCCCACTTTCTCAATTTTATTTTTACATGCCCTTAATTTCATGATTTTGTTGCGAGGAAATAGAGGAAACTTCACTCAGGAAAAAATCATGGTTAATTTTGTTCAGAAGGTGGATTGGCATATATATTAGACAAGCAACACCAACCGTAACTTGGGGATTGGGCTCTATAAACAGAAGCTGAAACAACACCTTAAATGCAGTTTTTGTTGTGCTGATTAGCTTGTATCTGGATTCTAAGAGTTGTGTTTCAATGCATCCTGATGCATTAAATCAATGTCCAAAATCTCATTTTTTATATATTTTTTTTGAAATTTTTTATATGATTGTTATTCTAAGCATATTTAACTTACGTATTAAGTTTTACCATTTTTGGAGATATATAAATATATATTTTTGAATTTTTAAAAATAATGGTATTTTAATCACTTAAAAATGGATAAAGTACTTTTGTTTCTAAAAAATCAAAAAATATATATGCATATTCAAAAATGGTAAATTTTGGCTTATAAATTAAATACACCTAGATCAACAATCTTATAAATTTTTAAAAAAATATATATAAAAAAAATGAGGTTTTGCACCTTGATGCATTGAAATTGGTGCATTGAAACATTCTCTAGATTCTAATGCCCTTGCTCCATCGTGTAATATTCCAATGCATATGCATTGAAATTTTAGTGCATCTCGGTGGAAAACTCCGTTTTCATATTTGTAATTTTTTTTTAAAATTTAGTAATCTAAGTGTATTTAATTTATAAACCAAGTTTTACCATTTTTGGAGATGTACATTTATATTTTATATTTTTTCATTTTTTAAAAATAGTTGTAAGTATTTCAGCATTAATTTTCTATTTCCAGCCCTCTAATTAAGATGCCAACTTTAAGTTCCAGGGAATCCTTGGTTTTGACAATTGCGTAGACTTGTCGCCCATGGGTTCTGACTTTGCTGGGCCAAAGCTCGTCTAAGCTACGTGGGCAATGCAAGAGGAATTGGGTTGCTTCTGCCTAGCGGCATGGTGAGCCAACGCCCATCCCCCCTCCCCCAACCCCCATCCATCCCCATTCTTATTATTCCTTCGAGAAATTTCACATGCAGCGAGATGAAATTTCAAGTTCCAAGTAATCCTTGGTCTTGGAAATGGTAGGTCCCGTGACTTGTCACCCAGCGTTCTGACTTTGCTGGGCCAGAGCTCGTCTCAGATGTGGCCAGTGCAGGAGCAATTGGGTTGCTGCTGGCTAGCCCCATGGCTAACTTGCATCCCCCATCCATCCTCATTCTCAATGCTCCTTTGAAAAATTTCATGTACAAGATGAATTTTGAGACTAATATGACTGTTAGTTAATTCTAGGCTATCTGCCTAAACTACTGGAAACTAAATTGCAGATTATTTCATCTCATTCACTCATTAATTTGTACCATTATACATTGTGCTTTTCTCAAATACATACTCTACGTTAGATCCTAATATCAAAATATATCCACAAAGTTTTTAAAAATTCTAAATATAGCTACTATGTTTGTATAAATCCCGAAAAATGGCCATTCCATCACATGCGCACTGCGGCACTCTTTATTATTATTATTACTATTAAAAAACAACGTAAACTCTTAAGCATCTCATAGGCACTCTGGCAACAGGATCCCTGCATCCTTGGTAATCAATGCGTACCATTTACTTGGGACTCCTTTTGAAAACAAGTAACATTTAATACGCAGACAAAAGGTCAGCGACATGCATAAAATATTCGATCAAGATCAAACAGAATACCAGCTGTTTACTCCGAACGTTTCAACCAATCTTTTTGTTTTTGGTTTGCACTCTGCAGTAAGATATGTAGAAATAGCATATTTATTTTAGGGTGTGTTTGGGACGTGAAAAATTTTTGGAAGAAAAGTTTTCAAGTAAAAATTTTAAAAATAAAAGAAAATGACATAATATTATAGTAATAATAATAATAAAAAGTAAAGATAATAAAGTTAAAATAAATAGGTTAGTTGTATGGGGTTATATAAAAATGATTGCAAAGTAAAATACTTATATAAAAGTATGAAAAAATGATTAAAAATAATGTAATCGTCAACAGTGAAAAGTTGTAGGTGTATCGAAAAGAAACCTAATTATGTTACTTTATCCTGCAAGGAATTCTATCCGGCAACCAGTAGGTGCGAGTAGGTTTGGTTGGGTTGGTTTATAAAATGGACTAAAAATGTAGGGTTGAACCCAACCCGGCCTGATCAACTTGACTCATGCACAAAAACGAAAATTGCGTTAACCTAACCCAAACCATCGCATCAGCTTGTCGGCAATGTTGAGTCATGAATCCTGCTTTGCTAGGTGGTGTTTAGGGCTGTAACTCGGGTCAAGTAATACCGGATCTGGATGAACTCAAACTCTAAGTCTACCGGTTTATGTGAACTCAAACCTAACCTAATATTAGAATTCAGGTTCGGATTAGGTTGACATTGGTTTCGGTCTTAATTTTGGATTATTATTAAACCAATAGAAGTTAAAATTAGCGATAGAAATAACAAATTTTTTAAACACTATTGCATTAACACATGAATAATTTATATGTGAATATATTTTTATGACCTATGATATCTTTGGTTTTGATGAAAGTTAATTTTTAATTAAAAGATAATTTTAAATACGATGAATGTAATAAATCGACACATAGCAATCAAGGTAATGTTATAAAAAATGAGATAAAAATAAATGAGATTACATGAAATCACTATCTAAAGTTTAATAAAAGTGAGACCTATATAATTATAGTTCATTAGTATTTATGTAATAAATTTAATAGTTGGTATATCTATAATTATTTGCAAATAAAGATGTGATATATTTTACTTATATGGACAAATGTATATAAAATTTTGGTTTTAGAATAAATATTTTATAGTTTAATTAGGTTATGATTGTATGGAATAAATTTTATCACAATTATAGTTAAAATACTTAATGCATAAATAAATATAATTATTTTAATAAATTAGGTAAAATATAGGATTCGGACTGAATCAGATTTTGGTACCGAATTGATGCAACGCCGATATTAGTTTTAGGTTTCCGCAGGTCGGTTTGAAACCGGGTTTAATTTGAAACAATTTCAAAAAATAAAACCCAAACATGGTTTCTAAACCAGGTTGGGTTGGGCGAGTTAGGACCGACCCAATACCAAGCTGCACCCCTAGTGGTGCTCAACTATTGAATGCACTATAAACAATTGGATAGGTCAAAAGTTCCAATTCTAATATGCCATTGATAAAAAAAAAAATTTCTAATATACCAAAAAATAGGGTTATGTTGGAGAGTTCACTAGTTGACCCTAACAAGTTACACCATAATGGAACAAATCCATCAAAGTTCCTCCACAAAAATAGTTTATAAATGTGGCCACTTTTTGTAATTTGGTTAAACTTAAGCATAATTTGCAAACGTACCAACTTAGTTTGACCAGAATTTTAAATATATATACATAGTTTCTGGAATTACAAATAACCCCACATCATTTGTCCATATTTACAAATACAACCACATCTTTATGGTGTTGTTATTGTACTATTACAACGTGGGTACATTTGCAAAGATATGCAAACTACATGGTATATTTGCAATTTCAAAAATTAAGTATGTATATTTAGTTTTTGCAAATATACCACATAGTTTGGATATATTTGAAAAAATATACCTGCACTATATTGGTGCAATAATGACACCATAATGAAGTTATAATGACATGGTATATTTGCAATTATGGTAAAATTATATGGTAATTTGTAATTTCTGAAACTATATGAGTATATTCGCAATTATGGTCAAACTAAATGGGTATATTTACAAATTATTCTCAATTTAATTTTACAAGTTACCACTTAGGTACATCTTTAATTTTATTGTTATTTGCAGTAAAATATAAACGTTAGCATTTCATATTACTTTTTAGGCTTGATCATTTCAAATTGGTCCAAAAAGTATATTTTCTTATTTTTTAAATTTTTTATAAAATTATTAATCTACATATTTTTAATCTACAAATCAATTTTTATTAATTTTGAAAATATTTATATATTTATTTTTAATTTTAAATATAGGATATATTAGTCATTCTAAATTGTTGAAAACACGGTTAAAATGCTCTTATGTTTAAAAATTCAAAATAAATGTACAAATATTTTCATAATGGGTAAAAATTACATTATAGATTAAAATGTCTAAATTAATAGTTTTATAAATGAATTTAGAAAATAAAAAATAATGCTTTTTGACTAGTCTAAAATGATCATTTGCCATTATTTAGAAGGTCCATTTAATAACATCAAGTGGCGGACTTGTCATGGAGGGACCATACTATTATTTGAGGGAGGCAACTATATAAAAATAAATTATATATTTAAAATTTAAGATCATTTAAGAGAATTTTTAAATTTTATGCGCCTTCGGTTTGGTAACACATAAAATTAAAAAATATTTTTTATATAATTTTACATAACTATCTAACTTAACACATAAAATTAAAAAATATTTTTTATATAATTTTACATAACTATCTAACTTCACCACTTATTACTATTATTATTATTATTATTATTATTATTATTATTACTATTACTATTACTATTATTATTATTATTATTATTATTATTATTATTTTTATTATTATTATTATTATTATTATCAATGTGTTCCAATTTTTTACGTCTTTTTATACGAGTATCATATTTATTTTAGCTTTATTATTCTTGCTCTCGATCATTAGCTTTTGAAAATTTTATCATTCTCACTTTTTCCATTTTAATTTTACATATTTTCAAAACACATATTTAGTTTCATATAATGTAAAAATTAATTGCATTTAAGCAAATGCCACTATCTTAAAACAGCCATATATTTGTCACGTATGACCAGTTGGACACAACCCAACTTATGAACAGTCAAAAATAGTAACTTTTTCCCATAAAAAAGTAACTTTTGTTTGATAAATTTTTTTTATAAAACTATTAATCTTTATATATATAACCTATAAACTAAAATTTATCATTTGTATATACAGAAATGATCTTTTTAGTTAGGCTAACTAAATGTCTTATTTAGTTCACCTCAAAAAATCAATTTAAAATAATTTTTTTTATTTTTTCTTCGTACATTTATTTATTTAAGTTTATTTAATATATAATTTAAGTTTTATCATTTTTGGATCGTGTATATCTTTTCTTAAGATTTTTTAAACATATGTGTGTATATATGTATTTAAAATATTATTATATTTAAAAATAACGAAAAAATATGTACACATATCGAAACATGGTAAAACTTAATTTATATGTTAAATACATCTATATTAACAAATTTATAGAAAAAATAAAAAAAAATTATTTTAAATGAGTTTTTTGAGATGGACTAATTAAGGCCAATAGGATCATTTCTCTTACAAATGTATATTTTTTAATTTTTGATCAATGGGATATTGTAGTCATTTTACATGTTAAAGGCGACAAAAATACGCTTGTGTTCAAAATTGAAAATATATACACGCATATTCAAAAATAATAAATTTGGTTTATAGTAATATATAAACCTAAAGTATTCATAAAATTTTAAAAAATAAAAATATTATTTTTAACCAATTGAAAATGGAGTAGTTTTTGAACAGTCACAGAAGATTCGTTGGCTAGTATGCATACCTAGGTAAAACTAATTATATGGAGCTAAAATCATGTTATATACAAGTACAACAAAAAAAATTGAAATAATTGTTACAGAATTAAACCTCGATTCCTGGCGACAAGCTTGCATGTTGCACATGACATCTATTATGACGAGCCTTTTTTCTAAATAATTATGTTATGCTGGAACGTGGGCCACTGGCAATTGTCTACCTGTGCACAAGATCATCCAATTGGAGATGAGGCTTCTGATATTTTTCGCCTATGAGTTGGACAGAGATCGATCGAACACTCGAGATTCGCAAGCTTCCATTATATTCCCTAATTAAGGCAATCTTATCACCCACTAGGTATCTAATTCTTGAGTCAACCCCAAAAAAATCAAGTGTTATAAATATGAAGTATGATTGGGATACTGTTTTTTTTTTTTTAAAGGAAAAGATGCCTACAGTTATTTATTTATTTATTTATATTGCAAGATGCCTACGGTTACTTGTTTGGGATAAATGGACCTGATTTTCTTAATCACAGTAAGCTTCCCCTCGGCCTCCCCTCTTGCACTTGCTTCCGTTTGGCTTTAATAACGTCTAAAGAAGGCATGTTGTATTCTAAGTTTCCAACGAAAAAAAAAAAAAAAAGAGAAGTGATAAAAAATTTAGAATTTTTTTTTTAAATGAGATAAAATAATTCAATATGATAAGTGTAACGATGAGAAATTAAAAAATAGTGTTAAAATAGACAGATTAATTATATGATAGTTATATAAAAATGATTGAAAGTGAGATTGTTATATAGGAGGATAAAAAATAAATAATTTAAAAACAAAATAGTAGTGGAGAATGAAAAAATTTAGATTAAAAAGTTCTATATGTAGCCAAAAACACCTTAATAGCCAATTTTAAAAACTGTTTCTTAAAATATGAACTCTAAGGGCCTGTTTTGCCGAATGTTGATTAACAGCAAAAAAATCTTTTATCATCCTTTTGCGGGAAACATTCGCAAGAAGCTTTTTAGAAACGTCAAAACTTACCTATGAATTTTCCTTATTTTCTAGGAGATAAAGTACTTACGTTCGGGTCAAGCGCGTTTAAAAGGTTAGAGGATGCCGGCGTGTTAGCGCACTGCTGGGCCAAACGGGCCCGAGTTTTTTTTGTTTTGTTTTTTTTTTTTTAAGTAACCGCGGCCGCCTTCTTTGGTTCAAAATTTTATTGATCTCCTTAAAAACAGTACTTTACCGAGCCGTGTTCCGCTTTTACATGTAATTGGTAACTTAAATAATACTAAATTACTGTTAAAAGCCATATGCTGTAAGCCGATTGTTTGGTAAAGAATAAAGAAAATGCAAAAAAGGCCATTGTTAAAGATGAATATTTTATTACCACCTAACAAAAGTGGTCACAGGCGTTGCATCAATTTGCCTCCATCTTGGTATTGAAATCGGATTTTACATGATTTAGGAGCTTTATCTTTCTATTAATATTTGGAAGCGTGTGGTTTTCGATATTATATAAATATACGTCAATTTAAAAGGATGAACATTCTATTCTATATAAAAATAGAAGAATAGTTTTCTAAAAAAAAAAAAGATGAATATTCTAGTGCAACGACTTCCCTTGTTTTCGATTAACTTTTAAATTAATTGCCAACAACTTATACCCTTTTAAGCGGACCTGGCAAAACAGTTGTTAAGATCCAGTTTGATTACCGAACTTCATTGTATTAGTGCCTATTAACTGGCAAAAAAGTCAACTTTGCCATTTCAGCTTTCGTGTTGAATTAGCACTTCTGGTAAAATGTATATTTCGAATCAAATTGATTTTTTGCATTATAAATATATACATATTAATTTATGTTCTAGATGTTTATAAAATACTTTCAAAACGTTAGATCATATACCTTTTGTAACGGGTCCTGGGTGTAACGTGTTACACCAAAGTTTTTTCTTGTAATTCTATCCATTTCTACTCACTTGATGATGATGATATGAAATTCATCAGGCACATTTCGTTTGCAATTATTTATCTAATCCGGAAACTAAACTTTATCCAAATAAAAGATATGCATGTGTTCTATCTAATTAATTGTGTAAAATTAATTTAATAACATTATTTAATTTACAAAGTTATATCCTCGGCATCTAAAATAATATTCCTACGTAAATAAATGATTTTGTAAAGCATTATTGCATTCACATATACGAATAAATATAAGCATTTTCGCCATTTACACATTAATATATTTTTGTTATTTTAGAATTTTTACAAATATGCTTACAAAGGTTTGACAAATAATGTTGTAGAGTATTATTACATTGGCATATACGAATAAATATACGCATTTTCACCATTTACACATTAATATATTTTTATTAATTTAAATTTTTTAAAAATATGCTTACAAAGGTTTGACAAATATTGCATACGCACTCCTAAATTTGCCGATAATGCAAATATGCCTATAAAGTTTGCATGAAATTGCAAACGTGTCCCTTCCATTATGAAACTATCAAAATTTTCTATAACATGATGATAATGTTCTTTATATCAAGTGATATAGTTACATTTTTTGCAAATGTTATAAATATATTTGCAAAAAAAATCTAAAATAATATATGTACAAATATATACAATAATGAAATAACGAATATGTCTATATTATTTAAAAATTACAAGTTTATCATTTGACTTAAAAGACATTATTATTATTATTTTAAAAAAAATCTAATAACGTCCTAACGGAAGGGACATGTTTGCAATTTCATGTAAATTTTATGGGCATATTTGCAATTTTATGTAAACATTATGAGCATATTTGCAATATCAACAAAGTTAGGAATACATATGCAATA
This sequence comes from Annona cherimola, assembly GCA_030490835.1. Taxonomy (NCBI): domain Eukaryota; kingdom Viridiplantae; phylum Streptophyta; class Magnoliopsida; order Magnoliales; family Annonaceae; genus Annona; species Annona cherimola. The sequence goes on along the minus strand of CM059972.1, from coordinate 23,186,512 downwards.
GTAGTCAAATTTTGTTGCCATATTTGCAAAAATTCCTATTATTCTATACGGAATCTTTACTTTACAACATCATATTTTCCCGTTTAATTTTACAAATTAAGCCATGAATTCTTTTTAAAATTTTCTTTATATTATCAAAGAGGAGACTAAAATTTCTTACAAGAAAGACTATAGATATCACGCACAGGAAACTGAGCTACCACATGAGAACACGATGCCCTAGCTGAGGCGCCACTAACAAATGCCTCAACTAACTGACCTACGCTCGATTGACCATGAATATGTAGGGGTGCAACTTGGGCTGGGTTAAGCCCGAACCCGGCCCACAAAACCTGATTTGTAACGGTGTTAGAACTCGCTTTTCTACAACTCGAGTCCGAAGAACTCGATTTATAAATGTGGTAGGGTCAGGATTTAAGTAAACCCGAAGAACCCGAGCCCGATTTTATTTTATATTTATTATAAAATATATTTTATATATAATATATAAACAATATTTCTTTATATTTTTTGTATTCTATGTTATTTATATTTATATTTAAATACATGTTTGACATATTGTAATCATATTATAAATAAAGTATATTATTTTCATTTATATTTATCGTTTATTTCTATAATTTTCTTCGTTTATCTTATTTTTATGTTAATTTTTTTCTAAAGATATTTTTTTTATAGGTGAATGATTCTATTAGCTTGAGCTAAGCAAATGCCCCACTTAGCCCACTTCAAAAAACTCATTTACAATAATTTTTTATTTTTTCTTCGTACACTTATTTATTTAATTGTATTTAATGTATAAAATAAGTTTTACAATTTTTGGATATGTGTATATATTTTTTTAGATTTTTAAATATAAGGGTATTTTAAATATATATATACATAGATGTCTGAAAATCTCAAAAAAATATGTACACATATTCAAAAAGGGTAAAAATTGGTTTATATGTTAATTACACTTAGATAAACAAGTATACGAAAAGAAAAAATGTTGTTGTAAATGAGTTTTTTGAGGTAGGCTAAGCGAAAAATTTGCTTAGCCCTGGCTAATAGGATCACTCCTCTTCTTTATATTATTATATTTTTAAAAAATATGTGGTTTGACTGTATATTGTTATGTTTACTTATATAATTTGTTATTATTATACATTCATATAAAATTTTAAACCTATCACTCTTAAATAAAATATAGATTTATCAACCTAAATTTCAACCAGAAACCCAACCCGAACCCGATTTTTAAAAATAGAGTTAGAGTTTAGGTTTTACATATAGGATTAAGGTTAGGGTTTATGTTTTATAAATATGATTAAGGTTAGAGTTGAGGTAAACTCGAGTTTCATAAGCTCGAGTTGCACCCCTATGAATATGTACTTTACGCGAACGTTTCGTGTATACATCTTTGCTTGAATGAAATTTAGTTTCCCCCATAAATATGCATTGAATTTTCCATTATAATCAAGATAAGCCAAAATGAATGAGGTTATACTAAAACATAGAAGGACACATCTTTTTAACATTCATTTTTTAAAATGCTCTTGTAAAAAAAATAAAATTATAGAATGGAAGGAATTATATTCAAAATAAAAATTTTATTTTAAAAATATTCTTCATACTTATTTAATGGGAGAAATATTTTAAAAATCAAGTTTTTATATTTTAAAAGTAATTTCTCAGATGTTAAATTTTATTTGTTTGCAAGGAAATCTTCGTCATTTTTAATTTTTTTTTTTTAAAAAAAGAGATATGCTTATCATTTAAGGCGAGCTAGGCAGATGTGGATACAATTTTTTGAAAATTTATGATATGCTTGCAATTTCACGTCAACTATTTACGTACAGAAGAGAAAACCACAATAATTATTTGATTCGTTGAAAGTAGAAATTATATTAAAACGTTAATTTTCTTTTAGTGGCAGTGATTCAAAAAGAATACTACCCACTTACTCCAAAAGTTATAAAATCTAAACTATCTAACATGTTTAATATATCCATATTTTTGATAATATAATATATCCATATTTAGTTAGGAACTAAAACATTTACCATAAAATAATCATAATTTTCCCTAAAATTAAAATAATTTGACAATATATGTAAATTTGTTAAAACTTTTAAAACAAGTTTGATGCATGCATTTATAGTTTTTGCAATGATTTTTGTTTGAAATACATAAAGCAGTATTTCAAACAATTAGATTTGACCAAATCACATTGGTGGCTCCCCAAATGAGCCAAAAGCTTAATATTTCAACAATCATCATATTATTCTGAGCTTTTTATAAATATATTCACTTCATTTGACTTAATCCCAAATATATTATTATATTTTCAGAATTTCAGATATACCCACTATGTTTGTAGTTAATCCTAAAAACATCTAATTTATGAATTAACACCTTTAGTTAATATATAAAATTACTAATATGTCTATCGAATTTTGAATATAATTAAAATTTCCAATGTTATAACTCAACAATGTTCCAATTACATGTAAGCTCTAAATTTGGAGCCATAATTTCATTTTCTTTCTATTTTCTTTTATATTTTATTATTTTATAACACGAGTATTTTGAGTATTTACAAAAATTTAACTAAAGGTTTTCAATAGAATAGAAATTTTTGAGATTAACTATAAGAGTAGTGGATATGTTTGGAATTTTAAAAAAGTATTGGATATATTTCGGATTAGCTTCGTAACGTGTATATTTAAGAAAAGATATATTATTCCATGTACCTACTAAAAAAAATCTTACGGTCAATAATTTATTTGGGGTGCGTGACTTTTTTATATGAAAAGAATTGACTGGGATATTTTCTCATTTTAAAAATTGTTTGAGTTGTTTCTACGGATGCAAGTGCAACTTGTAAGATGGCAAGCATCTCTTAGCAGAAGCACATGCACGAAGCCCGTGAGATGCGAAAATCCGTATGTTCGTATCTTCCAAACTACCCACTAGCTTGCTACAACTAATTAAAAACGACCTGCAGCCCAATTTCCAGGGAAGAGATGCGCACCGATCACAATCATTTAGTTTACGGAGATTTCAGCTGCATGCATGGAGAATATTTAAGCTTATTACTTTATTTCCTTATGTATTTATTTATATATTGTTCACTTATCATTTACCAGCTGTCGATATTGCCCGCTCGAGCATTGCCTTTTTTCTAAGTTTTCAAAAACTTTTTTGATTTTAAAATTCGACATAAAAATATTTAAAAAATCATAAATGTCAAATTTCAAATTTAAAACTACCTTGCCTGGGCCTCATATATACATATGTATATATATGCAAAAAATTCTCAAAAATGACAATGCTCATGTGGGTACTGAAGTACAATTTTTAAAAATGACAATGCTCATGTGAGTATTGAAGTTTATTTCCTATTTTTCAATTTGACGGGATTTTGTGTGCATCAAGATTTGGTAGATTGGAAATTAAGAATATCTAAGTATTTGCTGTTCTTGAAAATCATAAACATCGCATAAATATCATGAGAGCATAAATATTTTCATGATTAGCAATGAATTACTTTTATTGCTAAAAATCTTTTGCAACGGTTTTTTAGTAACAAAATAACAATGAAACCGCATAGTTGCTAAAATTATTAAGCAATGGAATTCTCACTTTTAACATTGAGTAGGATTCCTTAGTAAATCTTCGTATTCTTGTATTAATAGAAAGAATCACAAAATTCAAAAAACATGAAATTTAAAAACATGTAACTTAAATTACTTGAACCTATTAAGCCTTATGCATGCATGCATCATGCATGTTTTCTTGGTAAGTAATATTGGCCATTAACTTATGCCTCTATTGGTAAAAGCGTAAATTGTCACTGACTCACTGTTAAAAGTTTAAAATTTGTTGCATAAAAAAGTTTAAAATTTACAATGAATTACGTTTTTTCGTTGCTAAAGCTTTTTTAACTTTCTTTTACTGATATTATATAATATAACATTAGATATTACAAATCAGGCTCGTTTATAATCAGATGACAAACTTCCATTAATCCCCAAGGGAGACACCAAGCCCCTAAATTAGTAACCGAGAGACCACGAGGTTCGAGCGTGACCCTGCATCATGAAAGGCTTAAATGCGCCAATGTGACCAACCTAGCATAGCTCTGGTGGTTTTCACGATAGACTTTTAGTAACAAAATTAGGGATAATTCCCCTTGTACCCATAACAAATGCACATAATTTTTCTTTTACCCACAATATTTCATAAATTCTTTTTATATCCATAACATTTCATCCTAAATTCTTCTCATGCCCACGTCGTTAAAATCACCGTTATCTACCCATTGAAAAGACGATTTTGTCCATATAAAATTTTTTAATTGTGATAATTTAACCTTAACATGACTCAATTGATTATAGTAAATCATTAATATAAGATATTAAATAACTTGAAAGTCATATTAAGGTTGATTTATTTTAATTAGAAACAAATTTAAAATGGCAAAATTGTTTTTGCAATGGGATAGATAACGATTGTTTTAACGGCGTGGGTATGAGAGGAATTTGGGGTGAAATGTTACGAGTATAAAAGGAATTTACGAAATGTTATGGGTATAAAAGGAATTATGTGTATTTTTTATGGTATAAGAGGAATTATACCACAAAACTATAACAAAATCATGTAATTATTAAAATCATGTAGGATTGAAACATTAATTTTTAACAATGCGCAGATTCCATTGCCAAAGCTTAATTATATTGGTATAGTGTAGCGATTAACCAGAACCATAATCTCGGATTGGGTTACATTGTGGGCTGCTAACTTGTATGGCAAAATGGGTTCTTAAAAATCATAAACAATGTAAAATGTAATTTTAAACAATCAAACAAGCTTCTAATTTGCGAATGATTTTCTCGAATTAAAAAATTAATTTTTATACTTATTCTCAATTGGAATGTTGATTCTATTGTCAACAGTAATAGATCATTTATTAAATAAGGCCTTAAGAAAATATTTTTATTTTACTAGTTATAAACACTGCTTGATGACTTACATGGGTTGGATTATTGATTTACGGGTTAGATGATCTCAAGCCATGAGAACTCATTACATAAAAATGGTTTAATGGGACAAAAACTATAATTCTAATGTGCCAGAGAGAGGGTTGGGTTGCCTGGTCGCTAGTTGACCCTAACCCGGTTACAAGTGCAGGGAGTAAAAAACAGCAATCCTAATAAAACTCGATACCTGTCGATTTTGACGAGCATTTATGATATGGTTACAGAGGAACGGGAGGGGGAATCCAGACAAGCAGAGTTAAAAAGGGCAATATGGGCTGAGTCCCAGTGCTGGAACCAAGCCCAAGGACTGATGGAACCCGCAAGCAGATCGCGCAAATAGGCACGTGTACCACATGTGAATAGAGGAATAAGTGCTGGTTACGGGTTCGACCTAGCTCGACTATGAAGAACTAATTAAGCAATGCAGTTTTTACGAAGCGAGAGAGAGCGAGAGAGGGAAAAGGCAATTTTAGAGGTTGCGGGCAAGATTTTGGATTGTTTTCCTTCTTTTGTTTGAGGCTTTTAGCTTTGTAAGAAACAGTTGTAAAGCACTTATTTTCCACTGAGTCATGAGAAGATAGGTCGGTTCTTCGGAACGACTCTATCGATTTAATAATAAATAATTAGTTAAAGCTAGAACGTGGAGCACTTTACCTATATATAATACTCGATTGGAGAAACGCTTCATTTATTTTTTCCGATGAATGGGAGAAAGATGATCGAACTCGAGATTCCTGAGCTTCCATAATTCCATAATTAATTAATTCTTTGAATCAGTGCCAAAAAATTAAGTGTACTGTTGTAATTAAGTACAATTAAGACAAGAGTTGTTTAAGGATAAATGGGTCTGATTTTCTGAGTCACACTCCTACCCAACGATCCTGCAGGACGTGCTTTGACGTGCTTGGGTTTGGCTTTAACAACGCCTAAAATAAAATAAGCTGTTTCTGGACGTGCTTGCATTTGGCTTTAATGACACCCAACAAGCTGTTTATGCACGTGTTTGCGTTTGACTTTGATAACATCTGTAAGTTAGTTAACTTATGATGCAATGATGTACGACTCATGTATACTTTATTTTTAAAATTTTCTTACAAATTTATGGGCTCTACTCAGATGGATCTGCATAAATAATTTCAAATATTTTAATCTTATCTAAATACTTTTTAAATTTTTTTAAAACTTATTTGCTGGCCTACATCATTCAACAAATTCAAAAGATGCATCCAGATGAGCCTAAAGATCTTAAAACTGTTTATATAAATTTGTCTAAGTGAGGCCATAAATATATAATAAAATTTTCAAAAGTAAAATATATGCGGAGCTTACATTGCATATAATCATATCCCCATCTAACACGGGTTGGTTCTATTCTAAAATAAAAATTCGTAGCTGATTTAAGAAAGCTTTTTCTTAAAATATAAACTCATAAGTTTATTGTGGGCATATATAGTGTATAAGTTAGTTAACTTCAGTTGCAATGATTTAGGATCTGCAAATGTTTTATTTTCGAAAATTTTCTTATACATTTATGGGCCTTAGATGAATCTATATAAATATTTTAAAATTTTTTTGGCTCATGTGGACGAATCTTTTGAATTTTTTGAATGATATAGGCCAGCACATTAGCTTTTAAAAAGATTTTCATTTTTAAAAAATTGAAAAACGTATCTAGATAAGATAAAATTTGAAATTATTTATATATATATATCCATCTAAGTAGGCCCGTAAATATGTAAGAAGATTTTAAAAAATAGTATATATCAGTCATACGTCATCGCAATAAAGTTAACCAACTTACAGAGGTTATTACAGTCAAACGCAAGCACATGCATAAACTGCTTATTAGTTATTTTAGGTGTTATTAAAGCCAAAAGCAAGCACGTACAGTAACAGCCTCTTATAATTTTTTGCAGCATAAAAAAAATTGTTTTATTAAAGAAAAAAGCAAGCACGTGCAGAAACAGCCTACTATAATTTTTTGCATCATATAAAATTTGTATATAATATTGTATGAAAAAATCAATGAATGAAATTTTTATATGCAGTGAATACACATAATATTATATGTCATACAATAACTTTTTGCAGCATATAAAAATTGTTGTATATAATACTACATGTAGAAAAAAAAATTATTGCATGCAGTTTTACATGCAACGAAGAAGAATTTGCCACCGTAATATTATATTTAGTGAACCTATAATCTAATTTTGGTTACATATATACTTATTTATTGGATTCAAATATATGTCACCAATCGTATGTAGGGGTATTAACGGATAGGGTTGGAGTCTAATCTTACCTCATTTAAAATATCTTAACTCTAATCTATTTACTAACCAATTTAAAAAACCTTAACCCTAACCCATTTTTAACCTATTTAATAAATGGGTTGGCGGGTTGCTAACGGGTTGTAAAGCAAACTACTTGAAGGCCTATATTCTGGTAGACGATAATTTCGTAGGTAAAAGCAAGGGAGTGTTTTTGGTATAGAGAAAATGGAAATAAGGTAGTAATAGAAAAATAAAATTATGACAGCAATGAAAAAAATAAAAATTAGGTGACATGATAAATATTTAGCAAGAGAAAATAACCAAAGCGTTTACATTTAAATATACATAAAGTTAATGAGTTAAATGGGTTGAACGAGTTATATGAGTTAAAAGAGTTACTAAACGGGTTGGCAGATTATAAAATCTTAATCCTAATCCATTTATTTAATTAAATGATTGAATGGTTGGCGAACCATAACTCATTTATTCAAAAATCTCAACCTAAACTCATTATGGGTTGAACGAGCGGTTTGATAGGTTGATCATGACCATTAACACCTCTAATCGTATGTGGTGACATGGTAACAAAATATTTTTTGCATATTACAATATAACAATTTCTTATCATATGCAACAAATTTCCTGAAATTATTCATATATTGATTTTTATATGTACATTCTAAACTAAAAAAATTATGCACATCTCCTAAAATGAACACAGATTAGAATAATATTTATATTATCTTATGTGAAAATATGTAATATTGGGTAGCATGATTCATTAGTTAGCATATTAAACAATGCTTCTCTTGTATGTCATGATAAATATGCTAATTAAAGTAGTTTTCTATCCAATGGATACAACTTTTATGCACAAACAATATTAACATTGTTTTAATCTGTGTATCCTTTGAAAATAATTTAATTTTTTTGTTAGACGTTAATACTCTTATGAAAAAGGTATCTTATTAAGTATTGTGTTCCACTTTTAATTAGCAACTTACATAATACTAGTTTTATCGTTAGAAGTTATATACTACGAGTCCATTATGAAAACTTGTTAGTAACGAAAATGAAAAAGCCATTGTTAAAGATGAATGTTCTATTGAAATGAATTTTCTACTCTTCATAATTATTTTGGAAATAGTTGCCAATACTTATACTTTTTTTGATTGGTTACATCACAATATCTTATTTTTCCATCTATTTATTACAAGTAAAGCCTATAAATTCTTATAAATTTCTTACAAATAAATCCCATCAGTCCTTTCAGATTTTTCGAACAATATTAAAAAAGAGACTAAAGCTTCTAACACGGAGACCATTGTTCCCTTGAGAGGCAATTGCTCCCATGTACATGAGAAGACTACAACACAATCGGAAATCACGTGAGGGTTGTGAAAGCGTGAGCTCTGGCCAATTGATCAGCTAAGCTTGATTGGTTAAACTTATACTTTTTTTAACAAACCTGACGAATGGTTGTTAAGACTCATATTGATTGGCGAACTTCGGTGTATTAGGGTGCTTCTTATTAACAGGATATTTTACTTTCAAACCCCCACGAAGTTAAACTAGCTAATATGAGTTTTTGGTGTCTGCAATTGTAAAGCGAGGTTTTAAAATCTGAATTTATATATTTTAGGGGAAATTGCAAGTGTATTTCTTATTTTTAAAAAATTACAAAATTGCAGATGTATTTCTTGTTTTTAAAGTTTGTGAACGTGGGTATCCGGGGCTTAATGGTAACAGACGCAGGCGAATGAGTACGATTCTTGGGTCAAATCTCGTGGGAGCTTTATCTCCACTTTAACCAAGCAGTCGAAAAAAATGTGGACGTGTGTGCATATTTTACTTGAAATTGCATGCATCTTACCTTTCCGGGGAATGATCTTGTTAGTTTGGGCTAAGTAAATGTCTCACTTAGCCCACAACAAAATTTTTATTTAAAACAACTTTTTTTGTTTTTTTCTTTATTCACTTGTTTATCTAAGTGTATTTAATATATAAATTAAGTTTTACTATTTTTGGATACGTGTATATATTTTTTTTTAGATTTTTAAAAATTAGGGTATTTTAAATACATATATACACATAGATGTTTCAAAATCTCAAAAAAATAGATAAATATATTCAAAAATAGTAAAACTTGGTCTATATGTTAAATACACTTACATAAAAAAAGTGCATGAAAAAAAATAAAAAAATTATTATAAATAGGTTTTTAAGGTGGGCTAAGTGTGATATTTACTTAGTCCAGACTAACAGGATCTGTCATCTCCTTTCCTTGGGTTAAGTACATGACCCTTAAAATTTTAAGAAAATGACAATACAGAAGTTTTAGAAAAATGAAAAAATGCCCTGCAAATAAAATTATAATTTGCAAATATTATAGAACATTGGAAAATTAATATATATATATATATATATTAGATGATAAAATATACAATAACTATATAAACAAAAATAATTTTATATATTTGCATTAAATAAAAATGGAAAGAGAACATTCTTAAATATAAAAATAACTTTAAAAAATATTCCTCGTATTAAATAGATTACGTGTTTGTTAGATTTAAAATTTTCTTGACGAATAATTTTAAAAATTTATCTTCTAATATTATAATAGAAAATACTATATAAGATAAAAATTATATTTTCAAATATTAAATAAATGAATTTTTGTTAAATTTTTGAAAACTCCAAACAATAAATTATTTCTTTAATAGTATAATAGAAAATATCATAAATATAAAATATTTTCAATATTAGTTAAATTAATTTCGAATCTCGAAACTGCAATAATAAATAGTTCTAAAATTTTATTTGCTAACATTATAATAGAAAATGTAACTAAAAATATCATTCAGATTAAATAGACTAATTATGTATTTTTAAACTTAAAGATTCCACATCATAAACAATTTGAAAATTAATATTAATGTTTTAAAATATTCATCATATTAAGTAGATTAATTTTTATCTATGAAAATTTGAAAATTTCTACAATGTACGATTTTAGAAATTATTTTTCTAAATTATAATAACAAGTACAAGAAAATAACTTTAAATATAGAAAGACTCTTATTTTTAAAAATAGTTTTCTCATGAAATACGAATAAAAAAACTCTTTATGGTATCTTATTGCCTCTTATTATAATATTAGAAAGTCAGTTTTTAGAATTTTTATCAAAAATTTTTGAATTCCAACGAATATGAATTTAGACAATTTAATTTGAAGAATATTTTTAAAACATAAGAATTTATAATTTATTGTATTTTATAATTAAAATTTTAATTTTTACAACTTTTTATTATGAAAATTTAAAAATATGATAATCTTCAAATTATTCTATTTAGTGTGAAGAGTATTTTTAAAAATATTTCGATCGTTTACAAGTATTTTCTTTTAATTTTTGCTTATACCATGTTTCAAACTAAGAAAACCCAGGAGGAGAAAGTTGTAAGAAATTTTTTTGAAAAGTAAGAAATTAACATGATATAGCAAGGTTAATGATTAAGAGTAAAAAGAATAAAATAGATAAAATATTTATATGAATAAATGTAAAAAAGTAATTAGAATAAAGGTAATAAGTAGAAAGTAAACTAGCTGACAGTCATACTATTAATAAGTTTAAGTCACCTCACAATCATGAGTAGGCTCAACTAAGTTATGTAAAATTATCTTGACGGCATATATGTGTTGACTTATACATATAAGTCGACTCATCTTAAATAAATCATAAAGACATTTTAGATTTTTCACTTACAAATAACATCCATTGCTTCGGTGTTTTGGCATTAAGGCCTAAAAAGCAAATCTGACAAGAGATAAGGTCTGAAGAGAAAATATGCAAAACTCATAGGTTATAGTTAGAGGGACTAAAATGCAAAAAATCCACAATTAGCTTTTAATGAAAAATTACATAAATGCCCTTTAATATTTTTTCCAATCCTTCGGTAGATTGCGCTATTGGGTTGTATCTTTTTGGATCGTTTTTATGGAATTTTATTACTAGAAAAGAATATTGAGGAGATTAAAACGACATTTACTCATTGCATGTCAAAAGTAAACAATGTTAAGGCTCGGCGTAACAACAAGAGTGAAAATTTTTAATCTGAATTACGTATAGTTATCAAATGAACAACTTCTGTACTGATTGAATGGTATATTATATATCCATCCATATATCTGCCAGATTACGCACGTATGAATTAAGGTATACGTAGCTGGCATGGCAAAACACAGAAGAAACACATATCATGGTGGAGCGACCGAATCCCACGGAAAACGCATGAACGCAAAAAGAAAAAAAGAAATGGAAGAGGGGATTTCATAACACGGTCGTTTTTTTAATAATCGGTGGGACGGGCCAGCTTACCACGCAGTTGAAAGCAGCAGCAGCTTTGAGCTCTATAAATCGAGGAGGGAGACAGAGAAAGCTCCACCAACAGCAGTTATTGGAACAACCACAACAGCTCTTGTTTGGTCGTAGAAGCGTTTCACTGTTCTTTCCTTGCTCATTCATTTCCTCTTCCCTCCCAAAAGATGTCGCACAAATTCGGAGGAATCCTTGGCTTTGACAATGGAGTTGTCTTGGCGCCCATGGGTGCAGACATTTCAGGGCCAAAGCTAGTTGCTGCTGTTGCTAACGCCGGAGGGATTGGCCTGCTGGCTAGCCCTGTTGTATGTATACGCTTATTTCATCATTCTGTGTATTCATATGCATTGAAATTGAGGTTGATTCATACGAAAGAATAAACCCATTAATCAATGTTAGAGTTTCTATTTTTAACTGCTAATTATCATGCCAATTCGGGTACATTAATTTGTTCAGAATAACTACGAAGAGACACAAAAGGCAATCAAGGAGATAAAGAAGCTGACTAGCAAGCCATTTGGGGCAGGAGTTATCTTGGAGTTTGATCAGACAAAGACCATCCAAGCAATCTTTGATGAGAAGCTTGCATGCATGCAAGTCTTCTGGGGTGATTACCCCAAGGAGTTGGTTGATGAGGCACACAAGCATGGAGTCAAGATCCTGCACCAGGCGAGAACCCAATCCCTTTGAATTAATCAACCAAATAATTCATCGTTTTGCAATAAACCTTCTCGAGAGAATTAAATATTCCTTATCGAAAAAAGTAGGGCCAAGTTGGGTCCGTTGAATAGACAAACTCCAAACACCCCAAAGTTCTCAGATCCACAAATGGTTTGTTATTGTTAATTTCAGCTTGGTTCAGTTAAAGATGCTGAAAAAGCGGTAGCTGCTGGGGTCGACTGCATCATCGCTCAAGGTGTGGAAGCTGGAGGGCATGTTGTTGGCCATGTAAGATTGATTCCTTTCCCTGAACCACAACATCGATCCGTCCCAAATTCCTTGAATGACTATAATTAGAGTTGTCAATTCAGCGACGTGACAGTACTGTTCCATGTATGCTGCAGGTTCATTTGGGAGCCCTGCTTCCAAGAGTCGTTGACATTGTGGGCAGCAGGAACATTGCAGTTGTGGCTGCCGGTGGCATCGCTGACGCACGCGGCTACGCGGCAGCCCTAGCTATGGGGGCAGATGGTGTATGTTTGGGAACTAGGTAACATAGTACAAGAAAAGCAATTTAATTACCTGAATAGATACAAGATTTATGCGGTTGTTTGTTGTTGGATCACTTAACATTAATTGCAATTGGGTGGATGATCTGTTGTAGGTTTGTGGCTTCAAAGGAAGCATATGCTCATGACTACTACAAGCACCAGCTGCTCCATTACACGGAGGCCGAAACCTCCTATACAGATCTGTACAGCCGAGCAACATGGAGGGCACCAGTTCGATGCCTCAACACTCCCTTCCACAACCAGTGGAAGGGTGTCCCTGAAAGTGTTGAGAACAATGAAGAACAACCCATCATCGGCTACTCCCTCATCTATGGAGGAGTAATAATGTTTAAATCCCACAACACTAGCATACATGCATTAATTAATCATTCAGTAATTTGGATTTGATTTGATGATTTTGCCCCATAAAAAATCCACACCATTTCTACGGTTTGTAATGATCATAACAGCTTACCGACGATAAGAAATTCTTTGATATCATATATATATATATATATCATGACATCCAGATATTACAATTGAGCACATTCACACCCTCATACCACGGATGCTGGCAAAGTTACCGCAACGTCTCTTGTAGCACGTCAAGACATTTCTTTTTTGAAAAAAACTAACCCCCATTTATTCTTGGATAGGAAACGGTTCTCCGGCGGTTCGCAGGACAAGCTGCTAATCCCACCACCTCAGGAGAGTTGGAGAACATGGTGATGTACGCAGGGGAGGGTGTTGGACTCGTCAGGGATATTCCTCCTGCGGGAAAAATTATACAGAACTTAGTTAAGGGAGCAAAGGAGATCCTCACAAACCTACATAAAAAACACATTGAAGGTGCTAAGGAGACCTCAGCTACTAGTGCAGTAGCCCTAGCCGCATCCACAACCTCTACTTGAATGGTGGCAAGCTGGCATATTGGTGATATATGGGCTCAGTAGCGTGCATGTGGCCCATGTATCAATTTTAGGGTTTGTCTTTTGGTCGTGTATGACATGTGGTATGTATGTTGTGCATGCATCCGTGGAGTCATCGCTACATTTTCCATTTTCATTCATGTGTTGAAAATAAGCTTTGGAATCTCCATATTCCTTTTGGGGTTTGAAGAAAGCATGTGACTGGCATTTCCTTAATGTACTTCTGTTGTTAAATTAATGAACTATCGATGTTCAGTCTTAATTTCTTATGAGCCTTGCATCTATGAAAGTCTCGCTTCTCTCTCTCTATATAGATAGATGAGTGATCCTATTATCTTGGGTCAAGCAAATGTTCCGCTTAACTCATCTCAAAAAATTAATTTATAACATTTTTTTTACTTTTTATTCATTCACTTATTTATCTAAGTGTATTTAATATATAAACTAAGTTTTACCAAATTTGGATATATTTATGTTTTTGAGATTTTTAAACATTTATGTATATATATGCATTTAAGATACCCTTATCTTTAAAAATCTAAAAAATATATATACATATCCAAAAATGGTAAAACTTAGTTTATATGTTAAATACACTTAAATAAACAAGTTTACGAAAAAAAATAAAAAAAATCGTTGTAAATGAGTTTTTTAAGGTGAGCTAAGCGGGGCATTTGCGTAGCCCAAGCTAACAGGATCATTCTTCATATATATAATCACATTTATTTTTCTATCTTGATGATTCAAAAAAACCACTCATTTATTATATTCTAGCATCGTTTATATTGTCATATTTCAAAATTATTTTTTTATTATCATTGTGCATAACCTTATCTATGAATGTATAGAATCAACATAATAAAATGGTTTGATGACAAATATTAATTTTAAAATTATATTTTTAACATCTACATTATCTAAAATATCATCACTATGTGGATAAATAAATTTGTAAGCTATTGATACATGCTTTTGCACACGTGAATAGATCTAAATTTTTTTCATAATTTACACAAGAATACAGATGTTTTTAGACAAATGTAGCCATTTACATCGTTAACTTGATTAAATTTGGCTTGCTAGCTACACAAATGATACTAAATATATTAAAAATAAAATTTTCATCAATCATCAAGGTTGAAGTTAGACCAAATTTCTTGCAAAGTGAGACTCTTTCTTTTTTATAAATTTAAAGTGAGACTCTTTGTTATATATGCTATGTCCTATTTCTACTATGCGTGCATGTTCCATTGTAACAAAAATTAACATTAATGTCCGAGTTCGTTTTTAGCCACAATCAAGTTCTTCTTAGGGTTGTTTTTGAAAGAGATTAGCTAATTAGTAATTAGTTAGAATAATAAGTTTATACAATAATAATATGATGTCTGAGATAAAAAATAATATGATGTTGTCATAAAAAAGTACCTCTTCAGCCGATACACTTTTATTTTTTGGCTTTTTTTCCTAAATATATCTACTACATTTGACCCTAATTCTAAATAGGCCAATTATATTTTTAAAATCTTAGATATACCTACTACGTTTGCAGTTAATCCCAAAAATGTTCGTCCCATTGAAAACCATTAGTTAAATTTTCATAAATGCCCAAAATACTCTTGTTATAAAATAACAAAAGATGAAATAAAATAGAAAGAAAAAGATATTAGGGTTCTCTAAAATTAGAGGTCACATGCAATTAGAGTGTTGGTGAGTTATGACATTCAATTTTCAATTATGTCCAAATTTTGATGTGCATATTAGTAATTTCACATATTAACTAATGACGTAAACTTACGGATTGAGTTTTTTTTTTATTAAATACAAATGTAGTGGGTGTATTTGAAATTTTGAAAACCTAGTGGATATACTTGGGATTAGGGTCAAATATAATGAGTATATTTTGGAGAAGCCTTTTTTTAATGTAGATACACTTTTAGTTAACATTGCATAAAATCAACTTTTGATAGCCATCTTACTACACTTATAAAAAGCTACAGTGCAAATTTACATCTATAACAAGAATATATATACGGTTTCACTTCTATGAAATCCTTTTTCTATGTCACTCTCTTCATTTTTAATATTTTGATAGTTGATGAAAAATCTACTTCATTTATTGTAGTTAATATCATTTATGTTATTACGGAAACCCTCTTATTTGTTTAGTGTTATTGTCTATAAGTCTCATATATAATGTCATCTAAATATCACAACTATGTGAATGAACAATTCTATAAAGTATTATTACATTCCAATATATATACATAGATCTAAGAATTTTTTCTAATTTTACACAAATAAATCTATTTTTTAGCAAATGTGGCCCGTGTACATATTTGATTTGAATGAGACTCGGTTTCCTAGTTAAACAAATGATATTAAACATAATAAATAAATTAGATTTTGCATCAATCATCAATATCTCCAAAATAAATGCGTTACATGAAATTGCATCTTTGTAAATTGGTTACATATAAATGGAGCTCAATATTATTCCTTGTCAGTCATCACTAATAGTATATATAAAAACTTATTGAAGATTGGATTAATTTTTCATAAACAATAAAAAAATTAATTTTGATAACTAAAAGTTTCTTGTGAAAGGTTAAAATTTAGTTGTTGAAGAAAAATTAATTAAGCAACGTTTAGGGCTTCGTCACTAAACATGAAAATTTTTTGGGCTTTGTTGGAGAAAGTTTCATGTCATGTGCTTTAGCAACTAATTCTTAATTACTATTTGGCCATTAAAAAAATGAACGTTAACTAGTGATGCTTGTGAAATTTAATATTGTTGTAGTCTGAAAATGCTTCCACAGTAATTTTCAGTGATAATATTCTTATCATTGTCATTAAAAGTTGTTTTTTAAAACAAAGTGTATTGCCGCAAAAAAACTAACTTTTAGGAACAATAATCATTCGCTTTTGGTGAAAGTAGAAATTATACTGCAAAACGTTGAATGGCATGATGTAATATTGGGTAGTATGATTCATTGGTTAGCATACTAAACAATACTTTTCTTATATGTCATGATAAATATGCTAATTAAAGTACTCTGCTACCCAATAAACACAACTATTATGTACAAACAATGGCAACATTGGTTTAGTGCGTGTACCCTCTGAAAATAGTTTAATTTATTGACACAGATGTTAATAGTCTTGTGAAAAATAGTATTTTATTAAGTATTGTGTTCCGCTTTTAATTGGCAACTTAAATAATACTAATTTTATCCGTTAGAAGTTATATACTACGAGTCCATTGTAAAAACTTGTTAGGAAAGAAAATGAAAAAGTCATTGTTAACGTTGAATATTCTATTGCAATAAGTTTTCTATTTTTCATAATTATCTTGGAAATAGTTGCCAATACTTATAGTCTTTTGATTAGTTACGTCACAATATTTTATTTTTCCATCCGATGATTACAAGTAAAGCCCATAAATTCTTACAAATTTCTTATAAAGAAACCCCATTAGTCCTTACGAAATTTCCTAACAATATTAAAAGGAGACTATTGGTCCTTGGGTGGCAATTGCTCCCATGTACACAAGAAGACGACAACACAAGTGGAAATCACGTGGGGCTGTGAAAACGTGAGCTCTGGCCAGCTGAGCTAAGCTCGGTTAAACTTATCTTTTTTTAGCAAACCCGACAAATGGTTGTTAAGAGTCGGATTGATTACCAAACTTGTGTACGTATTAGGGTGCTGCCTACCAACTCATTGTCGAGTATATTTTACTTTTTTGTTTTTTGAAGTATCGAGTATATTTTACTTACTTTCAAACCCAGTCTGCACTTGTAAAGCGAGTTTTTTTTTAATTTTAATCTGTATTTATATAGTTTAGGTGAAATTGAAAGTGTATTTCTTATTTTTTTAAAATTACAAAAAATGCAAGTGTTTTTCTTGTTTTTAAGTTTGTGAACGTGGGTATCCGGCGCACAATGGTAACAAGACGCAGATGAATGAGTACGACTCTTGCATCGAATCTCGTCGGAGCTTTGTCTCCATTGTAACCATGCAATAAAAAAAAAAAAAAAAAAGTGGAAGTGCGTGCATAGTTTACTTGAATTCGCAGGCATATCCCCATTCCTTGGGATTAAGTACATGACCCTCAAACTTTCAAGAAAATGACAATTAAAGTTTTCTAAGAAAATGAATATGCCCAGCAAATAAAATTATTAACAAATATTATAGAACAGTGGCAAAATAATGTATATTAGATAATAAAATATCCTATAACTATATAAATAAAAATAATTTATATATTTGCATTAAATAAAAATGACAAGAGGACATTCATAAATATCAAAATCTGATAATCTCCAAATTATTCTATTTAGAGTGAAGATTATTTTTAAAAATATTTTTATCTTTTAAAAGTATTTTCTTATAATTTTTGCTTAGACTTTGTTTCAAACTAAGAAAACTGAGGGGAAAGTTATAAGAAATTTTTTTGAGAAGTAAGAAATTGACATGATATAGCAAGGTAACGGAATAGATGTAAAAAGAATGAAACCCATTGAAGGTTTATCGTGTAACTTAATACACTAAAGGATGTAAGAGTAAAGAGAATGAAATAGATGGGATTATTATATAAACAAATGTAAACAATTATTAGAATAAAGGTAATGAGTAGAATACAACCAGCTCAACATAATGAGCCTGACACTTCTACACTCAGAGATATGTGTGAAGCTAAAGTCCCAACAAAGATTAAAATTTTTGGATGGCGTCTAATTAGAGATGCTCCTCCCATAAAGTACAATTTTATCAGCAGAGGCATAGCTGTTTATCTTAAATGGGAGCTAGGTGGCAGTTCAAAGGAAAATGCAAACCATCTTTTTGTTTTCTGTCAGAGAGTGGTAGAGCAAAGAGAAAGGATTGTGAAGATCAGAAACATATGAGCCCCCAGGATAGCGATCATGTGTATTTTTAAACTCTCGATGGGAGCAAGGAACAAGGAGAAACTTAACTTATTTTTCCTATTTTTTTGGTGCGCCCGGCACCAAAGGAATGTTGCAAGAGTGGAGAGAGTACAACTAGAGATAAAAAATACGCTGGAGTGGTGCAAGAATTACATAGACCAGTATGCTCTAGTAGGGATTGTGGTTCCTCTAGGCACCATGGAGAGGCAATTGCAAACCCAATGGAAAAAGCCTGAGCAGGGGAGACTCAAATTTAATGTAGATGGCAAGATAAACCTAAGGAGGGCCTGTACATGAGTTGGAGCGATTTTAAGCGACTCGGGAGGCCAATTCACGGCTGCAAAGTTTTGGAAAATTGAAGGTACAACAAACACATTGCTAAGGGAGGCCACAACATTGTTGCATGGAATCACATGGTGAAAGGAAATGAATGTGGACAAGACAGATATGGAAAGTGACTCGCTGTGTTTGATCAATTTCTTGAATGGCAACACTAGCATCAAATCTCTAGTGAAATCAACTTTGCGAGTGATCAGAGAGAAAGTGAAGCAGACGGAATCAATTAAATTCACTCATATTCTCAGAAACGGAAACGAGGTGGCTCACAACCTTTCCTCCTTTGCAGCGTCAAGCTCTATTCAAAGTGTGATCTGGTGGAGTAACGTACTAAGTTCTTGTGTTAACTTTTTATGTATGGATTCCAGTGGCTAGCAGGACCTTTTTTTAGTTATAATACACCATACATCCCTTATCAAAAAAAAAAGAAAAAGAAAAAAAAGATAATGAGTAGAAAGTAAAGTAGTTGACTGCCACATCATATTAATAAGGGTCTAGAAAGTGATAAAATATTTCCCCATTGCCAAATGGAGCCTTACCGCAAATAATTCATTTTTGTATTGTTTACATATTTTTTATATTCTCTTTTTAATAATATATTTTTCTTTTGCAATTGTTTTGATAATATTTTGACGACAATAGTGGTTACCAATAATAATTTTATTTGTCCATGGTGCATTTTCGTCATTTTATTAAAAAACTTAACGGTGATAGCAGAATCCACGGATAATTTTTCCAAAAGTATATAGGTACATAAGCAAAAACCCCTAAGGCTAAAATTGTTTTTATTTTGTGCAAAATTGTGACACCTACGTATCTTTTGGTTGTCGCCACTCAATAGCACTTGCGGCAAACTAAACGTGAAACCCATTCAAGTATATCGTGGAACTCAATACACTAACGTATAGTGGGAGATTTGCATATAGGTCTATTTAAATTTATAAAATTTGCACTTTTTAATTCTTCAAATTTGATAAATATATATTTAGCACTTTTAAAACATGTCTTTTAGTCCTTCTACTTAAGTAACATTCTACGGTTCTACCACAGTTAGCTTTTAGTGTAAAATTACATGAATGCGCTTTAATATTTTTATCCAATCCTTCAAAAGATTGCGCTATTGGGTTGTATCTTTTTAGATCCTTTTTATGGAAATTTATTGCTAGAAAAAAATATTTAGGAGATTAAAAATGACATTTAATCATTTCACGTCAAAAGCTAAACAATGTTAAGGCTCGGCCTAACAACTAGGGTAAAAAATTTTAATCTGAATTACGTTTAGATATCAAACGTGGGCGTGTGTGCATAGTTTACTTGAAATCGCATGCATATCTCCTTTCCTTGGGGTTAAGTACATGACCCTTAAAATCTTAAGGAAATGACGATAAATTTTTTTTAAGAAAATGAAAACATGCCCAGCAAATAAAATTATAATTTGCAAACATTATTTTCATTGCAAATCTTATAGAACAGTGGAAAAATAATATATATTAGATAATAAAATATGCAATAACTATATAAATAAAAATAATTTTATATATTTGCATTAAATAAAAATGACAAGAGAAAATTCTTAAATATAAAAATTATTTTAAAAAATATTCCTCTTATTAAATAGATTACTTGTCTGTTAGATTTTGAAATTTTCTCGATGAATAATTTTAAAAATTGATCTTCTATTATTGTAATAGAAAATTCTGTATAAGGTAAAAAATTATATTTTCAAATATTAAATAAATTTGTTTGTTAAATTTTTGAAAATTCCACACAAGAAATTAATTCTTCAATATTATAACATAAAATATCATAAATATGAAGTATTCTGTACATTAGTTAAATTAATTTTGAGTCTTAAAACTTAAACAATAAATAGTTCTAAACTTTCATTTTCTAACACTACAATAGAAAATATATGAAAATGCTAAAAATATTACTCGGATTAAATAGATTAATTTTTTATTTTTACACTTAAAAAATCCTCACCATAAAAAATTTGAAAATTAATTTATAAAATTTTATAGTAGAAAATTAATATTAGAATTTTTTTAAAATATACTTCATATTAAATAGATTAGTTTTTTTATCTATGAAAATTTTTAATTTCAATAAAATATAATTAGAAATTATTTTTCTAATATTATAATAAAAATGAAAGAAAATAATTTTAGATACAGAAAATCTCTTATTTTAAAAATATTTTCGCATGCAATACAATAAAAAACTCTTTATGGTTTCTTCTTGCCTTTTGTTATAATATTAGAAAATCAATTTTTAGAATTTGTACCACAAATTTTTTAAAGTCCAAAAGATACGAAATTAGTCAATTTAATTTGAAGAATATTCTCAAAAATAAAAATTTATATTTTATTTTATTTTATAATAAAAAAATTAATTTTTAACATTTTTTATTATGAAAATTTCAAATTCTGATAATCTCCAAATTATTCTATTTAGCGTGAAGAGTATTTTAAAAAGATATTTTCTTATAATTTTTGCTTAGACTTTATTTGAAACTACGAAAACTGTGGGGAAGTTATAAGAAAATTGTTTGAAGAGTAAGAAATTGACATGATATAGCAAGGTAATGAAATAGATGTAAAAAGAATGAAACCCATTGAAGGTACATCGTGGTACTTAATACGCTGAAGGATATAAAGAGTAAAAAGAATGAAATAGATGGGATTATTATATGAATAAATGCAAAAAATAATTAGAATAAAGGTAACGAGCAGAAAATAAAGTAGTTGACTGTCACGTCATATTAATAAGGGTGTAGAAAGTGACGAAAGATTTATCCATTGCCAAATGGATCCTTAATACAAATAATTGATTTTTTACTGTTTACATATTTTTTTTGCATATTCTTTTATTTTATAATATATTTTTCTTTTGCAATTATTTTTATAATATTTGTAACGACAATACTGAGTATAATAATTTTGTTTGTCCATGACGCATTTTCGTCTTTTTCTTAAAAAAATTAACGGTCATGCAGAATCGACGGAAGTTTTTTCCAAAACTATATAGGTACATAAGCAAAAACCCCTAAGACTAAAAAGTTTTTATTTTGTGCAAACTTGTAACACCTACATATCTTTTGGTTGTCGCCACCCAATAGCACTTGCGGCAAACTAAACGTGAAACCCATTCAAGGTATATCTTAGAGCCTAATACACTAACCTATAGTGGGGGATTTGCATATAGGTCTATTTAACTTTATGAAATTTGCTCTTTTTAATTCCTCAAATTCGATAAATATATATTTAGCACTTTTAAAACATGTCTTTTAGTCCTTCTAGTTCAGTAACATTCTACGGTTCTACCCCAGTTAGCTTTTAATGTAAAATTACATAAATGCGCTTTAATATTTTTCCCAACCCTTCAATAGATTGCGCTATTGGGTTGTATATTTTTAGATCTTTTTTTATGTAAATTTATTTCTTGAAAAAATATTTACGAGATTAAAAATGACATTTACTCATTTCATGTCAAAGGTTAACAATGTTAAGGCTCGACCCTAACAACTAGAATAAAAATTTTTAATCCGAATTACGTTTAGATATCAAATGAACGACTTCTGACTGATAGAATCGTATATTATACATCCATCAATATGTCTGCCAGATTACGCACGTACGAAATTAAGGTATGCGTGGCTGGCATGGTAAAACACAGAAGAAATCCCACAAAAAAAGCATGAATGCAAAAAGCAAAAAAAAAAAAAAAAAAAAAAGAAATGGAAGAGGAGATTTCATAATATGGTCATAAAAAGCGTGAATGTCAATGTTTCACAGGAACTGATCATAGTCATTTTTTTAATAGTTGGTGGGACGGGCCAGCTTACCACGTAATTGAAAGCAGCACTAGCTTTGAGCTCTATAAATAGAGGGAGAGAGAGAGCGAGCTCCACCAACGGCAGTTATTGAAACAGCAACAACAGCTCTTGTTTGGCTGTGGTTGCGTTTCACTGTTCTTCTCTTGCTCATTCATTCCCTCTTCCCTTCTAAAAGATGTCGCATAAATTCGGAGGAATCCTTGGCTTTGACAATGGAGTTGTCTTGGCGCCCATGGGTGTAGACATTTCAGGGCCAAAGCTCGTTGCTGCTGTTGCTAACGCCGGAGGGATTGGCCTGCTGGCTAGCCCTGTTGTATGTATACGCTTATTTCATCCTTCTGTATAATCATATGCATTGAAATCGAGGTTGATTCATATGAAAGAATTAACCCATTGATCAATGTCATTCTATTTTTCAGTACTAATTATCATGTATATTTTGGGTACATTAATTTGTGCAGAATAACTACGAAGAGACACAAAAAGCAATCAAAGAGATAAAGAAGCTGACTAGGAAGCCATTTGGGGCAGGAATTCTCTTGGAGTTTGACAACACAAAGACCATCCAAGCCATCTTTGACGAGAAGCTTGCATGCATGGAAGTCTTCTGGGGTGATTACCCTAAGGAGTTGGTTGATGAGGCGCACAAGCGCGGAATCAAGATCTTGCACCAGGCGAGCACGCAATCCCCAATTAATATATACATACACACACACACTAATATCCAATTACTTCTTTTTGTCTAATTAATTGAGATACACATGCTTGTGGCCGTTTGAATTAACCAACCCACAACAGATGATTCATTGTTTTGCAATAAACCTTTAAGAGAAATTAAATACTGCTTATTGAAAAAATAGGACCAAGTGGTAGATGATATCATATAACCTGGTCCAATGAAAAGACCAACTCGAAACACCCCAACGTTCTGAGATCCATAAATGTTACGTCATTGTTAATTGCAGATTGGATCAGTTAAAGATGCTGAAAAAGCGGTTGCTGCTGGGGTCGACTGCATCATCGCACAAGCTGTGGAAGCTGGAGGGCATGTTGTTGGCAATGTAAGATTGATTCCTTTCCCTGAACCACAACATCGATCCGTCCTAAATTTCTTGAATGATTATAATTAGAGTCGTCAATTCAATGACGTGACAGTACTGTTGCATGTATGCTGCAGGTTCATTTGACAGCCCTGATTCCTAGAGTTGCCGACATTGTGGGCGGCAAGAACATTGCAGTTGTGGCTGCTGGTGGAATCGCTGATGCACGCGGCTACGCCGCAGCCCTGGCTATGGGGGCAAATGGCGTGTGTCTGGGAACTAGGTAACATAGTACAAGAATAGCAATTTACTTACCTGAATAGATATAAGATTTATGGGGTTGTTTGTTGTTGGATCACTTAACATTAACTGCAATTGGGTGGATGATCTGTTGTAGGTTTGTGGCTTCAGAGGAAGCATATGCTCATGACTACTACAAGCAACAACTGCTGAATTACACGGAGGGTGAAACTTCTTACACGGATCTGTACAGCCGAGCAACATGGAGGGCACCAGTTCGATGCCTCAACACTCCCTTCCACAACAAGTGGAAGGGTGTCCCTGAAAGTGTTGAGGACAATGAAGACCAGCCCATCATTGGCTACTCCCTCATCTATGGAGGAGTAATAATATTTAAACCACAACACTAGCATACATGCATTAATTAATCAATTCATTAACTCAGATTTTTTATTGGTATTATATACATGATGATATCTAATATTACAAATCAGGTAAATTGACAACTCTTACCATTTAGAGAAACATCCCATAAATCTCCCACTCTCAGGGGAGACACTTGTAAATACCCTCAACCCAAGAAATTTTTTGATGTTATATATATATATATATATCATGATATCGAGATATTATAAGGGAGCACATTTACAACTTAAATTATGGAGAAAAAATTTTCCTACACCCACTGCCCGAGGAGAAATTGTAAAAACCTCCCACAATAGGGGGAACTCATAAATCTCTAGTTCATGAAGACTAAAATGTAAAATGTCGCCTATAACCCTTGCAAAAATGTAGGACTCAAACTCTGCTCGGCCCGTAACTAGGCTGACGAAGTTACCACGAGGCCTCTTGTGGCCAATGTTTTTAAAATCGGACCGGTCACTGAACCGGTTTTGTGACCGGTTCTCGGTTTTTCCGGTTCAACCAGATCGAACCGATGGTCGAACCGCGGTTGGACCGGAAACAGTAACGAACCGGGACGTGACCGGTTCACGGTCCGACCGCCCGGTTCGGTCTGGTTTTCAAAACAGTGCTTGTGGCACATCAAGAAAATGCTTTTGTAAAAAACTAACCCCCCCATTTATTCTTGGTCAGGAAAAGATTCTTCGGCGGTTCGCGGGACAAACTGCTAATCCCACCACCTCAGGAGAGTTGGAGAATATGGTGATGTATGCAGGGGAGGGTGTTGGGCTTGTCAGGGATATTCTTCCTGCAGCAGAGATTATAAAGAACTTAGTTAAGGGAACAAAGGAGATCCTGACAAATCTACATAAGAAACACATTGAAGGTGCTGAAGAGACCTTAACTGCATCCACAACCTCTACTTGAATGGTGGCAAGCTGGCATATTGGCGATATATGGGCTCGTTAGAATGCATGTGGCCCATATATCAATTTTAGGGTTTGTCTTTTGGTCGTGTATGACATGTGGTATGTGTGTGGTGCATGCATCCCTGGAATGGTAGCTGCATTTTCCATTTTCTATCATGTATTGGAAATAAGCTTTGGAAACTCCATATTCCTTTTGGGGTTTTAAGAAAGCATGTGACTGGCATTTCCTTCATGTATTTCAGTTGTTAAATTTATGAACTATAGATATTCAGTCTTAATTTCTTATAAATCTTGCATCTATGAAACTCTCACTTCTCTCTGTATATATAATCTAATTGATTTTTTCTACCTTGATAATTCAGGAAAAATTCACTCTATTTATTATATTCTAAAGTCATTTATATTATCATATTTAAAACTTGTCAATTTTTATTATCATTGTGCATAACCCTATCTATAAATGTATAAAATCAATATAATAAAATAATTCGATGCTAAATATTAATCTTAAAGTTATATTTTTAACATCTAAACTATCTAAAATATTATTATTATGTGGATAAATAATTTTTTAAATTATTGATTTATGCTAATGCACATGTGAATGGATCTAAAAATAAGAATACATATTTTAGACACATGTAGCCACTCACACCTTTGGCTTGGATTAAATTTGGCTAGCTACACAAATGATGCTAAATATAATAAAAAATAATGATTCTAAATATAATAAAAATACATTTTTCATCAATCATCAAGGTTGAAAAATGGTTGGAGTTAGACTAAATTGCTTGCAAAGTGAGACTCTTTTTTTTTATGAATTTAAAGTGTCATATTGCTTTTATGTAACTAGGTTACAAAGAAGTGGAGTTATATAACCCTCTTAAAATTTAAGATTTTGAACATAGATGGAAAATCTAATTTATTTATTGTGTTTAACATCATTTGTTTATTTAAGAGATTAAGTTTCATCCCAATCAAGTTCGTTGATGGGTCACATTTGTTAAAAATAATATATATTCATGTGTAAATTATGAAAAACTCTTAGATCCATTTACACATGTTTTAAAATATAATAATACTTTATAGAATCATTTACTTGCATAGAAATGATATTTTGGACTGTTTAGATGTTGAAAATACTACTTTAAAATTGATATTTTTAGCATTTTTCAAAATTTACACATGAACATATATTTTTCAAAATAAATGTGGCCCATAAACATACTTGATTGGGATGAAAATTATTTTCCTAAATAAACAAAGGATACTAAATACAATAAATGGATTAGATTTTCCATCAATGATTAAAAACATATATTTTGAAGGGGTTACATGAGACCGCTTCTATATAACCTTGTTACATAAAAGCGGAGCCCTTTAGAGTGAAACTCTTTATTATAGGTGTTATGGCTTATTTCCACTATACGTGCATGTTCCACTGTAAGAAAAATTAACATTAATGTCCTGGTTAGTTTTTAGCTACGATTAAGTTCTTCTTGGGGTTCTTTTTGGAAGAGATCAGCTAATTAATAATTCGTTAGATCAATAAGTTTGAGACAATAATAATATGATGTTGTCGTAATGTGGATACACTTTTATTTAACATTGTATAAATGGACTTTTGATAGCTATCTTACTACACTTATAAAAAGCTGCAATGGAAATTTACATATATAGCAAGAATACACATTTTTCTACGTGACTTCCTTTATTTTTAATATTTTGGTAGTTAATGAAAATTTTACTTTATTTATCGTATTTGGTATCATTTATACTATCAAAGAAATTCTCTTATCTATTCAGTAACTATAAAGTATTATTACATATATAGTATTATTATATTTTAGTATATATAAATAGATCTAGAGAAATCATCCCGCTAGCCCGGGCTAAGCAAATGGCTCTCTTAGCTCACCTTAAAAAAATCATTTAAAATATTTTTGCGATTTTTTCTTTATATAGGAATGATTCAATACTTATGTAAGCATGAATGCCTCCATACTTACTCTTAATGTTTAAATTTCTAAGTATATTTTTTAAAATCTAAACAATTGATCATGTTACTACATCTTATTGTATCATGTTATCTAAAATAACTTTCATCAGAAACTTATATCTTGTAAAAAAATAGTATGTCTTGACAATGAATATATAACCTCTAAAAATTTTGAAAAATGTACTGTACAAATATAGTATATAAAAGTTTGCAATATATGTAGTTTTTAGAATTATAAATAAATACACAGATAAACATGATAAATGATTTAGATTTTTCAATAATAGTTTAAAATTTAAAAACAAATGGTAAGGATGGAGGCTTCCATGCTTACGAAAGTATTGAATCATTCCTCTTCTTTATATACTTATTTAACTATGTGTATTTAACATAGAAATCAAGTTTTATCATTTTTGGATATATGTATAAATTTTTTTGATATTTTTAAACGGAGGAGTACTTTAAATACATAAATACACATGGATGTTTAAAATCTCAAAAAATATATACGCATATCGAAAATTGGTAAAACTTGGTTTATATGTTAAATATACCTAGATAAACAAGTGTACAAAGAAAAAAATAAAAAAAGTATTATAAATAAATTTTTTTAGGTGGGCTAGCCATTTGCTTAGTCCAGACTAATAGAATCGCTTCTCATAGATCTAAGAATTTACACACGAATAAATTTATTTTTAACAAATGTTGCATCTACAGATATTTGATTTCGATAAGACTTTATCTCCTACTTAAACAAATGAAGTTAAATATAATAAATAAATTAGATTTTGCATCAATCATCAATATTTAGAAAATAAATGGGGTTACATAAAATTGCTTCTTTGTAAATTTTTTTTTACATAGAAATGGAGCTCAATATATATTACTTGTTAGTCATCACTAATAGTATATATAAAAGTTTATCCAAGATTGGATAAATTTTTCATAAACACTAAAAAATTTATTTTTGTAACTAAAATTTTCTTGCAAAAGGTTAAAATTCAGTTGTCGAAGAAAAATTAATTAAGCAACATGCAGGGCTTCATCGCTAAACATGAAAATGTTTTAGACTATATTGCTGTAGAAAGTTTCATGCCATGTGCTTTAGCAACTAATTTCTAACTACTATTTGGCCGCTAGAAAAAAATGAACATTAACTAGTGATGCTCGTGAAATTTAATGTTGTGGTAAGTCCGCAAAAGCTTTTGCAATAATTTTCAGTGATAATAATCTTATCAGGAACAATAATTATTCACTTTCGGTGAAAGTAGAAATTATGTTGCAAAATGTTCAACAACATGAAGTGATTCAAAGGAAATATATTCCCACTTAGTCCAAACCCTAAAAGAAAGTTAATATTTTGCAATATACTTTTAGTGAGATCTAATATTTTTTGTCGCAAAAGATACTATTTGATGACATAGGGGACGTTTCTTAACATGCTACTATGGGAACTATGGTTTTTTCATGATATTTGGCTTCCCAATACCAATAATTACTCTATCAATCATACTATTTTTTTTCATTTTGACCCCTCCATTCAATCATTTTTCCTACCAACTACATCCAATAAACCTATTTATTCAAACTATACCTCCTATCATTTCCTATCAATCACACATTTATCAAAATATTCTCTTTTTTATTTCCCACAATTCCACCATTTTACACATTACCAAACGTCCCCATAAATAATTATTATCAATGAAAATTAACTTTCAATGATGGTAACATAAGAGATGTTACAAAAGGTAGTCTTTTATTAACAAAAGTTATCACTAAAAGTATAACTTTTACCGACAACTTTTAAAAAAATTTTGGTAAAGCCTTTTGTAACTAACTTACAGTGATCACTTCATGGATATCACAATATACATTGATACCTTCAGGGACAAAAGTTAACATTGCTAAAAGTTCATTTTTTTTGTTGAATGTTGACGCTTGGTTTTGGCCCTACAAAGATAATTTTGTAAAATCTAAACTATATAACATGTTTAATGTATCACATTTAGTTAGGAAATAAAATTTTTACCATAAATTAATCATCATATGCCCTAAAATTAAAATGATTTGACAATACATATAAATTTGTTAAAACATTTAAATCAAATATGATGCATGTATTTATATTTTTTGAAATGATTTGTGTTTGAAATGCATAAATAATTGCAATAAACAAAAAAGAAAACAAAAATCATTGTTCAAACAAATTAAATGATTGATATTTCGAAAAATAACATTGGTAGGCTCCAAACAAGCCTTTCCAGTTGTGGCACAAGTGGGAAAGGTTACCACTTAATAGCTGCCCTTGTTTGAATGAGATAAAAGTTCATTGTTAATAGGGGTGCAACTTGGGCCGGGTTCAGCCCGAACCCGGCCCGCCGAACCCGAAAAAATACAGTGTTGAAACTCTGAACTTTTCAACCCGAACCCGATTTTTGAGCCCGAGCCCGAACCCGAATTTGCATTTATATAAAGGGTCTGTTTGGCAATTTAGAAAAGTTGTCAAGTTAAAACTTTTCAATCTAAAACTTGTCACTTTTCATAATTATTATTTTTTAAATTATTTTTTACACATTTTTCTATACATCAACCCTACTTTTCAATCATTTCTACACAACTATCAATACAACTAACCTATTTATTTTAAATTTATTCTCTTTACTCCTCATCATTACCCCTATAACATCACATCATTTTTTACTAATTTGACAAGTTTTAAAAAACTTTTCATCAAAAGTTTTACAACTTCCCAAACACACCCAAAATATATAATTTATATAAAATATATAATTTATATTATAATGATAACATATTACTCATGGATGGATGATGGACAACAGGAGTACGGCATGGCAGGCATGGACAGCTCATCGCCGAGACAATCTAACATCTTAAGTGATTTCAACAAAATACTTATTCCCAATTTACATTACGATACAGGTCCAACAGTTTTTTTTAAAAAAATTACTCTTCACGCCTTTTCTACTGAAGCCTTTTTACCAACGAAATCCTGTGATACTAAATATTAAATTTTTTTGAGATCTTTTTTTCCAACAGGAAAATTTATGAGAACTTTAAAATTATAGTTGTAAAAAAAGCTTAAAACAATAGAGGAGTAAAAAAATACAATTAATGATTAATAATACAATTTTATTGACAACGTTTACACATAATCCATATTCTACTTGATACAAAGAGAATGCTCAAAACAAGTTTCTTTCTTTCTACTCTTAAGCGGTATTTGAATTTTTCTTAATTTCATACAATAAATTGTTTTTAAAACTTTTTTATATAATAGATTTGTGATAAAAAATTATATATAAGATGAGTAACAAAGACATATTAATAGAATATGTCAATCCGAAACTCAACCCGAGCCCGAATTTCAAAAATAGGGTTAGGGTTGAGGTTTACAAATAGGGTTAGGGTTAGGGTTAGGGTTGAAGTTTTACAAATAGGGTTAGGGTTAGGGTTGAGGTAAACCCGAGTTTCATGAGCCCGAGTTGCACCCCTAATTGTTAATTCAACAATCGTAAGCCTGAGCATAGCCCACCGGTTGCACGGGATGGTTAGCATGCTACAGGTCTAAGGTTCAATAATCATCATATTATTGCATCTCCCTATTAGAAAAGATAAATCTTAAGAATCATAATTATTGGAACATGATTATATACATCATGATGTATTTTAAGCTAAAATGTAACATTTATTTATTTTTACAATTAGTTATATTTTTTATATTTCTTCATAAACATGTTTTCCTTAGTATAATCAATCTATATAACAAGTTTCGTCATTTTATAATATTTTACAATATTTATTTTTTATATTCAAAAATCAAAATTTTAAGGGGAAAAAATGTCTTAAATGCTCTTGAAATTAATGATTTTTTTAAAAAATAAATATGTAAAAGCATTCTAAAATAGCAAAACTTGGTATATAGATTAAATACATTTAGGAAATCATGTTTATGAAGAAAAATAAAATAAACGAATGTTATATTTTAGTTTAAAATACATCATGCTATGATCATACTTCATAATTATTTGAGAAGCATCATTTTTTTATATGAAAAGAATAGATGGGGATACTTTCTCGTTAAAGAAAAAATTTTGAGTTGGTTCTATGTGTGCAACTTGCAAGGTGGTAATCATCTCTTGGCAGAAGCAGATGCATGAAGCCCGTTGGATGCGAAAATCCGTCCATGTCAATCTCCGAAACTACCCAATAGCTAGCTACTACAAATTAAAAACCATGTGCAGATCCACTTGCCCATTCCATAGCAGAGATGCGCGTCAATCACATTAATTCATTTAGATATGGAGCTTTCAGTAGCGTGCTTGGAGATTATTTATGCATGTTACTTTATTTCCATATAGATTTGTTCATATATTGTTGACTTATCATTTACCAGCAGTTAATTTTTATTTTAAATTTCACGGGAATTTGACGTGCATTGATATTGGGTAGATCGGAAATTACAATAACTAAGTATTTGTAATTCTTGAAGAAGGTGATTTTTCTTTTTAATTTGCAAAAAATCTTTTGTGGCTCCTAAGCCTCAAACACCCCAAACAAAACCAGAAGTGATTAAAGAGGGTGCCACCCACATGCTACACAGAAAAGCGTTGCACATCTTTACATAAAGTATCCTCAAATCCACAAGGGCCCTACCCACCATATATTCCTATTCACTCCAAGAGAGATTGCCAGCTTTGCTAGGTTGTGAGCATATTGGTTGCTAGATCTAAGTACGTGAAGAAATCTCGCCTGCTCAAAACATTCTTTCATATGCCTAATTTTGTCCACTCAAAATCTCAAATTGGACAACACTCTTTCACCATTTGAAATCCAATATATCAAAGTTAATGAATCACTTTTTTTCTCCACCATTTGAAATGCTTAATTTCAAGCCCACTAATATACCTTGTCAATGTGCCTATTTTACAAGAGTGGATAGCCCCTCTACATAGACAAAAATATGTAGGAGGATGAGGGGTCTCCTTGTTTAAGCCTCCTACTTGTGATAATGGTCTATGTTTTCAACCATTAATAGACACTCTATAAGATATTGAGAAGATGCATATTTCCATCCATTGAATCTTTTTCTTGCAGAATCCCATTTTCTTCGTGATACTAATCATGAACCTTCATTCAAACTAGTTATATGCGTTAAACATATCAAACTTAATCGTTATGTATTACTTTTTTCCTTTCCTCCTACTAGTTTTACGACATGGACCACTTCAAAAACTATCATTATATTATTAGTTATATATCTCCTCAGAATGAACGCACTCTGTTCCTTTGAAATAATTTTCTTCAAGCGCAGCATCAATGACCACCACTTTATAAAACACATTATAGAGACTCATAAGACGAAAATCTGTCATCCTGATTGTCCCTTTTCTTTGAAATAAACACAATTATTGTTTGGTTCATCTCCTTAATCAACTTAAATTGGCCTCCCTTAGAATCTATTTCTAGTAAATTCTTAGGGGCCTCAAAATTTTCATTTTCCACACAAGCCCAGTTCTTTTGAAAAAAAGGGGCTAATATACCATCTGAATCCAATGCTTTCATTGG
This sequence comes from Annona cherimola, assembly GCA_030490835.1. Taxonomy (NCBI): domain Eukaryota; kingdom Viridiplantae; phylum Streptophyta; class Magnoliopsida; order Magnoliales; family Annonaceae; genus Annona; species Annona cherimola. The sequence continues at coordinate 23,153,398 of CM059972.1, read as the reverse complement.
GTTCATTCCCTTAACCACCTTCCAAACCTCTTCTTTTTTTAGTTGCATAGTGAGGAAGTCATTTTTTGTTTGAGTTATACACCCTTAGATTTTATCAGTTACTTTGCTAGTGCTTCCCAAAATAAAAAAGCTGCATAAGTTGCTACAATAATTCCTTCCATCCGATTCCTTCTTTTCTTACCTGTCTCTATGCCCTTCTCTCTCTTATCTTCCAAAATGCCAAGGAGAATCTTTTTTGTCCTGTCAGAGGTAGCATTGTGGAAAAAATTATATTCTTGTCACCAGATTGTAGCCATAGAATCTTGTACCTCTATTTCCATAAACTTCTTCATTTTCTAGAAGGCTATTTATGGTAGCTTCTTGTTTTTTATTTCCTCATTCTCGCATCTGAAACAGGTAATTCGTTGAGGTCTTAAAGTTAGCCTTGATGCTTTCAGATCATTTTTTGAACATTTCCTTTGTACTTTATGTTTCGACTCATCAGCTCTTGTCCACATTTTTGTAACTTTCATTGATTGCACCAAACGTTGTCAGATTCTCGAAATCAATTCCATTCAAGACCTTCTTACTATTTCCTTAGCCTTCTTATACTTTACCCAGAATTGCTCGTACCTAAAGTGTTTATTCTATAATTTCTTTTCAACTCTCGCATCCAATGGAAGATTTAGTATAAAATGGTCAAAAATTGCATTTCACATCAATTTATTATTGATAAGATGATGCGTATGAAAAGATGTCAAATTCGTATTAGGGTTAGATGAATTTATTTAGGGTTAAGTTTACAATATGGAAGTATGAATGGAAGAATTGCATTATAATATTAAAAAATTATTGTGTTATTTTTTATGTAGACCAGAAGCACATCATCTAGGGTTGGTGTTTAATCCTAGCAAGGGAACTAGGGTTCACTAATTAAGTTAAGTAAGACGCCTTTCTTAAAGATTTCAGTTTTATTTGAATATATAAAATCTGCTGTTACGGGCACTGTAATTTTTATCATTATATTAAAATTTTAAATTAATTTTTTTAATATATTTTAATACTAGACTTATGAATTTTGTTTGTAATTTTGGCCTGAACATTTTAAAGTATTTATTTACGATTTTCTGACTAATAGAAAGGGGTGTTTCAATTATTGATTTCAAGCTACGTGTGTTAAGCATGACATATGTACATATGGGATTGCGATTTGCAAATAAATGTACGTGATGTGCAAGATAAGATATGGAAGTTAGATTAGTCAAGACATTACTAAAATGGATTGTAGATTATGGAGTTAAATATGATTGATTTTGATTGTGGATTGAAGGAGATTTGGATTGTTGATTTTATTTCGTTTCCATGTTATTACGTTATGTGTTATTATATATTATATGATGTGAATTTCACAAAAATGAAAGGGGTGTGTCATATTTTGATTATAAGTTTTGAAGAGAGTGAAGTTATTTAGGAAGTATATCTAGGTTGGTTTATTTAGGTTGGAAGCCAATTCTGAGTCTAGTTCATTTAAACAAATTTCAATCCTATTCCTAAAATAAATAGTATTAAAGCCAAATTGGTGAATCCTAGTTTTCATATACTGGGAAATTCCAGGACAAGAATCTTAAAGCTCATCTAAAAGGTCAAAATTCTGAACAGAATCAAGGTCTTTGGATGGCGCCTTATAACGAATGTCCTCCTAACAAAGGTAAACTTAAACCATAGAGAGGTGACAGTGGATCCTCAATGCCATCCTTGCAGGAAACATGTTGAAGACTCCTCCTACTTGTTCCTTTTCTAGGAAAGGATCATTGCCGCCAAGAGGGTCTTGGTGCCAAAGAGAACAATATGGATGCCAAGAGATGAAATCAAAGGAGCCCTATGCAGACTTTCTCATGTTGATTAAGGTAATGGCCTAATTGATTTTGTCATATTCTGCTGAAGAGTCTGGTATCTTAGAAACCAGACTAGAATTAAACCCTCTCAGTCGGACCTAAGCGGCATCATTGAGTGGTGTCGAGCCTACTAGGATAGCTATATTACAGCTTTGATGCCTAAGGAGTCTCCTTGGATGGATAGGGAGCTGATTCTTAAGTAGAGGAGACCAATGGTGGGCAAGCTTAAGATAAATGTGGATGGAAAAAGGAATTCATTTTGGAAGTGTATGGGCTTTGGAGTAATCCTTAGGGAACCAAATGATAAATTCTTAGCTGCCATTGGCTCCAAAACAAAAGGTAATGTTGATACAATCAACATGGAAGTCATGACAATTTCTCTTGGATTGGAATAGGGTAGGCAGTTAAATATACAACAACTTGAGTTAGAAAGTGATTCATTGATGGCATCAAATTGCTTATGGAGGCTGGCCCGATTTTGTCTATAGTTGGTTGGAGAGTCTAGGACATTCTACCAAAAGTTGAATCCTTTCAATCGGTTTCCTTTCTGTATGTTTTGATGGAAGGGAACAGGTGCACCCGCCTTCTAGCTAATGCAATGGGAAAGTTAGGGGAATCAAACCTAATGTGGTGGGGTAGTCCCCCTAGATTTCTTGTAAATCCTGTCCAGGTTGATCTTTTCTACTTATGTGTTGATAGTTAATACAAACACTCTTTTCATTAAAAAAAAAACTAAAATATTTATCGTTAATTACTCCAAAAGTTGACAATTTTATATAGTTGGGCTCCATAGATGCTTTTGTAAATTATAAATCACCTAATATATTTAATGATTTATATTTAGATAAGAAATAAAAAATGGTTACCATAAAATAATCCTAATATGACCTGAAATTAAAATAATTCGACAAACAAGATGAATGATTTCATTTAACCAAATCATATTTCCACTTCTTTCCCAAAAGTAATTAATGGCAGCCCTTGGGTTTACGGGATCCAGAATTTAGTTTCAGTAGTATGTTAATATATGGTGACACCCGCATGACTGAATCATCATGGAATTTTTTATTGATAGTTATACATCGTAATAATTGATTTACAATCAAACACATTTACAATCCAATCCTCACATATTGTAGAGAAAATTTTCATATAAATATGCCCACACTGAGGGAGTCTATAAATATCCCTGAACTAGGCAATCAACATAAAGGAAGATCAAACTCTCACTTGGCAACATGAAGATTCGAAGCCAGGCAGCAAATATCCATGCCCTCGGATCTAACCAACTGTGCCGCCATGGTCGAACCATCATTGAATTAATGACACTTGTAAGAGAGCCAACTCATGGGAAGCTGATCTCCAGCCATCAATTTCTCTTGAACGGTCGGGATTAAAAAGGGCATTTTCGGTAGATCAAAAATTTTGGGCGTGAGGATACGAGGCATCTTTCGGCTTAAGTCTTGCGGACTTGCGGTGAGATGGGATGGAGAAGGATGGAGAAATGGAGAAGCTCATCTTGTTCTTCGTCGGCGACTTGAATGGCTGCCAGATTTGATGTACATGATCATGGATGGCAACCACATATAGATCCGGGGGGAAGATGCTTACTCGCACCTCTTCTCCCATTTTGTCAGATTTTTGCTTGGTTGTCCATATGGAATCCCATTGATTTTTCATTTCATTTTATTTTTTCAGCATTGCTATTTTGGTTTCCATTTTTTGTTGCAACCCGGTGAATCTAGTGGTGCGATTTAGCTTGATTCGGATGGATTTTTCAGATATGCTTTTGGATGGGGCATGGTTGGTACTGTCGTCGTCATCGCAACGGGTGTCGGCGATAGTTTGGATGCCGGATATGGAGCTGTGAAGCCAGTTGTGGTAATGGGCAGTAGTCGATGATGATGGGTCATGGGGCTGTCGACTAGGGTTTCGATGGTTTGGGAAGAAGATGAGTTGTTGTAAAATTTACAGAAAACCCCCTATCTAGAGATATTTTGCAAATCTTATTATTTTACAAATATATTTATTATATTGTTAGATAGTGTAAATAGACCTTATTTAAGTAGTTTTGAGTAATCCGGGTAACCACATGATGAAAAGTACGATGATTGCCTTTGATATAAATAGAAAACATCATGGGGAGCCTGAACTGAAATGACTTTACCAAGATTTTGGTAAGTTCAGCCTTATTGAATCACAACCCCAAGTTTTTATTGATCATGTTATGTTCTTAGTCCTTATATTTTCTGAGGACCTTTGGTTGCATATGAATAAGAACACCTTTCTGGGTTTTGAAAATGAGATTTCACTAGGAGCTAATGCTTCAATGAAAACTTTTTAGGAAGACCTACCAAAGGAGAAGCCACGTCAAATTTGTGGGCTTAGACTTCCAGGTATGACTCATTAGACTTTCTTTAACCCTGAAAATTTGATTTACTAAATAAATTAAAAAATCTCCTATCAAATCTTCAAATTTTGGGATTCATTTCTATCATTTGATCCATTGACCATCGAAATTAGGTAGGGGATGTTCTAAATGTACCATTACATGACCATATTTCTGTCAAGGTGGGAAAAAAATCTAGTCAAAGATGGTTGATCAAGTTTGACAAGTTAAATGTTGGCTTCTATCCAGATTGGTATGTTTTTGCAAGCAAAGTTCAAAGGGAATACATTTTCAAAGTCCACAATTATAAGACAATTGCAAACCCACAAAATAATGGGGACTTGAGTGAAATTAACCTTTTTGTAATGTTAATTTAGACCTTTTTGCTTGTCAATGAAACTTCAAAGATTTCTTGAAACTGATAAGAAGTATTGATGCTAAACATCAGAGGCCTGCATGAGAATTTACTGATCAAAAGAAAAATAAAATTCTATTAATTTCCTCGTTAGGATAATGAAGTCTAATGGTCTTTCACTTTGTAATCTGAATAACATATAGGACAGATGGAAAAGAATTTGCTGAAATTTGCTCCCCACATCCTGGTCTATCTGGTAAGAAAATGCTAGGGAACTGAATGCTTGGTTCATACCCATGGTACCCTGAAAACTAATATTCATTGTGCGAGTAATATGATATACTTGTGAACTCATGATCATGATTATGTTCGTTTTTCTTTTCCTCTGTAGAGGAGATTTTACAAGGGGTGGTTGCTGGCACTGATCTCTTTGACTCTACATGCGTAGCTGAATTTGATGTTTCTCCTTAGTCTCCTTACTTTTGCATATTTCTTCCTTGCTGAATGGCCCGATTAAATATCTGTAGGTATATTTACCACCTTACCATGGGAGGCTATGCCCTTAACTTTCCCCTCAATGGTGATGACACATGTGCATTTGATTCCCAGTTGACTGATATTGGTAGTGACTCTACAAAGATAAACCTGCGTGCAACAGTTTACAGGTGTGTCATTGTTCTTCCTGTGACTCTAGCTATCTGCTTGTCCATTAATTTGTTAAATGCTTTCTGACCTTTGGGTTACCAAAAGGTCCTATGCCTGAGCTACTAGTTTCATTGTAGTCTCCTTTTCCAATAAGGAAAATAATTTTGGGGTTGCATCGCATGCCTACTCATTCTTGTGTTTTAGCAGTTTTGTAATGTGTTTTGCCTCATTTGCTGTAGGTTCAATCCTGAGTCTCTCTGTTGTCTTGGTAATATTGAGTTTAGGCCTTTCCATCCTCCCCTTATTTTGGTGCCTAAACTACTAGTTAGAGTGGATGCTATCTTTTGCATTGCATGATTCTGGATGCTCAAGTGGTATGGGCAGTCTTCTTATGTAGGGAGGTGGATGGACTAAGAGACATTGTCATCTTGAAGCCCAACTCAAGAATTTTCTTTGAGTACTTTGATTCTATTAATTAGCTAAAAGGTTCTGGCAATGTAGTTTTGCTTCTTTGTTTATGATAAAAGCCGAAAACTTTCACTTTGTTTCTTCTCAACAAGTGTTAGAGAAAATGTCCCTAACATTTAGCTAATATATTATCAGGTTACTATAACGTCTGCTTCTAAAAGGCATTTATATTGAAACTTGAATTCATAATTCAAACTAGAGTTTTAACACTGACATTAAAGCTTGGTATACCTAGCTTCAGTTCAGGTATTCAATAATTGGAGACAGAATGAAAACGTATAGTAGTGAATGTTTCTGAGTTTTTATGCCATTCATTCAATTCTATAAAATTCTGCTTGTGTTGTGTATTTTTTGCTTATTTTGTCTGTTTGGATCTTTGTCTAAACAGTAAAATGTGTCCCAACTAAAGGCTTCACAATGAAATTAGTTCTTTAACTTTCTTCTTCTGGTCCTCACCATGGATGGCAACTAGAGGCCCCTGCATGTATCAGTATATGTACTGTCCCT